>JAPXFQ010000134.1:1200000-2400000 GCA_028564705.1 Apricaphanius iberus
AAAAAAAGATTAATGTAAGATTAAACTCCATAAATTGTATGCGAGAGATTTATTAATATACTGCTATTGATTCTATACTGTACACCCTACTTTTGTCGTTAGTAGAACATAGAGAGAGGGGTAATTGGTTATTCCTTTTGGCACAATCTCTCTAAAAATGTATTTCCATGTAATGTTGTCTCCTCATTATGCTGTACATTTTGTGAAGTTCACCGGTTCATTCTGTACAGAACTACCCGTTCCAAATGACACTACTACTCATGTGCTTCACAGTTAGGATGGTATTCTTAGGGTTTATTACTTGCAGATGTAATGATGCTAATTATGGCCCAACCATTTACATGGTTTTTCATGCTTGCATATAATTGTTTGAACAGATGAATGTTGTACATTAAAATATAATGTTGTACACGGTAAATATAGCCCAATAAAGTTCTCAGTTGTAGCTTAATCTGAAAGACTAAAGTTCTTCCAGACCTTCTGTCATACTCCAGATGTCTGAATATTCTTTCTAAGTCTTTTTAGTCAAGAGGTGCTGACTTTCATAAAGTCTGCAACATCAGCAGATGGTCTAAAACGTCAGTGTGCAGTGTAGAAAGCAGGAGAAAATAGACGAGTGGGGATGAGCCACGTCTGTTTATGCTGCATTAGTGTGTGCGTGTGATCACAGGCTGGGATGAGTTTACTCAGCAGAGGACAGCAATGCCTGATTGGACGGGGATTTAGATGACATAATAAGATAAAGCACGGAAAGAGGCTCCTAGTCGCTGGAAGATGTATCCTGATATTGATTTTGAAGTTTAGCTTGAAGCGTTGCCTCCTTCATCTTGTAGTAATGCTCCAAAAGGCTCTTTAAATAAACATGTAATGACATTTTAATATGAATTTGTCACTGCAGATGACAAATGTGCTGCACATATGGAAAAAGTAGTGTTTAAGACAATGACTGCGCTATCAGCTACAAATGGCTCCATCTATTGGCTATTGTTGAATACACTATCTGCATTACAGCTGCATTAATTTGTTGCATTAACACCATTATGTAACATAGTCCGTTGAGTTAATCCACAGTAAAGACAGGACTGAGGCTTTTGTTTCTGTCAGTCATTTCTCCACCTGACTATCTTTGGAAATGAATTATTGCAAGATATAAATGTAGTTGATAGTTTGTTTTTATGTTGACACCTCTGTAAATAACAAAACCATTCACACGAGCTCTAAAGCACACATTACACCTAAGCTAACAGGTTGTATCTCTACTAATAGTTTTAAATATTTTGGTTGGAAACCTGGTAATAATAGTCAACAGCTCGGGTATGAGTCAAGTTCAACACTGAAACGTGTTTCAGTGGTCATTTGACAAGAAGTGGGAAAGAAAACATGCAAACACAGTTGTTGCTCTTTCCAGGACCCTAGCAGTACATTGACCTTGTCTCTGCCAGTCCATTCCACTCACTGAGATCAAGCTGGACGGCAACTGTTATAGCTAAAAATATAGCTCTCCTCAAAACAAAGACGCAGCCGAGTCCTTTAGGACTAAGTTTTTAATAAAACACATGTTCGGCCAATCTTAATAAGTTTAATTTTCCTGTTTTCTACACAACCCTTATAATCCAAACTCTTAAAAAAAGTATTCGGCCGTCATTGTTATCTTATAAAAGCGGGAGCTCAGTTTCAGTGTCCAGAGTGTCATCTTCCGGCCCGCGTGGAGAGCCCATCAGCACCGGTTCTGATTGGGGCGACTGCCTGTGTGTTCCCTTCTCCCAGAGTCACTCGTGCTCAAAAAAGAAGTAGCAGTCTCACAAGGCCTGAACGTGCTTTTGACATTCTGCTGCTTATCGATGTCTGCCCAATCAGTCTGATATAATGCTCTTCAAAACATTACACACCGGAGGCTTTTGTTTTCTCTTCCAGACCTACTGTCTAAGATGCACTTCCTGAGAATGCAACTAATTAATTAACCCTTAATCACAAAGAAATATTCCCTAAGAACGCACAAGCAGACACTTGGGGATACTTGGAGAGAACCCACACATGCACAGGGGGAAGATGTCATCTGTATACTGTTGAACTGTATTGGAAACTTCCACATTCATTTTGGCATAGATTCTCAAAAGCCTAGTTTATTCTTCTCCGTCTACGTTGAAACGCCATAGTCCGTCAACGCAAGGGCTCTCTGTCACCTACACAAAGACGGAAAATATTCTAACTATCCCTCAACGGAGAGTGTGTAGCTTAGTTTATACTTTTCCGTCGGCAAGTTTGCACCCAGATGCAGACGTATTAATGGAGACGTTTTTCGTTTATAGTTCTCCGTTGGTGTGTCAGTGCTGCAAAGCAATTCCCCACCAGGACAGCAGGGGGAGCTCCCTACCATTGCAGTGTCGTTTCTGATTAACTAGAGCTTATTTTTATTCATCTTGTGAACGCATTCCCCCTCAAGAAGCAAAGGAAGGTAGAAAGTACATTTTGCTTGAGCTGTAAAGCTATTTACTCGAAGTGCAGCTCATGGAATACTCTAAAAATGCGTATAAACAAACACAGCAGTCTGTGTTGTGCTTCTCTACGCCTTCATGTGTTCAAAATCGCCAAAAGACCATATTAGATCAACGACACGCTTTAAATTTAAAGCATGTAGTCCCAAATGCTGCATTGACTGATTACACGGACTACAGAGCATCATTCTGGTGAAATAATCTCTGGATGTTGTTGAGCTGACCAATCACAGGCATACACGCTCCGTCGATGGAGAAAATTGGGTTATACTCCGTTCATTTTTGCATAGCTAATGGAGAGCCCTTGCATCGGTGGATAATGGTATTACGTCTATCTGTTTCGACGAAGAACGCAAAGTATAAACCAGGCTTTATGGCCAGCCAGAGATCGTTTCCCCAGAACATTGCTTCCCATTTACTACTGTAATCAGTAGTAAATGCAGCGTTTGTGGACTACATGCTTTATATTGAAAAGACAGTTTATCTGATATGTTCTTTTGGTAATTTATTTGTTTACATGCGTTTGTAGATTATTCTTGGAGCTGCACTTCAATCCAAAGTTTCTTTCATCCGTTGCTCCTTGAGGGGAAATGCTTTCAGAAGCTGAAGAAAATAAACTCCAGTTAACCAGAAACGTCATTGCAATGGTACGCAGATGCGCCAGAAATTGCCAGGACCCCCTGCTGTCCTGGTGGGGAATTGCTTTGCAATGCTACACACCTACAGAGACAGAGAACTATAAAAAAATATATCTCCATCAAAATGTCTGCCTCGGGTTGCAATCTGACGGAGAAGTAAAAACCAGGCTATAGCTCTCCTTGCTTACATATTTTTTGTCCCTATTGACATCACATCATCACTCAGTTGTTTCAGGTGTGCTGGCTCCAAAACTATGACCCAAATTCTTTGTATATCTGCAAATCTCTTTCAAAGGACTTTCTGCTACCTTTCTACTCATAAACTACACCGTCTGCATCACCACCTGTTGAAATGACTCGACCTTCATCGCCTAAAACCTCACCGTAGCCACTTTGTGACATCATCAGGAAAGGCGATCACGAAGCGTCACGCAGATCACACCACACGACACATTTAGTCTTCCAGGATGGATTTATTCCCCTTCATTTGGTACAGTTAAAAAAGGATACCGGCGTAGTCCAATTAGATTAGCGGCTGATTCTTAGAGCTCTGAGATTCGTCCAGAAGGGAGAACAACATTGCCCAGGCTGCACCTCCCACATGAGGTGACTAAAGGCTTAGTGTGAGCCTGATTAGTTTTCCCTGCAGGTGGGTTCAGGATGTTAGTAGGGGCGATCACCCAAACAAATGCATGGACATAGACCTGCTTCTGTGAGTATTTTATTGAGCTTTCACATTTTTACCTTTTACCATGTAATTTACTCATGTAATCTGCATTAAAGTTTATTGCCAACAGAACAGATTGATTTCACCACCTGTACAACATGTTCATTTGCAAAATAATAATTGAAATAATGAGAACAATGGTAATGAAAAGTAAGATGTTCATGTAGCTTTTTTATTTATTTTGCAAATAGTTCGTGTTTCATTAGTTATTACTAAGAATTTCAAGGCAAATTAAATTTTAGATTTTAAGGCAGTCCATTTTAGAATTATGTTATATATGTTTGTCATTTTCTATTAATGTTTGTGCTTTAGAAACCTCCACAATCAGCATGTTCTTGAAAGGAGGGTGCATTTCTAAAGCACAGATAAGAAAATACTGCTGAAGTCGGACAAAATCCAATTAGCCAACTGGCAAAGATTCAAAATTCTTAAGATGGCAAAACTTAAAAAGATTATAGAAACTTTAACTTTATTTAAATGTGTGTATAAGTTGTTGTTTTTAATATTCACACTAAAATATCAAATTGCATAAATAATTTATGAATGCAGTGCACACAATCCTAACTGGAGGTGTATTGACATTTTAGCAGAGGTGTTAAAATACCCCAAAATTGTACTCAAGTTGAGAGTAGCACTACTTCAATATATTTCTAACGAAAAAGTAAAAGTAAAAAGTAACTGTCCAAACAATTACAGTAAAAAAGTATTCGGTAAACGGGTTACTCGAGTACTGAGTAACATTTGCGTTCATATTATTTAAATTATGTCATCAGACATACAAGAATATAAGGTTGTGGGCAAATTCTGGTGTTTTAAAGACTAAAATAAAAAAAAGAAAATACACAAATAAATAAAATATTTATATTATAACAGATTTAAACAGAAGAAATACTTTTTTTTAAGTCAACTTTTTCAATTTATACCAATATTTACCATAGGTGATGAATTTATATATCTTTGAACAAGGTAAAAAGTATTTCCAGTTACAATTTATTGTTTTTGCTATATATTCAATTAACATCAAAATACAACAAGCTCAACAGATAGATTAAATTACAAAGCTTTTGTAAAAACAAGTGGTCTACTTTAATAAACCGGTGGTGTGTGTCTGTATAGTTTATGTTTGTTAAAAGTACACCGATGCTGTTCAATGGCACTAATAAACAACATCCCTGTTATAACTCACACATTACTTTTTAACGGACTGTATGTAGTAACTTATTGAAAATTGCACGTCTACCCCTTAACTGCACCGCTCAACACACAATCCGTAATATTCTAAATGTCAAAATGTTTTTTATTATTTTAATAACTACACAGTACCATGTTTTGTAACTATAGTACGTGATGTAAATCTTTTTCTTCTGTAAAAATTGTGTGTGTTTCTGTTCTGTTTGTACATCTCCTTTTTTTTGCTGCTGTTACAACCAAATTTCCCCCTTTTGGAACAATTAAATGATTATTCTAGTCTATTCTAAAATATGTTTTATCTTCTTTCAGTAAATTTACTCACAGTTGGTAGAGTTTCCGGAAATCTTACTCAAGTAAGAGTAGCGATACTTCAAAATAATACTACTCAAATAAAAGTAAAAAGTACGGCATAGAAGTAAGTGAACATTTTCTAAATAGTTACTCAAGTAAATGTATCCGAGTAAATGTAAGTAGTTACTACCCACCTCTGCATATTAGCTGTTTATATGTAATTGAAGCTGCAATATAAAGTATTTGATGCTTGACCAAGTCAATAGTTGCCTCACTGTTGAGAAAAAATATGGGTCATCTTGTGAACAACACTTTTAAAGTGGGCCGTTATAAACTGGCTTCAGCAGATTATGGTGCCTGAACAGATGAACTCGACAAACTTATATCTACCAGGTTAGTCAGTGGCCTGAATATGTCAGACAGACCTTCTGCTCAATGTCTACTACAAAGCTGAGTACTTGTAGCTCCTACTCGTCGCAAGAGAAAATGCCGACCATCTGGAAGCGTCTCTAAAGCCCAGAGTAAACAGACATAAAGCATCTTTGCACCAGAACCAACCGGGAACTCCTTGTTTACTCAAGCTGCCTCAGCCCTTATTGGTGACTAATGCTAAGCCTGCCTGCAGGTACCAGTTCCAGAGAAGATGGTGGCCGCTCTGCTCACCTTGTTCTTCTCAAGCAAACATGTTCAACCTGATGAGCAACTGCTGCAGCTGGGTCACCAAAATCCAGGAGCCAATCAGGTACACATGATTTCCCAACCTGCAGCTATAAAGTCCAGTGATTTTAGAAGCACAATTCTTACAAAGTTTTTTAAACTTACAAGCATCCCTGGTAAAGATGTGTGAGACTTTCTTTGGTTGATCGAGGGCTGTAGAATCTTTTAAAAAGTAGATCACAACGCCCTTAGTCTCTGGGTTGTAATTATAATGTGATAAGGGCTGATTCTGTCACTCCTAGAGATTAGTAAGACAAGAGAACATTCAAATGAGGTAAATGGCGTGTATAGAGCATTTTCAAGTCCAGAGTACCCCAAGCGCTTCACACTAAATTCAGTCATCCACCCATTCACACACTGGTTTGGCTACACTGCAGAAAACTGGCACCATCAGCCCCTTTAACCACCATCATTAGGTAAGGTAGGTGAAGTGTCTTGCCCAAGGTGGAAGCTGGAATCAACCCCACGATTTCTGGGTCGCAGGCCGACAACTGTGAAAATACATTTGTCTCTGGGTGATTTTTTTTTTGTTTTTTTGTTTTTGCTTTTTTGTCACGTAGACATGCTTTGATGAAACAAATATCAATAAAATAAAAAAAAAAATGCTTGAGTATACAGAAAACAAAATAAAGAAAAAAGCTGTAGCAACACACCTGGACGTATGTAAAAAGAAAAAATCTAACACCTAATTTAGTTACCTTTGGTGAAAGCAACTGGGTTAAAACATTTGCAAGAACTTGCAGTCATACTTCTACAATACTTGGGAGCTTTTTGCCCCAATTTTCTTTTCAGAATAGTTTCATTTTAACCATGTTTGATATGCTTTAAGCACATATGCTTTTTAAGTCATGCCACAGTATCTCAATTCAATTTAATTCCAGACTTACACTAGGCCACTCCGAAGTTTCCCTTATGGTTTCCCTAGCCAACCTCCTTGGCTCACCCATTCGAGATTTCTCCAAGAGAGCAGAAGTCATGGTTCCACCAATTACAAGCAAGTGGTCTAGTGGTCACCAGGTGTAAAGGGATGCACACCTTTTGGAAAGATCCCGTTTATTCTCATTAGTCTGCAAATGTATTTCCCTAAAGTCTTGGAAATCATCAAGATGTTGCTAGGCAAACGTTTCCTAGTACCAGATTGCCTTTGTGCTCTTTTTTGGTCAGCAGCGGTTTTGTCTTGGTCTTTGAACTCTCTCATGGACGCCATTTGGGTCAGTCTCTTCCTCATTGTTTAACCATGAACACTGATTTTAACTCAAGCAAATGAGGCCTATGGTGCGTTAGATGTCCTAAGTTATTTTGTGACCTGGATGAGTCTTCAGTGTGCTCTTGGAAAAAAAAAAGGGAATATTCACCAACGTTCTACGTTTTCTTTATTCTTGGATAATGGCTATTACTGTGGTTTGCTTTGGTCCCAAATCTTTAAAAAGGCATTGTAATAATTTCCATAAATTGTTAGGTGTCAATGACTTTATTATTGATCTGTTCTTAGATCCACAGTCAGAACCATTACTAAAAAAGTTTGCAACCACTTAAACTGAGAACAAGCTTGGAAGAGTACCCAAGTTTATTTTGGAACTGAACTACTGTAAGAGACAAAGCATTGTTTCCAAAGTCTGAATGATAAATACAGATATGAATCTGGATGGTCAAAAAATTGTTTCCAAAAAATTTAAGCACTCTGAGTATGAAAGGAGGTCCGATATATTTCTGTTTTTATTTCTCCGAAGGAAAGTGACCATTCTCGTCGTCGGTCTTGACAAAGCAGGCAAAACTGCATCGATCAGAGGGATGTTAAGAGGTACAGAACCACCGAACGCAGAAGATTTAGATGTCGTTAGCAGAAATGTAAGACTTAACCCGCCTGTTTTTCTGCTCCAGTCCCTCCTGGTGTCGATGCGGGACCCACCGTTGGCTGCATTAAAAATGAGCTAAGAGTAGAGAACTACCTCGTTACGCTGTTGGATGTTGGAGGATCTGCAGAATCCCGTGGATTTTGGAGGGAGCTCTACGGAGAGGCACATGGTGTAATCTTTGTGGTGGACTCCAGCGACAGGCAGAGGATGAAAGAGGCCAGGGAGGTTCTCGCAGACCTGCTAAAGCAACCGAGGGTTGCAGGAAAACCCATATTAGTGTAACTATTCCCTGCTTTTGACCTGAAATCAGTCTCTGATCTAACATCATTAGCATTTTCATTAGGGATTAACAATATTGAATGCATCTCTACATTAGAGCTGTGGTATTGTGCTTTCAGGTTGGCGAACAAACAAGATAAGATGAATGCGCTGCTGGGAAGTGAACTGATTGAGATTCTGTCTTTAGAAAAGCTGGTCAACCAGAGCCGCTCTCTGTGCCATATTGTGAGTACTGTTTGAAATCCGTGATGGATGGATGGATGGATGGATGGACGGATGGACGGAAGGGCGGAAAGATGGATGGATGGAAAGATGGATGGATGGACAAATCAATGGATGGATGGATGGATGGATGGACGGACGGACGGAAGGGCGGAAAGATGGATGGATGGATGGATGGATGGATGGATGGATGGATGGACAGACAGAAGGGCGGACACATGGATGGATGGATGGATGGTTGATGGACAGACGAACGGACAGACGGATGGATGGATGGATGGTTGGATGTATGGATGGATGGACGGACGGACGGACGAATAGATGTATGGATGGATGGTTGGATGGATGGATGGATGGACGGACGAACGGACAGACGGATGGATGGACGAATGGATGGATGGATGGCTGGATGGTTGGCTGGATGGTTGGCTGGATGGATGGATAGACAAATGGATGGATGGAAGGGCGGAAAGACGGACGGATGGATGGATGGATGGATGGACAGAAGGGCGGAAGGATGGAGGGACGAATGGATTGATGGATGGATGGCTGGATGGATGGATGGACGGACGGATGGACGCAAGGGTGGAAGGACAAATGGATGGACAGATGGATGTATAGACGAATGGATGGATGGATGGAAGGGCGGAAAGATGGATGGACAAATCAATGGATGGATGGACGGAAGGGCGGAAAGATGGATGGATGGATGGACGGATGGACGGACGGACGGACGGATGGACAGACTGATGGACGGACGGATGGACGGACGTACGGACGGACGGACGAAGCGAGGGATGGATGGACGGACGGATGAATCGATGGATGGAGGAATTGATGGATGGATGGATGGACAGACGGAAGGACAGATCGATGTATTGGTTGGATGAATAAAATCGAGAAAGAAATTTTATTCCATAATCATCTGGCTCTGAATTCACTTTCATCCTAAATGTTTTCCAGCTGTGTAGGAATCCTGGAAAATGACAATGAAGGCAAAGTGAAACATCAAAGCACAGATTTGACCTTTTCTTTGTTGTAATCAGGAGCCTTGTTCAGCCTTAATGGACCTGCGGCGCTGGTCGGACAGAAAGACTCTGCGAGGCCTTCGCTGGTTGCTGCGAGCCATTTGTCTGGATTACCCAGAGCTGTGTGCACGGTTGGCCCAGGACAGCAAGAGGCCTCTGGAGCCCAGGGAGAGAGAGAGGAAAGGCAAAGCTGAGAAAGTGCAAAGAAAAAGCAAAATGGAACGGTACGTTAAACTACACAGTGCCAGGATTTGAATGCAGCAGAGCAAAAGCTTTTAACAAGATCTGGTAGTTAATTTGCAATTCTGTGTCACTTCAGAATGAGATCAAGTAAGTCGGATCTGCGTCAGGCTCATCGGCCCAGAGACAAGGAGAAAAAGAGCAATGGCGAAGGAAAACTGCAGCCCATTCGGAACATGCTGCAGAAGGTCAGAAAGATAATAATTTTCAACAAAGTAGATCAAAATATTCTCCAAAAATAATCAAACTTATTCTTCATAAATCTGCTTTAAAATCATCCAAACTCTTTTCCGCCAAACTCAACTTTTGTTGCCATATAATACGAGAACAGAGGATTAAAGTAAATCTGTTTTTTTTTTTTTACCAGGAAACCACGCTGAAAAAGAGGCTGAGGTCAAAGAAGAATAAGAAGAAGCCATTGAAGGTCAGAGAAGGTGTAAAAGATGGAGACCAAGCTCCGGAGGAGGAAGATGAGGGGGAAGGAAATGAAGGAGAGCAGGAAAATTCTGGAAGCAGAGACAAAGCCAGCAGTGCCCTGATCCCTCCGAAAAAAGTTAAACTGAAACGCAAGACAAAGGTGAAGGAAGAGACGCTGGACACACCGGATTCGCTTGAAAGCAACGAGACGCCAACAAAAGGTTGTCCTTCGCTGTATCACGTTTATCATTGCGTAGAAATGAAACCTAATAATTTTTTTTTCTATTTTTCATATAGCTAAAGGAGAAAAGAAAAGGAAGAGGAAGGTTGTGAAGGTAAAGAGGAAAAACAAGATTAACACAGAGGGGATGCCTGTGGCTTACTCTCAACCCGTGGACCTTTCTGCGACCTTTGGTGAGCCACAAACACTTCTTCTTGACTCCACCTTTCAGATTAAACAACCCCGCAATCTGAAATTACAACGTTTAATTTAAATAGATGAACCTGTCTCCTGGTAGATCTTTACCGGAAAGCGATCCTGGCTTTGAAGGAACGTCAGCATCAGGCTCCAGGACAGTGAATGCCGATTGCGTCCTGGCCTCCGAACGGACACATCCTTGTAGTTCGCAGCACACTTCATCACCTGGGAATAACGGCTACTTTTATTAAGACAAATAAAGTTGTTTTGACCTCCTGACCCCTGAGCCATTGAGGAAAAACCTCAATAGACAGTGAAGGGAGGGGAAAAAGAAAAGTTGTTTTGTACAGTTAGGGATTATTGTGAGTACATGGCCAAAATGTTGATTTGTAGTTTGTAAAATGTTACACAGTGGAATGATTTTTGAACTGCATTTTTTTTACGATTACTTGAGAACTATTCAAAAATGAGCTGAGATCTTTCCATAGACTTTTGATTAAGTAATAAAAACGTTGTCTGTATGGCTACCTGGCATGTCTCCTGTTTCTTCTAAAGCTTATACGCCGACATTTTGGACTTGCTGCTTACTTTTACAGTTTTGATGTTTGGAATCACTGTCCAAGTAGAGCTAGTAGAGCTCCTGGTAGAGTAGAACTTAGCCTAGGAGAACTTTAATGTTTGACATTCCATTTATTTCAAAAGTGGGCAATTGAAAGAAGCCTCATCCAATGTGATGCTAAATGCTGACATTACTTATTTATCCTATCACCAAATACATGTAATTTATCAATCAATTCTTCGATTGCTAGGGCGAGGGGGTCCTCCCCCATTAACAGGTAATGACAGTAAGAACTAGAAATCTTATTTGGGCACCAATTACAAAAAATATATATACAAACACTAATTTCCCCTAACACATTGATGCTGTGAGAACTGGGTCTGATCACTCACGTCAAAAACTCCATTGCTAATCATACTTGAAATGGTGCAATCGCACCAGACATGACTACAAGACCCAATTTATTTAGTGCTCACTTTCTAAACACTAAATCATAAGTGCTATTTAATAAGTACTGACATTAGGGGCATTTTATTTATTTTTTATTGTAAAAAATATTTTTAAATAACCCAATTTTATTTCTGTTTGACGTTTTAAAAATAAAGACAAACAAAACCCTAGCATAAAATAGGACAGATACATTTTTTCTTCAGTGAAATGTTCAAATTTATGAAAAAAATAACAATAATACAGTGTTTTTGTGCCTACTTTATCTAAGCAGATTATGGAAGCCTGTTTCTGGCACTTGAACAAAAAAAGGACACTTATGTCATAATTATGAGATTCAGAGTCATAATAATGATATACAAAGTCATAATTTCGACTTTCAAAGTCATAGGCAAATTACGGGACACAAAGTCATTAAATGTCTTTCAATGTCAATATTATGAGAAACAAAGCCATAATTATCAAATAAATAGTAATAATTTCAACTTTCAAAGTCATATTTATCAGAAACAAAGCCATGATTATGTAATGACTGTGTCTCATTATTATGACTTTAAGTCGAAATTATGACTTTGTATGATATAATAATGACTTTGGATCTAATAATTAGGACTTTACATCTCATAATTATGACTTTGTATGTCATAATTATGACATTGTAGGCTATCATAATTAAGGGTAAAATTACGACTTTAAAATTCAATATCTCACAATTATTACTTTGAATGTCATAATTATTATAACATACCAAGCGTCACTTTTTCGTTCAAGTGGCGGAAACGGGTTTCCATAGTTATTATATATAAAAAAACATTAGTTGATTCTGAATCTGATAAAAGTTAAGAGTCGGAAGGTCCAAACTAGAGACACTAGTGGCTCCAGAACCGCAGGTTGCAGATCCCTGTAGCAGATGGCGTATCATGGTTGCCTAGCAACATAAACCGTTCCCTAAATCATTTCCCATAACGGCTCATTTCACCAGGTCTGTTGTCTAATAGCTTAATCAAATTACTCCAGGTGATGTGTAGTGAGGTGATAAATGGAAATGAAAAGGTTAGAGCCCCCACTTCCGCACCGGGATCCGCCGTAGAGTGGCGATGGCAGCGTGTCGCCATCTTTTCGGTTTCTTTCAGAAGCCCATCCCCCTGTTTGAGGAAAACCGTGCGACTTTCATTCACTCTTCACTGGGAGGCGGCCCGGCTGCATGAGCGGAGGATGAAACATGGCCTCGCCTAGGACAATAACCATAGTGGCCCTTTCCTTTGCTCTGGGTCTGTTTTTCGTGTTTATGGGAACTATTAAGCTCACCCCGCGACTAAGCAAAGATGCCTACAGTGAAATGGTGAGTAAGCGTTGATTGTGCCGTTCAAGAGACCGCATCAGTCGGGTTAAATGAAACCCATTGTTCCGGGCGGGCTGCAAACAGCCTGGAATTAACATATAGAGACAATTGACCTAAATAGTGAAAGGAGCGGAAAATAAGTTATTGGAACAGAAACGTCCCTAAATAAAGCGTTTTCATGCCTATAGATAATTTGTGTTTTACTACAGATAATGTCGCTCTGCTGTTTTCATTCTGAAGGTCATTGTGTTGTAAAAATACACCTGATAATATATCCGCACCAATAATGAATACAGAGGAACTCTCCGAAATGTTGGCGCTACGACAAGCATTTTGCTCTAAAAGACTGATAACATTACCTACATGTTTATGCAGAAATTATAACGATTTTCAAATATATACAGAAACGTGAAAGTGTTGTTGCAGAGCTTCCTATTTTTTTGGGAAAAAGGGAGAACAAGTGAAGAGCAATGGCGGCCCATTCGAGCAATTTCTGAGATGCACCTGCAGGTGCTGATGTTGAAACATCCTGCATGGAAAAGGACTGATGGGACGCCTGCTGTACGGGCATCCAAATGGTCCCCATCCCGTAAAAATAAATTTAAAAATTCAACTTCAATCTGTAATTATGCATTCAGATTATGAATTAATTAAAGTTGAGTACAAAACAATTTATAAACAAATGTATTCATTATAAGAACGGGCGGTGTAGACTCACGAAATCAAATACTCCTCTAAAATAAAACTTTCTCGTTTCAATAAGTCTTTCACTACTGTAATTACATTCAGCACACTTCATGTTTGTGTTTATTCATATTTGGAAGTGTAAATGCAGCTTTTATTGATCTCATAGAACCAACAGAGGAAAAATGCGGAATTAACAGTTTTGGAGGTTTGTAAACCTCATCAATTTGTTTTTATCATAGCATCACAAATATTTATTTGATGCCCCCCAACAAATCATAATGTTTAAGTCATCCATCCATCTATCATCTATGCCACTTATCCTTGAAGGGTCACTGGGAGGCTGATGTCTATCTCCAGTGATCATTGGGCCAGGTGCACCCTGGACAGGTCGCCAGTCCATTGCAGAGCAGCACAGAGACATAAACCAATGCACGCACACACTCATACCTACGGACAATTTAGAGCAGCAGTTCCCAAACTTTCCAGTCTGTGACCCACAAAATATAAATTGTAGAGGCCCGTGACCCCAACTCGTGATGGAATATACACACATTTTTTCCGAATCACTTAAAAATCGGTACATTGCCAACATAAAAGCCAATGTATGAAGTCATATATGTTGCATTTCAACTGAAATCCAGTTTCTTTTTTTAAATCTTTTATTCAACTTATAGAATGCAGATGCTTGCTCATTGCCATTGATATTTTTTTTCTCAAGAGAATCTCAAGACCCCACACTTAAATGTTTGTGACCCCAAGTGGTGTCCTGACCCAAACTTTGGGAGCCACTGATTTAGAGAGACCAATTAAACTGACAGTCATGTTTTTGGATTGTGGGAGGAAGCCGGAGTACCTGGAGGGAACCAGCTGACACGCAGGGGAGACCCCAGGTCGGGTTTCTAACCTAGGACCTTCTTGCTGCAAGGCAACAGTGCTACCAGCTATGACACAATAACTAATTAAATGCATAATTAAATGTGTCTTTATCACATATTAAATATAGAAAAATATTTATTTGGTTATTTAGTTACTTCTAGAATGACTGTGCTGCAGTGCTTCATTAAATTACTCAAACTTTCTGTGTGCATCGTCAAAAAGACCCCTTCAGGGGAAACATTGGATTATTTATTATCGGGGGAAAATGAGCATAATAAGAATTATTATTGAGCTTTACAGAGCTAAACTCTTTTCAATTATGCTTAAAAAACCACACATTTTTTTCTTTTTGTTTGAGGGCATGATTAAATATAAACAATTTTACATGACATTAACATAAAAATAGCTATTTATAAGTTCTTACATTAAGTTCTACCTTATTTATTTTGTAAATAATTTTTATTGATTTATTGCCATTTTATTTCAATTGTTTGACAAGCTTTTTATTTTATGACCATTCTAAGGATTTGAACATTTCACCATTCGATGCTGTAACAGGGGCTCTACAAAATACTTTTGTAAAAACTGAAATGATTAATACATGATCATTTCAAACTTTAAGACAATATAGTTGTCATATGTTTAAAAAAACAATTTAATGATGCATTAGCACTTTTGGCTTATAATTTAAAAGCCTGTTTTCATTCGTGATAAATAAGTATTTTTAAAGCTAACAAAGTTTCCTTTACATTACCTGCTTATAAAAACACAAATGCAATTGGATATAATAGGTGTGGTGAAAGTCTTTTGGAGAGTTTCTAGATGTTTTTTTAGCTTTACATCTCCTTTTTTTTTTCTCCAGAAAAGGGCGTACAAGAGCTACGCCAAGGCGCTGCCAGGTTTGAAAAAGATCGGGATCAGCTCTGTTCTCCTCCGCAAGATCATCGGCTCCCTAGAGGTGGGCTGTGGAGTGGTGCTGACCCTGGTGCCGGGCCGGCCGAAGGACGTGGCTAACTTCTTGCTGCTGCTAGTCATGCTGGCCGTGCTGTTCTTCCACCAGCTAGTAGGGGACCCCCTGAAGCGATACGCCCACGCTTTAGTCTTTGGCATTCTGCTTACCTGCCGGCTGCTCATCGCCCGGCAGAGCGATGACCGGCCCGAGCAGGAGGACACCAGGGAGGAGCTGCTGATCAACGACCAGGAAAGGAACAAGGTCAAGCAGTCGTAAGACCCCTCAGCGATAAAAAGGAACCTGGTGCGTTTGTAAGAATTGCAGTCATCGGAAATGAAAGGGAAACATTCACTTCTAATAATAAGCCTCCATCTACACTCATCCCGTCATCGTACAGCTGCCAGACTGATTAGGTTCACCTGCACTTCTACTGTGAAACTAAGAACTGTCCCTTATCTCCTCTGCATAACTGTGGACAATCATGCCTGATTGATCTCAACTCATCGTCACGTCTCATCAGTCCACTTTTCTGTTTATTTCAGTCGTGCAGCTGTAAAAAAAAAATAATTTCTGTGTTCTGGAGTACGTGTTTTAATTGTTCTGATTTCATTTGAGAATGCCGTTCTTCCACCAGTCTTGGGATCTAGTTTTTTCTAATTTGTTTTTATACTGTATGTAGCTACAAATCAGTTTGAAGCATGCATAATTTAGTCAGGAGAACATAAGCCAAAATAAAAGGAGACCTGTTGATAAAATTTTGTACCATCAGCTTTTCATAGCTTTGTCAACACAAGGACAAATTGCACAAAATAACTCAAATCCTCATTTACTGTTTGTTTCAGTAGATATTTCTGGAAGCCTGTTTTGAAATAAAATAATCTGCGATCTCAGTTCAAAGATTTAGGGCAGCAAAGGTTGCCTCAGGGGTTTGCTGCTAACTTGTACAGCAGCAACTTAACCAAAACAAATATAATTTTACCTGTTAGAAATTGTGTTGTATTCTTTGTAATCCACTGTTGAAGTGCTAAACTGGGTGCGTTTTTCCAACTTTGAACATTTCAGCTGCTGTTACAAACCCTGTTAGTATTTCTGTAAATTATGAACTTTAAATAAAGAATTGGAGGTGAGAGGGATTTATTTTTTTCGGCACAGTTTCATCCAAAGTTAGCCGTCAGTTTTGCAGCGGATCCTGCTGTGTAACTTTGGTCTCGCAGTCATGCTATCACAAATGTGTTCTGCCGTATTACGAAGGACTTACAGTTTGCCTGGAAGCGTTTTCTTTAACAAATGACGCACAGTGCCCCTCAGAAGTTCACAGAGTTCAAATCAGAGCTTTTGATGATGCCTTTGAATCTATATGTGTAAGGACCTAAACATGCATAAAATCTGATTAAGTAGGCTCTAATGTCTATCATATGCAGTGAAAATGTATGATTTACGTGCAGAAGCAGGGTTGATCAAAAGGGAGCAAAGTATTTTAATAAGCTTTATCCATTCTGGCTAAAACGAGCGAAGAATTACCCACCCAAAAGTTTGCCAGAACCTTTTGATGCTCATAAAAGGAAAGATTAGTTTTAACAATGACTCAAGGAAATCAGCTGTGCTTTCTGGGACTGAGGACTTTTTACAAACTGGCATTATAAGCTGAACCTGACTACATTGTCAATGTGAATATATGCAATTTAATTTGAATCTGCCAATATAACTGAACTGACCTAATTATGTATTCGTGGACACAGTAAATGGACTGAACTAATAGTGTTATTTAGAGGATGCATGTCAGTGCTCCCATTGACTCCCATTATATGGATGTATGCTGATTGCGAATGCTTATAAACTTCTCCCAAAGGACTCCAAGTAGCTCCAAACTTTTCGGGTGAGTAAATGAACATAATACATGCTACAAATGAGTTTTCTCTAAATATTAATAAAGTGTAGATATTTTTGCCCATGTTAATAAATTTGAAGCTGTATGAGAACCCTACCATCAAATTAAGACTTAAGTAGCCAATTCATATTTTGAAATTATTTTTTTTGTATTATTAACTTTTGTTATCAATATAGCCCAAAATTAATATTCATGACATTAACGTGAACTTCTTACCTGCAATGGATGCTTAAAACCCTTAAAGACTAATGGAAAAACTGGGATATTGGACAAGTTTTTGAGGCGTCTGAAGCTAGTTTAGAGAACTATTCTTTAGTTCAACTTTTAAACTATAGCTTGATTACTTTTAATAAAAAAATCTTGGGAACTTAAATATGTTGACAAGTTAAAAAAATAAAATGAAACTAAAATCTTCACATTTATTATCAAAAAAACTTAACTGAAAAAAGAAAAGGAAGCTCCAACTTAAATAAATTACTTTACTTGGTCACAAGTAATTTATTTAAGTTTATTAAAGTAACTTTATTAAGTTTTCCAGTTAAAAAAGTAAATAAATTGAGTTTGATGAGTTTAATTCAATTACTTGTGACTGGTTAAAGCTCATTTAAGTTCGAGCTGCATTTTCTTTTTTCAATGTAACTTCTTCTCTCAGTTGGTAGTGAAAAACCAAATCGGACTACAACTCCCGTGAAGCACCACAGCGGATGGACGCCGCTGCGCATGCGCAGGGCAAACGGTCGGCGCGGAAGATTTTGAGTTTGGTTTGAATGGACGGAGGCACATTCGGGGAGGGGATTGTGTCCTTAACACTTTAGCAATGTAGACATGGCGATGTTGGTAAACCTGTCGGATTCGGACCGTTCGGTTCTGAGCGATCAGTCTGTTTCCAGTCGGACCAGCGCCAGGAGTCTGAGGGTCGCAGAAAAGGAGAGAAAGAAGAATGAAGCGGAGGACCCGTTTGTCTCGGCCCTGAAGTACTTCTCCGAAGGTGGGTCCACAAACAAAAACAGTTGGATAAAAAACACACTAAACGGAAGTCAGTCTTTCCACAGAACTGTAACGTAGTTATAAACTCTTAAGAGGAATCGAGAAAACCGGTGGAAAAATAAATAAAAACAAAATAAGACTTTGAATATTGTGAACGTAAACTGTCTTCGGGAATAGCATATTGCGTATTAGCCTTACGCAGGAGGAAGACGAAACTTCCTGTGGATTGTAAACAAACTTTAAAGAAGATGTTTTCACATGATTTATTGTCTCGTTAATAGCATCAATACTCCACCCAAGGAGCCTTAACTTTTTCCTCTACTGCTTTCCAATTCCATTTGTTAAACCTGTTAATTATATAAAGCAAATTTGTATTTGTTTTTGTTAACACATAGAAAAGCATCTATTACAGTACACAGATCAAGATCTAGGAGGATTTTTATATTGTAGCAGTGGTTTAAACTGGCATCTATGTACTGTATAAGTGTTTATTTACAAACAAAATTCTTCTATATCTTAAGAAAACAAAACTTAGAAAAAAAACTGCAAAACAAAATCCATCACTGAGCATACAAACAGTTCATGAGGAATATCTTTTGTCGCTATATGTTAGAGTTAGAGCTCTAACTTTATCGTTTTTTGACACATTAAAGCGGTAAAAAACCCATACATGCAGTCTCTCAATCAAGCATGAAAAAAGCATATTTTACAATATTACTTTATATCACACAATACTGCACAGCACAGCAAAATGTTATTATTGCAATGTCTCAAGTAAAGAAAGTGCATCACTTGGTGTATAAATAATCCAGAGCAAAAAAAAACACCCCAAAAATAAATCACTTCTAAATATACTGTAAAGTGGACAAAACGAGAGGAATGAGGCAAGGCAATTTTATTTGTATTGATTGATTTTTTTAGGTAGACTTGTGAAGAAACTGTTACAGTAATCAAGGCGGCTAAAGATAAATAGCATGGATGAGTTTTTCTAGGTGAGCAAAACAGGTTGACGAAATATAATATGGCACCTATAACATTTTCATAAGCTGCATTATACATTATTTATACCCTCCCCAGTGATGAATAAAAAATACCCCAAATCTTATTTGGCATTACTCCAGTCAAACCTTGCTTATAATGGTCTCCACTGGTAATTTGGACGTTTATCTTTGGTGAGGAGTGCTGGGTCTCTTTACTAACACGCTGATCTTTATCTCTTACCTACAGACTCTTTATCAGATTTAACGGAATTTTGTATCGGATTTATTACATTGAATATATGTAGCCACATATGGTGGTCCAACCGCCCATTAACATATGGGAAGGTGTGCTGAAAGGCAGTTTCATCGTACCACTGGTTACAATGCTAATAAAGTATTAATTCAATATTATTATTCATTCATTCAGTTGTCCATATGCAAAGAATGGAAAAGCAGAAAAAGGGTTAGTCTTTTCAATTCATGTTCAGGTTTTCAATGTACCCACCTACCCACCCATTTGTATATGAATCTTACGGTGTTTTTCACATCACACAAATTATCATAACACCACTACTGAAATTGCCACAGGAGAACAACCCTGATAAAACATGTATCGACCTGTTTACTTAGTTTCAAAAGGTGCTACCATATCCTTAGTTCTATCAGATCAATGCAATTGTTTAATAGCTTTTCCCACACATGAACACTCAGTATTTTCTCAAGATGGCAGATTTGAGTCTTTATATCCAGTTTTGATTTTAAATATTTTTAAGCCGCATCTTCTGTGTATGATAAATGCTCGGAAATAAGCAGCGAAAATGTGTCCATGAGTCACACTAATCCACATAAAATCAGATTAAAATGAAAATATTTCTCTCTTCAAAATTTAAAGCCATCCAAAGATCTTGGAAAAAAGTTTGAATAGGTATTTCTTTCTCCTCAGATGGTTTCGGTAGGTTTTCGGGTTGACGGTCAGATTCTGTGCAGATATTCTTTCGGGTCACATTCTGCTGTGCCATCCAAACTCAAAAGCTGCACTTCTGTCATGCTGATGTCTTCCTCGCCTCCCTCTTCTTTAGTGGAAGCGGGCACACCTGTAATCGGGAACGATGAGCTGGAGAACAACCTGGTCCGGGTGGAGAAGGTGGCATTCAGCCGGGGACTGTCCCCAGATGCCCTTTCTGTCATGCTGGAGTTTGCTATGAGCCTACGCATGGGTAAGCCTGTCACTCGCTATTGAAAGCATATTACTGGAAGTCCCTGTTTATATTAAATATACTGTATCATGCTATTTTACAGCTTTCAACTTCTGGGATAGACATATATATGATAAAATGTTACAGTTGGTGTTGTAAAGTATTAATTTGTCCTGAAATTTAACTTGTATCCTGTAGTTAACGGATCGTTTCTCTATAAACTCGCCTCCTGCATCCCAACGGTCCGCTCCGCTGCGCACAGCCGGGAGCAGATCAGAACTGAAACAAACAGCGCTAAGCTTCATCACAAACAGTATTCTCACAAGAATTTGAAAATCGTGAAGCACCACATTAAAACTCTGTTATATTAAGGGCTCAGACATTTGGTTTATTTTATAATTTTTTTGTGTGTGTAAAAAAACGGAGTTGATAAAGCATATCTCAGTTGCTAAATCTCCTGGCTTTAGACAGAGCCCAAACCAACACAGCTGCGTCCACTAAGCAGATCTTTCCAGCCCAGTATATAAAAACGCCGTGGGTGTTGTTTGCACCCGTTTACTGAACATTCTGAGATGCTACAGATCAATTAAGTAACCACACAATGCTGTTATAAGATCATATAAGCAGCTTGATAAATGGCTAACACACATTAGTATGTAGCCACTTACTTTTCTGTCCATCAGGCGCCTTTGTTCTTTGATCCAGCTGCTGTTCTTTAGGGATGTAGAATAAAATCCTGTAATCCATGCAGCCAAACGGAGTTTTCACGGAGAAAGTAAAAAATCCATGCAGACACCTCTAACACTCAACTTTCAACCAGTGATGTCACTAGTTGATCACTCAGTTGATTTCTAGGAGAGGGAGGGGCAGCTGCTCATAGAGCAGAATTCAGGAAGATTACTCAGACATGCGTGAATTAAGCCAAAACCCACTCTGTTGGGTTTTTTATGAGGATTTTGCACTACCAGATGATTGAAAACTCCAAAAACTTGATTTTGCATGATGTAGCCCCTTTAGAGATGATATAATGATCTGTTGACCCATCAGTGTGTTGTACCGCTATTTACAATCGTGTCACAGCTGATCATGATCCCCTACTTTCAGCTTTAACGTTTGGTTCACCTTTGGATGTATTTTGCCTGTAGGGAGCGGTCCGTGTGCGCGGGTGCTGAAGTGTCTGCTTCCTGCCTCAGTGGTGCCACAGGAGGCTGTTGTTCGAGCCGTAGTTTGGCTCAGTGTTGGGAAAATACCCATCAGCACTCAGGTTGGTGAAAATCCAATCATTCAAGAAACACAGAAAGTTGGCGCTTTTGTTTTTCAATAAATTTATGTCTGTCTCTTTTTTTTCTTCTTCCTTTCTCTCCCTGAAACTTGCAGGTTCTATTTATAAAGTGGGTGTTGACCGTATTTGACATGATTGATGCAAAGGACAAGCTGCGAGCCATATATGGCTTCATCTTCAGCTTCGTCACAGATGAAAATCTGGTATGTGATCCTTCTCTATGTGTAATACTGATACTGACATAGTATTCATTGATATTTTGATGCTGTGGGAAACGCAATCCAAGCTCATTTATTTTATCACAACCCACAAATTCATCATAGATTTGCCAGATTTAGGTTAAAAGAAAAGTTTTGATGACCAGTTCAGTGTTTCCCCTAGAATCCTCTACACCTGGGGTGTCAAACTAATTTCCATTTTGGGCCACATCCAGCTGATGAATATCCTTAAAGGGCCGGTTGTGGCAGAAAGTATTGATAAAACTATAACAAACTGTTAAAATCAGCCTCTGCATTCGGAAAGTACGTATTAAAATGTAATGATACTGAACATCTTTACATAATGATGTGATTTAGAACTGTTCAAATAAATACTGATTTTATTCTACTGATAAAATTGTATTGGGGTGCAAAGAAATAGAACTTAATTTCTCTATCTATAGGGTTCTCTAGTTTATAGGGCCAGATAAATGGCCATGGAGGGCCGGATGTGACCCCCCGGCCTTGAGTTTGACACGTGTGCTCCACACCGTAATTCCTTTGAAACATGTAAAATAAAATAAAAATATTTTTTTGCTGCTACCTTTCTTAAACTCAACCCTCCGTAAAAAATAGGGATGCAAGAATCTGGCGATACAACACTTATCACGATACAGAGGAAACAATATGATATTTCACGATATGATGACTAATGCTATATATTGTGATTTTCAAAACTGAATTTAACTGTAGAAAACCTGTGACAGCATCCTGAACACTCCAATCTGTTTAATCCATAACTCATCTGGTTTTATTACTAGTTCTAATTGATCCACTGTAACGAAGGAGGTAAAAAAGCCACCAACTACCAGCCGTACTTTCAATTTTACTGCAAAAATGATTGTGGTGTGTCAGAATTTCATTGAAATTCAAAAACATTGATTCTTTGCTCTTGAATATCGATATAATATCTTGACATAAAATATCGCAATATATTGGCATATTGATATTTTCTTACATCCCTTGTAAAAAAACAAAAAAACAACTATATTTTTGTTAACAATTCTTTAATGCTTTTAAGCTCTTATTTAGACTAGTTACATTGTTAGATTAACAATTAACAATTTGATCTGACTCGTAAAATATCTGTGCTGAATTGGACATTTTAATAATGAACAGTAAAACTTAAAAGTTCCACTTGCTTTCATTATATGTGTGCCTATCAAAGCTGGTAGCCACAAGTTAACTGCATTTTATTATTTTTATATTAATTTAAAATTAACAAAATAAATATTTTTATGTGCTTTTAAATTAAAAGGGTGGTGATTAGTTTTGTATATCCTAATAGTTTTAATTAGTTTAGTTACCTGCAGCTCTTCAGACTATGCAAAATGCATGATGAGGAACTTTAGAGTCGTAAGCATGGCCACTGCTCTTGATATTTATTTAAAAACTTCTATGCATCGACCCTCATGTTTTTTTGCAGGTCTGAAGATTTGCACAGAAAGAAAAAACCTTGCAAATCTTTATTTTAACGCCTCTGAAAGGGAAACACTGCAATTTGTCTGTTATGGGTGCAAATAGTAGTACGTCTCGATTTTGATTTTCTTTATTTTGACTATTGAAAAAGTTGTAAAAATAAATTCTGATATGCAGCAGCGAAATTTGACATAAAATACAAACAAAAGCAGATAAATGATCTAAATAGGTATATGCCTTTTATATTGTTTTATTATTTGGAGACATGGCTGTTTCATTTCCCACAAGAAACAAACTACTCTGTTGTATAAATACAATTTTAAACCCGTAATTGCAGGAAAATTATGAGCTGTATGTATATCTAATATCTTTAAAGATTTAGCCAAATGGGTATTCAAGTGATTATAAAGGTAGCCAAGTCATAAATATTTAGTATTTAAGTTTAAGCTGTTCTAAAATCTGATCATTATAAGATAGGTAGGTCATAAAACAGTTTAAAGTATCGTCAAATTATTACATTTTAAATATTATGTGATAATTGGGAAATTAGGTTAGATTATATCTAATAAGTATGACATAACTACACCATAAATACCTATTTGTGTGTGAAAACTATCATAAAATTGTAATTATGAGATGATTTTGAATAAACTAAGTTGCTAGTGTAGATTTTCAGTCACCCAGTGCTTGATAATCCTAAAAGTCTTTACTTTGTTTCTTTAGGATCTATCCCTTCTCTTTCAAATCGCTTCTTTGATTCTGAGGTTAGCAGGTTCAGAAGTTACAGCCAGAATAATCACACTAATAGGGTCGTCGAGTTCACAGATGGACCATTAAAGCCTCCATTCTGCTCAATGGTTAGATCGTTGTTGCAGTATGGTCCAAATATATCCCTAATAAAGCCGTCTGAGCTGTTCTGGTTACATGTTCCGAGGTGCGACTGTGCGCACATTGCTGTCCTCAGACAAGTTTCCCTCGTTTTTTGAGATGTAAATGGGATCGAGTTTTTATCCTCCAGGATGAACCTGTCTGTGTCAGAGAGTTGTTGGGTTCTAAAGGCACCAGAACGATCTGCTTGGAAATATTTTACAACCCAACATTATCATAATAACCTGCAGTATTCTTACAATTAGGAGGTTGGATGGCTTAATTTCCAGCAGAGTTGCAAAAAATTGTCTTGATCTCAGCTCAGTGTTTTGAAAAAGAATAAAAATATTACAATTTAATGTCTTTGCTTAACTTAAGGCAAATAGAAACAATAGTTTGTTTTATTCACCCCTCCATAGTTTCAGTTTAGCTATTTCAGTCTCTTCCATACTGTTTAAAATCCAGTGCCCAGGCAGGAAAGCTGTTTCTGCAGTTATTTGTGAACTAATGATTTGCTCCCGGGTAGCTCACAACATTCAGCGTGGTACAATAATAGGAGAATATCTGTGCGATTAGTTAAGTCCACAACTTTGTTGTGGAAGGGAAAACGTGTATTTTGGGCAATAAATTGTTGGCCAGGTTACATCCCAGAGTAAGTCAGAAGATAATGAGGCAAGTAGAACACAGAGTGAAAAGCTGTAGATCTCCAAACTTCATGTGGCCTTGAGATCAGCTAAAGAACAGTGCGTGGAGAGCTAAATGGAACAGGTTTGCATGATCTACCAGCTGCATCCAATTCTGTGGCTTTTCACCAAACAAGGTCCACATGGAAAGGAATCATCCAGTTTAGTGTGTAAGAATTCGACTGACTTTCACTTTGTTCTGACCTCAAAACAACTTAGATCAATTAATAGCTGCAAGCCAGGCGTTCATCTTCAACATCATCAGCGTCCGACCTCAAAAATGCAATTGTGAAAGAGCCATGCATTAGTTTTTTTACACTTGGGTTGCAAGGATTTATCCCGTTTAAATATTACCTACAGTTTGAAATGTTAATGTTAATCCACCATCAAGACTAACCTAAAATTGCACAAATAGAAAAATCAGCAAAATATAACAGGGTGCCACCTGCAGAGACTGGGCCAATTACAAAAACCCAGTATGCACGCGACTTCGATTCTTGAAAAAATTCTTAGAATCAAATGTATTCACAAGTCCAAAAATTGCTTAAATTGTTTAACATGCCCCTTTTTTTACAGCGAACTAGGAAGGAGAAGTCTAGACAGACATTATATTATCCTGGTGAACTGTTTCTCATTCAATATTGTGTCATTGAATTACAGCGATATAATTAAGGTTTTTAATTGACTCATATCAATATTGAGTTGGAACGAATTGGATCTGATTTTGATAGTCGTTTCTAACAATTGAGAATCAGAATCAAATCAATACTTAATATCGATATACAGCTCTAAAATTTTCTTGTTCTTGTTGTCATTTCCGTTTTTTGTTGTTTTTTCAGTGCCCTTTCATTTGTCACTTGTTGTACCTTTTAACAAGAAAGGAAAGTGGTAAGTGATCTTTTTTCAAGCTTCAATGTTTCATTGTTCCTGTTCTCGGTATTCTCTTCACTTCTGTGAAGATTATTAACAGTATTTTTATTCCACTGTAGTGCGTGTCTTCAGAGTCAGGAAGCTGCTGGAGCTGCAGTCTAAACTGGTAAGCCTCCTGTTGGTCGTATTTGGTTCTTACTCAGTCTGGAAAAGTCGTGAGTTATTAGTTCAGTATTTTCCTGGTCTTAAAAAGTTTGGAAAATGAAAATGAAAGAGTTTCTTTCTTTCTTTCTTTCTTTCTTGTACTGGGTTTATAGGATCACATCTATAATAAATCAAGTTAAGGGTGTTGGAAGAACGAGTAAAAACATGGAAATGTGATATAGTATCTGTGCTTTGGTCGTTGAAAGTTCAAGCACTTAATACTTGCAACAAGAGAACTGATTGTTGTATTTAGGGAGATGTGCAGGTATACATGATACGTTTTGTTGTAAATCTTTGTTGTCTCTTCAGGGAAGGCAGCCTTACCTGCTGCACCTTCTGTCCCTTTATAAAGTGTTTTGTCCTGAGCTGGTGACACTCTCCATACCATCCCGGATGAGGGTTTGTACATTCCTTTCCAACGTAAACCTTTTCTAACGCTACCTGAATATGAACTAAGCAGTAGTGAGACAGAAGTGTTCTTTGATTTCTCAGAGCGGGTTTAAGAATCATATTTCACCCTGGAAGTCAGCTCTAATCGGAGTCCAGAGGAGGAACGGCTCCCAGGTCACCTCCAGCATCGGTCTCAACTTCGCTGTCAAAGATAAAACCGCCTCTCGGAAAAGGGTGGGTTCCCAAGCATTTCATTCTCACTGTGATTGTAAATGGCTTCTGCAGCACTTGAATTATCACTGCCTCTTTCCTAGTGTTATAGCAGCATTTCATCATCACCTCGACATCCAAAACAGCACTCGTCTAGAGGCTCTGTTTGTTTCCTACAAGTGGAAAAACAGCCTAAATCAGGTTTTATTTGAAGTAATTTCATGTAAGTAACAGGGTCAGATTATGGAGGCTCGAAAATAGCAAATCTGTAGGTCACAACTCGATAGATGGAGTTTTTTTGTGCCGTTTCATTTACTTTATTTGTTAGTAATACATTTTATTGCTTAAAGCTAAATCACACTCAAAATTCGGTTCATTTCCATAAAACACACAGAGACCAATGTAAAGAAGAAATAGTGATATCTTGAATCTCTCATCATCTTCTGGGCAGTACTTCATAAAATCCTTGAGTTTAGATGAAGCACAGTGATACCATGGTCATCAAGACAGGAACTGGTACGTTTAGCAGTGTGGATGAAATCAGCATCTATGAAGCTTGTCAGCTGAGAGAAGCATCAAGTGCTCTAAAATTTTAATTCAGAAATACTTTATTCATCCCAAAGGGAAATTACATGTTGAAACTTATGTCAACCAAGTATCTTCAAAGAGTTGTAGATGCTGGAGCTGTGTGCAGGAAGGATGTAAGCAGACATTTTGTTTTTATTTGTTTTATTACTTTTTAAATAAGCCGTTTCATTGCATTTGTTTCTGCTCCGTAATAAACTGAATAAACAAACTACAAATTTTTCTTTCAACAGATTTGAGAAACAATAGCTAAAATAAACGCTTTGGTTTTTCTTCTTGGGCCCAGAATGCTTTTTAATTGTTAAATATTTTAAGATTTGGTTTAAATGTACAGTGGTTGCATCTACATTTAAAACGGTTTTCAGAATTATCCACAAACTTGATCAGATAAAATGTGTGAAACTGTAAAACAGTCGTATGTTTTGCCTTTACAGAAACACCGGCACCTGGAGCTGCCGGCTCTGAGCGCCGTCACCAATAAGGACCCGCAGGCGGAGCAGACCTCCTGTAGAAAGTTGGTCCCCCTCGTGCAGATCCGGTCCTTTGCTCAGTTGTTGGAAAATATGCATCGCATCGAGGTATGTTTCCCTGAACTTATTGGAGGTAACACCGCCGAGGGATGCATTAGATATTAAAATATCTGATCTAAGAAATCATGGGATATAAAAAAAAAAGATTACCGTCTAAAAGTTGTATATATTGCTATGAAATACTATTTTATTTATACTTTCAAAAATTGGGCGGAAGGCATTTTGAAAACTAAAAGGAATAAAATTTTATAAAAAAAAAATAAATGAAGTATCCCTGTTATTGAAAATATGTTTAAAAATTTGTTTTCCGATTTCTTATGCTGACCCTACTCTTTTATTTTGCTTCTTTGAGTTTATTTTAATTTATTTTAAGACAGAAGTTGAGATTTAAAATGTGCTATGTATGGATGTTTGATATTGGCTTTTTAAAAAAAAACGATATCTGATATGGGGAGCCGAAGTCACGCCTTTCTCCTTCCGGTCCATGGGTCCCCAAATGCCCAAAAAAATGAGTGAGAGTCAATGGAGCGATAAAAGTTATTTTCTGATCCAGTTTGAAATGCGCCGTGGATCGAACATATGATGTCCGTGAATTTTAAAAAACAATTTTGATGCAGAGAAATCTCCGATTTTCGACCGGAGGTAAAAGTTACTTTAGGTTTTGTGTAAAAACACTTAGCGGACTACAACTACAGAAGAAGAAGGATAGTGAGGGTTGTAGCCTCCAGGAAGAAGAAAGAAGCATTAAACATGGGGAAAACCTCTATAAATCTGACCATGTGAAAAGTAGCAGCTATGTCGGGGGTAAAGCAGTTGGTGGAGTGAGAGCCAGCATGGAGGAGAAGCTCTACAAGCTCTAGGTGAGTGTTTTATGTGCTATAGCTAGTGCTAGCTCCCGTTAGCAAAATGGCGTCATATATGCGACTTCTGATTTGTAGGCATTTTAAATGTGATTTTTTTTTTACAGTCAAATAACTCCCAAATCCCTTGACAAACACAGTCGAAATGTACATCATTAATTATTTAACTCGAACTACAACATATGTGTGATTCAGGACGTAAGACAAAGCGGACCAGAAAATAACTTTTATCGCTTCAGTGACTTCCATTCATTATTTCTTCGGTTTGGGGAACAATGGGCCGACTGGAAGGGGAGGAGACTTAGGCTCCCCATACCGATATGGTCTAAACATTAACTCCTGATACCGATATAAACCAATGTCACTGGTAGACATCTACCTAATCGTTGGCGTTTGCTCAAGAATGCAAAAGCAACAGGATATGTGAGCAAAAATATCTAAAAAAAAATAATGAATGAAAGTCAATGGAGCGATAAGTTATTTTCTGGTTCGCTTTGTCTTACAACCTGAATATGTTGAAACTCAATTTAACTATTTATATGTGTTTCAACTGTATTTGTCAAATTATCTGGGATTTATTTGATGCAAGAAATTTGTAAATACAAATCAGAAGTCGCATATATGAAGTCTGGGGCTAGCACTAGCTAGCACTTGAAATACTCATGGAGACCTTGTAGAGCTTCTCCATCATGCTGTCAGTCACTCCACCAACTGCTTTACCCCCAGCACAGCTGCTACTTTCCACATGGCCAGATTTATAGAGGTTTTCTCCACGTTTCGTGCTCATTCCTTCGTCCTGGAGGAAGGAGGCGAATCACAGCCATTTTACCCCTTCTTCTTCAGCTGTAGTTCGCTAAGTGCTTTTTTACACAAAACCTAAATTAACTTTTGCCGCCGGTTGAAAGTTAGCGTTTTTTCTACATCAAAATGTGTGTTTAAAATTCACAGACATCATACATCAATAACTTTTATCGCTCCTGTGTCTCTGTCTTTCATTTTTTTTTGGGCAGTAGGCGACCTATAGACCAGAAGTAGAATGGTTTGGCTTAGGCTCCCCATTCATATTATCTGTCATATTTTGACATTTTTAGTGAAAGAAGAAACTTAAGAGTTTGATGTAAAACCCCTTAACATTCATGTTGTCAAATAATAGGGTTTTAAATACACTGGAAAAAATTTAACCTTATGTCCACCTGTTTATCTTCTAAAAATACAAGCTTTAAACGTGGTTTTTGATATGTACATGCACACAGAAGGCAGATTTGGTTTGTAAGTATGCACTCTACCTGCGAGACAGAAATTCTATGTCAAATACGGTATTAAAGTTATTTAAACGATTTAAAACCAATACCGATTTTATATTTAAACTAGAGACAACCTGATCCAATTACGTGATCGAAGAGTCCTGATTGATTGGAATCGATCAAGAATCAGATATATATTATGTATATAAATTCTCATTATGTTTTTTATATTTACTGTTGCACTAAAGTTGAAACGTGAAGAATTAATTTTATTACTTGTTTGTGCTTGCTACCTCACAGACGTGCTCCTTGATCTGTTTCTTTGCTGTTATTTGTTCTTGTCTTATGTATTATAGAAGTATCGGATATGGACTCTGTATCGGTAGATGATCTCAATCAAAAGACTCAGACTTTAGGGCAGAAAAACCTGATGGAATACTGATTGAACCTGCTGACTATGGCCTCTCTAGATGAGTGAATATTTTGAAGTAAGGCCTACTGACCAAGAGTCATCTCAAATCAAAAACATTTACCTCAGCGTGCTGAATACAGCACTGAAAGATGCTACGCTTACACGCCAAATCTGTTTCTGGTGTAATGTAACCTCTTTGCCGCATGGTGGTGCTGTTGGGCCGTCTAATTTGGATGACATGCAGCACAGTTGAGCCTGTGGCCGTAATTGTTTTATTAGATCAGGGCATAAACCTGCTTTATGTGCGGCGTGCTCCTCATTTACTTTAGCACTATATGGTTGGGTTTTTTTCCTCCCACACGTCATTAAAGTTTATCTATCCTGAATGAGTAATAAAAGCAAAAAAAAACAACAAAAAAACACATATATAAAATAGAATAACTAAAATGAGATTCGGTGTAATTGTGCTTTCATACACATAAATTCACCTCTTTCTTTGCAAATAATGTCAGAGAACTGCTTAGCTTATAAAAAGACACACAAACTTTGTTGTTTTTTTTAAATTGATTACTGCAACCTTTTTCCTGTAAAAAGCATTCTTTCTTTATATTGATAAAAGGATCAGATAACTGTCCCTCAGCGCCTCCACTTTTACTGGACGAAGATGAAGAGTGCATTTCTAGTTTAACGAGACATCTGTTGAAGCGCTACATTTTGCCAATTAATAGTTTATTTTTTTCATTCTAATTTAGCTATAAAACTGGCAGCTTCTAAATTATCGGCAGCAGCTGTTTGTGCGCTGTTGTATTCCCGGTGATATGAGGCTTAGTGGATGGTCAGTTTGGAGGTTGTTTTTCGTGTTTTAACGATAACAGACTCATTCCAGATCTCCAGCAGGGAATCAGGGTGAACATAAAGTAGTACGAGGAAGCCGTTCTCACAAATGACGTGTAATGCATTTTAATGTGAAGTTTGACTTCCTGATCATGTTTTTTTATTTCTTTTTTTTATACATCTGCATGTCTGTTTGTGTTGATGGGCGGGGGATAATCAAAGCACTCTCTGTGTTTCCTTTTTACCTCCTCCAGCTGCCTGCTCAGATGGGCTCTCTGCTGGGTTCCAGTCTGGCTCTGCAGTACCTGGACTGCGTGCAGGATGAGTCTGCCCTCCTACGCCTCAATTTCTGGCTCGGCTACGTTCTCCACGAAGGTAAATAAGACGAGGGGGGGGGGGCTGAAGCTACAAAACCGCTGTCACATCCTCTACGAGGAGAAGTTGCTCCCAAAGCAAAGCCGACCTTGAGCTGAACTGCGGCGGATTACTTAGTTTGGCATATCAAAGGGAATACTTTTCCGAGGCGGTTTAAAAAGTGCCACAGGCCTTTAAAACCTCATGATGATTTGTTTTATTTTTCTGTCTGTTTGACTCGGTACATTTTCTCTGATTTTTTGGGGGGTTTTTTGTACAGAGTTTTTATTCTGCAGCGATGGAGGAGCCAACCAGAATCCAGAAGAAGCTCTCCAGTTCTTAAACAGGCTGCTGTCCGCTCAGCACTTCCTGCAGGTGAGCATCTCACCTCATGTGTTCATCACTGCCTCTATCCACAAACCCGCAGCCCAAAGACTTTGCTGATGTCTGCTTTTGTCCATCAGGAGGGGTTTCCCAGTTCCGATGCTTTCCTGTACAAATTCCTCAGTGTTTGGGACGGCTCTCTGCTGTGTCCGCAGATCCTCGGCCTCCTGAGCAACATTCCCGTTATTCCGAGCTCACGTGAGTTACCAATAAAAAAGCAACAAAAACAACCACCACCTCACTGCTACTTTCTGTTCATAAATTGCTTAGAGAATTTAATGAATTTGAGTCCAGAAACTTTTATGTTGCACTTGGAGCACAGCACATAAACTGCTAGAAACAGAAAGCCGGAGTGAGGTAGTTTTATTAGAGCAGACTTGTCGAGGAGGAACAACTTTGACATTTTCTCTCCCGCGCAGAAATCAGGACGCTTCTGTTCGAGCCTCTCATGCAGCTTTACTTCACGTCCTCGCTGTTTTTTAAGGTGGGTTTTCTTTTCTGAAAAATTGCAGGGTTTCTGCAAAAAAAAATATTATTTCGGTTGAACTGATTAAGAATTTATTAGAAAAGGTATCAAGGGAATATGGCACAATTCTTGGGAGTCAGTGAAGAGACTTTGCACCTGCACTAATCTAACCGAAGGACTCCTTGTGTTTTGGTTACATTAGCAAGGGAGGCACAACATTTGACGCAGAAGCTCACATGGACAGGCAGAAATTAAAGCTCCCTGAAGGGGCTTTTGTATTAGGGTCTGGCCATAAAAAAATATTTTAATACGTTGATTCAGACTGAAGCTTCATCCTTATGGATGATAGAAAATACGTCTTCCAGGACAACACTTTGGAAAAAACTGTAATTTCTCTTCATTTTCCAATTTCTAGGTATTTTTCCCAGACTATTTTGTTCCCCATCCTGTTTTCTAAAACTTGAAACCACTCACCAATATCTGTCAATTTATCCATCTATCTGTTAGTTGGATAGTTTATTTAATTCATCCATCCACCAACCCATCTATTTGTATATCCACCCCAAATTTATTCATACGTTTGTCTGTTGAATAATGCAGTACGGTAATTTGTACATTTATCTGCTCATCCTATTATGTTTGCGCCCGTCCATCTGTTCATTCCTTCATCTATTTATTTGTTAATTTAGTAAAATATTTTTACATCCATCTATCCATCCATCCATCCATCCATCCACCCACCCACCCACCAATTGATCTATCAAAATATCTACCTTAAATCTAAAGTGACCTTTTGTTCTTTAAAAAGGGTCTAAATAGAAATTATGTTGATAAAAACTTTCAGATTGGACCTTAAAAACGTGAAGGAATCCCGAAACAACGACCAAATCTCTATGAATAAATTGCAGCTTGTATCTATTATGAATCCCGCACTCGTTGAGTGCTTGATTTGCTTTGAGCTCAGTTCTTTTCCTCTTGTGTCTGCAGTGTGGACTGATTGAATGCTTAAACCACATGCTGTTAAAGTGGCTGACCTGGCACTCTGTGTACGCGCTGGAAGATGACCTGGACATCAGCCTGAACAGCCACACGTCTGTGTGAGTTTTACATCTACTCCATTAAACCCAAAGTGTGAAGAAGAACCGGAGCCCTGTTTTGACAACACACCAAATCCAATAAATGCGTCGACACCTGAAACTTGCTCGGTTGCACCTTTTGCACCTTCACTTTTGACAATTCAGCTTCTTTTTTTAAAATAAAATCAGGCACATTGGTGTATTTTACGGATAGGTAAATAAAAATTTGTAATTCAGTATTGAGCCTTGAATAGATCCATTGTTCTTGATTTCAGAGCTTGCAGATAATTGGCTGCCTCGATGAGTTAATCTTTAATAATAAATGCCACTCTGGACCGATTTTCTGATACTTTCTGCTGCAGTGATCTTTCTCTGTCTGTGTTTGAAGTTTCACTTAGCATCATATTAAAGGAGCTTCCCTCTGCATTTCTCTCTCTCTGACTCAGAAACATAACCCTGTCAGGGTTCAAGGACTCTGTGATGGAGCTGGTTCACTTTGTGGGTCGGCTGGCCTCCGTGGGCCTTCAGCTGGAGGGCTGCCACTCTCTCCTGCTCAGCTTCGTTCTGGATTTCTATGAAACTGTGAGTGAGAGCTGGTAACTGGGTCTGTTTTTGTCAGAAAAGAAGCACAAACCATACTCACTCCTTTGTATTCCGTCTCCTTTACCAAATAGGTTTAATTTATTGCTCATTTAAAGGAATGTTTGAACACAGCTCTTTAGCATTTTTTTGCTTGTAAATGTGATTTCTTTTAAGGTTAACTGTATCTCAGGTACTAGAACAGTGGAAAATGACTAATTATCCATTGTAACACATTAATATTTGAAACTTAAGATATCGTATTCCTTAGCATTCCCCTCTTGAGGACCAAACTCAACTTTAAGGGAATGTTTGTTTTATTTCAACCTGGACCTTATTTTGAGGATTTATTACGTTCATTTATTCACCCAGACAAGTTTGGAGCCACTTGGAGTCCTTCGGATGAAGTTTAGATCCATTTGTGATTATCGTATATCCATACAATGGGAGTCAATCAGGGCAGGAGATTTGCCGCCTGTAATAAGGCATTATCTGCCAAAAAACCATGTTAGTTATTATCAGTGAGCACTACTCCCCTTGGGGATCAGAACGTCTTTGAGGTGCTTCTTTTTTCTTTATTCTGGAGTATTTTAGAGGCTTATAACCCAACTACACAAACAATTTCAATCAGGACACTGCTCCATCCAAGTTGTAGTCTGAGCAGGACTTACACTTTATGCTCTACGGCGGTCGTTTAGACAGAACTTACTACCGCAGACATCAACATGTTCCGTGTTTGCATGTTTCCTAATTTCACTAACCGAATGACCAATTGGACTGAGTTCAGCATCCACAGGCTCCCTTTATGCAACCTACGTAGTAGGTTTGTCACAATCTCGATTTTGTATCGAAATCGATTGAAATTACATTACCACCTTGCACATCAAAATCCAAAAGAGGCTTGCGATCACCTCCTGCCATGTTTATACTCTGTGTGTCCCACTCGGGACTCCGTAGCAATAGTAAGCAGAAAACCGTCTCATCACAAGGAACCACACACTGCATTTTTCCTTAAGCCTAGTTTATGCTTCTCCGACCGTAAATTATCACTCAGACGCAGATGTATTGACAGAGACGTTTTTTGTTTATAGTAGTCCGTTCTTTCCTCTCCACTCGCTATTGTTTTTTCAGCGTTGCTCGACCAGGACAGCAGGGGGTGCTAACTTTTCATGGCGTCTCTTCCTGCTATCGCAGCGCTGTATCTGTTTTTTTCTAGGCTTGTGAACGCATTTCTTCGTCAAGGGACAATGGATTACAGAAAGTAAGTTTTGATTAAGCTGTAAAGCTTTTTACTAGAAGCGCAGCTCATAGAATACTCTAAAAACACATGGAAACAAACACAGCTGCCTTTTGTGTTGTTTTCCTACACCTCCTTGTGTTAAAAATTGCCAAAAGAAAAGATAAGATATACTTTCAATATAAAGCATGTATATGTGGTGAAAACCTGGATTAATTATTGATTACAGTGACTATAGAGCCTCGTTCTGGTGAAGCGATTTCTGGCTGTAGATAAAAATTGGGGCTCTACTCCGTGCATCCTTGCGTAGGTGACGGAGAGCCCTTGCGTTGACGGATAATTGCGTTGTGTCAATCCGTCTCCGTCAAAACGGAGAAGCATAAACTAGGCTTAACAAGTAACTCTCACCTGTTCTCATACAACTCACAACAACACCTGGTAATATTTTAACTGCCTGTATCACATCCCCTGGGATCAGAGTGCACACATTAGCTGACGCTAGTAAGTAGCTATTGGCTAAGCTACAGCTCGACCACTGCTAGGATAGATGAAGCAGCGGGACCGGAGCTAAAGCCGCTCTTTGTTCTCTCAAATCACTGGTGGGGAAATTTTGAGTTCCAAGTGAGTTAAGTCCACATTCACGTCACAAACAACAGGACCACCGTTAGCTGCATTTTGCTCGGTCCAATGAGCTATCTGGAGCTTTGTGTCTCCAGTCGTTCTGCAGTAACTATAAATAGTCACTAGATGGCAGCCACCCTCTTTTCCACCTTCTGTCATTTAAACAATACTGTTACACTTTTATGGTAAATAATTATTTCAGTTTCACCATTAATGCCTATTGTGATAGAGTACACAAGAATAATAAAAAGTGCATCACTTTTGTCTTTTAAAATTAGATTTACTGTACAAAATTCAATGAAATCCCTGGTTAGTGTAAATTGGAATCTGTTGGATTAAAAGCCTTTAAAACCTCCAGAAGCTAATACTTTAGCACCTCTGAGATGTTGCGAACCCACAAGGGAATATCACAAACTATTCATAACAAAACATGGTTAAATGAAGGAGTTTTGGTCCAGATAATGGCTTATTACAGGTGGCAAATAATATGACCCATGTGACTCCCATTATATGGATGTATGGTCATGTGGAAAACATTGGAAATACTTTGTTCTCTGTTTTTTAATGTCAATTTATTCATTAGCCGTCAATCGGTTTGTTGAGTTGGTTAAATGTTTTATCCCTGACCACTTTACAAATGTTTGGTTATTATTTTTATACTCTTAAAAACGACTTGTTTGGGAGCTCTGGAAAAGTTGGAGATTTTTATATTTGAAAGATTTAGGAACCCTGTAAGATGGTGAGGATCTCTGGCTTCTTACTTAATGCAAAGCTAGAGCTCTAAAGGGGAGTAAAGCCAGCAAAAACTGTGGTTGTCAGATTACACCTTAAAGTAATTAATCTAAAAAAAACAGAAACCAGCAATTAAAACTTTTTCATTTATAATACTTTGCATATCAACATATCAATCACACACACTTCTGTCAGAGAACATGTGAACACCATTTGTATGGATATACCACAGAAATGGATTGGTATCAACTTTTTGCTCCTATAAGTGGTTTCCAGCACAAAAACAACGAAATCCCAGTGGTTTTCTGACTTCCAACTGGAGGTAAGATGAAACCGGATATAGCATGATTCCCAGATCCGAGATCTGACTCTGAGCTAAATGGAACGCAGCATTATTTGGCCCAACATGAAAGTGTATGTCAGAATATGGGGTTTCCACGCAGAGCTTTCAGATTATGAACTGGAGCATCATGTTTTTTTTTTTCTTTTTTCTCTCTCTACCTCCTTCCTCAGGTTTGTGACACTTTCCTGAAGTTTGGCCTTCCTCTCGTGGTCATGCCTCCTCCGGGAGTTTTTTATCCGGCCTTTTTTGCTACCGACCCGGTCAGTGTGGACAGACTGGCCTACATCATACACAGGTGGGGAGATCTTGGTTTCAGCCCGTCGTAAGCTTTCCACAATGTTCATAGCCTCCGTGCTTCTCCACAAGCATAAAAAAACTTCAGGGTATTTTATTATACAGTGGAAGGTGAATATTTCTCTCTTACTCCTAACCTAACCAAGAAATCTAAAGCCAAGCCCTATTCAGTACTTGTAGAACACTTTTTGTTGCAATTACAAGTGCTAGTCTTTCAAATTTGCTCAGACCGAGTCAGATTGGATGATTGTTACTATTTTTGGATTTAAACTGGATCAAACTAACCTAAATATACTTCAATCTAAACTATTGGTGGGTAATATAAAAAGGATAAGGTAGAAATGATATACATTTAGCCAAAGATAGAGATTTATTATTTTGCCATATCGCGGTTATGCCATTTGAACATATCAAGCTGTGCCTACACACTTTTAACCAAGTACACAAAAATACTGATATTCAATGTTTTTCTTCACATCAGATATTGGAAGTTTGTTGTTTTTTTCGTTTAACAGTAAAAAATGAAAAAAGGTTGAATGTGAAGCATTTTTAATTCAAACATGCGCTACAATAAACAAATAGATAACAAACCAGAAAAGCAGACGATTTCTCAATTTATTTTCATAATATTTAGCCTTTATCTTATTTAAAATATGTTAATTTTTCTTGTATTTTGAGACATTTTGTGTTGTATTATTTTGGAAAAAAAGAATTTAAGATTGTTAAAATGCATTTTTCACGATAAATCTTCACATGCAATTCTAAACCTTTTTGAAGCTGTTCTGCTGCATTGTAACTGAGAAGCTGAGAATACTCATCAGCCATTTTTACATGTATATATGTATATATAAATAATATATCGTAAATATCGTTACTGCATATGCTTAGATTATATCGCAATATAGTTGCGAGGCCATATCGCCCTGCAGGCAATTGGTTGCAGCAAGCTTTATTTAGGTGTAGCAGAGTAAAGGGGGTGAGTGCGATTCATGTTTCGCTTGTTAGTAATTCTTATTAACATGGAACATTTTCCTTCTGCTTCCTGCCACCTAGAATCTTACCTAAAACCAAGCTTTGGATAGCACTGTATATGAAAGCAAAGATGTGAATATGATGTCATATGTTCATGAATATGTGAACATGGGCTCGTCACATATTAGCAAGTCAAGGAAAGAGGAAATCTCGCGAATGAAATTAAAGTGTGATTTCTAACTCCGGGCTATATTAATACACAGAGAATTGGATTCTAATTGTGTTATAAATTCTTAGCGCTCACGAAAGATTTGTGGACTGATGTGTAATCAGAGATTTATGTTTCTGTTTTGGTTAGATACAAAGAGAACCTTACGTCGGCCAAGAGTCGGGAGAAAGTGACAGAGGTAAGGACAAACCTGTTGGTTGAATGGTTCATGTTTCACTCATCTGAGTTTTTAGCCAGCAACAATCCAGGGTGGATGTTTTATATTCAGCATGACCATCCGCCTCTTCAGGAGTCTGTCTGCGTAAATCTGATAACCGTAATCTCCCCTCAGATGAGAATTTGGAATCGTTTATTTCAACACAGCAGTTCCTGTGAGCTCTGACCTCTTGGCCAGCCAGCTGCCGGACGGCTCGCCTGCAAATGCCGCTGGATAGTTTTTATTAGACGAAATCAATGTAGAAAATGGCATAAAAATTTATTGCCATTATTCTCCGTCCGTTTCCCTTCTCCAGCAGGCCTTTCACATCAGCAGGCAGACTTTCCGGGAGTTCAACCGCTACCTGGTGTTCATGGTCAACTGCCTGTGGAACTCCAGCATGTGTTACCCAGAAACGGACGTCCGGCTGTCAGAGGAGGTGCTGGTGAAGAGCGGCGTGCCGCAGTACTGGACGCGCTTCGACCTCATCCACCACCCGGCCTTCATCAGCTACGCCGTGGATTTCCACCAGAAGGTTAGTGTGCTTCATGCTGCGATCCACAGCTATGGCTTCCTTCCTTCCTTCCTTCCTTCCTTCCTTCCTTCCTTCCTTCCTTCCTGTCTCTCCTTCCTTCCTTGCTTCCTTCCTTCTTTCCCGTCTCTCCTTCCTTCCTTCCTTCCATTTTCCTTGCTTCCTTTTTTGTTCCTTCCTTCCTTCCTTCCTTCCTTCCTTTTTTCCTTTCTTTCTTCCTTGCTTCCCGTCTCTCCTTCCTTCTTGCGCGTCTCTCCTTCCTTCCTTCCTTCCTTCCTTCCTTCCTTCCTTCCTTCCTTCCTTCCTTCCTTCCTTCCTTCCTTGCTTCCTGTCTCTCCTTCCTTCTTGCGCGTCTCTCATTCCTTCATTCCTTTTTTGTTCCTTCCTTTCTTCCTTGGTTCCCATCTCTCCTTCCTTCTTGCTCGTGCTTCCTTCCTTCCTTTCTTTCTTTCTTCCTTGCTTCCCGTCTCTCCACAGATCTTAGGCCATTTTTTGTTCCTTCCTTCCTTCCTTCCTTTTTTCCTTTCTTTCTTCCTTGCTTCCCGTCTCTCCTTCCTTCTTGCGCGTCTCTCCTTCCTTCCTTCCTTCCTTCCTTCCTTCCTTCCTTCCTTCCTTCCTTCCTTCCTTCCTTCCTTCCTTCCTGTCTCTCCTTCCTGTCTCTCCTTCCTTCCTTCCTTAGGAGGTTTTTATTTCATAGTAGATGGGCAGGAACCCTTCCTGTTGCTCTGATGGATCAGCATGCAGCCTTGCTGTGCACTTTACCAAGTAGACCTAGAAGACAAATTAGCCTTAATGTATCCTTCAAAGATGATGCATTCATCTATAGGGACATTTTATTATTAATGGCTGCCCTTTAAGATGTTTAATAATACACATCCACCTTTTTTTGGGTGTGTGGGCCACCTGTAGGTTTGAGCAGCGATCTTGTGAGATTTCCCACCGATTTCTGTCACTGAATATTAATGTCCTCTCTTTATCAGTGTTGGCCGGGCAGAAAGGACATGGACCTCAATTCCATCAAGGTAAAAACGAGTCTCTTTTTCCATTCTCTGCTCATTTAAGACTTCACATGTAGTCTTGACGCACTGGTGTCATGTTTCTTTGATCAGTCAGTCCTTCAGATGCTTTTTGATGTGACTCCCTGTGTGTTTTCCAGCAATCCAAGCCATGGACCTGGTACCTGGAGTATCTGTTCACCCAGGGCTTTGAAGGCCTTAAAGACTTTGTTCAGAATAACATCAGGCGGCAGGTGACGGCAGGCGATGGGCGCGACGACGTGACGCAGAGGCAGGAACTCGACTCTAACGACACAAAACAACCACTAGTATCTTGAGGATGTGTTTTTAAAAGACATGTACATATTTGATCTCCTTCCCTCATTTGCTTCCTGCAAGTCCCTTTTTAATGTACATAGTTTTTATGATGCTAAGGCACTTTTAGTTGCTTGTGAAGCAAGAATAGTGCCATGCAAATAAAGTGTTGTTTTATATTGCGGCTCAATGAGGAGGTGTAACCCCAGAGGACTAGCATACATTATGAAATATTAAGGATTTTGGCCAGAAAAAGTTACAGATTAATGAGCTGTTTAGCTCTGGCATACAGTAATACAGACACAAGACACTGTTCATCACTTGTTGTGCTAAAAGAATACTCAGGTGTATTTCTGCATGATAAATGAGCAGGTTCTAGTGTTTGTACAAGGTTTTCTTCCATAAATGCATTAAGAAGCGCTCGTGTGGTGACGATCTGATTAGTTCACGCACACAACAAGCAGCAAAAGGGTTTGATGACAGATTGCTCCTTCACCCAGTGTAAATAAAAACAGCAACTGAAACAGAAAAAAAAGGATACCATGAGTTGATTAATACGCATCCTATAAATACAAATTTACTGCAGGAGCACATGCTAATCTTTCATTTCTCTTCTTTTTTTTTTGGGCGGTTATCCCATTAAATACATTTGATTTCATTCTGTTTGCATTAATGTGAAGATTTAGACACTTAGAGCAGTGTTTCTCAATCTGCAGACCCCTAGTGGTCCGTGGTGTATATCCTCTGACATTTATGGAAATAATATATCATTTTACTCAAATGTGACCAAGACTTTTATCTACTTAAACAACAGATGGTAACATGACCTGCTTTTTCTCCAGGTGGTGGTCATAAAATTAGAATATCATGAAAAAGTTAATTTATTTAATTAATTCCAATCAAAAAAGTGAAACTTTAATAGTATAGTTTCATACATTACACACAGACTGATATATTCTGAATATTTATGTATTTTTATTTGCATGATTATAACTGAAAACTAATGAAAGTCCCAAATTCAGTATCTCAGAAAAGTAAAATGTTTAATATTGAAGACACCTGATGCCGCACTCTAATCAGCTAATAATTTCCTACTGTATAAAAATCTGTTTAGTGCATGTTTCTGAAAGTTTTGTATTTATATAGTAGCTTTCTGAGATAATTCTGTGACAAACTGATTTTTTTTTTATTATACCGTATTTTTCAGAAATATCTATTATGTTCTGAAAAATACTGTATAATGTGTTTTATTACTGTATTTTAAACTTATTGAATCTATTTTGTTTCATAATGTTCAGAGGCTTCTTCATATATATCCTGTTTTGTTACATTTTCTCCCTAGAAACTGTCTAAATATGACAAGAAGCTACTGCTGGTTTAATTATTTTTTTTGTGGGAACTACAAGTGAATGCTTATATTTGCCTCAAAGGGAAAACAAATGCCAAAATGCAATTTATGAAAAGGCTTAGATCTACTGACTTAGAGCTTATTTCAATTTACAGTGATTTTTTTTATTTATTATCACAGAACTAGTTCACACAGCAGGATTTTTAGTCCGACTTTTGCCCCGATTATCAGGATGGCTCTTAAAATAATCCTAACAGATATTCCTGCCTTGTGCGTGGTGTGTTCAGTGCCCTCTGAATTCAGATTGCAGGGTGTGATCTTAGGCCAATCAGAAAGCGAGGCAACAGGCAGAAATGCACCTTGGAAATGTCTATTATTATGTCCAAGTGTCGACTCACTTGACTGCAGTCCATAAATGCATAAAAACAGAGATCAGGCAGAGTAAAGTGTGTAATGATTTTTCCCGTGGGATAAAAAAAAAACCCTAAATAATTCACCTCCATATCTTTGTACAGCAAGAGGAGCTCCTGCTGTGTCCACTCCTTTACCAAACCCAGGTTTTTTATTTTTATTTTATCCGCATCCTTATTTACTCACTCCTTTGACTTTAGTCCAGTTTTATATCTGGATGTTCTGTGAGGTTTCCATGTCTGAATGTTTGTAAGTAAACTCGTTTCGTGTGTGGTTTCTCCTCATTGCTGTGTTTGCCGCACACCATGCACTGTAGGACCAAATCAGGAATATTAGTGATTTTTAAAAATGTGTTATTGCTGTGTGTGTAGTCTAAAACTCTTGCGACAGTTTCAAAATCCTGGAGTGTGAACTACTTTTCAGCCCTTCAGAGCTTCTCCCAACTTTTCTAGTCCTCTCTGCTCCAACACAGCTGAGTCAAATGATTGAATTACCTTTTCAGCAGGCCATCATGTTTAACGCATGGTAATGAGACGTTTATCCAATTCAGGTGTGTTAGAGCAGGACAGTAGCTCTTTAGGCCTGGAGTTGGAGCCCCCTGATCTAAGGTGTAAAAAGAAAAAATGTTGTTTTAATAATCAGTACACTTATTGTAGAGGTATTAGTCTGAGAACCCAGGTGTGGAAAAACACTTGACTGCAACAATGCAACAAAAACTCATCCTGAGCGAGCATATTCTGCCAGCGGAAAGGAACCACTCCCTGGTAACAGGGAGAAACTTCTTGGCAGAACCAGGCACTGGATAGGAGCCCACTTTGGGGTTTTGAGATGACAGGAATGAGCCTCTGAGAGGACAAGAAGCATTGAGACGAGGATTATTCAAAGCTCCTGACCGCAATTACATTAAAAACAGTTCTGTCTAGAGAGGAGATGGATAAACGGTTCTGGGATGTGTACGTTCTGTGGGAAAGAAAAGGGAAAGGGTACATGGTAAGAGTTTGAGCAACGGAAAGAGAAGGCTATACACAGAAGGGCTGCTTTCTACTCAGTTCATTGCATTAGTAGCTCATTTAGTAACACCTGGAAAAGAGAAGAAATGATCAAGCTTTACTTTTAAAGAGGAATTCCAAGTTTTTTCAAACCTGGACCTTATTTTTAAGCAAATTTCACATTTTTTTTCACCTTAATCATCAGTATTTATATCCACTTCCTCCATCAGTGGACGTCTGTAGCATGTTAGTGATAGGGGCAGTCCACATTTTGCTTGTAATAAGTTTTCATTTGCCCCAACCTCAATTTTACCATGTTTATTATCCACTTAGACTTACGAACGCCCAGGAAGTGCTTTTGTATTTTTTTCCTCGTCGATTTGGACGTAATACACAATTACGCCACAGCAGGACTGTAAAGCCTGGTGAATCTGCTGTGGTAAAACAGAGTAGCATTCCTGCTTCGGCATAATTGTGTCCAAATCGGCCTGAATAAAAACACAGAAGCATCTTCGGGATGCTTGTAACTCCAAGTGGATAATAAACATGTTAAAATTTAGGCGTTTGGGACAAATCAAACCTTATTACAAGCGTAAAATGTACAGCCATTACCACTCCCGTTCTACGGATGTACGCTGACGGAGTGAGTGGATATAAATACTGCTGAACGGCTCAGACTGGCTCCAAAATTCTTAGGGTGAGTAAAACACAAAATTCTCAAAAAATAAGTTTCAGGTATAAAAAAAACAACGTAATTCCCCTTTAATTGAAAAATTTAACACAACAAATAGTTGAAGCTGCTATACTAATTTTTATTTTATTTTTTTTAACAAGCTAGCGTAAAACAAACACAGTCACAGATAACTCACCCCTCCCATCGCCTATCAGCCCGGCTGATTTGAGAACACATATTGCCAAAGCAGACAAGAGAGCACAAAACACCAGTTGCACTTTGCTCACCTGTCTTTTGTTTTCTGTGACTTCGTTTGGCGTCTTGTAGTTTATCCTAAAGCTGAATTGGTAGCAGCCGACTGTTTCTCCATAATGCGGCAGCGTGTATTGAGCGAAGGAGACAGGTAAGTGTAGAAGTGCGCTTGTCTGTTGAGTCAGACAACTAGATGGTCCAATCGTTGGATTCTGACCGAGCCATGTTATCGGCTGAGGGTTTTAGACAAATGTGGTAACAACCACTTTCTTTTATTTTTTTCAGTTTTCTTTTTAATCTCCACAAAATACTAAAGTTATGTGTTAAAACGTTGCTAAGGTGCTTGAAAAATGTTTTGAGTTAGCTTCTTTTGGAAATTCAGTATAAGAGCTTTAAAGAGTAATGGTGTGTTCACACCGCCCGCAAACATCAGCATCAGTTGTGGCAAGATTACTTGTAAAGTCTACGGTCGTTTCCGTTAGAGGTCCCTCAGAGTCTCAGCGGTGCTTTGTGAGCAATGTCTCCATCAGCTTTTCAAGCATTACTTAAGTTACAAGAGGCAACGTAGCAAACGCCAGCAACGCAGAAGTTTAGCTAGCTGAACTTTCGACAGACTTTACATAGTGCACCAACTAATCGGACCATCTCACTGTAGTGACGTCGCCCGACGTCAACGTTGTCCAGCCAATCACAAATCGCTAGTGTTTTAAACATCTGGCAGAGAAAGCCCGCCCACACTAGCGGATTGCTATTGGCTAGACAATGTTGACATCGGGCAACGTCACTATGGTGAGACGCTCTGATTGGTTGGAGCCCTGCGTCATGTCCGTCGAAAGTTCAGCTAGCTGGACTTCCGCGTTGCTTCCGTTTGCTACATTGCCGCTTGAAAGTCAAGTAACGATTGAAAAGTTGACAGAGTCAACTCACATTAAGCACCGCAGAGACTCTGAGCGACCTCTGACGGAAACGACCATAGAGTTTACATGTAATCTAGCCGCAACTGACTCTGACGTATGTGCCGGTGTGAACGCACCATAGGATTTAATCTGTAACAGTCCAGGAAAGAGACAACTAACCAAAGAAGCACTCAGCTGGCAGTACTTTTAGTGGAGAGAAAGAAAAAAAAAACATTCAATTACAGCAGTAACTTTGTTTATGGCATTGGACAATAAAAAAACACAGATGAATAGAAACACTGGGCCACGGATACTTTCATTTAAATAGAAATAACTAATGATTGCCATAGCTTTGTCTAAGACTGCCAAGGAAATGGTCGATTAAATAAAGAAGCAGTGAGCCAGCTATGCTTTCAATCAAAGACCCAGCTAAGTACATTATTGTACCAGGTGTACTTTTAATGTCATTAATAGCTCCTTGAAGGCTCCAACCTAGGAAAGAGACTGTTAAACACAAAAACACTGGGTACACAGAGTTAATGGTAGCAATAGTTTGTAAATAAACTCAGTCTTGGAAAAAGAGTGGTGAACAAAGAAGAAAATTGCATGCTTTCTATATATGTATATAAAGGAGAAAGTTAATATCTGCATGAGTAAAGGAGAAAAACCAGCTGTCATAAGTTGTGCTTTCCTTCTGGTTCTGGATCAGATGCCAAGTCTCCAGTAGATGATTCCAGACACTGACACCTCCTCTGTTGTGCTGCTGCCGATGTGACTGAGCCCAGGCACCATATACAGAGAGCATCGCTCTGATAAGTCAGTGTCGGAGCCGCCGGTGCAGCGCTGCTGCTGCTGCTGCTCCTCTCCTCACTTTCCTCATGCCTCGACCGGGAGTAGATTATTCCAGAGGGCTCTCCTCCGCCAACACGTCCAGCTGAGCGGTGCTGGGGCTTCACCCGAATCCCAAATCCTCATCACAAGGAGAGGTTGGGAAACGGATACAGAAAGAGAGGTAAGGTTGGTGATGTTTCATTGATTGCTGCTGGAGATGTGTTCGCTGGGAGCCGAGCAGGAGGGGAGCGTGGTGCTGTCACCAGTCCCAAAACGTGTTGAGGGTGACTGGTCCCAGTTATAGAAGACATGGATTTCTAAGAACCAGCCGAGCAGTGATGGATGGTGGTTTAAAAGTGGGGCTTCAGGTCGCCTACAGCTCCTGTCTTTGCGCTTACGGAGCACAAGAAGATAGTTTCTCACTTCTCTGGGTGAGAAGTTGTTTTGTGATTTTATTTTTCTCTCCTCTCTCTCAAAGCAACCTTTCAGGGGATTCGTTTGAGCCCCATCACTTTGTTTGGGCGGATGCTGACCGTGCGATGACTGACAGGTGTGTGGCGTCGGATTTAAACTCTGGATGTCGGCAGTAATTATGGTTACAATTACACGCCATGCGTCTTAAGCATCTTGAGCCCCCCGAGAATCTTTTGAGGTATCCACGATGCAACGCAGTGGGATAATTTGGGGGGGGGATATCTGCTGGGAGGGAAGAAAATCCTGCGTGCTTCAGTGGGTGTAAAATTAGGAACAGCCTATATACTAATTCCAAATTAAAACACAAGATCTGATGCTTTTGCTACCCTCAAAATACTGCCATCAGTCTTTGTTATTATAAAGAACTTTATTTATCGGTAGGTATCCATGATTTAAATTAATTTCGCCTGAAATAAGTGTGCTCTTAAATCTATATGTAATCAAAAAAGGGATTTCCTCTATAAAAGCACTGGTTTTAGACATGAAAGACATCCACCCGAGTCCTTATTATAAGCCTGATTGCTTTAGCCTTTCAGTGTCATAATAATTATAAGAAGGATCTGTTGATTAGGCATGGCCTATCAGTCTTACACACACAGACGCACATGTATAATTTTAAGGTGGTTCAAATGCAAGGCAATTTAATTTGTATACCACCCAAGATGCTTTGCATGATTCGGTCATAACGAAAAAAAACAAATGATGCATAATTTAAAAATTAAAAGCGTAGAATACAACATTAGAGAAAGCAGAACTAAAGATTAAACATGAAAAACACACAACATTAAAACATATGTGACATTAGTCGCTTACTCAAAATCAGCTCTAAACAGATGATTTTTTTAGTATTGATTTAAAGCACCTCAATGTCTCGTCGGGAAGTTTGTTCCAGATAAGGGGAGTATAAAAACTGAAAGTGGCTTCTCCATGTTTGCTAAACCATTCAATAATTTATAAACTGGTAAAAGTATTTTAAAGTATATTCCCTGACCTGCAGGGAGCCGGTTTTGGGACTTTAGAACTGGGTGGATGTGCTCTACTTTCTTTGTTCTAGTGAGAATGCAATGCTGAACAAGATAAAACAGCATGATAATGTCCTGTCTATGATGGATAAAGGTTTGGTGTGGGTCTAAGTGTGGCATGAAGAAACTTCTTGTCAGGGTAGGATGCTATTGACCAGGAATGAGCACCAGTTTGTTGGATTTCAAACTACAAATGCTTTTTAAGGGCCTTAAGAATAGTAAAAATAACCTTTTAAATAGATTCGTAAGGTGTAGCTCAGCCAGACATAGTTTCTTCACACTTCGCATTCAATGGAGATGCAAACAAGCACTAGAAAGGTAGTTCAGGACACAGCTGACATGTAATCTTTGTGGGTTTATTCTTTTGGAGCACTCTGATCGCCCCTAGACAGAGGAGCGCCCTCAGTGGGCAGCCACATGGCCCATTAAAACCATTAATTTTTCAAGTAAACCTGTTTTTTGTAAAATAAAATTATCCGTTCTTGCCATTCTGCTCCTTACAGAGTAACTCAAGTTTAACCATTTTTATTAGCTGGTTGATTAGTCTGGCTATCTACTCATTAAGTCTGTAATACACAGCCTTCGTAGCTCGCCAACTGCAGCATTGCTTTCCGCACCATGTGCTCTTTTGGCACCAAAAATGTTTGAAAAGCAGCTAAATTTGTCTGTCTGGTAAGTGAGCAGATCGACGTAGTAGCCTTCTTTCAGCCAGCAGTGCGCAGCAACATAAGGGGAAGTTACCAGAAGTTACTTTCTCTCCATTTCTTCTTTTGCTATCAAATGGAAAGATGTAGTAATGATATCATAGGACATTTTTTTGTTTGTTTTTAAAGCGTTTTATTGGTACCAAGCCCCCTGGAGGGCACACAACCAAGCTTTTTAGCCAAAAAATACTTACAAAGCAATTCTTACAAGGTAAGATCCACACCATTTTCCCACATTATCACCAAAGATGCACCAACGAATTAGCCAGAAATTGGATTTTAAGATGGTCAATGCTGAAAAATGTGATAATATATGCATCAGATCTAAGTACTCCCCTGTTTTCTGTTGATAAACTCCTCCACCCAACGGCATTTACTCCATGCATGTTTTTTTACTTTGATATAAATCAGATTAAGATTAGGGACATTTGGTTGGATGTATAAATGGTGGAATATCCTCTTATTCCTTTATTTTCCGTGGGATTAAAAACGTTTAAATCACCAGGTCGGACCCTAAATAAAACCTGAAATCTGTATCAGGCTGGAAATCTGTGTGTAAAACTGTACGTTAGTTTAAATGCGAGTGTTTTCAAATGAACCCTCATCATTTCTCTGAGAGCTTTCTGAAGGACAGGAGATGACGGGATTGCCCATCTCTTCATCTCGAGAGCTGCAACAAAGCCAGCGCCGGGTGAAGCAGAGAAACCAGCATGATGGGTTTAATAATAGTTAATAATGAGCAAAACATGCTGTGAAGTCTCTGCTACTCTTTAATAAAAAAAGGAAAGATTTGACAGAAGCGAGGGTTTCTCAAAGCTCCTGTCAGTAGTGAAACATAATTGTAAGAGACTAACAGGATTATGAGGATGCTTCATTGTCATTGCTCCTCTCCTTCTGGATACCTTCTGGTAATTTTTCCTTGTATGTATTTTTTTAAATCTTATGTATTTTTAACACTCTCCCTCCAGGCTGTATGTTGCAGATTAGAGATAAAAACAAACCCAATTGTTCCGTTTCAGTGTCATTTATTTATCTTAAAGAGGAGGCGACTGCTAGTTAATTGTGAGGTTGCTCTGAAACATGGAGTAATGATCCAGACGTGTGCGTTTTGTATTGAGGATTTTTTTTTTTATTCAGCTCGAAAACCCCTTCTTATTCAACCATATTTGCTTGTCCTGCATTGCATTCATTATTGTAGATTTATTGACTTGTAACTATTAAATCTGTCGTTTATATTTTCATTTTTTGCTATTTTTACCCCATACAAGCTGTTGCCGATCGTTTTCTGTGACCTCCTTCAGTCACTCAATCTCTTGTGCAACATGCAATGCTCAGGTGTCTGACTGTGAATAATCTATAGTAAATTGCAGTTTCTGCTTTAGAAATGTTGATTTGTAACGTCACAGAGGAGCCTGGGGCAAACTAAACTAAATCAATCTCAGTTTAAATTTTCCATTTGGGAATCCTGCGTGTATATTTCTCTTCTTCTTTCACAGTTTTCACTGTTATGAAAGAAGTTTCCTGAAGCAGTTTTCTTTCACTTTATATTCTTCCGTTCCCTTGATTAACTGTGGGCAGGTTTCCGGTAGCAAGATCCAGTTGAAACCAGTCACAACTGTACTTTATTAATGTATGTACAAAATATTCATGACTTATTTTTTCAATATCTGACATTAAAATCTGATGAACCTTTTCTTGTTTATGTTCAGTTAAGATCACCGCATTTATACTTTTTTTTTTCTAAATGCCAGAATAATGAATCAAAATATTCTTTTGCAGGGACGTCACGTGGCGTAGTGGTCAGAGCTGGCGTCCCGTGCATGTAATCCCCAATTTCTATGCTATTTATTGTCAAAAAAAGGCCACTATAGCTACAAAACCTAATAAAAGAGATATATTTTGGCATTTTCTAAATTAGTTTCTTCAAATTCAGAAATTAAAACTAACATTACTATGTATCTGATTTATGTGGGAAAGGCCAAATTATTATGTCATGGCCTTACTAAGCTTTTTAAAAAAAATGAATTCACAGCATTTGAGTTAGAGGCTCACCTAGGGATGTGTTTTTTAAGAGAATCCCTTAAATATGTTGTCTCTTTGTTTGACATCATAAGAAAATGCAAAGAGACGAGGCAGAGAATCCTGGCTCTCCATAAGTCTGGTTCATGCTTGGGTTTGCTGAATTATACCCTAATATAGTCATAGAGTAAGAAATGACATTGGTTCTGTTTTCCAGACATAATTGTGTACTAATTAATATCAGAATAAAACCCAAAACCTTGTGAAAGTCTTTCACCAACATGGGCTGAAAGTTCAGAGAGGAAGAAGCCATTACAAAATAAAAATTCAGATTGCCGTTTTCAAATGCATTTTACACCAAAGCCTTTAAATGCACAGTGTGTAATTTTCGGCCAGTAGGGGGTGGTGCATACCTAAATTATCACAAGCATGCGGTATCTGTGTCTTCGAGTAAGAAACTCAACAATGGAGGTCCAACTAGTGCTGTTTTCAAACGCTCAATTCCCTGAGAATTATCTATTTGCAGCAACATGACGAGCACATCAGTCTCTCTTTCATCGCTTGGAACTAGCGAAGGTGTAAAAATGTATTTATGGCAAAACTTTTTTGCATTTTGAGGGGAAATCAGTGTTTTAATAGCGGGCGTGTTCTGTGCGCTTTGTCCGTCCGGGCTCTTGTAGAAGTAAAGACGTCATATAATATGGGTTTCCCCTGAAAAGAGGACCTATGTATTTTAAAACTGATTTTTAAAGTCATATTTTACAATATCGCCAATATTTTGCAATTAATGTGCTTTATGTAATTATAATTACATAATATTTTCAAAGATGTACTGCAAAAACTACACACTGTCACTTTAAAGCTGGGGTCCTCAAACTTTTTCCAGTGAGAGCCACTTAACTTTTCTCTCCTCTGATGGGGGACCAGGGTCAGTTTGTAACAAAAAGTGTGACGATTGCAGGGGTGCCTAAATGTAAACATTTATTGTTTCCAGGAAGCCACACATAACTAAATATTGATAACTATTTTCGAGATCAAGTAACCCTCTCTGGGTTCTTCACAGAAAAAATGTAATGTATAATAACACCATTTATAAAATCAATGGAAATCAAATAATCCTCTCTAAGTTCTTCTCAGAAAACAGTCAGGATATATATAGTAAAAGTAATTATGAAATCAGTAATAACCAAATAACCCTCTGACATGATGAGGAAAGAGCAGATAATGAAGCGGCTTTTAAAGACATCAAGTAGGGGTGCGGAGGGTGTTGCAGCACCCCCTTGTGGACGACAAATGACATGCATGTTGAATTTTTGCAAGCAAAAGTGAAATTAAATTACTTGTTCGAATTTAATGCAAACAGAAAACCATATTTTTAAAAGATGTAAATTTTTATTTTTCACATTTGATTGTATTTGTGATGCCACACATACGCTTATGCTCCATTCAGACCAACCCCATGCGTCAGCGTCAGTTGCAGCAAGATTACATATAAAGTCTATGGTAGAGTACGTCAGAGGTCCATCAAGGGCTCGGCGTTGCGTTGAGTACGTTGGCTCCGTCAACGATGCTTGCGTTTCATACGGCAACGTACCAACGCATGCGTCACAGAAGTTCAGCAAGCTGAGCTTTTGACGGACCCAACGGAGTTAACGCAGTGCGGCAACCAATCAGAGTGTCTCACTGTAGTTATGTCACTACACGTATCTTGAATGAAGCACGGTTCCAGTGAAAACATTGTAAACAAATGCAGATTTAAAAAATCATAAATAACACTTACCGAAGTCAGATGGACAGGCGCTCCTAAAGAGGAATAGAGCACCTGTAGTTGGTGTCCTGGTGGGAGATTTAAGCTCCCATGCCGCCGAGGAGGTCGTAAAATTGGGCGTGGGAGAGACGGAAGTAGCACTGAAAGCGAACCTCATCCATAAGCAGCTCCTGCAGCAAATAGTTAAACTCCCCAAACTCAGAACGCATCTGAAGAATGAGCGCTGATGCACCCAATGTCAACGTTGTCTGGGTTTATCTAGCTAATGAAGCCAAGTCACTCTCGTTACGATCCACCATAGTTCAGAACGTGCGGCAACAGAGGAAGCCCAAGCGTTGTTTTTTCCTCAGAAGCAGGCTATGGAAGCCAAAAAGTACATACGTCAAACTTCATCCGTTGAATGCATTGCCTGACGCAGACCAACTGTGCGGTGTTAATGCACCATTACACATGTACATAGTTCACAAAGGACAGTAAATTGACAAATTGTTGTCGTAAGCAAATACCAGATTTATTTTCAACTCTATTTTTACAAAAATTAAAATAAATAATATGAGCTAAAATTCACCAGAAATGCTGCTATTGATTGCCAGACCACAGAACATTTCCATGAAGCAGACCGAACAAAACTTGCAGCCAATGAGAAAAACGACAAAACAGAAGCTGGCAGGAGCTGCACATCAATGCAGCGCCTAACGCAGCAAATAGAACGCCTCCTCCTACTGCCCTCGGACATTGACATGAGCAGACTGCACCTTCTGCTGCAGATGTTAGGTGATGAGAAAACTTTTGGAGTGTCACCATACAAACAGGAGAGATTTCTTTAATGCTCTTTAATCACGCTGTAGGGCAAAGTGATGGCCTATCAGGCTTGTGTGTGTGCGACATGTGCATGTGACTGATCCCAGCGTCCCCTTGGGAAAACATGTTCCCACGACCATGTCAGCCAGGAAGTTGAGACTTTTAAAAGGACAATGGTTTTTAATACGAAGAAAGACTGTTACAGAGTATTCATCACCATGCTGTGATTTCATTTCAATACAAAATATGTATTGAAATGAAATATGTAGCTGATAAGGTGTGTCAGCAAGGCTTTCTGGAAACCTGACCCAATTAAACCCGTTTTCACGGTAGGAATGAACTAAAAGCATTGTTAGACTTTCCAGAAGTAACCTCATAATATTTGACCCAAGTTATACGGTTTAAAGGTAGTTCTATAATTGAAAATGTCTTCCAGCAGCATCAGACTTTGAAGAAGTCTCCCTAATTATTTCTGCATTTTGCAAGTAGAAATAACTTGGCTAATCCTAACTGACCTTATTCAATTAATTCACTTTTATTTCTATAGCGTCAATTCACAAGAAATGTCAGCTCAAGGCACTTTACAACAAAAGTCGTTTCAATAAAATTATACAAACATTCCCATCAGTTAAAAGTTTTCTATGTAAGGAATCCCAGCAGATTGCGTCATCGACGTGAGGTTGTGCCCAGATCATGCAGACTCCAACCACAGCAATTCCTCAGTAGTCCCTCATACTGAGCAAGAATGTAGCGACAGTGGAGAGGAAAACTCCCCTTTAACAGGAAGAAGCCTCCAGTAGAACCTGAATTAGTACAAGCATCTGCCACGACCGTCTGGGGGGTCTGAGAAGACAGAGAAGAGACAGCATCGAGGATGCTCGGTCACTTTGAGCATCATCTGAACCTAAAAGAGCAAAGGTTCTATCTAATTCAATCTCAGACAGAACAAAGCCATACATTTTTGGGTTTTCCTTTTATCATATTTATTGTTTCAGAGCTGGTTGGTTGGCAGGAAATAATAGCCTGAAGGACTGACCTAAGCCTGGCCTCCTCCTTCTACTGCAATCCATCCACACGCGCCAAGTTTTCTTTCAATACATCTTTTGTTATCTTTTTTAAAAATGTTGGTTGGGTTGGGAGTTACCAGTAGTCCTTTTATTTATTTATTTTAGTTGTTAGTGTTTGGATACTTGGAGAAGAACAGATTTGAGGGCGGATAGCCTGGCTGGTAGAGACTTGAGACCTGACATCCTTCTCCTTTCTCCACTTGGTTGGTTTGTGAACATATTTAAAAAGAAATCAAACGTCAGTTCAGCATTTGCCACTGGTTACATGTCCTTTGAGTCCCTTTAGAGCACAGGTGTCAAACTCAAGGCCCGGGGGCCAAATCCAGCCTGCCATGGCCATTGTTGTGGCCCTCTCATCTGTAGAGGACCGTAAACATAGAACTTTTAAGTTCTCTTTAAAGGCACCTAAAAACCGTTTTATCACTCAAAACAGTGTATTTTTGAATAGAACCAAGTCACATCATTATTAAAAGATGTTCAGTATCTTTTAATTCTAAGAAGTACTTGTTGAGACAGATATTTATTCATGTTTTAGCGGTTTGTTAAATCTAGATTTATCAATACTTCCTGCCACAACCGGCCACTTTAAGGACATTCATAATCTTTATGTGGCCCGAAATGGAAAGGAGTTTGACATCTCTGATTTAAATCTCATCATTATTTTACGTTTTTCAGGATTCTTTAGTTTTAAGATTTACTTTTGGAATGTGGAGGGTTGATTTAAATGGTTTGTTATAGTCTTGCCAATACTTTCTGCCACAACCGGCCCTTTAAGGATATTCATCAGCTTGATGTGGCCCAAAATGGAAATTAGTTTGACACCGCTGCTTTAGAGACTTCTCAAAGAGATACCAGCGATCCTGGAGTGATTGGAGAACATATATCTGTCCCTCCTGTAAAGAAAGCTAAAGCACCTTTTAAACTCAGAAAAGCAAATTCAGTGTATTCTCTAAAGCAGGCTCCAATTGAACAGAGAAGCTGGCGATTAGGTTTTTTTTCTTTCTATAAACAACAGAGAGCAAATATTAAAACATTTCCCACACTTTAAAATTATTAATGGATTTAACAGAAGTTCATTTGATATTGTTGATTCATTCAGTGCTGAAAATGCTTTACGTACAGTAACTAGCTCGGTGGTGAGAATCTCTGCCTACCCCTTTATAGCCCAATCATGTATTTTCCAGATTTGCTTTATATTGAGCGTAAGGAATCGTCTCTGGCAGTATCCCCCCCACCCTAAATTGAAGACTGCGATCCGAAAACGTCGTCCTTTGTTAAAGTCAGCCTGAGGTCTGCAGCAACTCTAGCAGAGCGTTAAGAATTAGTAACCTACCAACTGTTGTGACATTATGCGGTCTGAGACACGAGTCCCCCCCCCCCAACCACCTCCTTTATTTATAATAAAACTGTGATTGTGGGTCAGATGGCGTGATTATGAATAATCAGGCTTGCTCCATGTTTGCTTTTTTAAGAGGAGAAGCAGTGATGAGTTTGTACATTGTGACCTCGTTGACTAGAACTGGTGTTGTGATTAAATTAGTGATGACCCCAATTTATTCTTTTGCTCCTTTCTGCAGCAGATACAAATCTCTGTAATTTCTTTTTCGGCCTCTTCATGTATGACTGGTCTTAAATATCTGCATTGCATTTGCCTTTTCCTGTCTTTAAAACGATAAATTGAGTAAGCGACATTCTTCACAGCCTTCGTCTTTGCATGAGGATAATTAGCAGTTATTCAGTGTATTCTCAATGGAATCTGCACACAGTCAGCAGAGCCGTGGATGTGAGGGCCCATTTTTCTCCCTTCACGAGAAGCCATTTGTTGTCATACTTAGTCGCGCAGAGTGTGAAGAACACTGTCGACTTAACTAAAAAGCTCAATAATCCACTGAGTTTGAATCCCATGAAACTTCATTTGGGCTTAGTAAGTTTTTTGTTGTTGTTGTTTCATCTTGCTCTAGTTTGATATTTTAATTTTTACAAAGATTGCAAAGTGAAGAGAAAAGACACCTTGCATTGATGTGCTCTGAGAGGTAGGAGAGACGGCAAATGTGGCGTAGAACAGCTTCAATCACACAGTGTGCAAACATAATTAAAACCTCAATTTCATATTTATTGTGTTACAGTATATTTTACTAGGATTTTACAGTGTGATAGACCAATATAAAGTAGTTCATTATTGTGAGGTAAAGGAGAATGATGCGTGATTTTCAAAGTTTTTTAGCAGCAAAATTTTTCTTAAAGTCTGGCATGCATTGATTCTCATTCCTCCTTGGTCAAGAACCATCTAGAACCACATTTTGGCTGCAAGTACAGCCAAAATTCTTTTGTGGTTTTGTCTAGTCACTTTGTACATCTAGAAACTAAAATCACTGCCCGTTCTTCTTTGCAAAATAGCTCAAGCTTAGTCAGATTGGATAGAGAATCTGTCAGCAGCAGATAAATCTTGCCACAGCTTCTCAGTCAGTTGTCCTGACTTTGACTGAGCCACTTTAAGACGTGACTGCACTTTTATTTGAACGCTTGCTATTTGTTGATGGTACATATCCTGCTGGACGGGGAACCTTTTCCCAGGTTTCTTTCTTTATGCTGCATCCACCTGATATTTTTTTCAGGTTCGCACCTTATATAGCTACTTCTGTATTCCCGTCCACTCTGACAGAATCCCCTACCTCTGCTTGTATAACTGCATGTCCTACTTCGCCACATTAAAGTCTATTAAAATACTTAAGTTTGTGGTTGCGATGTAGTAAAATGTGAAAAAGCTCAAGGGGAATGAATTGAAAAGCAGTGTAAGTGCTTTTTTTAGATTATTTTGGGTCTCCTGACATTACGTTTAAAAATAAAGCCACTTGTTCTTTATTTTATTTTAATTAAAAATGGCGTTTTTGTATTTTTAGCAATGTGAGTAAGCTCCTCTGTGTGATAAGACAGAGTGGAGACCAGCCTAATACACTTTCCACTTACATCACCGTTGCCAATCCTGACGAGGCTAATGGTTCACTACTTTTTCCTCCTGGTAGAAAAAAAAAGAAGCGGAAATGCATTTAATCGCATGCTTTGATTGGGTTGTCTAGCCAATGCATTTTAATAATTTAAAAGTTGCTAAAATCCCTAATTGAAACCAGTTCTCTCTTCACTATAAATACATCATCCTCAGCAGTTTTCATATATGCAGCAGCTGTTTTACTTCATATTTGCGTTTTTCTTATTCACACAAACACAACCTTACTTTTCTCCTATTTATTTGCACTTTGGTTGTCACTTGCATCCTTTTTCTACAGTGTTACTTAATCATACAGTCGCAGTGTTTCTTCTGACACATTTATGCTCAGTATGTGAAGCACTCTACATAAAGACATCTTAAAATAGTTTTTTTTTCTTTGCTTTTACCTCCCTCACTGTCTTCCTCCCTGTGTGTGATGGCAAGGTAAACTCATCATTTGAACATTTTCAGTTTTCCTTTCAAATGTAATTTTCTTGGAGCAATTTCTTAACAGATCAAAACACATCTGGGGTCTCATTTATAGAGCTTGCTTTTGCACAAAAAGGGTCTGAAAAATGCGTAGTCAGCATTCTACTCCAGGTTTAAGTTTTATAGAAAGATATTGTGGCGGAAAAAAGTGAGCAACTTTAAGCACATTAAAGATCTTTTTTATGCATTTTAGGGAGGATAGAGGACACCAACAGCGATGCCGGCAAGATGGCAAAATTGTGAATTTAAGCCTCGTTTTCAGACTTGAAAAGCCTTGGTCCTGAACGGAGATAAAAAAATGAGAATCTGAATGAAAATATATTGCATTTAAGAATTATATCAGAGTATGTTCATATGTATGTTCAGATTATATAGAAATTGAAGTTGATGGTGCATTTATTGTGTGAAGTACAAATATAAATACTGTAGTGACACTTCTGCGTAATGCTGCTCGATGGATATGTTTGCGCTAATTGAAGATCCTGCCACTGGCAGCATCTAGATTTGGGGAGCTGATGTAGATTCCCTAAAGCCGTCCTTTTAGATCTGAACTGGCCCCAGTGTTAGATCTACCAACACGCTGGAACGGTGCATCCTGTCCCACTCTTATTTTTTATGTCAGACACGCTGCTGCATCAATGACTCACTTTTAGCTCTTCTATTTATTTATGACCCCCCAATTAATATTTTGCACAGGCACCTTTTCAGTCAGCCTTTTTATATCTAGGAGGCTTGAAACTTATTACGATCTGCTGTAATTTAGTTTTGTTATAATTACCTTTTTGTCCAATCTTATTGTTGCTTGTTCTACAAAGCGTAATTTGTTTTATTGCTTGTGCTGCTGCTTTATTTCGTTTTAATCTTTGTTCTCTTATTAACTGGTTAAATGCCTCCACGTTCCTTCTTCGGTCTCTGTGGAATTGTTTTCTCCGTGTCTCGGCTTTCATGGTTTCCTATGAACCGCCAAATATCAGCTGTCTTAAAAGGAAATTCAAATTTTTTTTTTCTACTTGGACCTTATTTTTTAGCAATTCTTATTTTTTTGTTTTACTCACCCTGAGAAGTTCAGAGCCAGTTTGAGCCATTCAGCCGTATTTATACATCCTGTCTTTGTCAGCTGTATCCGTAGAACGGGAGTGCTCGGGGCGGTCCAAATGCAGCTTGTAATAAGGTTTAATCTGCACCAAACGCCTTAATTTTACCATGTTTTTATTCTCCTTGGATTTACGAACGCTTTGGAAGTGCTTCTTGAATGTCTTCCAGGCCGATTTGGGGGCTTAACACTAAAACAATAATAAATAGCTGGCCAATCTGCCGGGGCGGATGCTGAACGGCTCAAACCGGCTCCAAACTTCTCAGGGTGAGAGAAAAAATATAAAAATTGCTAAAAAAAATAGTTCAGGTTGAAAAAAAAAATGGAATTCCTTTAAGTCTATGCAGAATATTCATACAGAATTTTGCATTGACCGTTTATGGCAGAAAGTGGGTGTGTAGTGGGCGGGATATGATCCAAAAACACCTGAGCACATTTCCAGGGAGAATGGGATTTATGAAGTAGAAATTGCATGCGGCTCTGCATACTCCAAATACAATAAATCAAAAACCTACTTGCTGTAAGTACTCTTTTTTTTTGCTGAGCTGAAGTACTGTTTTACTTAGGATTATACGCAAATTTGTATAAATGAGACCTCTGAGCACTTGAATTGTGTCCTGTCTTTCCCATTTCGAAGTGGAGAGTGGAGCAGGCTTTTGTTACACATCATAGTTAAACCCATAGTATATATGCAGTCATGAATTAAAAAATAAACATTCTTGACACTAAAATATAGACTTTAAAAAGTTACATATAAATGAGAAATGTGTCAGCAATGCTTATTTTACATAAATTAAGAATCCTCTTTTTGTGTGTGTAGAAATATATATTTTTTCTTTAGCAGATGGGCTGTATAAAATTAATTAAATGTGTGAAATTTCTATTAAGATAGTTAAAAAAGGCAGTGATAGTTCAAATATAACAAATCTAATTCATTTAAAGTGTAATTATAATTAAAAAAAATAAATATAGGACAAAATAACTCAATTTTCTTCTGTTAATTATGCAATAAAATGTCTCATTGATAAAAAAAAATTAAAGAATCTCTTTCTATTTATCTTTGATAAGATATCATACCGTCATTTACTCATAGATACTGTAAATATATTTAAGTATCCTTATAGATAACCATTCATTCCTGCATAAATCTCCTACAAGATGATCATGCAGTTTCCACCAAACCGGTCAATCCCAAAAATTTCTGTGCAAGGTAAAGGGGTTGACCCTCATAGACGGAAACTCAGAGCATTGTTATCTGTGGTTCTGTTGTTTCGCTGGATCTCTGTACCCCTCCATCATCTCCTCTAACCTCTGAGAGCTGGCAAAATGATCAAAATGGGGAAAAGCATGTAGCTACATAAAACCCTGCATCTGCAGTGGCCATCCTTGTCCAAGCTATTATTTAGAATCCGGTAACCAACGCTTCCCCGGTGGTTTTAATGGTTTGACATCTGCAGGTTGTCTTCTGTGACATGTTTATGTTGGAATTTTTTTACCGCCCGGTGCTGCAGGCCTCTCTGTGGGATCCCTCTGTGTGTTGTTGCTGCTGTTTCGGCTTGTTGTTTAATTCATGGTGGTGGTACTATGAGTGGATTGCACTTTTTTTACTCAAAGCTAAAATATATCGACAGCAACTACAAGGACTGACATGAAATCTGGGACAGACGGCTGCAGTCTGTGGACGATGACGTTGACTTAATCTGTGGAGTTTTTATCAAATGCCAACAGCGGGTCTAATTTGTTACTTACTTTGAGATGTCGTTATTCATAAAAAAGGATCAGATATGTGTACCAGTTTACTCAGCATTGGCAGAAAGATATCTTAATCCTCCCCTACTTCCTGCCAGAGATGCCTGCTCTGTTTGCTTTAATGTTTATCTGGAATTTTTCTTTTTTTTTTTTCAGACATGATTTTCGGATACTGTTTGTTTGGTGTACAGCAGTGGTGTCAAACTCATTTCCATTTTGGGCCACTCCAAGTTGATGAATATCCTTAAAGGGCTGGTTGTAATGGAAAGTATTGATAAAACTATATAACAAACTTAAAATCAGCCTCCACATTCCAAAAGTACTTCTTCAAATTAAATAATACTGAACATCTTAACCTACTGATGGGATTTAGGACTGTTCAAATACACACAGATTTTATTTCACTGATAAAATTGTGCACGAAAATGGTGCATAAATTGTCTATCTATAGGGTCCTCTAGAGTTAAGCGGGCCACATAAATGGCCATGAAGGGCCGGATTTGGCCCCCGGGCCTTGAGTTTGACACGTCTGATGTACAGTCTTTTAAAGTGTGTTGCTTCGCCTGTTTGGCCTTCATGCTGCTCTTTTTCTTTAGCAAACACCAGACAGTATGTTGTAGGGGTGGAGCCGAACCTGAATATGTTATTCGGAAAGGCACAAATAACACATTTTTTTTTACATAAACTTATTTCGAACAAATACTTGAAGAAATCTTTGAATTCGGGAGCAAGAAAAACTTCATGTCAAAGAGCTGCATTTACTCATGAGACTGCAGTGCACGGACCCCGGATGAGTGGGTGAGTGACAGGAGTCAGGGATGGGAGGGGAAAAGACGTGACTGACCCAGCTGCTCCACCCAGCAACAGAGAAGGGATGAAGAAGCGAAAAAACTTAACTGTATGACTATTTTTGTTGAATAGTGTTTCAAAACTGGGTTCCGGAGGAAGTTTATAACTTTCGGGAAACAGAGTTTGATTGGGAGATTATTCCATTACGCTGCATTATTATAAACATCTGCAATCGGGTGCTTCCACGCTTGCTTTGTTTACGTTGCTCTGTTAGCTTGATAATTTAGACACTAGGCTGTTGACAGATAATGTTCGGTTAACACAAGGCTTCCATCATTTGTTAACTCAGCTGAAACTCCCCACATTGATTTAAGGAATCAAATAGAAAAGGGTGTCTGCTGCTGAGCCATAGTCATCCACCTGCCAAAAAAATGTGCTTAAGTTCTGTGTGGAGCGCATTTTACAGTCAGTGCTGCAGATAAAACCAAAGTGATATATATATATATGTGTTAAAGTCAAATCAGCAGAAGACGAGATTTCAAACATGTCAAGATCTGTTATGCATAATATAATTCCATTAATGCCCTCACCCCAAAAGTTCATAACCATAATGATTATAATGGATAATTAAGTATAATGTAAATTAGATTAGATTTTTACGCCTATTTTGAAAAACACACAAATAATTGTTTAAACAGATGATTTCACATTCAGGCATATGGAAATGATGGAGATCCACAAATCATCCCCTGATATCTTGATTGATTTCTTTTGATTTGATGATATTTGATATAAGGAGGAAGTGTTTGAGGCGCTCCCTTCAAATAAATTCGCAGCTGAACCTCTGTTTTGCACAAATGTTCTGAACTAATCAGAAACTTACAAAGCCATGACATCACCTTGAGAGCTTTATCAAATTGTTTGTGTGTATATTTTATTTTAAGAAAGTAATTAAAAGTAACTCTATTTAACTTAGCATTTATAAAACAAATTATTTTCGTCATCCTAACTGGCCTAAAACAGGAAACGTTTAGTCTGACATGGAGGACTAAATGGTCATTTGTCTTTTCATGTAGGATGTGTTAATATCTGGCAAGATAAGAAATTGTGTCATAACGGCTTAAAAGACTTCAAAAGTGAAGGAAAAATGAATAAAAAAAGAAGAGTGAAACATGAATGAAAGATGTCGCTTTATACATTACCATAGTGGAATAAAGCGCCTTTGACAGGTATCCTTCTGTCATATTTGACTTAAAATCCCCAGCTCATCCCTGAAGTGTTTTTAATGGTCAGCCTCAGCTTACAATAAAATTGCATCTCTCAGATGAAAAACTGCATCATCTGTCATCATCCACAGCTGAGGATGAATCTTCATCTTCCAGAGCACTCAGAAGGCTTTTCCAGCTGCGACCTTCTAATTGAAGATAGCATCTCTCCGAGGGTAAAATCCTTCTTTTGGCTGCCGCTGACAGAGTTTGCATGTTCACGGTTTCCTTTCCAAAATGTGCTGAACAACATAGTCACTTCTGTAAATTTTACTCTTGATGGATAAACCACTCAAGTGTCCATTACCTTAATGAAATCCAGCATCTGCTTTCACTTGTTATAATTAATTTACATGTGTGAACATCTTCTAGTTAAGGCTAAGAGGGTTTGATGTTTGGCTTAGTGCAGTTTGACCTCCTAAGCTTTGAAATCCTCATTGAGCGGCATTTTAGTTATTTCTTTCATCAGATTTATTACGCACATTTTTATAGTACAGGTGTCTGTTTAATGTAAAGGTTATCTATGCTCAGATGTAATTTAGAAAATAAATGGGATTCAAATGTCATTTGCTGCCTGCATGAATACCATTCCTTTCTAGAACGAACTCCTCCCCACACCTCAATCAGTGTGAATATTTTTTTACGTCTTGTTTTTTCTTTCTTTCTTTTCTTACGGTTATATTCAGGAAATAGGGTTGTGTCAGACTGGCGGCAGTCATCTCGTACTATTTAACCGGCATAATGGCAAAATTATGGTAATTTGAAATCCATCCGTGTCATAAACAAGGTGATGAACTCATCAGGAGTGACTCCTGATTGTCTCGCTTCACGTCTAACCTTCAGGGTGGGAAAGAGAGGGAGAAAAACAATGCTGGAGACTATTTCATGGCAGTTCTCCAAGCACATATTATATAGAGAGTGAAAACCTGGTCCATTTTTAAAATAGGGATGGCAAACCTGTTTGTTTTGTAAAATGACATTTGTGGTAGCTTGGGATTGCATAAAAATATGTTTTTGATGGTAAATACAATAGATTTAATATGATTCAAATAATAAAACTGGGTTTAAACATTTTGTTGGGGTTGATTAGGCTGCATTTTGCAGCATTCATTCATTCTTCATAAGATTAAAAAATATTATGGACAACCCTGAGCATCCTCTTCATGAGACTATCCTACAGCAACAGAGTATCTTCAGTCAGAGGCTTCTTCAGTTTCGCTGCAACACAAACCGCTACAGGAAATCCTTTCTCCCCACAGCCATTATGGTCTACAACAACTCCTTGAAAAATGAATTTGTAGTGAGCTACAACAACACTTAATTTCCCTCTGGGATCAATAAAGTAATTTTAAATTTCATTTAATTTCAATTTTGCAGGATTCCTAAGTGTCCACTAACAGCGATGACATCCCGAAGTCCATATAAGTCCGCTATGGACAGCTATGTTTGTCTTTCCATGCTGGCTTGCCACAAGATGGGGACAGAACTTAACTAGTAAATTCCTTTTTTCCTCTGACCTGCTGGGCAGTAACAAAATTCCTTAAAACCTTCGAAGTACAAGCTGAACAGCTCTAAAGCCTAGTTTATACTTCTCCATCTACGTCGAAACGGATAACGCAACCCCATTATCCGTCGACGTAAGGGCTGTTCTTTAAATACGCAACTAGGGTCGGATTTGAGCCCAATTTTCCAACTATCCGTCCCTGTCAACGAAGAGTGTATTGCTGTGATTGGTCAGTTCAGCAACAGCCAGAGAGCATTTCACCAGAACAGTACTCTACAGTCGATGTAATCAGTAATCAATGCAGCTTTTGGGCACCACATGCTTTATATTGAAAGGAGAGTTTATCTAATCTGGTATTTTGATGGTTTTGAACAAAGGGTGGTGTAGAGCATCACAAAACAGACCAATGTGTTTGTTTCCATGCATTTGTAGAGTGTTCTATGAGCTGCACTTCTAGTAAAAAGCTTTACAGCTCACTCAAAACTTACTTTCTGTCGTCCATTGCTCCTTGAGGGGGAAAATTAGTTCACAAGATGAAGAAAATAAACTCTAGTTAACACGGCAGTAGTAGGCAGATCCACCAGAAAAAGTTAGAGCCCCCTGCTGTTCTGGTTGGGAATTGCTTTGCAACACTGACACAAAAACAGAGAAGTGAAAAAACATCTCTGTCAATACGTCTGTGTCTGGGTGCAAACTTGCTGACGGATAAGTATAAACAAGGCTTTATGGTCCGTTCAGACCGCAAGCTTTGTCAGTGTCAAGCAACGCTCATAAAGCGACTAGTTCGATGCATATACACAGAAGATACATTTTTAGGCTGAAGCTAGCAAAGCTCGTAGGCGGCTCTCTGCTGGATGTTTTAAAGACTCGCGGATCGTGGTTGGCTAGGCAGCGGCGACGTTGGGCAACGTCACTACAGTGAGTCACTTTGATCAACTAGCGGAACTTCTGCGTTGCTAGCTTTATGCGCTTTGAAGCTTGAAACGCAGGAAAAGCTTGAAAAGTTGATGGAGCCAACGCTCACAAACCGCCGCAGAGATCGTGACGCTCCTCCAAAGGCCTTAACCGTAGACTTAACATGTAATCTTGCAGCTGCTGACGCTGACAAAGCCTCCGGTCTGAACGCACCATTAGGCTCCTGTTAGCATCACTGGGAGAGCTTTGTTGACCGCTAATCTGCACCAGGGGAGTTCTTCCAGAAGATGGCAGACCCGATCGTTGGAGTCGAGTCGAGGCTTCAACTGGTTTGCACCCAGCAAATGCCATACCCATTGGAGACATTTTTCCTTCCCTTTTCTTGTCGACTGGAGTTTTGAACGTTATAGGGACCAAATGGAAAAAGAATGACCTCAAAGTAGGATGAAACCTGTACAGTTTATCCTCCTCCTTATGTTACTGGGTAGAGATACTTTAGAACGATTGCGATATCATGATAAGTCATGCGATGAATTGTTTTCCACAGGTGGTTTGCATGTGGTTGTTTACTGTCATCATTGGGGGGCTTTTGTGGTTTTTCTGATAATTCCTTCTTTCCAGAATATAATTTTTTGGGTTACAGAGTGGAGCATTTAGTAGCACTGTTGCCTTGCAGAATGAAGGTCTTGGGTTTGAGTACTGGACTGTGTTCTTGTTCGTTTTTTTTTTTTAAATTTAGTTTCACATTCTCCCCATGCCTGTGCCTATTCTCTCTGGGTACTCTTGCTTCCTTCTACAGTCTAAAACTATGACTGTCAGGTTGATCGTGTGTCTATATTCTATGTCTTGATAATTAAATGTTACAACCATAATAACTTTTTTATTAAATTTAATAATAGAAAGGATTTTCTTCAATTTGTAAAGAAAAAAGTAAAAAATAAAGTTACTATTTTTTCATGTGTATTTTTAAAAATGTAGTTTTAACTGTGATTTGCTTTGACAGTATTCTCTCACAAGAGTTTGACCTCAAACTTTTCCTTAGCTTGCCAAACTACTTTATCCTGATGAAATCTCTTGAAAATCTTTAAAACTTAAAAAAAATATCTGAGGCTGTCTATTACCATGCCGTCATCATATTTTTCTGTAAATGCTGTAGATTTGATACATTCTCTTAGAGCAGAGGTAATGTGACTTCCTCCCTGAATGAATTAGAAAATAGCCAAATAACAGTCTCAGTTGGTGCGACTTGTTCAACTCTTCTTGTTGAATTTTAATTGAGCACCAGGGGAATTCTCCGTCTTTCTAAATGATGAAACACAAATTTGACTTCCCTCCAGAAAATCATGGTGTGTCTCTGTCTCATTTAAAGAGGAAGGAGGGAGAATATTACAGATTCTGCATGTAAAAGGTTTCGTGTGCAGAGAGAGCGGCATGGCTGGGTCGATATGGCTTCAGATCCCCAGATCCAAGATCATTTCTCAAAGCTGTGTGTTTTCCATCTATGAGGGTAATGGCAGTCTCTGAGGCTCTATGATTTATCAAACGGAAAAGGTCACCACCGCGAGCTACAATTAATTCTGTCTGCTTTTATTTGGTGCTGCTCAGAAGTGTGCACCCCATCAGTGGCATGTGTCATTACACCGTGTGTCTTCAGGACAGGGACAGAACAGGAAAGCGTTGCATTTATATAACATTTTATACATAGAGTCATGGGAAAAAAAACGAAAGAAACCACAACTTACCAGGGCTTGGAAATATTACGTTCACTTCTGAAGCATCAATAGGATATAAGAGGAAAGTAAGACACAGGTGCTTGAAAATCAGCAAACATCTCCATAAAAGTAGGAGTCCCATTACTGTTCTGAATTACACACAATGCCAAGCAGGAAAAACATCAGCAATGACCAAAAATAAGTCGGTTATTCCACGAATTCTGGACAAATTTCAGTCAAACTGAAAGTTACAACCTCTTTGTATGCATGACAGATTTTTTTTTAATTTGCTGCTTCAAAGAGATAGGGATCGATTCAAACACAGTAAAAAGTCTATACTTTTAAAGATATAATTGGAAAAAGAAGTTGGTTTGGACATAGGTTTATCTAACTTCCGTTGATTTTAGTTTACTACAACACAACAGGGCAAAACGTAGACGTTGTGTGATCTGGTGGTCTGCATGTTTCAACATTAGCAGAGCTCATGCTTACTTTATTTAATTTGATTCCTAACAAAACATAAAGAATGTACGTACGTCTGTAACCTTACGTTACCCTGAAACAGAGATGCCTAAGCGTTGCTATGGTAACGTTGCCATTGCCTCTGTTAGCTCGTTAACTTTAATTCAGGCAAAGTTATCAAGCTCAAAACTTATATTACAGTGGACAAAAGTCGGTAATAATTTCTGGACATGCTTACATCTATTTTTATTAGTAAAGAATTAACAAGATTTTAAGTTGGCTTGAGTAGCCGACAGCACCTCCTAGCTGAATTTGATGCAGAGAGGGGAACCTCCTTAAAGCTCGACAAGTCAAACCAAAGAGAGAGAAAGAGAAGTTTGTTGCGCAGCTTTTTGAACTTCGCGGGGGGGAACCCACCGCTCTCAGCTGCTCCTTCATCTATTCAGAGACACGGAGAGTCCAGGATGGGCTGGCGAGTTGCCACTGTGACCAACCAACCTGTCGGGGCTTATTGAACACCAGGAGTGAGCTTAGAGAGAGAGAGATGGTTGATCGCCCGAGGTGTGGCGGTGTTGCACTGTTTTCCGTCCGGGGGTCTGCCGTTCCTGCTCTGGATGAAACAGCAGGAAACCAGCGCTTGGAATGCTGGAGTCATTCATAATCATAGAGCTCTTTGATACATTTTTAATATATTCATGGGTCAGACCCAACAACTTGCTCTGAGGTCTTTTTTACTACTTGAGTACAGAATGTGAGTACTTTCGACACCTCTGGTGGTCTCTCGAGGTTTGAAAAACGTATGACCATTTTGAGATTATGCTGCGTGAACCATGCGTAAGAAATATTTGACTTTCTATGGTAGATAGAAAGTAGTGCAGTGTGTTTCTAACAGACTGGAACGTTCATCAATAAATGTGAATACAAACAGAAATATCATGACTAAAAAATGGGTCAAATAACACCAGCACTTAGAGGCGCAAAAACAAAGACACATGGATTACATGGAAAGATATGTTTTAAGATTTTTTTTTATATAATTTTATTTAATCACCAAACAAATGAGCTGCCTCTGGTTGAATTGCGCCCTAGGAAATAGAGCAGGTTCATTTCATTTTACAGTTCAGTCTTCTGATGAGAAACACTGCATTTCAGATTAGGCACATTGACTTAGGGAAGGTTTCTTGCTGTTTTTAATTTTCATACTATTGCTTTTTGTACTTTTCGTGCTTTTATTATATGTTTGGTTTCTTTACCGCCGAATCACGTAAAGCACCTTGAATTACCTTTGTTGAAATTGTGCTATACAAATAAAATTGCCTTGCCTTGCTTTAGAAATACCCTGCGCTTCATAATGCTGTAGCCGTTTTATTTTATTCTTAACTAATGTTCAAACCCGTTTTTTAAAATCTAAATCATTCAGTCAAAGCATCTCTTCAGTTTTTGTAGAAGCAAACAGCTGTATGATTTAGTTCCTATGGTAACCACAGTGCAAAGAGATCAAACCTATTGCTATGCACACTGATTAAATGTTATAATCCTTTGGAAAACTGTCTCTTGCAGTAAAGCCCAGGGTCATATCGCAGGGCACTCGGCTGTAGGTCGCAGAACTTTACCACAGAAATGGAAGAACACAAAAAGGATTCAGATGTTAGATTCTTCTACAGCTTTGACTTTTTGGACTCTACTCATTCTGACCTTTCAGCTGATGCCGCTGCAAGCTTCTCTTTCTCAAGTCTGATAAATCCTGATAAATTCACACTTAAATCAACAAATAGGAACCAAAAAATTCAACAAGTGTCAATGAGATCACCATGTGCTCTTTGATTGTTACTGAAAAACTCTGCATATTCTTCTTTTCCTGACTGAAGAAGACTTTTTGCTCAATGCCTCTGCGGCTGCATACATATCCATGCTGGATGCATAGCATGAGAGGAAATGCTCATGGTGCCTGCTCTTTATTTTTAGAGTCAATCTCCTGTTGGTGCTCAGTCTCAGAGAGGAGGCTGTGAGTCATAAAAAAAATGAATGCATGCCGCTAAACCCCCATGGTGTGATAGGAACCTTACATCTTCTGTCTGTATTGTAGGTTATGACTGTTTTTCTTACCATATACAGAAATTGGCTCTCTGGAGATGTCCCTGGAAAATCTTGGTAGTGTTTTCTAATCATCTGGCTCAAAATGAGGACTGAATAGTTTGGCTTCTTTGTTGTGCGTTAGTTGGAGTGGAATATCGACAAAACACTTGTTACACCCACTCAGTCATCAAACTGAGCTTTTTTACTGATGCACATTTTCAGGAAATTGTCTGACTACCAGTTGTTGTAAAATTATATCTTTCATAATGAACGTGTTATTGGCTAAGCAACCATATTTATTCTTTAATAATCAACAAAAATGGCCCATGCTAGATTTACCTTTTGTTTCTAAAAGGCAAGGCACGTTTATTTGTATTGGACAATTCAGCAACAACACAATTCAAGATGTTGAACATGTTAAAAACATTAAAGGGAACTCTTAACAAATTATTTTTTTGCTTTAAATATTTCTGTTTCAGAAATTTTGCAGTTTTCTGGACATTTTACCCAGATTAGAGCAGCATAAAAATTGAATGCTGCCTCTCCATGTTTGGTTTTAATTCTGGGGATGCAGCGTAGACTTTAACCAGAAGACTTGAGTGATCTGGAAGTTCAATACAACAACAAAAACTTTAAGAAACTTTAAGCCATTCAATGATTTATAAATTAATAAAAGTCTTTTAAAGTATATTCTCTGTTCAATGATTTATAAATCAATAAAAGTCTTTTAAAGTCTATTCTCTGACCTACTGGGAGCCAGCGTGAGGACTTTAGAACCAGGGTGATCTTTTAGTGAGGAAGCAAGCAGCAGGTACAGCTGTCTGTTTGACTTTTTAGGCATTTAGACTTTTTTGTAAATGTCTTTGTGTCTCTGAAGGTTAAGGTCTGAGTCTATCACCACACCCAGATATAAGAGTGCAATTGTATTGATCGTATAATTGTATTTACAAGTGAATTTAAACAATTTTTTAGCGTATAGTCCCTTGAAATTACATTTGTTGTTAAGGGACGCCATACAATGGGGCTAAAAAATATTTATAAGCCACCAACTGTGCAAGTAGTCCCATTTAAAATTAATTCATTAATCCATTTTTGCAAAAATGAGTACACCCCAATAATAGTCTTGGAAGAAAAGCCACACTTAATACTACAAAATTCTAATTAACAGGCATTCAACCACAGGTGAGCCTGATAATTAATTTAAGGTGCCCAGCAGACTGGTAATTATGAAAAGGCATTACTTAACCAAGAAAAGCCCTTCCCGTTTCATGCTGTCAGCAATCGCTCTCCATTGAACAGAAATGTCACAAAATCTGAGAAAGGAAATTATTTCTTAAAACAAAAAAGGTGAGGGCTACAAGAAGATCAGCAAAGCTTTACATGTCAGTCAAAATAGTGTAGCAAAGGTGATCAAAATATTTAATAAAGATGGAAGTGCAACCATCTTACAGAGACGTCCAAGCCCTCCACGGAAGTTAGCATCTCAACAGGTGCGTCTTCTGATGAGAAGGGTTGAAGAAAATTTCAATGCAAGTTCACTGCAGTTAGCTAAATCAGTAGAAAGCCAAACTGGAGTGACTGTTTTCCGGGACACCATACGCCGCACACTGCAGAGGAATGGCATGCATGGGTATCGTCCATGAAGGAAGCCACTCCTAAAGCCCACGCACAAAATAGCACCCCTATAATTTGCCAGGGTGCCTACAGTGAAACATGGTGGTGGCAGTGTCCTTATGTGGGGCTGCATGAGTGCTGCTGATGTTGGGGAGCTGCATTTCATTGATAGTATCATGAACTAAAAAATGTACTTTTCCAAAATGACAGTGATCCAAAACACACATCTAAAGCTACATTTCTGAAGCAGAACAGGGTGAAGGTGATTGAATGGCCAATACACCTGTGGGGTATTATGAAGCGACAGGTTGAGAATCACTCTCCATCCAGCATCCAGGCTCTAAAAGAGGTTATTCTTGAAGAATGGAAAAAGATAGATGTTGATATATGTCATCAATTTGTTCATTCCATGCCTAGAAGACTTGGTGCTATCCCTTTAAAAATCACGGTGCTCATACAAAATACTAGATTTATTAGTTTTTGTTGCAGGGTGTATTCGTTTTAGCCTCAACCAATTTGAGTAAAACTGATGATTTTGTGATCTAAGTGACCCCTCCTTTCCACCGGATGCGTCAGCAGCCTGTTAGCCACCGCTGTAATCAATATAATCCTTTCCATCGAAGGCGAAAGCAGCACGAGTTTGCCCCGTCACAGGAGCGTCATGTCGCAGCACTTTTGTAAATACACGCGGCAGACCTATTTTCTACGCGCTACGCCTGTGAAACGTGTACATTTTGACATTTGGATAGGGGAAGACAGGAAATCAGACGGCTCAGCATCCAGAAATTTTCAAAATAAAACAAAGGCGTTTCTTTGCGGTAGCTTTACTTTACTACCTTTGCGGCCCCGTGATAAGTCAGTAGGTCGCAGGAGGGTCTACACTACCTGGGATCGCCACTAACATTTAGATTTTGCACTTCGAGGGATTTTGTATATTCCCTGACATAACATAAACTTATTGGCAAATGTAAAACGGACAGAACATAAAACACAGACCTTTTGGAGGCATGTTGTAGTCTTTTTCCTGCTTTTTGTTGCGTTTACTGACGAAACCACGCGTGAATTCAGGCTCTCCCGGTGACAGCTGCTTCCCTGCTGCTACGTGGTGCTGACACCCCCGTGGAAAGGGCCAAGGTGCAGAATACGCGAGTAAAATGTGCTGCTCCTGTAACATGCTGCTGACACGTCCAGTGGAAAGCCCGGGTGAGATTATTAACCTTAATTTCATGTTATGGAGTTAAATAAGTCTTCAATAAAATTTAGCCTCGTGAAAAGGTTGTGAAAAATCACAACTAGTTCAAACAGGGGACATTAATACAGATACAGAGTGGAGGTTAGAAGAGCTTACTAAAGAAGTTACAGTTTAGGTGCTAAATACTAGTTTATGCCCCATTATACAAATAAATTCTTAAAAAAGCAAACAATATGATTTCCTGGATTTTTTTAATTTAAATTCTGTCTTTCACAGTTGAAGTGTACCTATAAGGAAAATGACAGACCTTGACTTTTTAAGTAGGAAGAGATGCACAGTCCGTGACTGCTTAATACTTTAAATAAATAAATAAATAAATCAGTTTTGGAACCTATATAATGTGGGTTTGCTTTGTTTAGACATTTTCCATCCTGTCCAAATGAGCTGGTATTTCTCTGTCCGTCTTTAATATTGCCACCCTTGGTATTTACCTATAATGCCCACATCTGGCTCTAGCTTATACAAAGGATTTTTGTAAAAACAAAGAAAAGGTTAAGCCGTGTTTTTTTTTTTTTTTTTTTTACCTCTTCACAGTTGTGAACTGCTTTTTGCTTATCACATAAAATGTAAATGAAATCCATGAGTCGTTGCTTCCAAGGTGACGAAGGAAAACATAACACTGTGCCACGGGATTAAATCAGAATTATGATGTCCCTAATGTTTTTACCTACTCACGCACCTCATCTGAAAACTTTAAACCCAGCAAAACTGACCTGATAAAGATCCCACTGAAAAAAACTGTCAAGCCAATTCACATCCACAGTAAGCAATGAGAGTTTTTGCATAGGTCCCTTCTGCTTCATGTAGAAGACTACAGCATAGTTATTACGCTGAAATGAGTTTTAGTGTCTCAGATGCAAAACTGTGTTTTGAAAAGGGTGTTAAAAGTTATATAGTTATTTATTATTTCCATATTTAAATCCAGAACGTGTAATATTCATTTAGAGCTTCTGTGTTTTTTGTGCCATAGGTAAATTGAGCATATAATGCATCGATTAATTTAACCCCAAACTAGTCAGTTGACTTTCATAGAAATACTTTAAGACATATTTTAGATTTAAAACGAGTTTATGTAAATCAAAACCAGTCGGGAGGCAGCAAAACATGAAATTTAATTGCTCTTAGGAGCTCATCCTGTAACTGGAGGATTGCCAGATTGAACTCCTGCTCTTTCCTTGTTGGCCGTTATGTCTTTGGGCAAGACACTTCACCCGCCTTGCCTATTGTAGGTGGTCAGTGAGCCTGGTGGTGCCAGTGTTAATGGTAGACTCGCTTTTGTCAGTGTGTCCCAGGGCATCTGTGGCTAAACTGTAGCTTTCCAGTACAGGCAATTTAGCATTTAAATTTTGGCATAAAAGTTAAAGACTTACAAAACAAAGATCAAACCCCAGAAACATTGAACACTCCACTGAAACGGTATTTAATGAAGTGCTTGTTTTAATCTTATAAATAAAGAAGTGATGACTTTCCTTAGTGTTTTTTTTTGTGTAACTTCAGGGAATTAATTTCTATTTTTCTCTCTATGAATAGATTTGATTTCAAAGTCATTTAAAAATATGATCACTGTCAGGCACATTTTTTAATCAGTCCAGCAAACATACAGACGTGGACAAAATTGTTGATACCCTTCATTAAATAAAAGAAAAACTCATAATGGTCACAGAAATAACTTTAATCTGACAAAAGTAATAATAAATAAAAATTATATAAATGCTGACCATTGAAAGTCAGACATTGCTTTTCATCCATGCTTCAACAGAATTATTTAAAAAATAAATGCATGAAAAAGGCCTTGACAAAAATGATGGTACCCCTAGAAAAGAATGAAAATAATGTGACCAAAGGGACATGTTAATCCAAGGTATGTCCACTAATCAGCATCCTAGGTGTCTACAATCCTGTAATCACTCAGTGGGCCTATATATAGGACTCAAAGTAGTCAGTGTGTTGTTTGGTGACGTGGTGTGTACCACACTCAATATAAACCAGAGGAAGCAAAGGAAAGAGTTGTCTCAGGAGATGAGAAAGAAAATCATAGACAAGCATGTTAACTGTAAAGGCTATAAGACCATCTCCAAGCAGCTAGATGTTTCTGTGACTACAGCTGCACATGTCATTCAGTAATGTACGATCCATGGGACTGTAGCCAACCTCCCTGGACGTGGCTGCAGGAGGAAAATTGATGACAGATCAAAGAGACGGATAATCCAAATGGTAACAAAAGAGCCTAGAAAGACTTCAAAATAGATACAAGCTGAACTTTATGCTCAAGGAACATCAGTGTCAGATCGGAACATCCTTCGCTGTTTGAGCCAGAGGTCAAATTATTAAAAAAAACAGACTGGAGTATGCCAAACTACATGCTGACGAGCCACAAAGCTTCTGTGAGAATGTCCTGTGGACAGATGAGACAAAAATTTAACTTTTTGCCAAGGCACATCAGCTCTATGTTCACAGACGGAAAAATTAAGCATATCTAGAAAAGAACACGGTCCCTACTGTGAAACATGGGGGAGGCTCGGTTATGTTCTGGGGCTGATTTGCTGCATCTGACACAGGGTGTCTTGAATCTGTGCAGGGTACAATGAAATCTCAAGACTATCAGGGGATTCTAGAGAGAAATGTGCTGGCCAGTGTCAGAAAGCATGGTCTCAGTCGCAGGTCACGGGTCTTACAACAGGAAAATGACCCAAAACACACAGCTAAAAACACCCAAGAAGGGCTAAGAGGAAAACACTGGCCTTCTATGAGCCCTGATCTCAATCCTATTGAGCATCTTTGGAAGGAGCTGAAACGTGCTGTCTGGAAAAGGCGCCCTTCAAACCGGAAACAACTAGAACAGTTTGCTCATGAGGAGTGGGCCAAAATACCTGCTGAGAGGTGCAGAAGTCTCATTGACAGTTACAGGAATCATTTGATTGCAGTGATTGCCTCAAAAGGTTGTGCAACCAAATATTAAGTTGTGGGTACCATCATTTTTGTCCAGGCCTGTTTCATGCATTTATTTTTTAAATAATTCCGTTGAAGCATGGATGAAAAGCAATGTCTGACTTTCATTGGTCAACATTTATATAATTTTTATTTATTATTACTTTTGTCAGATTAAAGTTATTTCTGTGACCATTATGAGTTTTTATTTGATTTAATGAAGGGTACCAACAATTTTGTCCACGTCTGTAACTTCTTGTGCCTTTTTTTTGCAGCCAGGTGTAACACAAAGTGCTGAATTAGTAATGAGCTGCAACAACATTAATTTCCCTCTGGGATCAATAAAGTATTTTTGAATTCAATTGAATTTACAGAGGTTAATAGTTTTGGGGTTTTAAATGACATCACATTTGTGTTTCTGTGCTAATTCACCAACAGATACTTTAAAAAAAGTGTTTAAAATTTTACTGAGTTATGACTCAGATGAAAAAAGGTTTCCATCCGACAGATAAACTCTACCGAGTTCTGCTGGTAAAAAACCCTTCAGTGTTGCACAACTCACAGCAGGAACACTTCTACAACACATAAAACTTGCAAAATATGATCCAGAGAATTTAAATCTTTGTTGCACACACTGACAGGCAGGCTAGAGGTGGGATTTGTCTGCCCTAATGCAATATGGATTGAAGATTCTGCTTTAATTGTGGGTGAAATGCTTTTTTTGTTGTTAGTGATGAAGCCTCCTTGAATTTGACACCTGTTTGATTCCCCCCCCCCCCCCCCCCCCCCACCAACAATGGTAAAAGCTTATGGCTATTGATCGGAATGTCAAAATCTCCTCCACTCATTGATTGCCTATTCACACTTTATCTTGTTTATATTCAGTTTGCTGTGATTGGGTGAAAGGCGGTAAGCCCTGGACAGCTCAGCCATCCATCACCCGTCTTACACTGAAGCACAGTGAAACAGGGGACGCTTACAGAAACAGCAAGAAAAAAATAAATTAGCCATATACACATTTTGGTTTTTTAAGTGTGACTTAGGGGAATCTATTAAATACATCGAATACATTTTCCCAAAAAACAAAAACAGACAAAATTTATAGCAAAACATGTCTGGTTGAAAAAGTGATCATATTTTATTTTATTAATTACAATACTTTCTTCTCTATCTGGTTTCCCTTCAGTGGCTGCCACAGCGAATCAGATTACCATTTAGTCCTTGCATCTTCTACGTTCACACCAACTAACCTCCTATCCTCTTTCAACATATCCGTAAATCTCCTTTTCGGTCTTTCTTTCTGCCTTCCTGCCATGTGGCTTCAATTTCCACATCCTCTCCTCTGTCTGAACATGACCAAACCATCTCAGTCTCGCCTCTCTAACTTTATCTCCTAAAAATCTAACATAATCTGTCCTTCTGATTTCTACTAGTACTCATTCCTCGTCCGATCCATCTTTGTCACTCCCAAAGAAAACCTCAACATCTGGAGTTCTGCATCCTTTAGTTCTGCCTCCTGTCTTCTCCTCAGCACTGTCTCTAAACAATCCAACATCGCTGGTTTTACTACTGTCCTGTCCACCTTCCATTTCATTCTTGCTGATATATTCTTTTATCGCACATCACACCTGACACTTTTTTCTGCCCATTCCAACCTGCTTGCCCATGATTATCCTAAGTACTTAAAATGCTCCACCTTCTTCAAACTACTATCACAAAGGTTCTTGTAAACGTTGGGTTCATACAAATCTCCCAGTTTTTAGAAACTTCTTATGCTCTGTGTAAGGGTGCCTTGGAACCTGTTATGGAAATATTATAAAGTATTTAGGATTTAACTACTCATTCTCTGTTTTAGTGAATGCATTTAAGGGAGGTCAAGTTAAAGAACAAGCTTATGGTTGCCATCTATTTGATTACCACCAGTGCTACAGCACACCTCACTGCGGTCTCACAGCTCTCATTCATCCTACACCACTCTAATATACTTCTCTGCCACTGATGGCCTCCTATTGCAATACCACAGTTATTGTATATTTATATATTTTTTGTATTTATATCTATTTTGTAATAAGTTTTCATTGACTGTTTTCTTTTTTCCAGACCTTATTGAAGTACTTTGTGTTGCTGATTTTTTTTGTGCCTATTTTTTGTAAAAGGGCTTTAATTTGCAATATTTCTTCAGCAGAAAAAGCCGTCATAAAGTGCTCATAAAGTGCTATTGATGCATTGTTTTTCCAAACTCTGAGTAAACCCTTTTAAAGTACATTTCAAACCAAACATTTTTTAAGAAAGCTCTCAAAGCACAGAGATCTCCAGAAAGCCTGAATGAACTTTTTATCAAGCCCACTTTAAGACATTACATAAACATTTGGCTGCTTAAGGGCAAAAAAAATCAAAAATAATTTAAGGGGTCCTAAAATGTGCTGCATTGGATGACTCAGCTCCAGACACTGAAACAGAAGTAGCGACCAATTTTATAATTAAAGATGTGTATAGTAATGAAGAAGTTTTTTTATAAGCATCCAAACTTAGTGGGTTGAGACAGACAGAGGCTAAGAGGATGGAAAGCAAGAAGGTAGGAACATAAAGTGGTTTACATGATGATGTAGGGTTAAACTGGCAACAACAGACAATCTGGCAGGAAGCAGGTGCACGAAGCTGGTGCACATACTCTGAGTGATGACTGGGAAATGAGGAGCAGATGATGGAAGGGGAAAAGTCAGACTACTGAGTCTGGTGGGAGAGTCTCAAAGTGTCTAGTTGCAAGCATGGAGGTGGAAGCTGTCAGAATCAAGGCTTGAATGAATAACGGGATGGTAACCATATACATGCAACAATTTGTTCACCAGCTTTATCAATCATTAGGTATATTATTGCAACAAAATTGATAATTCAGATTTAGTGACTCCATACTTTGGAAAAAACTAACTCCAATGTCCTTCATAATTATTGTTACACATGAAAATGAAATGTGTGGAAAGCATTAGTACTTAAGAACTAAGTACTAAGAGAACTTTTGCTCTGTTCTTTAGTTTTGTAATTTGACCTTTATTTTTGTGTGTGTGTGTGTGGATTTAACGCTTCTATTACCTCTCACTTTGCTACTGAATTCCTCCTTTATGGGACAGTAAAGGATCATTCTATTGTATCAATTCTATTAAAGTAAATTACTGTTTTGCAAAAAATACAAGTTTTAATTTGAGTAAATGCATTTAGCAGGTTAAAATATAACACAAAGAAACTTTTTCATTTATTTTTTCAATTTTTTAAAATCAAAATAGTGTATAGGACTTAAATATGGTGTGCAGTCAAACAAGTTTGTCGATCTTCTGGAGGAGAAAATGTCCTATATTCTGACAGTTCCTTTACAATGCTAAATAATAGGCATAAAGTACTTTTCCACATACTTATGCACTGTTTTGTGCTATACCCACCTTGAGTCCTTAAATGAAAGGCTCCGTCTCATCGGACCAAAAGCCCATGGAGAATATTTCGTCTTGGAAGATAAACTCGTGGAAATTTGGCCAGACTACCCCTGTTTATATGATGTCAGCTCATCAGATTTTAAGAACAGTAGATTAGCATAAACTCCTTGCCCGGACCTTTTTTGCAGCCATGACCGTACCCATATTTTCCGACCTGGTGTTCCCCCAATATGCCACTTTCATGTCCCACACCATCCATCTCTCCTGTGCGGTGTGTGAAAATAAAGTGATGTTTATGAGACGTAAGAACAACCATTCTATAAGTTCTGTCAGCTTACTCGTAGTGATAACCACTGATAGTGAAGAGTCAAACCAGAAACAATGAGAAAAAGCAAGCTCTGTGTGCCTTCAGGGACAAAAAGCAAACAATAAAGGGACATGAGAACAGAAATGGTGCGCTCAGGCCGCGGGCTTTGTGAGTGTCAAGCAAAGCTAATAAAGCGACTACTTCGAAGCATATACACAGAAAATACATTTTTAAGCTGAAGCTTGTAAAGCTCGTAGGCGGGCCTTTCTCTGCTGGATGTTCTCCACACTCGCGGATCGTGATTTGCAAGGCAGCCTCGACGTCAGGCAACGTCACTACGTTGTGCAGCCCCAATTGGTTGCCGTGCTGCGTCAAGAGCGTTAAGACCGTCAAAAGTTTAACTAGCTGAACTTCTGCGTTGCTAGCATCATACACTTTGAAGCTTGAAATGCAGGAAAAGCTTCAAAAGTTGACGGAGCCAAAGCTCACGAACCGCCGCAGAGACTGTGACGCTCCTCCAACGGCTTCCACCGTAGACTTAACATGTAATCTTGCTGGCGCTGACAAAGCCTGCGGTCTGAATGCGCCATAACGTCATGCATTGTAGTGGAGTTTAGGACAGAGTTAGTAAATAGAATGAGCAATGATAATTGTAGATTTACTGTTTCCAGGTCTCTTCATGAGATCTTTGGTGCTTAAACATGACAAGGAATTGCTTGAACCACAGAAGATTAGACTTGTGAAAATTCTTTGTGGAAAACGGCAAATAACTCTTGGTGACGGATTTGGTAAATTGCTTTCAGTCACTTTATAATTCCACGCTTTTTGGGCAACTAAATGTGGTCGGAACGAAAGAACTGGAATTCAGAAAAATAAAAATTAAAAGGTTGACTTTTGGAAGTTTGTAAAATGGCTTAAAGCATTTATTTGGGCTCTAGAAAAGTTTGACAGCTGAAAAGAAAAAGGTCACGAAGTAATGAGCTGATGAAGCTGACTGATAACCAGTGGTTACAGTTAAGAAAAAAGTTTTTACTGTTACTGCTTTGTCTAAAAATGCACCAATGCAAATTGACTTTTTCTGTTCTGAGCATCACACAAACTGAGCAGTCTGGATTAATTGTTATCAACCGAGTTAATAAAATAACTTAGAAATCATGTTCAGTCTCAAAAAAATTAAATAACCCGTACCATCTGAACTTTTCGCAGCTCATTTTATTAATTTTCTTTGATAATTGGCATGTTTTATAAAGAATCCTGGTGCGATTGGTAGACAAATTAAATATTATACCCTGGGGGCCCTGACAGAAAATTAGGGATGTACCGATACTGATATCTGGTATCGGCCCGTATATAGTCTAATGTAGATGTATCGGTACCATGAACCGATACTCAAGATGTGGAAAATCTGCAATAAATTCACAAAAAAAGTTTAAATTTTTCACTTGAAATTTGATTTTTGTGGTAACTTTATACTTCTGTTATTTTGTCTTAGTTATGTTTAGTTAGTAAAGTCTGGTGTCTTTAGTCTCTTCAAGAAAGGTATAAGGTGGAAATGATAGAGTTTATCTGTATCAGGTATCGACAGATACACAAAATCCAGGCTTCGGCATTGGGACTGAAAAAGTCGGATCGATGCACCTCTACAGAAAATAATTGAGAACCACAGCCCTAAAGCCTAGTTTATACTTCTCTGTCAGCAAGTTTGCAGCCAGACACAGACTTATTGACGTAGACGTTTTTCGTTTTCTGTTAGTGGCTGGGTTGCAAAACAATTCCCCACCAGGACAGCAGGGGGTGCTAACCTTTCACGACGGCTCTGCCTGCCATTGCAGTGTCGTTTTCTGGTTAACTAGAGTTTATTTTCTTCAGCCTGCAATGGATGACAGAAATTAAGTTTTGATTGAACTAGAAAGCTTTATATTAGAAGTGCACCTCATAGAATACTCTTAAAATGCATGTTAACAAACAGCAGTGTGTTTTGTTGTTTATTTACACATCCTTGTGTTCAATATCGGCAAAAGACAATATTAGACAAATTGTCCTTTCAATATTAAGCATGTAGTGCCCAAACGCTGTGTTGACTACTGATTACATCAACTATAGAGCACCTTTCTAATGAAATGATCTCTGGCTGCTGTTGAGCTGATCAATCACAGGCATACGCTCTCCGTTGACGGATAGTTAGAAAATTGGGCTCTACTCTGTCCGTCGTTGCCTATAGGTGACGGAAGGGCCTTGCGTCGATGGATAACTGCATTGCATCTAGGCTTTAGGAAACAGTTCTTCAGCACTCTTTGTCAAATTTGACCCGTCCATCGTTTTACCAGCTTGTAAGAATTCAAACCCAGGACCTTCTTGCTGCAAGGCAACAGTTTTATCAACTGCACCAAATCAATAAATCAAATTGCAGTGTATACTTTTCTAAATTTCAATAGCTTAATGTATGTCACACCACAAAAACCTGTCCCAGCATTGATAAGAAGTTTATCAGGGCCTAAGTAAAACACTTCGCTGGAAGATTGGGAAAGATAAAAGCCCACAAGCTCAGCATACAGAATTACAGCTTTTGATACCTCCTTAAATGTTTAACATTTTAGTTTAAAGTTTGGTGACAGATCTGAAAAGCTTGAGCAAGTTATATGCTCAGTCTTAACTCAAACTTCTGTCCAGTTTTCATTTTGCCCCAAATTAAAAATGTTTTGATCATCACTGAGACTGTCTGAAAACTCTTTACAGCAGATTATTTTCAGACATTCAGTTACAAAGACGAGTTGGTTTTTAACAGCTTGTGAGCGAACGCGTTTTGGTTTACTGCGACAGAATTGGTTTAAAAGAGATTTAATTTTGTATGTAAATAAATTATACACAAAATGTCTCAAGTCATACACGTTACCACATTTTTGTCCCTTTTTTTAAAATCCAGGTTTCATGAGAGAGCTGTTTTGACAGTTTTTCTTCAGCATGTCAACATTTCCCATTGTTGGAAGGAAAATGCTTTGGACATTCATGGCAGCTATACAATAACCTCCCACAGCTTCTTTTGTATTATGATGTTTTTGTCTTCAAACAGCTTTCAGCTGGGTTGTGTTAGTTCAGATCTTTCATTTTAAGAAGTCGCATGTATATTTTTTATGATGCAGGTTTGTGCTCTATCATCATTAAAACAGTTTTTTTTTTATATATTTTTTGAATTTTTGTGTGTAGAAATCGTGCTTTGGCTGTCAGTAACTTCACTGAGCTGTGCTAAATCTGTTATTAAAGAGCCAATGCAAGGCAAGACAATTTTATTTATATAGCACACTCTCAACACAAGGCAATTCAAGGTGCTTTACATGATTCAGTGGTGAAGAAATCAAACATATCATTTGATTAAAAACAACAGTTTAGGAAAACCATTAAAAGAAAATATATGCCCAGTAGTTACATGCAAACCGTTTAGTTTCTTTCTTTGAAATGCTTATTTTATAACAAAAACCAAATTTCTATTTTTTTGGAGAAACATTTTTCAGATAATTTTGTAGCAACAGGCAAAGATGTGGGAAATTACAGCTCTAATTACCTGTGTTGATGATGGTAAAACTCAAAGAAAATGAGTCCTAGGTTCCTGATTTATCATCGGTTTGCGCTTGTTAGAACCTGAGCAAACCGCACAGCATTGCAAAAACAGGCTCTGGCTGATCTATCAACACGGCGCAGAGCGCATTGCGGCCTTTAAACCCACAGCAAGATGCACGCAATCCATTTAGCACTTTTGCCCTCGATGAATATGCAATCTGCGTGTTTGTGTAAGAACATGCAAAATATTGGGAGGAGAATAGGCAAATAAGTAGGCGTCCCAGGCGCAGTGTGATTTACTAAACATAAACATGTTCGCATCATAACTCACTGCGCGCTCATCACATCTCTACCTGGAAAAGATGGGCTGAGCGTACATGATCCTAGTGAATCCTCATCAGTTTCTCACGTAGTGGTTAACCTTCCTGGAGTCCAATTAATAATATATGACGTTTTTAAAAACGAAATTCAGAAATGCTGCACTTTTAATAAGTAAGCCTGCAATAGGATGTGTGCATGCAGCAGAGAAGCACATATAAACCGCATGAATTACATTACTGAAAAACGAAAAACAGAATTCTCAGCATTTTTGCCTAATTTTGTGCCAAAGACGCAATATGGATCCATGCGCATCATTCCTCCTTTCTCTAGCCGTGGTGAAGCTCGAATTAGCGGCCGCAAAGGTCCTCATTTAATTACTATTTCTTGCGCCTATTAGTAAATCGCCCACAAATGAAGGACAAACCACTCGCTCAAATTTTTTGCGGCGTACGCAATTTTGCGGTCATTAACAGGAATCTTGATAAATCAGCCCCTTACTTTCCAATACTACAACCTTTAGATGCATCCCTGTTACCGCTCATAAAGAGGACTCTGGAGAAGTTGATGACATGCTAGGAGGTAATTCAGTTGTGTTGGAGCAGATCTGAATCTAAAAGACCCTTGGTTTATCACTTAAAACGGTAGTAAAATTAAAGTTTTTTATTATTCCATGACAAAAATGTTGATATAGGTTACTTTGGGGGCCGTGATTGGTTGTAACTAATTACATTTACTTCGTTATATTTGCATGAGTACGTTTTTGGAAAAAAAAAAAGACTTACTTTTACTATACTGTACTTTATACTTTTACTCGAGTAATAATATCATGAAGAAATTGCTACTACTAATACTTTAATTTAATTGTTCTTTTATAATTATGTAGTATACATTTTTTTCATGTTTGTCTTTAAGCACCAGGCTTTTCACAGATTTTTTTTGTCTGATGTTATGATTAGTTACTCAGTACTTAAGTAAACCTTTTAACAAATACTTTTTACTCTTGCTTGAGTTAAAGTGTATCAACGTAGAGCAACTCTTACTTTAATACAATTTATGGGGACTTTATCTACCTCTGTTTAGTGGTATGAAAAGATTTGCCAACCACTGTAGTCTTAATGCACATTTAGGCTTTTCTTTGGATTTTGTTGAGTTTCTACTCTGATGAGCCAATTTTTTATTTAAAAAACAAACAAAAAACATCAGAATATATTTTAAATTGGACTTTTAAGCACTTCTTTACCAGCTTCTGCTACAAAGTTTCTACTTGTTGCCAGTTCTTTGACTTAATCACAAAAACATCCCAAAATATTAGATGACTCCCTAATTGGCATTACATAAAAAACTGCATCAGGTCTGTTCAATTATTTCTCCTCTCTTAAAGAAATCAACATTCACATTCTGTATATCTAATGGAGTTGATTGTGTCACCCTCATTCTTTTATTTCATTGTTCAAAGACACGCTGCACATTATATCTGAGGCAGGAAAAAAGCAGAAAAAGTCTAACATTAACCATGGAAAATACCTTTGAAAAGCCTGGAGAAGTACAAACTCAGTCCCTTTTTCTGAGATCACAAGAAAATGTCAGAAGTTAACATGCTGCTTTCATGTGGCGTGGGAGAGGGAAGAAGGGCACTCCAGAGTCGTGCGACACATAATGAGACATGTTGACATCTGTACCAGAGGCAACTGATCTACAAACTGGACCTAGCTACTGGTTATTAGACTATTCCACATTTAATTTCTAATCTCTTCTAATGGGCTGAAGTCCCTCTGAGTCATTGCTCTTAAAGCTCTGTCTATATGCAAATGAGCTTCAGAAGTAAAACCCAATTTGCCCATATTAATCACTGTTTGATCAAATCAGTATCGATGAGCTGCAGGTAGATGGATGAACAAATAATAGGAAGCAAATGTTGGTCTTAAAATTCATTAGATTGTATAAACCCTGAGCCGCACTGGCTCACCATTACTCTGAGCAGAAGTGTTGTTTTTGCTGCATATTCCAGAGTGTGATCGTGGCTTTCTCAGAAGACGCAATCACCCTGTTACATCAAAACGTATCTCTGTAAGTCAGAGTGGCAGTTCTTATCCCTGCACTCTTTTATTGGAAACTCAAGAGATTTGACACAGCTTGTTCCACCCCATCTCTTTTAATATGGTCCTGAGAGGAAATTTAAGGATAGCTAGCCCGCGTCTTTTTGCATCACTTTGACTGAAGGTAGGTTCGTGTTGGGGGTATGCATCATCTGCAAAATAAGAGAAAGAAACAATAAGATTCTGGAATTATTTGCTGCTCTGCAAGTGGGAATGTATGCATTATTTTTCATAAGACTTAATGCAGATAGATGTGTATGCATGTGGTGGCTCTTAGAGGTTCATTTGCATCTTTGGAAGCCTGAGGCAGTCGAGGTGAAGGATGAAGTTCAAAATGAAGGTGTTGCAGTTAAAATGTGATGCACTGTAAAGGCTGGGTATATGCACTTACCCAGTTATAAACTTTTAATTAACTTTTGATTAGTTTTACACTCCAGAGAACGAATAAAAACACACAATACTGCCCTCTGTTATTATGGAGATTATTATTTGGATATTTGGATCCATGTTTCACAGCAGTGCTCTCAAGTCTCATGCATTTCTCCGACTTCCCACGCCCACACGCCACACATGCCATTTCTCACGCTGATAAATGATTAACTTCGCCGCGTTACTATGAACAGTCAATGCCCACCACAGCTGTGCGCTTGTACAGCTCATCGTACAGCTATCTTGAGTTAGCAAATCAGAACATAGAATTTCTAAACTAATCAGAAAACAGAATGTCTTGTTGCTAGCCGGGTAAGATCCAAAATAGCCAGTGTTGTCGCTGGCTGACGAAACTTGACGAAGCTTGATGAAGTCTTTACACTGAGCCAGATTCTTGGTGATCCTTTTTGACTTCTTTTTGACTTTTCCTCAACAAAATAAATAAAATAATGTCTTTGCTATACTGTAGCAGGATACTGTGTTGTTCTTTAAGAAGCTAGTTTATGGTGATGGGATACTGCAAGGAACGGGACTGATATGTAGTCTACCTTTTTTGGTAACTATATATTTGCCCAAAACACAAAGCAAACCTCAACAACTCACAAGTTATTTTTCATGTTAATTGTGCAACACCCAAATAATCAAAAGTGGCTTTCAGAATTGACAACTTTGTTTTATTATCTACCCAAATAATGATTCATCTTTACTTTTATACTGTGATTACGCCAGTGCATAATTAATTTTCCGGCATCTCATCCCCACTGCCAAGTGTTTTGGAGGGTCTATTTTCTCCTGGAAAAGCCTCATAAATACTCAAAATCATGAACTCTTAAAAGAAACACAACATTCTGAATAAAAATCTGCAGGCCTCTGCTAGAAAACAAAAGAAAGTAGTTAAACAAATGTCACATCAACCTTTCATCACTGCCCCAAAGACTTAAATCCAACAGAAAACCTGCTGGATTTAGATGAAAATACTAGGAATTAATTTTCATAAAAGAAAAGATAAACCTCTCCACTACACTGATAACTTAATTTTACAACCTTGATCATCTTTTAAACTCAAACAATTGTAAAAAATGTGATCATTTTGTATATCAGTTAAATTAGTTCCCAGTGAACCTTACCTAAACCTAGAACTTGTTTAGTCATGTTATGTAGCCGATTAGAACCTCAGGCTTCTTGCCACAGTCCAAAAACATTGCTGATGGGTTATTTGGTCTCTCTAATTTGCCCTCAGGTATGAGTTTGTTTGTGTGTGGGTTAGGTTTTACACTGATTGTCTTTGTGTTGCCCAGTGACGGACTGGCGACCTGCCTAGTGTGCACCCCATCTCTCATGCAATGAATTCAGGACATAAACATCCTGCAAGGTCAAACAACTATAGACGAACATTGAATAATCCCTGAACTTGTCTGGACTTAAGGTAAGGCCCAAAAAATGTTTTTAAAATACACCCAAATCCCAAAAGCATAAAACAAAACTTTGGCCTGGTTCACACAGCAGGATTTTTAGGCTAATTATTCCCCCCTTCCAACAAGCCTTTATTATCTGGATGGCTCTTAAAATAGTCCTAACATATTCCTGCCATGTGTGGTGTGTTCAGTGCCCTCTGGTCTGCTCGGAAGGACGTTGGGAAGGCTCCGATCACAACTGGCCATATTCAACATGTTGGGTTGCCTTGGCCCCGATATTGCAGTGTGTTAGGTGTGTTGCGAGGAGAAACGAGCATTCATATTGTTTAATGCAACGTGTAGCTAACCAGAAAACGAGGTGACAGGCAGAAATACAGCTTGGAAGCGTCTACTATCATTTTATTATCAAGTGTCGGCTCATTTGACCGCAGTCCACAAATACATCAGTTGGAACAAACTTTTTAACAAGGTTTTCCATTGAAAAAAAATACTACTACTAATAATGATTCACCTCCATATCTTTGTATAGCAAGTATAGCCCCTGCTCCTGCTGTGTCCTCTCCTTTATCTAACTCCAGGATTACATTTTTATCGCCAATGCCTCATCCTCAGCATCCATATTTATTCACGCCTTTGATTTTTAATCCAATTTTATATCATGAGGTCTTGTGAGATTTTTAGCCTGAGCTTGGAATGTGTGTACACTCTTATCCCGGATAAGTTGACTTTACTCGCGAATCGCGAGGAGACCCGTTGCCTTATACCACTTTAGTTTTCACAAAAGCTAAAACCAAATATGTTGAGTAGAACTAGCGTGGAATGTTAACTTTTTACGCAAGCAATACAAAGTTTGTTAAACTACTTATCTTTAATTTTAAATTGAACAAAAAGCCTTACCTACGGATTCAAAGTTACCCTATTGAGAAACTTCTTAATGTGATAGCAGCAACTGTCAAAAGTTGTTCAGCTGAATGATTGACAATGTAATGTCCAATAATTAGCAGCCAGTGAAAAGACTAACATTAGCAATGATGTTCAAACTTAGATATATGAACTAAATTTTTTTTACAATGGACTATCACAGTGGTATTATTCCCTTTAAATGGCCTCTTCACTCACGGTCCCAACCATGACACCAACAAATAAAGGTCACATTTGCAACACTGAACAAAGCAATAACAACAATCAACACAAAACTCAAAATGAAATTGCAATTCCAAATAGAGTAAAATAACCAGAATCATGGATACCCACAATGCTCCTGGCACACAGCGGGTCACGCAGCAGCCCCTCCCCACTCTTATAAAACTAAACATACCAAGTTATCTCTACTTAACCTGATTATTAGAATCGATCTTTCACCTAAATAGTACAATCAGCTAATGTTGTTTAGTAATAAACAACATTAGCGACATTATTGATCACTCAGAAGTTTGACTAGAAACTAAATCTGGGTTTACAGTGTAAGTAAAAATCAGTTTCTTTGTGGTGCATCATCATTGCCCTGTTGCTGCACACTTCAGGAATATCGGTGGTGATTTATTTATTTATTTATTTTTTATCACCACGTGTTTGGTCTGAAACTCTGCGACAATTTTAAAATTTGTCCATGTCAATGAAGTCTTAAAGGCAGGTTCGTTTGCCTCAGTATGTGTCATGATGTTAGGAGTTTGTGTTATAGTTAGTTCTTTCCTTATTTAGTTCAAATTAATAATTTTGTTTATATCCTGGTGTATTATGTTTTACTTTAAGACCTTAGCGTTTTGATTTTGGCACTGCTTTGTTTCCATATTTTTCCCGTCATGCTCCTAGATATTTGTTTAAGTATGTTTCATCTTTTACTTGTTTCCTTAGTTTATTAGTTTATTTTTCGGATCTTTATTCTCTCATTATATAGCTTCCGAATTAATTTCATCCTCCATTATTTATCTCCTGCTGTCGTCCAGTGTTCCCTTGAGTATTTGTCTTATCTTTAGTTACTTTCTAGTTTGTCCTTCATATTTAGGATTTTCTTGGTTTTTCTCCTGTTCCTTCCATTTTTGCTTTCTTCCTGCCATACTGCTCCGGGACCCAGTTCCTGATTGCTTCCACCTGCTCTCTCCCTCTTACCTGCATCTCCTTCCATGAATTAGTTCTCCGTTTTTCTCAGTCATTTCCTCCCTCCTACTCTGCATACTTGAGCTCCCAGTTTCTCTCAGCTCAACGCCACTTTGTCGTTATTGATTCCTGTCCTCCGGTCCTAGTGATTGTAAGTTTCTTATCTTCTTCATTAAATCTTCACAACTTACTCCGCTGCATTTGGGTCTTTTTTTTTTTACCACCAAACATGGCAGTATGAGTGAATTTAGAAGGTTTTTTTAGATTTTATCGTGGTAATATTAGCAACATTTAGAAAATGTTTTATTTAATTAATTTTATGGCAGAAAATAGAGGTAAATATGAACAGTAGCGGCGGATGGAAACATCACAAGTGTTGTAAAACATTCAAACAGCACCGACAACAATATACTTTCTAGATATCAGGGATAGCTCTGGTTTCCAGTGTTTCCAGCATGAATCAGAATTTACAACTAAAACTGAGATTAATTTGCAATTAATCCATCCAGAATGATAAAAAAACCTGGATTGTACACATTTAGATCTCTGAACTTTTCTAGTTAAACATTTTTTGGCACAAAATGTGCATATGTGAAAAAAAAGCAGAAGTATTTGAGAAGATCCTGGCTTAAAATGGTACAAGAATCTTAAAAAACGAAACTACCTGAGCTGAAAGGCCACTCGGAGAGCAAGAATCCATGACACACAATAAACAATTTTGCAAATACACCTTTTGGTGGAGATGATTAAACAGACATAGATGTTACATTTGGATGAAAAGCAAGTAAGTACAAATAAATTAGAGATGTGGCAGCACCATGTCGGGTTTTTGATACACGACGGGCTGGTGCTCTTTATAAAATAGATATCTTGATGCTTAAACTCTGAAGAAACATCTGAAGAAATCAGAAAGCTAAAGCAGATGTCTATTCCAAATAGAAATTGCCTAAAACATACTACCAAAATTGGTTAGAAAATGTTTTCTTTAGACAAAGCTGAAAAGGTGCAAAAAAGGCAGCCTACGAACTTGATTTGGCTATACCAGTTTTGTCACAAGGAATGGGTCAAAATTCAAGAAAATGTCTGACAATGAGAAAAAAAAGATGTCTAGTTTTACAGCATCTGTCAGTTTGTTGTAGATAAATATGCTGAAGCATGAACAAAGAGAACAGTTGAGATCGAGTTGAATAATGAATCAGAAGCAGTCTAATAGAACAGAACAGACGATGATTGGATCTGTTTGGAAGTAATAAAACTGAGAATTTACATAAACTGTAAGAGAAAACTAAACATTTTGAAATATCTGTAGGCAAAGTAAACCTTACTTTCCTCATTAGCCGTGAGACTAAAAACATCACTTTTTGCAGCAGGTGTTTAGAAAAGCTGAAGACTTTTTATCTGCAGACATTTTCCCACCTTTTTGTGCTCTTCTGCCTAATGCCTATAATTGTTGTGCGACAATATTGCCATCACAAAATTGTTGGAGACAGAGGTTGGCTGTGGATTTTCACCCTACTCATCATTCTCGCCTCTTCCTCAAGATTCTTGTTTTTTTCCTTGCAGATTTTCTTCCTTCTTGTCGCGTTCATCACCATTTGATACTAATCCAGCTTTGCTATGCTCAACTAGAACTGTGAATTCTACCCTCTTCTTCCTTTTAGGGGGACATAATTAATTATCTGTAAAAACAGGAAATGTTTAGAAATTATGTAACAATATATAATTATATATAATAATTACTTGAACCCTAATTAAATTATAAATATCCAACCAAAAGTATGATAAATGGTATTCCTTTGAACATTAAAAACACACCCTACCAAAATTTCATCCTGGGATGATACCGTAATCACACAATGTTGCCTCAAGGCAGCTTATGTAATTCTTCTATTATGGGATGTTGTCGCCTCAGGACAGCAGCTGCATTTATACACATTTCTATTATTTATCAACAGAATTGCATTAAACAGTTGAAAGCTGGTGTTTGCTGTCCTTATAATGTAAGTTTATTTCTATTGGAGACGAGTCAGGAAATTATGTTTTCCAACGCTTTATGTGAAACAAAATGGCACAGCTGTTTGGTTTTTTTGTGGGCTGCATGGGCACAGAAATGTTGCCTAGCAGCAACATTGTTTAAATTTTTGCTACGGACTTTCTGCAATCGTTTTCCATTTTCTCTCGTCAAATGCATGGATTCTCTATGGGTACTTAAGCTTCCTCTCGCTCCAGCTTACTATTAGTAATAATTTTGTCCATGCATGTGTGCTTGTCCTGTTCATCTCTGTGTAGACCAGTGGCCATTGGGGATAAGCACGAGCCTGATTGGGTGTAGACAGGATATATATTTATTTTCTAAAAGTCAAAAATGGTTTGAAGCTTTCTCAAAATTGTGAGAGAAAAAGTTACATCTTTATTGGATCTTTCACCATTTTATCAACATATTGCATAATTTAAAAGGTTTCCATGATGGAGATATGCAGGTCAAAAATCTGTTTGTTTTCAAACAGCAATACATCGAGTGTTAAAAACCCTCCACTCTTTAACTTCTAATTAGCAATATATGATTTAGAGGGGGAACATGGCAACATGTGCTTTTTATTAGTGGAAAAGCTACTAAATGTTGTTAGCTGTAGCACTGCTTTATATGTGGACAGCAGCTAAAAAAATAATTCATCTGATTTAAAAAAATAACTGTTTCTGTTTACCCACAGATAACTGTTACGAGAGACTGGAAAATAATCAGTTTAAAACTCCACTGAATCTTTCTTTGGCATGCCACAGGGTTGTTTGGTGTCTATTTATCAATTTGGGCAGAAGTGGGACATTTAGTCAAAGCAATCAATATGAAAGTTCTTGCAGGCCATCAAAAAAAATCAAAAATATTTTATCCAAAAGCCTTAAAATATTTTGTTTGGGGGTTTATGTCCTCAACAGTAAACTAAATATGCTGTATTTTAAAGGCAGGGTATATGATTGTGGGAGCGCTCCTCAACAGGGCGTTATTGCAAAATGAAAAGGCCCACCCCTTGCTTCATGCTCTCCCCCTAAGCCACGCCTCGATAGCACAGGCACGCGCAGCCAGCATGGTCTGGTTGGGTCTGCGCTACAGTCAACAACTTGCAGGACACAAGCCATTTCAACCAAAGTCACAAAATATAACGTGATCTTTCCTGTGCAGGAGAAAATCAGCAACCAACGCATCGGTAAGCAAGCTCTTAGCTTTCTTGAGTTGACGCCACCGTGTAAATGCAGCTGCTCCGATGCAGATTCGGCTTTTGGCACGCTCTTCGTCGGCTTTCTTCTTTCTCGTTGCTAATTCCACAACAGCTTTGTGTTTTTGATTCATTTTGGGAAGCTAATCTGCTAACTTCAAACTAAACGCTTCACCAAACAAACACGTCGGCTACTGCATCTGGCGCAATCAATTTATCTGTTGGTAAGGTAGCGCGAGCTCACTTCCTGTTTACAGGCTAGAGCGAGCGTTGGGTGGACGCGAAGGGGACGCGCAGAGGGGGAGGTGCTGGAACACGAAAGCTTTGCTTACAAGCCTCTTATTTTGGACGGACCGTGGAAGTTGATTGGATGTTTTCCAAGGGTTTCTCGCTATAGAAAAATTTCAAATTAATCGCTCAAGTTTAAAAACTTCAAACTTATAGGTTGCCACTGGTATATGAAGAGCATTTTTTGCAGTTAAAAAAAGTGTATTAAAATGAAATCGTATACCCTGCCTTTAATGAGCTGATCAAAAATATTGTAAAGCTTTCGTTTTTCTTAGTATTGAAAGTAATTTTTTTGCGTAATAACAGCAGCGACAGCAGGTTATGGGCTGATTTAATGAGGTCCTCAAAATATCGCCACATCACTCCTCTTCTCATGGAGGTTCACTGGCTTCTTACGGGATGAAATAAAAATTCTTATCCTGACATGGAGAGCTTTACACGGATAAACCCCTGTGTATATCTCAGAACATTTGAAAACTGAGGTCATGTGGGCAGGACCTTTTGTTTGTTCCTTATTCCAGGCTGAAAACGAAGTGTGATGGAGCCTTTTTCGGTGGTAGCTCCAACTCTCTAGAGCTCATGGCTTTTATTACTGAGAACGTAGGACCCTGTTGTGGCGTTTAAAGCCCTGCTCAAGACATCTCTTTTAAATCTGCTTTTAATTTCCAACCAATCAGTGTCTCACTGTAGGGACGTGGCCCGACAGTGATGTTGCCTAACCAACCATAATCACTAGTGTTTCAAATATCCGGCAGAAAAAGACCCGCATACGATCTTTGCAAGCTTCAGCTTAAAAATGCATATGCTTTGTGAGTGTTGTTTGACGTCTGCTTTTTTTTACACAAAACCTAAAGGATCTTTTGCCGCCAGTCGAAAATCAGCATTTTCTCTGCATCAAAATGTATCTTTAAAATTCATCGACATAATATGTTCAATCCACGGCGCATTCTAATGCATATCAAGGTATATTTCATGTTTTAACTATCAAAATAAGCAGTTAAAAGTGTTTTTTTAATAGGATGTCTCAAGTGTTTGTGAATTTCAGTTATTCACAATGAGTTGCGTTCCGTATCTTCTCTAGCTCTAGAAATAGTTTCTTGACCTGAGCAGTCAGCATTTATACCATTTATTTGATAATGACAACTATTGTGTTAAATTTTACTGATATTGACCATTTTCCAATAAACCAAGTCTTGATGTTTCTAATGCAATCCTGTCAAACAGTATTTTAGTATAAAAGCAAATACTTCCAAACATGGATGGAAATATGTTTCCAAGGAAACTGTGGAGTATAAAGCATCTTTGTTAACTCAGAATGTATTGACATGATTTTGACCTACCCTTTACAACCTACTTCAGTCTCTGTGTAAGTTCTTTAAGGCGAAGCTGTGCATCCTGCGAGTTTTTGAGCGTAGGGAGACATAAAAAAACAAGAGGAAGGTTATTTCGGGTTTCAATTGGGGTGCGTGTGCCCTTATCAAAGTCCTGTTATATTTCCAATGAGAAAGCTGTGGAGATGGACCTCAGACGGTGGTATGCTCTCCCCATGTGGCCTTTTCATTTTCACCCTTCCTCTTCTCCTCATTTCCCCCTCCCAGCAGTCTGTGAGTAATGAGCCTTAGGCAAGGCTGGCTAATTAGACCTGACATCACACTATAACTCGCTTTGCATGGCTCCCCTGGACACTCCGTTCATATGCACAGACATGCTGGCACACAAACTTACAAAGAGCTCATGCGTGAGCTGCACTGCAAACCACATAAGACAATGTGCACGCCCACACTTGCACAAACACCTTCTCTTGTTTCTGCTAGCCTGTCAGGCCTCATGCTGTACTCATCTGAGTTGCTAACGTACCCCCCGCTCTGCCTCTCATTGGGTGATGAGACATTCAGAGAGATCCATCGGTGGGTAGGAGGGGGTAATGTCAGAGATCTAAACCGAGACGCAGCATGGCATATCTCAGCACACAGTGCCGCTGGAAGAGCTTTTAGTCACCTGAAAAATAGGAAGGCAAAGTTATTTGCGACTGCTCTCAACTTCAGAGCATTTGAAAAGGTGATGCAATTATCCCTTTTAGAGACTATGTGTTGCACAGTGGGGCTGGCTGTCCTGGAAGTCTTTGTCCAAGTTGTTGAAAAGTGACAGAAACTGTTAAGTGAAACTTGGACCAAAGAGCGTTTTCAAGCATTATTTATCTAAAGTCGCTCTGTGCAATGAGGTAGTGTATATGGCAAGGTTATAGGTTGATGTAGCCTTTGTTATTGTGTTACTGGGATGGTGTGAGTGATAAACAGGCCTTGGGGTTGTACCTGCACCTACATCTAGCTGTATAATAAAACTGGTCTGTACTGAGGGCTGCAAAGACAAGCCCCTCTTTAAGCTGTTAATAGAGCACCTATCGATCCAACCTCCAACATGGAGGGGAGTTTTCATACAAGAAGCATTGTAGAATCGCATCAAGCATGGGGTCAATTTAAACTAAGTAGATTTGGCCAATATAAGTTTTAATTAAAAATGTTTAACCACATCCTGAGTTTTATGTTTCTTTTTGATTAATGGCTTCTTCCTTGCTTTGTGGCCTTTTAGCCCGCATCAGTAAAGGACTTATTTCACCCTGCATCACAACAGTCTCTTAAGTCTAGTTTATGCTTCTCCGTTTTGACGGTGTGATGCAGCGCCATTATCCATCGACGCAAGGGCTCTCCATCACCTACGTAAGGACGGACGGAGTAGAGGTCCGCAGGCTGCTGTGTTTGTTTCCATGTGTTTTTAGAGTATTCCATGAGCTGCCCTTCTAGTAAAAAGCTTTACAGTTCAATAAAAACTTACTTTCTGTTGTCCATTGGTCCTTGAGGGGGAAATGAGTTCACAGGCAGAAGAGAAAAACTGAACCGACACTGAGATACGTCGAGAATTGCTTTGGAACACTGAAAAATCAATGGAGAACGGAGAGAAAGAAACTGAGAACCATAAACAAAAAACGTCTGCATCAATACGTCTGCGTCTGTGTGCAAATTTGCTGTTGGAGAAGTATAAACAAGGCTTTACTGCCATCAGCCAGCGTCTTCTCAAGACTTTTTGCTTTTGTTCTGGCATTGATTTGCACATTTAGCCCCCAAACACATCCACATCTGAGACCAGATTCCTACTGTTTCCCTGAACTGTGTGTTGTCCATACATTCCTGTAGTGTTCATACTTTTATATGATTGCTTGACAGATAAAGGTTGCAATGTCAGCTATCTGGACATGTTACCCAAACATAAACCAGACAGAAAAAAGGTCCATAAGTCTCTTCCTGATTTCTTTTCTCTTTTTGTTTTCTTTCCTGCCCATCATCAAAGGTGAACCTGTGTTTAACTCAGAGTTAACTTGAGTTTACTTTTCAGCAGCTTATAAAACCATCATCTCTAGGCGTATAACTTCAGTAATGTTTTTTAGAATAATTACTGCTTGCACATATTTAACCTAAAGTTTACGTATATCTTTAGACATCAATTACCACAATTGTTGTTTAAACGTCAGTATAATTTGATATATTCATTGATGTTTACCTATAGGTATGAATTATAATCCTTCATTTTCTCGTGTTTACACCTGAATGACCAAAAAGATGTACATCTGTATTATTTCTTACTTCTCCAAGTGAGCCACTGTTTGCAAACATGTTAAAATAATGTCATCCGTGAGTTGATTTTAAACATTTAACTAAAAGCTCCCCCGAGTTTTTTTTCACAGTTTCTTACTTCCTAAGTTTTAGAAGCAAGGTGTCGACTCATTAGTGAGAGTGAATCACTTGTAATAACGGAGAATACAATGTCGTGGATGCCGTTAAAGTGGTGTAGTGACGTGTAAAGTCGGGACAGGATGAATTCTTAAGTTAGCACTTCGGTGGGCGAGAGAAAAGCGTTCAGCCTAGAGGAAAGCTGTTGTTGCAGAGTTGTTGTGAATGGCTGCAGGAGCCAGAAGTTAAACTGAATCCGTCACTGCAGGAGGATTCCCAGACATCATCATTACTACATGCTGCTGTTGTGTTGTTCCCCTAAAACATGATGCCTTTTATTTGTTTATTTTAAATGTCTCTGATTTATTCTTTAATGCATGCTGAATAATTCAAAGCAGACCCCCCCCACACCTGCTGTGTTTTATTTGATATTTATGTTCATAGCTCTGGTACTAATCATTGCAATTACATAAAGGATTATTGAGGATTATTTTGGAAACTGTTCACGCAGCATATTTTGTTCCTTCTCTATTAAACAAGCCTCTCACATGCTGAAAATGAAAGAGTATAATTTAAGAGATATTTCAGCACTTCCTCTATTACTGATTCTTTAAGGTTTCATTATTATAAAAAATGTAAGTCGTTTGCTCATGTATTTGATCTTCGTTTGATTTTTTCTGTTTTTATCATTGACTGGAATTTGGCTTTGAAAGAAGTGAATTTTTTGGGTAAGGGCAATATGGCTATCCACCCAGGGAGGCAGTATTAATACTCAAATGATCCGCTAGTTCTTAAACAACAGAGTTTTCTTTGCTCATGTAGATGTTCAGTATTGAGCACTTACGTCCCATATTTTAAATTGTTAATTTTATTTGTTACAGCAAAACTTAAGAAAACACAGTTTTATACACTAGTTTATATGGCACCTAACACTGAATTAAAACAGAAGAAAATAAAGAAAAGTGTCGTAGTATGGTAGTTTTTATCTTGATGGTGTGTGTGTGTTTGGTTAAGTGTAGGGACCGATTAGGGTTCTAGAAGGGTGGGACTTGCCCAAAGCAGCATTCAAGCAATATCTGTCACTGGGGAAAAAAGGTTGACTTTTAATTACTTTTGGGGAAAAAAAAAGAAAAAAAAAGATGCATCTCATCCCCAACAAACCTGATTCAGATGCCTGAAGTCCCTCATCAACATATCACCCAGCTCCCCAGAGGCCAATCCTTTTATTTGGGTGTGTTGGAGAAGGGATGTGTCTAAAAGTTGCAGATTAGTCACTCTAGAGCAAGTCAGGGATATGGTAAGACGTTAAAATAGGACTTCGGCTGTTTTGTATTTGTCTTGTGCCAAAAAATGACTGAGTCATGAAGAAGTCATTTCACACATGAGTTACCCTTTTCTATGCTCGAACTACATTGATAGAAGAAGTAAAAGTTTACGAACAAAGCAAGATCATCCTTATTTGTCATTCATCAGGCTGAATTATTGATAATGAATGGTGTGAATAATACCATTAGTCCAACTGACCTGTTGCTTAGTCCTGCTTACCTTTGCAAACAAATGCAAACAAACCAATAGCATTCAACTACCAGTTTCCAAGATACAGACAAGGACATTCTTGCTGCGTAGACAACCATTAGGACCAGCAACCTGTGATTTTTCTCAGCTGTATTTGTTTTTTAAGACACAAAAAAAGGCTACGGGATTTTCCTGGGGCACATGGAAAAGCAACAATGGTATCTAGAGAGCATAAGAACATAGACGCAAAAATTCAGAACCTCATTACAATAAACTATGGAGTAATGGCAATATTTGATTACACACAGGTTGGTGTTCCATACAGAGCAGTAACCGCAGCAGTTTTTAGTATTTTAAGTGCGACAGTTTATTTTCATTTTTATAAGTAGTTCTCTTTTTAGCTTGTTTGGATTGAACATAATTGCTGCACTCAGCCAAAATGACAGACAAAGCACGACCAAAAAGCTTGCTTTTCAAACTTTTTAAGTGATTGGCAAAAATAAAAGAAAATCACAAATAAAAACTTTTCACAAAAGCTGCCGCAACAATCACAAAAAAGTGCTGCAAAATCCTGGAGGGACTGCTTGTTATATCAGGTAGTGTGGGCACCCTTTTCGCGGTGACAAGTGACACTACTTACTGCTGAAAGAGTTGTGATATGTTGCCTTAGCAAATTCAGCTGGTACTAGACCAGCAATCGCAGCAGTTTTTAGTATTTTAAGTGCAAATTAAATTTCTACAAGTAGTTCTGAAATGCATCTGTTTTGTTGTGCAGTCCTATTTCTTGGGCAAATGTTATTAGTGTGGCCAACATTGCTGTTTGTGCAGTAATGTGGATTAAAATTATCCTTCCCACCCAACAGCCTAATGATGATTTTCATTGCTATTTGAAAAAAAAACACCTCTGACTTTCAACATTTATCTAATAAACAAAGTTAAGTTTTTCAACACCTATTTTAGCACCCCAGTGAATATTTTAATGAAACATCAAATGGATTAATACTTTTATAGCTTGTGAATAATAAATATTTATTGCCCCAGCAATCTTCGAACCACACCAAAGTTTATGGTTATTGTCCACGGCAATTTGAAAAACAAACCTACATCCTTACTCCTACATTTCCCCAGATCTCTAACTGATCCGAAGATGTTTTAAAAATAAATGGATGCATTTTTTATAATTATTTTTTTTGTTACTAATAAAACAGGGAAAACTGTTTTCTAGTCTCTGTTAAACTGAGAACACAGATGCTGCTGTATTTTCTTAAAGTCATTTTCTTAATGTCGGGCATTAAATTTTGAGGAAGGAGTCGTTTATGTAAACAACCATGTCTAAGAGATCTGAGCACAACACTATCTATTATGCATGACACAAAAGCACTCTCCATAATATCAGTGACCTCTCCTCTGCCAGCTGCCAATGGCTGAGTATTAAAATTATTGATTTGTAAAGTAGGCAGTAAATCAGTGGTATGTCTGGGTCTCGGTAAAAATGCTCCTCAGCATTGCAGCTTAAGCGGGCTGCCGCAGCTCTCTCTTGAGAATGCCAATCGAGGGGAAACCAGGTCCTTAAAGCAGGAATGTGAGGGTTTTTAGCGAGGTTTCCAAGAGACATTGTTTTGTTAGTATTTGAGGATTATCGATTTTCAATACAACCCACACTTTCATTAGAAAAGGGTGTTTAATGAGTGCAACAGCAGCAATCATGCTGACATTGATTTCTGCCTTGCTGGGCTTCAAAGCTGCCATCAAAACCACAAAGAGACCCTTCTTTTCTTCAAGTTGCCTAAAACAAGAAGAAAGACGAAAAAGATTTTTTGGGGGGGAGCCTCTGTTATGGCCTGTGTCTATTTAAGAGAGCTGACACATGATTGAATAATATCCTTGCTTGTGGCTGTTGGAGCTTGTAGCAGGGAGATACCAGCCTTTGCCTTGCGCTTCTTTGCATCTTGTGATTTCATTTGCGTGTCTGTTTGCGAGCTCTTGGCTTCAGAGAGCGAAGACTCGCTTCTCTGAACGACTTCCAAGCACACAGCTAAGCCATGGTCATCTCTATAGCAACTCTGTTTCTGTCAGGACTCTGCGAGATGCCGAATGTAATTAAATTGTGGAATGTAGGAGGTAAGAAATTGGAGTCTGTTTTTAAGTTAAACGAGATGCTGTAATTACATCTTGTGCTGTTAAATACATCGGGAGGCATTTAATTAGACGGAGAAGCATCCTGGTCTGTGGAATCCAGAGGGAACGCTCTGCAGAACTTGAAAGCGATTTGCTCCTGCTCTTCTGTCACTCCTCACCCATGTAGTGACTCCGATAGCTTGATGAAATTAATCTTTGGAAAACATGTTGGTGGGATTGATTACATGCAACCATCTCCAAGACAGTTTTATCGCTATCTCTACCCAGTTCGTTGCTTTCCTCTTGCTTCTCTAAACCAACCACAGCTACACACACACACCAGCTCGTCGGTCAATACATCAAAATGTGACATTCAGTTTGTGGACGCCTGCTCCACTTCACAGATTACTCTCCTTGCCGTGTGAAAATGACGGGGGATTGTTCAGCACTTTCTGGCCTGAGGTAGGGATGAGTCTGAAGTTCAATTTTCATAAGCGCCAAACCCTGACATCTCACAGGGCTGTGAATGAGCAATAGCAGCCTATTGGAAGCTGCCAGGCAGCGAGGAGCTGGTGTCTGCTCCATGCTACACCGTTTATTTACTAAAAAAATAAGCATGCCAGCTGGTTTATTGAGACCTGTGCAATATAGCCGTTAATCAAATAGCTGAGAGTAATATTCCTCATGCAATGGAATTGCCTTTGTTATTAGAAAATTAAACGTGATTTAGAGCTTGCCCATTTACTCTGCTGGGATGTGACACATGATTTACTCCAGGAGATTGGTTTAACTGGCAAACATCTTCCGCACGGTCAAACAGAGGAATCAAAAGATGGTCCGCTCACAGCTGCAAAGAACAACAGATAGATATGGCAAAGAAAATGTTTATTTTGTCTCAGCACAATTATTTGGATGTATACCCTGATTCTGTTAAAGCTTTTAGGGCTGACTTAATTTCATTATTTGATGTTATAATCACCCGTAATTTAAACCTTCAGGGTTTTACTATAGATACAATAAATGAAATGGCTCAATTAAATACATTATCTTGCAAATGTATTAATGCTCAAACTTTTTATGTTTTGTCATATTAGAACTAGGGATGCACTGATACGATACTGGTATTGGTTATCGTCCCCGATACGTCTAATTTCCATGTCTCAATATTGGTTAAAGTTAACAGATACCATGAACCAATAATTAAAATTTGGTAAATCTGCAATAAATTCACGAAAACTGGTTCCTTTTTCACTTGAAATTCTATTTTTATAGTGATTTTATATTTTACATGCGTTAATTTGTCTTAGTTATGTTTAGTTAGTTAAGTCTGGTCCCTTTAGTCTCTTCAACGAAGGTATAAGGTGGATGGTATAAAGTTAATAAATTGAGCAATAGTATTGGATCGGTATCGGGTATCGACAGATACACAGAGCCCAGGCATCGATATCGATATCGGGACTGAAAAAGTCGGATCGGTGCACCCCTAATAACAACCACAAACCTCAATGTCTTATCAGGATTTTGAATGGGTGAATGACTGTAGTGTGAATCGCTATGGGGTCCTGTGGCCTCGATAAAGCGCTATACATGTGCTGGTCATTTACCATTTATATGATTTGGGGGGAACAACACAAAAAGGATAAAATACAACATTAGAGATACTAAAGATATGACACATTAAAACACACGATAAATTATTAAATTATTAACAATCATTTACTCAAACGCAACTCTAAACAGAAAGGATTTGAGCTTTGATTTAAAGGAACTGTGTTTCATCAGGAAGTTTTTTCCAGATAAGGGGAGCATGGAAACTAAAGGCTGCTTCTCCATGCTTTGTTCTGATTCTATGCATGATTACTAGACAAGAGTTGGAGGACCTCAGGGGTCTGTGCTCTTGGTATAGTGATAACAGATCTTCAACATACTTTTGTGCTCAGTCAATCAATGATTTATAAACTTCTAAAAGTATTTTGAAGTATGTTCTCTGAACCATGGGGAGCCAGTGTGAGAACTTTAGAACTGGGGTGACGTGTTAAGAAAATTAACTCACAGCATGGTGCTGCTGACAAGACAGTATTTTTGTGTGAACCTCGTATGATCAGTAAGATGAACATATGGTTTTGTATACAGGCAGAAACATTTACTTTTGGTCTCATCTCATCAGACCACCCTCTTCAAAGTGTTATGCATTTGCTGCATCTCTGCTGTCAACAGTAAATCTGACTTTTTATTTTAACATTGGAGGTCAGTTTTGTGGAATGTACTACTCGTAGCTGTTGCATTGACAGATTCTGCCACCTGGGCTGTTGATCTCTGCAGCTTCTTCAGAGTTACCCCCTCCTCATCCTCTTGGCTGAGTCTCTGATTAATGCTCTCTTCATCCGACCTGTCAGTTTGCTCACCAGTCAGCTTTTTTCCTTGGTCATCATGATGCTCTGTGTTCACAGATGTTCCCAAACAAACATCTGCAGCCTTCAAAGAACAGCTAGACTACCATTGATATTAAGGTGTTCGTACGTATTAGGAAAGTTGTAAAGGGAATCAGCTGCAAGCAAGTTTTTTTCAGGGGTTATAGAGTAAAATGAGGGGGGGTATAAAAGCACACCACAGTTGTTTCTCATGAAAATCTTGAAACGTTTACCTTATATGTGTTTTTCTTTCATGTTATAATTATGTGATGTACCTTACCTTTTATATGCCTCGATAAATAGCAATATAATTCACAGATTTATGTGTTTGTAGAAAAAAAGTTTAAGGGGAAATAATACTCTGCCAAGGTGCTGTAAAATCTATAGGTTTCTCTGGTGCAGATGAACCAGAACACAAAGAGGATGACATTGAAAATGACATTTACTTTTATAAATCCATCCAAGCACATAGTCAGTGCTTTCCTTTTTGCTTTCACAGCTATGCCACATTTAGTGAGTTGTTACTCCATTATGACTGGTACCTGCTTCTGCTTCAGTGAACCTGCTGTTCACTGAAGTGTTACGGTATAAAATTGCTTTGTGGGATTTCTCAAAATTAAAATAAAAAAAGGATATGAAATTTGACAAAAATATAATCTTCAGAAAAAACTTGTACAGGAAAAGCATTTGAGCTAGAGCCATAACTTTTAACCTAAAAATAAAGCATGTTTTCTTTACTCTTGTTGGCATTAAATGTACCTTCTGGTTCAGATAAGATATTGTATACCTTCAGTTCTGCAGTGAAAGATGGAAGTTTTTTTTTATCATTATTATTGCTTTGAAAGTCTTTGCACTTTTACTGAACATATTTACCATCTTGCTGAATCTTTGCTAATGATCAGGTCAAACTTTACTCCTTAATTAAATTTTTTAACTCCAAATCAAAATGATTATTTTTTCTCAGCACTTCTTTGGAACTTTTGCTTAACTTATTTGTTCCAACTAAACCGTCCACCAAAGGGTTAAAAGGGACGATTTGAACTGCTAACTTATTGGCACATCCTAAATCAGATTTTTTTAAAAAAGTTCTAGTATTATCTTGCTTTTTCATCAAACAAACTGCTACATTTTATCGACCGTAAACCATAATAATGGAGCAAGAGATGGAAAACTGATAAAAGAAAAAAAGGAAGATGATGCCTGAAGCTGTGAAAATGTAAGTTAGTGCGGACGTCGGTGCCCTAATGGCTCCAAATAGTATCCAAGCGTCAGAGCAGTCTGGAGAAGGAAAGCTCCTGCTGAAGGGTAATGGGTAAAGTGGTGCTTTCAAGTTGTGAACAGGGGAACATGATGGTGGCTGGGTGTTATTAGATGGATTAGGGACTGACCAAAGGAGGGTGAGAAGTGTAGTGACAGTGTGCCATTTCTCTCAGTGAATGTGCTATAAGATACTGAGTTCCACCCCTCCTTATGTGAACTTTTATTCTTTTTAGCGGGGGTTCACGAAAAGGTTGGGCTGCTAGACAGCAAATACACTCCTTATGTTGTCATTTTCCTGAATATTATGAATAAATAAGTAAAAAAGTCAGACATGGACAGGGATGCAACGGTTCTGATAGTGGTATCAGGGCTGATACCGTACTGACTACGTATTGTACTCGTATCGGTTAGTTAACCGATACCATTATCAGATACTTAAACCGTGGAAAAGTTTCAATAATTTCACAGAAAATTTTTCTTTTTCATTTGTATTTTAGTTGTGAGGTAATTTTTATTAGGGATGTCCTGATCAAGTCTTTTTGCCCTGGAGTCCGATTCTGACTCATTTGATGTTGAGTCTGCTGAGACCGAGTCCCAATTTGATGCTGTTAATCCATAAAAAAAAAAAGTTTAAAAAGACGCTAAGAAGGATGCACCTTTTTTCATTCATCTTATTTTAACATTATCAATTATCTGAGGTACCTTGAACATTTACGTAATAAATACATATTATTTACTATTGGACTTAAGTGCAACAGTAGACATGAAAGAAAAGTCTAATATAAAAACAATTAGTACCTCAATTAAAAAAACTAAATAATGAGAATGTATATACATATCAGAGGTTGGGTTTACTGAATATTTTCCATATTTGGTCAGAATAGTGAAAGAAAAATCTGAAGGCTGTCTGTCATTTTTACAGATTAGTTTTCTCACTGACTACTTGTTGCAAATGCACTGATACTTTCAACTTTATGCACGGATTCCAGGTTAGTAAATCAAAGAAAAGATTCCCAGACACTTTGACCAAGGCATGTCGCAGATCGGAAGCTGACTGCATATTGAAAACTTTCTCATGTGCCTTCTTCTTGATGTTACCATCACTTGGTGCTGCCAGGAGAACAGGATATATGTATATATATATATATATATATATATATATATATATATATATATATATATATATATATATAAATATATATATATATTGATAACATCCTATTCCGATCGAGTCTGAAACCAAGTGATCAGGCCCGATTTCTGTAATTCACCTTTGTTTCTTGAAACAAGACAAGCAAAAAATTAAACCCGTCTTCCAATATATTGCAATTTTTGTGTGGTAGAAGTATCTGCATTGGTATCTGCAAGTATCGGTAACGTATTGATTTTTTAAAAATGGCATCATTACATCCCTACCTATAAACATGTAAACACTTTAAACTATGGTCTGTGCTCCTTTTTAGTGCACAATTGTCTACAAGCACAACTGAAAATTTACAAATTCTTCTTAAAAAATTAACCTTTTACTCATAGACTTAGTTAATATTGTTTCTTTTATGCTGATTTGATTTCTTTAATATTATTTTTTTTCTAACAGATCAAAGTTTTGACATGTACAATTTAAAAAATACTTTTTGATTAATTTAGCTTTTTTAGGAAGCTTAAGTCTTTCAGTATTTGCAGCAAGGTGCTGTATAGCTTCGATAAGTCTGTTGTGGAAAGTGTATTGTTGTCTGCCAACATCTGTTGGGGTAGCAACAATCAGAGCCACGAACTTTAAGAAGCCCAAACAAGCTGATAAAGAGGGTTAGTTCTGTTCTGGTGAATGCTCCTGAACCTCTGGAGATGATTGTGCAAAGAATATTTCATAATAAACATTATAGACGACCCTGTGTAAGCTCTAAATCCGATTGTTATACAACAGTGTCTTCAGACAGAGGGTTTACAAAGCTTGTGTACAGAATACAGATCACAATAGGAGATACTTCCTTCCCACAGTTATTATCTCGAACAACTCTGAAGAAACTCAGATATGAGTTACATTTCCCTTTTGGATTAATGAAGAATTTATTAAATGAACTCAATTCATAGGTTAACTGTCATTTAAGTGAGATGTTAATATTGGTTGGAGAAAATCATTAGACATTGCACTCCAAGATTTAGCATTTATTTATAAAGTACATCATTATTAAGATATAAATCGTTTTTTTTTTAAACTTAAAAAGGTAGTTCCGTAATCTTCTTCCTTGTCAATCTTTCCAGGAAGATTAATAAGTATCAGGCTCTTTGTGTTCTTCAAAATCTCCCACTAAAATGGAGCTTATGTCCTAGTTTGATAGACTTCTACTTTTAGCAGTCCTTTATGGCTAATAGACCATTCATAACATATAACTTGTTAGAGATTTCAAAGTCATTGGTTACGACCTCCTTTATGGGAATGTGCCCCTTAATTTTGGGGTATTATTACTGAAAGCACAAAGTAATGAACCATCTGAGCTCTGACATTTGATGGCTTTTATAAAACTAATCAAATTAATAAATGCCATTTAATAGAGATATAGAAGTTTTTACATCAAATTGCTCTTACTTGTACAGTCCTCAACTCCTTGACAATGGTACTCCATTCTTCCTTATTTAACAAAAGATTTGCTTCTCCTACATATTCTTTCTGAAAGACTTTTTAATAATCCTAGTCAACATCAGTAGTGCCTCAACAGTAGCAAACACCACTGGATCTAGGCAGGCCTGACTCCTTAAATAGATTTCAATTTTTTTTTTATTACACTTTTCGTACTGTTGGTATTTAAACGAACTTTGAGAACCTTGAGTCGAACTAAATGATTTACCATGTGTTGCCCCGATGAATCCCACTACTGCTGTAAAATCAGCATAATTTGCATTTGCACAAAAAAACAGAAGCAGTTATTCTTACTCATGCTAATATAATTTTTTATTGGATATATTCATTTAAAAAACAACAACATTTGTCTATGATGTTAAAGCGGCAACTGTGGGTGGTTGGGAAGAGAACTCATCTTGCAATCACAAAGTTGTGATATATTATGCTGACTTGAGCAAATGTATAGAACAGAGACCTACAGTACTAAAAATAATAGTTTTAACTTACTACAGAGTACAGTGTATATATATATATATATATATATATATATCCAGCAGAGCCTGGCTCAGTATGAGTGACCATCTGCCACAATTGACTGGGGTTGGAGAAGACAAGCAAAAACAGCACCTTCTATACAACAGGGCATTTTAGTTAAGCAGGTCACAAGACCATGTGTAGCATTAATGGAGAGGAAAACACTGAGAAAAAAACAACAAAAACAGCTGCAATAACAGCAGAAAATACATCTGAAGAGCAGTAGAAAGGAAAAGTAGAAGAGTGAAGAAAAGTGGGCAGTCTTTTGTCCAACTCTCTAAACGTATAGCAGCATAACTGCAGAGATAGCTCAGGATGACTTAAGCCATTCTAACCATAAGCTTTATGAAAAAGGAAGTTTTTAAGCCTGGTCTTGAAAGGAGTCAGTGTCTACCTCATAGACTAAAACTGGGAGCTTGTTCAATAGGAGTATGACAACTAAAAGATGCCTCCTTTTAGAAATAGGAACTACCAGTAAACCTGCAGTCTGAGAGCAAAGTGCTCTGTTAGAAACATATGGAACAATCAGATCTATGATGTATGATGGAGCTTCATTATTAAGGGCTTTATACGTAAGGAGGAGGATCTTAAACTCTATTCTGGATTTAACAGGTAGCCAATGAAGTTAGGCTAAAACAAGAGAAACGTGATCTGTCTTTTTAATGTTAATCATAACTCTTGCTCAGTATATGAGTGAGGTGAGGTTGTTGGAGTCTTTAGGAACGGCGCACAATCTCAAGTCAATGATTCACTGCAATCTCCTGGGATTCCTTAAAGTGCATCTCACCCCTGATCAACTTTTTTTTGCTGTTAAACAGCATAAATGATGAGGTGAGTTTCACTTAAAATAGCAAAGTTTTACGCTGACTGAAATTTTTCTGTGATTGTATAGAAATAATAGAAATGACCTTTCTTGTAAAGTGTCTTGAGATGACGTCTGTTGTGAATCAGTGCTATATAAATAAACTGAATTGAACTAAATGAGTTGAGCAGCTCACCATCAGTAAGAAGCAACTAGCAGGGGAGGATAATACATGGCATCTAATCAAAATTATTTCAAAGGAATGGCATATTGGAAAAAGCTTCAGCAGTTTTGATACCATCATTATTCAAATCCTGGATATAACTTGATGCTGGTAATCTGTGTTTCATTTTAATGTTCTCTAATCTCCCAAAGGGAGTTTAGCAGGGTAGCAAAATCAATAACACTGAAAAGAGCATAGAAAATGCAGTCAGGTTTACAAAAAAGGAAAAAAATTCCCTGTGTGAAATCTGCTAGAGTGGTGGGGAATATGTCTTTAAATAAATTGTTGCTGTTATACATCCCTGGAAATAAAATAATTGGGATAGAGATCATTGGATGTATGTAGCCTGTTGCAGTCAGCTTTGTTAATTTGATCATTAAAATGAAAAACCTTTCTGTCAAAACAGAGAGCATACCAGTTGAATACTGGGAAAAAATTTAAGTGTAAAATCAAAGCTATGCAAAGCCATGCTTTGTTGCATAATCAGTTGTTTAGGCAGCAGCATGAGGCTGAACTGAATTTTAAAGCGGAGCTTTTCATCGTTTCAATCTTAGTAGCTACCAGGACTGTGAGATGATTTCCTAAATTTTAAATAAGTCATTTTTTCTCTCTAGCTCCTTAGGTAGATTGTTGGGTTACAAAGGTCTACCAACCGACAATTTAATGGTGATAGTTTGCTCCGCTGGTGGAGATGATCATAGCAGTATGTTTAAAGCTTCCAGATGTGAAATCTTAATCAAAATGAACGCACACAAGATCAGTAAAACTCAATGAGGTTGAAATGAGGTGGATCTTCGCTAAATAATCCATCTAATTTTCCCCCCGCACGGGGCAATAAAAGCTAGCATTTATTCAGCAGCGATGTCTTTTTATTCATTGATATAGCACTTGAGTAAGCGATGGAAATGAAGTGAGCCACATTCATTGACAGAAACTGAATGAGGGGTAGATGAGAGGGCGACAGGTGCAGGACACTAGTGCCTTTGTGTCACATCCTCTTCACATGCCTAATAGAGCTAATCACAAATCGCATTTAGCACAGCATTAGAAATACAGTTTGACTAATGAGTAGCTGCACGGTCGAGTTTTCTGTAAAACTTCATCATCCACACATGCCAGGCCGTTTATGCGAGTGTTTGAAACTGGAGTCAGTTTTTGTCAGTGTATTTTTGCTCATGGTTAAGTCAGGCTTGGTTCTATTTGGGACACTGATGAAAGGGAACGGGGACAAAAAGTGGCTTATGCCTAACTGAAGGCATTGTCTGTGTCAATGAGCTTTCGAAGTGTTTTATCAGCAGTGCACAAAATGGTTGTGTGAAATTTGCTTTGCAGGCTTAACTGAATTGGCAGTGGAAGAACTATTCTTTTCAAGATGTCTTGCTCAGGGGTGTACAATTTCCACCGTTCACAATTTGCTTGGTATGTGTTTCTTATTTGCAGCCTATTGATCTGGTTCTCATTGGGCCTTTCATCACACAGGAGTTATTTCATATTTCATTTCTCTTATAGCAAAAGTCTTTGAAGTCTGAAATGATTATGTAAATATGCTATGAGGATCTAAAATGTGAGTCGTCAACTGCCCACTTGGAAAATAAAGAACAAGTAAAGGGAAAAAATACAACACTTTCTTGGAATTAATCAAAGCAGGTAGACAAGAGCGTCCACTGAAAAACCACTGTGCTAAAATAAACGATTTAGGTTGACAGTAAGCTGTTAAACCTAGCTCAGGAGGTAATTGTTTAAGCCACTATTTTATGACAATAATGCTTTGGTTTATTAAAGGTTGATGCAGGGAGAGTTTGAAACGTTTCAAATGCTGAAAGGTGTTTCTTGGAGCTTTGGAGAGCATTTTTAACATATAGATCTTTAAACAATATATCAGCTTTAAAAATGAACTTGTGTGTTTATATGATCTCTCAGAACAGCTCTTAGACAAGATGGTTTCAAGCTTGGTCCGCGATGCCTTCTTTATGTAATTTGTGTAACGATTCAAGCAGCCTAAGACATTAGAGGTGGTGATGTTTCACCACAACTAACAGTGTTTCCATACAGATTTGATGGTAGAGGGTCATATGGATAAAGTTATATGTTAATAGTGTACAGTCCACAATAGGAATGTAAGAATATACAGATATTGAAATATTTTATGTCACAATATTGTAATAACATTAAAAAACAATGTATCAGTTTGTATTTTAATCTTATTTTTTTTTAGAATTTTAATGGAACTATTACTAATATATAATAATGACAGTAAACGTATGACCGCTAGTTGGTGGCTGTTTTCAGCCTCTTCGTTCCAGTGGATCAACTAGATCTAGTAATAGCTAAAACTGGATGTGTTGTGGATGAAACTGGTTGGAGTGCTAGACTGCTGTGACAGTTTTCCTAAAGTTAAATTTAGTTTACAACAAATCACAACATGTATCTATCACTAATTCAATACAAATCCCTAGTCCAGAATGTTTAACTTTGCTATCCTACTATGTTAGGGTTATATGTTGCCTTCCATGCTAGTATTACCATGTTAGTCTCCAGCAGATAATGTTAAATGCTACGCTAACAGTAGCATAGATTTTGTCATAAGCTATAAACTAAAGTTGCAGTTATTGTAAGTAGTAAATTTATACTTATGTGCACAATTCAGAGACAGGGCAGATTTAGTCTTAAACAGTTTTTAAAATCAAAAAGTGTGTTTCTATAAGGAAATGAGACAATTCTTCTTTAAAGACAATAGAGCAAAAAGGATAATCAATTATGATAAAGTAATTTATCAGTTTTTACTCACATAAAAATTAAAAAGGCATATTTTCTTTATATTTCTTTGAGTACTTCTAAACAGTATTTACTGGGATTACAGTAATAAACGGCTCATAAGCTTTTTGCATGTTTCCACTTATATTTTGAAGCTTAGTCTTTTGTGATGAACTCCATGTCTTTGAGACCAGTTCAATCAGTATTTCATATAAACATCTATCCATTCATCTCTGCCTTGCAGGGTCATAACGCGGCTTGTGTATATCTCCTGAGGATATATCTAATCTGCTCCATGTCTGCTGCTAGATATTATTAGCACTCTTTTGTTTATTTATTTTATTTTAAATGATATCCCTGATGACAAATTTGAAAGAAGTGTATGTTTAAATCCACAATAAATTGGACATGTCTCAGTCACGCTCTGCAAGACTGCTGCAGAGCACTTCTGTGGACGGATGGTTACGCTGAATGTTTTGGAGTCCCACTGATGGAAACGTTTAAATTAGGCTTAACTGTCATGTTCTTGGACTGTGGGAGGAAGCCAGAATACCTAAAGAGAACCCATGAATGCATGCACTGGGAAACCTTGCAAACCACCAGCCCACTTGCTGCAAATCAACTGTGTGACCAACTACACTGTTGTCCAGCCCAAGTAAAAGTGTGTTGGCTAAAGTAAGAGATTACTTTTAACTTAAATTTACCAGCACTGTGAATTATGTGCACACTGATTTTTGCTGTTTAAAGATACTAACAAAACCAAAATAACTTCAAAAATTAATCAGGGTCTCATTTATAAAGCTTGCTTATGTGCAAAACTGGTTCTCTAGCGCTTATTGGAGATCAGCCTCTGGAAGCATCTGGACAGGGGGAGATGATGTAGATTCCCTACGCAGTCCTATAGATCAGTCGTCCTCGACCTCCTTTTAAAAAAACTGGTTTGTTTTCGGATAATCTTATCACGAACCAGTGGATAAATGAAAAAATAGCATAAAAATCAGGGGTATTTTTTTATGTAATAATAAATGTATATCCAATTTTAGCTGCATCCTGTATCATCCCACCAACAACATGAGGAACTCCCCCTCTGCCCTATTTCAAATAGCTACAAGATGAAAGTCCTCAGATATGACCACCACCAGTTCGGTATGGAGATATTTACAATATACATCATGCTTCGAGTAGTGAGTAGATTCTGTCATGAGACTGGATCCCAGGATCATCCACTCTAACTCAACCATAGACCATGTATTTTGTCACCTGGAAACCCATTAAATATCTGGGGTTTGGAGAAGACACAGAAAGAGCAACATTACTGTCCTTCTTTCTTCTATATCTGCAGCCTACAGCACTGCACACATATTACCCATGCTGATAGATTTTTCCTTCTCCACCATGTAGTGCTGAACTGTTCACAACTGTCAGCCAACAGCAACGGGAGTCAGTGGGAGCGTGACGTCATGTTTCAACGTGTCCATACCACACAAGGCTAGAAAGGGAATTTCTGGAGTCCGAGTGGCTCGCAAATGAAACTGTATAAATTTTACCAAACATGGAATTATTACTTTGAATAATGTAAAATGAAAAGAGATTTTAAGAGTGTTTTTCTTACCGATTCTCAACATCTCTAAGCTCTTTTATCAAGTCAATAGCTTGACTTATTAAAAGCAGAATGGATCTAACTCCCACTACGCAGCAGGAGGGGGGGGGACTAATAACCCTATTGGCTAGAAAAATATAATATAGCACTGTTTTTAAGGATTTCCTTTAAAACCATCTTCATGTATTCAGTAGTTTTTATGGAAATTTTTTTGTTTGTTTTACCTTTTTATGTAATTGGAAAAAGACATGAAATCAATATTCATATTTTCTTGAGATTGATTGATCTGAAAATCACTTGTTGTAAGAATTTTTTTTTTTGTGCTGAGCTTGATGACGGTTTTAATAACAGTTCTACACAAAGTTGTATAAATGAGACCCCAGATATGCATGTCTCCAAAGCAGTTAACAGGATTAAAGAAGGACAAGCTTTTTATGCAGGGAAAATGTACTATTGCTTTGTTAATCAGCAAAGGCCTTACAAATGAGGATGTGGAGCCACTTTCTCACCTGAATCTGTGTAAATCCTATTAAGAACTTGTAAGCTATTCAAAACAGATGAAATCTACAGTGACCGAGGAAAAAGGACACAGTTTTCAGCGCCTGAATTAAAGATTGTACTGCACCCTGGGGGCTCCCTGAGGAACACAAAACTCCAATTTTCTTTAAGAAACACTAAGGGGGTTAATGGACTTTTGAACAGGCTTTATTAAATAATCATCTTCAATATGTGTAGCTTACCTTCTAGGTCTCCATTCTTTGTTCCTTTTTGTTTTTGTGCAGACACTATCCCTGGATTCCTTCTTCAAGGAAAAGCATACACTGCCAAGTAAAAGTAGTCTGAGTCTAAAATTTTTCTCATTATAACCACACACAATTTTTTTATGAGGTTTTGCTCTAGATCAGCACAAAATAGTGAACTATTGTGAACATGATGGAAAAATACACGGTTCTAAAAAAATACTTAAATTACTTAATAATAAAAAAATATTTTTTTAATGTTTCAACCATCTTTGCTCATGTAGAGACTAAAATAGCAAAATCAGAAGGGTTGGACTTTGTGTTTAGACATTTCCTATCTAGGTTTCCCAAAGATTATTTATTGGCTTCTGAATTTTAACTGGGCTATTCTAAACCAAATAATAGTGTTTTATCTAAAGTAAATTATTCAGTTGTAGCTCTTCCTGCAACACTAAGGCTGTTGCCCAGATACAATGGTGTAAGAAAGTTCTTGGCAGCCACCGATTGTCCAAGTTGTTGCTCTTTTAAAGATGAGAGAGGTCTGTAATTTTCATCATAGGTACACCTCCGCTGTGACAGTGAGAATGTAAAAACATATTCAGAAAATCACATTGTATGCGTTTAATAGAATATATTTACATAATGGTGCATAAAATAAATATTTAGCACCTAAAAACAGGAAGGAATTCTTGTTTTCACAGACTTGTTACTAGTATTTTAAGAAGCTCTTCAATCGTCCACTTGTTACCTGTATTAATTACCCATTTTTCAAGCTTGTTATCTGTATAAAAGACACATGTGTACACCTTCAAACAGTGAGACTCCAACTTCCACCATAGCCAGCACCAGAGACATATCCAAGGACACCGGGGACAAAATTGTACACGTACACAAGACTGAGATGAGCCAAGTCTGAATAACAAAGCAACTTGGTGAAGAGAGATCAACTGTTGGAGCAATTATTAGAAAATTTAATAAATAGAAGAAACAATGACAATCCCCCTCGACCTGGGGCTACATGCAAGATCTCCCTTCATGGGGTAAACATGATCTTGAGTGTGGTGAGGAAACAGCCCAGAACTACAAAGAGGGAACTGGTCAATGACCTGAAGAGAGCTGGGACAAAGTAATAAAGCTACTGTAAGTAACACACTACATCATCATGGATCAAAATCCTGCAGCGCTTGAAAGGTCCCCTTGCCTAACCCAGTACATGTCCAGTCCCGTCTAAAGCTATGCAGAAACCATCTGGATGATCTAGAGGAGAATTGGGAGAATGTTATCTGGTCAGATGAGACCAAAGTAGAACTCTTTCGTGTAAACGCCACTCACTGGTGTGATGGGGGAAGAATGCTGAGTTGCAAGAACACTTTGGTGCTCCAATAACACGATACTAAATGTGAAGCATGGGGGTGAAAATATTACGCTTTAGGGACAATTTGATTGATCCGTATTAAGGCAAGGATGAATGAGGCCATGTACTGTACAATTTTTGATAAAAACCTTCCTTCAGTGAGAGCATTGAAGATGAAACATGACCCGATCTTCCAGCGTGACAGTGATCCCAAACACACCAAACAGGCAATGAAGGAGTGGCTACGTAAAAAGCCTTTCAATATTCTGGAGTGGCCTAGCCGATCTCCAGACCTCAATCTAATAGAGAATCTATGGAGGGAGTTGAAAGTCTGGTGTCCAGCGACAGCCCTAAAACATCCTAGATCTGCATGGACGAATGGCCAAAAATACCAGCTACAGTGTGTGCCAACCTCGTGAAGACCTACAGGAAAGATTTGACCTCTGTCGTTGCCAACCCGGGTTACATCACAAAGTACTGAGGTGAACTTCTGTTGTTGAATAAATACTTGTTTTCTACACCATTATACAAATAAATTATTTGAAAATCAAAAAATGTGATTTCCTGGATTTTTTTTTTAACATTCTGTCTCTTACAGATGAAGTGTACCTATGATGAAGATTACAGACCTCTCTCATCTGCGAATATTTTTTTGCCCCACTGGAACAACTGTACCCTAGTCTTTTGCAGCGTTCAACATATTTTATTTTGGGACTGGCGCATCACAATGCTGCCACCACCATGTTTCACCATGGGGTTAGTGTTTCAGAGGTGATGTGCAGTGTTAGCTTGTTGTTAGGCAAAAAGCAAATAAATAAATAAATAAAATCAGGGCTGTCAAACGGTTAATTTTTTTTTCTAATTAGTCACAGGGTAGCTGTGAATTAATCAGAATTTATCACGATTAAATAACATTCCTAAATTTGATTAAAAAACTACAAGTTTTGGTGTAAGGGAACAAATACCGATGCCCCTGCTTTTATTTAATGAAATAAAGGAGAGATCAATTACATTTCTGGTTTGAACTCCACAATCCCATGTGGCCCTTTTAACCTATTTATCTTTTAGCCAGTTGCTAAGGCAAACTAACGGGTTAACATTTTCTGAATGTAAAGCTGACCTGATCATCCTATTTATGGGACTATCCTACAACAAGAGTGTTTTCAGTCAAAGGCTTCCACAGTTTTTCTACAACACATACTACTACTATAGTGGAGGAAACAAGCTTTTTATAAAGGTACTGGTTTAGGATGAGATCACTCTGTTCCCCCTGGGAGTAGGGTACCTGCCAGAGCTCCACTTAAGGCCATGCAGAGTATGAGAAGATATGGCGGAGAAAAGGCTGTTATTTTGTTTAGTTTCTTATTATTTCCACAGAGATGCTGATACGGGTTTGGATGGTGTACATGTGAGGAGGGGGATAAATGTATGTGTGGTCTCCTATAAAAAATAAATACAAGGTAGATATAGCCAAAATATATTAATAAACTTAACATTTGGATATCTATAGTATGTGTTAAATATCACATAAATTAAACGTTATACTTAGCTACTTAGTTATACTTAGTTACTTTATGTTATACTGACTTAGTAATCAATCGTCACAATTTCTCATTTTCCCATAAGTTAACACTCAGCAGATAAAACTATCAATGTTAACATCAGGAAATGAATGCTCTTATTGTGAAGAGCTCGCACAGCTACTTCCGCTAAAGAGTTAGCATTAATTTAAGTCCGAAAACATTACTTTAACTGAATAATTTTGCATTTTAACACAGCGGTAACTCACCACAAAATGTACTGAATATATACAGTGAAGCAACATGCATAAAGCAACATAAATACGGTGCACTTATACTTTTTGCACCGCACACAGGAAAAAGGGGGAAGAGGGAGGTAGGAAGGGGCTATAGGCGAGCTGACATCCGGAGTGGATAGTAGAAGAATTCCCACTGATGAACTTAATCATATCAATTCAAAGCCAATACGTAAATAATAAGAATATACTCACATGTCATTTATGCAGATACACACACACACAATTCCTCACCATTCAGACCACCATTCTGTCTGGCTGGTTAGAAAGGAGAATAGATGCGGTGAGGGTTGAATTATAAGATAAACAGGGCGGTATTTTATACATGCATGAATTGCGTTAAAAAAATGTATTACGTTAATTCTATGAATTAATCGACCGTGCATTAACGAGTTTTAAAAAATGCGTTTTATAGTAGAGTTAATCTGACCTGAACATTTTCTTAAACATTATGTTTTTTCCCCTGTCTGGCTTAAATTAAAACTTCTGAGGAGTTTTTCCTTTAGCAATGACGTCATTCTTGCCATTCCATATGGATTTATAATTCTTTGGATATTTGCAGCTCCACCAGATTTACCTGCTTCTCTGATCAGCACTCGCTTGTCATTTTAGCTGAACGGTCAAGTCTTGCAGTTTTGCACTTGTGGAGTACTCTTCCGTATTGCAGATGATGGATTTAACCGAGCTCTGTGACATGTTCAAAGCTTGGGATGCTGTATTGATAACTTAACACTGCTTTAAGCTTCTCCAAAACTTGATCTATCTGCTTTTTTCCATGGCCTTTACGGTGCCGTTTGTTCCTTAATGTTCTCTCAAAAGGCACTGAGACCTTCAGAGAACAGCTACATTGAGCCTAAATAATACAAAAAGGGACTGTATGTTGAAATTAAATAACTTCCAATGGATTTAAGGGTATCAGAGTAAATGATTGTGAATAATACAATGCATTGTTTTCCTTTGACTTCACAGTTTGGACTACTACAGCACACTGAAGTTCGAAGTTGTGACATTACACAATGGGAAAAGGTTCAGCCTCAAAACTAGATTTTTGTCTCTTCTTTTGCCAGGGTGCCTACTGATTTTAAATGATGTACCCTGGAGTTAACATTGTATTAAACAGCCATTGTTGCAGGTTCCATTTTCAGCGTTTAGTTGTTTCTTCCCTTCACATTTTTCTCCACAAGAGTTAAAGCAAAGTACAGGAGACGTAAAGAGTGACAAGGACAAGTGGTAATTTTACAGTGGCTGAGCTTGTTCCTTACTGGGTGACAGGTGAAAAGTGTTTTTCCACTGAGTAAGTGATGACTTAAGCATTTAAGTTAAATACCATCTGACTCAAGATAGATATGGTGTGAGATAAAACGTGGTCAAAGAAATGTCTGTTTGTATTAATGTGAAGCTGGAATTTTGTAAATTTTTTATCAGAAATAATGAAGTAAAGACTATTGAACCTTAAGGCTGAGAACAATAGGCGTCGATATTAATGTTATTGTCTTCCAAGTTGATTTGGCATAGCTGTTGTGTCGAAACATCAATGATATCATTGCATTGTATCTCAGCAATTAAATGTCATCTGTATTATTTCACCTAATTCTTTTTGGAAGGGGGGGGGTTAGATGGTGGAAACTATGGAGGAAAGCTGCCATGCTTCTGTAAACCTAACTTAGCAACATTTAGCTTTGTGCCCCCATACTTTGCAGCGGAATTATGGCATTTCAAGAATTGATAGGAAAAGAACTTAAGGAAACACGCATCCAAAAATAGACAGCTTGGTGATTTGTGGAAAGAACATCCTGTAGAACGGCGTGAACCCATTTGGCGCCACATAGCACAGTTAGAACAAGGACAAGGTTGGCTGGCATCTGTTTGTGCTCTGCCAGACTCCTGACAGGTTTGGGTAGGAGGTGACGACGAGGGTTGTGCTGCTCTGATAAGCAGCGTCTCATTTCAGATGTATCATGTGACAGCCATGATTGGATTTAAAAACGTACAAGTAAGCACTTGAGGAGGATTGTAAATCTCGTGTGTGGATTAAAAAATGTGTGTGGGTATCTGAAATTGAAATTTGTGCTAAGATTACTCTTCTTCTTTCATGAAGCTTGCGTCTGAGAGCACACACTTAAGATTGATGTGCAGGATTCATTTTTACGTGGCTTTTCTTCTAAATGCAGTTAAAAGATCTGACCAAAATCAGCTACACAATTATGCAAAGAACTTCTCTATTTATCCAAATTCCTATCATAATATCATAAAAAAAACTAAATAAATTGATTAGATGGTATTAATACCACATAATCCAAGAAGGAAAATACCTCCCCGATACTCGGAAAAATATTATTTTCTATTATTATTTCGGCTCTCGCAAATTGTGCTACTTTCCCTCAAAACTCTACTCTTAGGCTGAAAATCATCATGCTTTAAATACCCTCTTCTGCCCCCCTCAGAACTATACTTCTGTGCTCCTATATTTGTTTAGGAGATTTAATGTGTCCTACACAAACATATCTCGCTGTTGTTTGGATGTTGTGTAGCGTGTGGAACCTCCAAGAAGTGATAATTTAACCTATTAATACATCCTCTGGGTTTGGTTTCTTTAGGCAAACAGATTTATACAATTTAAAACCTAATGTGACCAGATGAAGCTGAAAAATGTGTCTGTTGTTTCATTTAATGACAGACACTCACTTGATGTCTGTTTTACTGTTCTGATACTTTAAGAACTTTATAGGATTTTTACCTGGATAGGTGTGGGAAAACCTTTCACCTGCTTGGTAGCTCGTGTGTTATTTAGGCCTTAAACCATCCTTTATAATACATATTTGGTCTTGTGTTGCCTACTGATTGGTTCAATGTCTTTGACCTGATTGGAAAAGGACATCTGAGTTCAAGACACTAACAAGACATGCCATCGTTGGGGACAGCCAGATCAGATGGTCCTTTGAGATTGTTTTGGGATATTCACTATTCGAGGTGGCCTTGGCTATCAGAGAGATATATTTTTGTTCTTGTAGTTCATTGATAGACTGGTTGAGTGATTGATGAATAAAGATGATTGATTGATCATTTATATCATAGTACCATGAAGTCTGTTACACTTGCAACACTCACAGCTCTGTTCTCTCGGCTCGTTGAGGTTCTTTCTCTTTTTGTTAGAATGAAGTGCTAACTCCACTCAGTAAAAGTTCCACCCAACAAATCTGTTTCGCCGAGTGACATTACTGGTTTCTTTGGAGAATGGTTGTTGTACATACAGAGTTCCCTTAAGGGACTTCTATCAACTAAGATTTCATTTGTTAATAGAGGAATATTGAGCACGAGGAACAGGACTGGAACATGAGTAGACGATATTTGTGTATGAGGAACTATTCTGAGAGCAGATATCTCATTTTGAGGTGGGCATGAGTGTATTTGTGAGAAAATCAAATTTTTTTTTTATTATGAAGCAGAGTTTTGTGGAAATGCATTGAAATATCTGAGTCTTAAAAAAGAAAAATGTTGGAAATTGATGTTCTTACATTTTGGGAAAAAAGGACCATACAGAGAACTACCCTCAATAAGTATGCATGAAAGGATTTGTGTTTTTTTTGTTAAGTTAGCTTGGGTTATTTTGTATAGTTTCTTGCAATAAGCAAAAAACAAAACCATTTTCTTGAATTTTATGGCCACATAATCAGTGTCAAAACCACAAATAGCAAGGAAGCATCCTGCATTGTGTCTCTGACCAAGCGACTGTCATTATTTAGTGGCAGTGCTCCTTTCCAGCATTGCTCTGTCAGCTGTGTTGTGTTAAGATTTTTACTCATGGCAAGAGTCCAGCGGTTTCTCAGTATCATGTCTAACAAGAAAAAAAAAATGTTGGAGTTGCACATTTTTTACAGTAAAAGAGCAAGTGGCAGGTATGTTGAGAGAATAAACTCAACCACCAGCGGGATACAGACATCATGGTGGTAGGGGGACTGTGATGATTTGTTTTCTTCACTCTGAGTAAATTGAATCTGTTCTCACAGGCACCTGGATTGTCATATGTTAATAAGCTGACTTCCCAACACTGAGTTTTTCTTTGTCTGTTTTTGCTAATAAATAATTGTTTTTCCTTTAACAACAACAGGTAACAGGTCTATTAAAATGTTCTGCTGCAAATACCCAGTATCTGAACTCCATAGTTTTTGTTTTCCATTATCCAGTATTAATTTTAAATAGAATGGTAACAGATTGTGTCTTTGTGATAAATACAATGGAATGTAAAAAAAACCCTAAGGTCACCTTTTAATGCCTAAATGACAGGCAGAAATAAGATGCTTAAAATGTAAATTGTTTTGCAAACTCTGAGTTACTGTACAGTATGATATCAGAGTCTTGTAAAAGTATTTTTTACCTTCAACTTTTTTATATTTTGTCACTAAGCAACCAGAAACTTGCACATATTTTAGTAGGATATTATATGATGGATCAACGTAGAAGCAAAAAACTGCAAAGAAAGGTATATGTCATTTTCAACCAAAAAAAATATTGTTCCTGAAAATAAAGTCTTTATGGGTAAAATTTTATGTAAATATTAATCCGGATGCTCGGTAAAGCACTAAGAGGTTTGTTAGAGAACTTTAGTGAAATATTAGCATAAAAAAGACCATGGAATACAGCAGGCAGATCAGTTCACTTGTAGACATTTAAATCAAAATAGCTTTAAATGGGCAAGAGCACATTACTTAGAGAAGCTTTCAAGAGGCCCATGGGAACAGTGTAGGACCTGCTAAGACCTACACTTAGCTGTGAAATAAAAAGGTTGAGAAAGCCAGAAGTCTTGTTTACTGTTTGATAGCTATGCAGAGGTTGCAGCAAACATGTGGAAGCAGTTTCTCTGGAAACATTAGATAAAACAAATGCATGTTTTTTTGCCTAAAAATGTGTGTTAAAATGTTTGACCCCTATCACACCTTAAAATGTGGTAATGGCAGCATCATGGTGTGGCTTTTCTTCAGGAGGAACAGGGAAGCTAATTAGAGCCGACTGGAAGGTTGATGGAGCTAAGGTCCTAGAAGAAACCATTTAAAGGCTGCATTTGACGGCAAGACAGCAAGCCAATACTTAAATGGCCTGTAGTTGTATAGCACTTTGCTTAGTCCCTACAGACCCCAAAGCGCTTTACGCTACATTCAGTCTTTCACCCATTTTCGCACACATTCACAGACTGATGATGGTAGGCTACGTTGTAGCCAGAGCCGACCCGGGGCGCACTGATAGAGGCGAGGCTGCCGGACACTGGCGCCTTCGAGCTCACTACCAGTAGGAAATGGGTGAAGTGTCTTGCCCAAGGACACAACGACCTAGAGCCGGAATTGACCTGGTAACCCTACAAGGCAATCTCCTAACTCCTTAGCCAAAGTCACTTCTTTATTAAAAGAAAAATCTTTATAAAAAGAATATTAAAATGTGACTGTTAAAAGGTTACCTTTATATGTTTAAAAAATAATGCATCAGTTCTGTTTCTCACGTCACAATGATACACACATTTGCAGTGATTTATCGTCCCAGTAAAATACACTGACCGAAGTATCTCTTGCAGACCAGTTGTAGAAAATAACAGCTGTTCAAATGCTTCGATTTTGATCTTTATACGGTTTTGTAGGTGCAATACAGCTGAATGAATTAGATCTGCCTTATAGTCACACAACCTTAAAATATAAAGAACTTATACAACCAGTTAACTGATTAAGCCTCCCTTTGTTAATTCATTTATTCAATCGTTTTCCTTCATTAACAATTTTTAATAAACATTCATGTTAAATCATGCCGTATATTTGAAAAGGTTTATTTAATTCAGGGTTTCAGAGAAAGCATTTGATGACTAAAATACCAACAGGTCAAGGATTGATCCACGTAAGATTTTCCCCTTTCAATCTAATTATGTATTTAGAAGGTCACATTGATACTGATTCATTTTCCTCTATACTTTCTCTTCTGTTCAGAAAGAAAACCTGGTATGCACAGCACATTTTACGGAAAAGTGCAATTAGATTATGTTGTGTGTTAGAGAAACAGAGGATATGCTATGATACAATTAGTAATGATTTTCCACAGTCAGTGCAATATTCTTGATGCACCACAATGTTTCTCCAGGAGTTGTGGAGCAATTGGACCAAAGCAAATGCGACAAAATGATTTGAGAGGAAGGTGTTAGTCACTTACATTGGCTCGAGGGAAAGACAGAAGTTTTAAAGGCCTCAAATGTATAAAGCTATGCAAAACAAGTTATTCTTTTTGCAGTTGTTAAAAATATTAAACAGCACTGCAATGAGATGTATGTGTTGTTTTAGCTCAAGCATTTGACTCTGAAGAGTTTTAATTGGCTCCCAAAGGGCAGCTATATGGGCTGAACCTGTTCATCATTTTCTCTTCATTACTATATATTTAATTAAATTTACATCAATATTACGTAAGGAAAAGAAAGCTACACAAATTTCATTTTTTTAGCCATGAGAAGTACCACAAAGTATTCTGTTTAGGTACTGTTAATAGGACAGCATGGATGTGGTGATAAACAGGGAGAAGGGTATGTGACTATCTTGTTTATTTGTGTCATACAACATTTTTCTAATAGTCCACAATAAAGATTAAAGGCTCAAATCAACCCGGTCATTTATTTATCAGCTATCTTTTCTCAGCAGTGCCATAATGGCTGAAAAGTCAAACAATCCTATAATGACTTTACTGAGAAAATCGATTTTAATTGCAAAAAGTGTGTGTGCTGTGGGGATTTTTTTCTCACAGGGATTTCTTTCTCACAGGGAAATCTTTCCCTCACACGATGTGTGAGGGAAAGATTTAGGAGTCCCCATGCAACACCTCATAGGAGGAGTTTTAATTAGTGATGGGAATTCTGACTCTTTTTGGAGAGCCGGTTGTTATGACTCGGCTCACTAAAAGAACCAGCTCTTTTTCCGCTCCCAAGCGGCTCCTAACTTTTATTGTTTCATAAATGTATTTCTCATAAAAAAGAATGTCAAATTATTTTTAAACGGAAATATAGGAAAATAAAAAATTAAATAAATTTTAAATTACGAAAACAAAATGTATGTAAAACGTATGAGCTTTACTGTAAGCATAAATCCTGCTTTCCTGTGAATGTTAGAGAACCTTAGTAGCAATAGCATCGTGAAGACCAAAAAACACAATTTAGAGGCCAGGAATATAGTTATAAAGAAGTTCAAAACAGAGTAAAGTCATAAAATGAAAATCCAAAACTTAAAAAATGTCATGGTGCACCACTCAATGTATAATAAAAAAAACAGAAAAAGTATCATCACTAGAAATAAACTCTAAATTTTGTGGGATCTTACAACAGCAAAGCAATAAAAAACATCCATGGTAGTTGTCTGCAAACTGATACTCCGAGGTTCAAATAACTTTTTTAACCATCCACAGTGGTTCAAAATAGCTTTGGCTAAAAGGGAAAAATAATCAATAAATGTTTTAAAATATAGATGTATTATTTAAAAAAGAAAAAAAGTTAACACATCTTTAGTTTAATTAACACATCTTTAGTTTGCCTTTACTTTTGGTTTCTGAAAGATAATGTGTAAAGGGCATAGACTGTAAAAAAGAATAGACAGCGCCTCCTCACTCCTCCCCGTTTACCAGGGGAATTCATGGAGGATTTACAGACTCCTCCTCCCCAGCTCTGACGAAGCATGTTCCTAAAAAGGGCATGGGGCGGGATCTTCACTGTAGACTCTGCCCTCGCGGGGCGTGTAGTTCGGTCGTAATCACGCCCATTCTGCTCCCGCGTCTTTAGCTCTGATGCTAAACTTGGCTAACTAAACTAAAGGCTAATAGCTCCATGCCTGACTGCTGCCGTATCTGCGCTCCTCTGACGGTTCTCCTATTTCTCAAACCTCAAAAGGTAAGAACTAGTAACTTGAAATAATTATTAAAATGTAGTGTTACTATGATTAAATTCAAACGAAACAGCCTGTCAATCAAAGTCCAGCCCCTCATTAATTATGCAAGATTTCAAAAAATTATCTTAAGAAAACCAGGCTTGTTTCTATTTCTTTGACCAGTCCAGCGTTATCTCAGGAGGAATATGTAGCTTAAAGTTTACGTTTATATGTAGTTTAAAGTTTTAGAATATTTAGTTTAAAGTTTAAAAAAAATTGAAACCAGGTATTAAAGTTGTTTTTAACGTGTCTAAAGTCCAATGCTTTTCAATGGGGGCCTAACGGCCACATGGAGGTACTACAGCAATGGAGGAGCAATGGCGGCCTACATGGTATGCGGTCAGAAAGCAGAGCAGCCAGCGGCCATTGGTAAAGGGGGTATGGCCTTAAAAGTATACACTTCGACCTACCTCCTTTTCACACAATTGAACTGTTAATTGTTTTGTTTTTAAAATGTTTTAAACAAACAAAAAAAATATTATAAACAGAAAAAAAAATCTAACAAAACAATCAGCTCCACAATGTTCAGGAGATTTAAATTTATTTCTAGCTAGTGTGAGCTATATTTGCTGACTCAGTAGCTAACTAGCTAGCTAGCTAACTATTATAACTTCTTCAACTGTTGCTTCAGCAACGTGTTAACTTTAAAAAGAATGATAGGTGGTGCTACTCTGTTAAAGGAGTACTAACTGTAGATGCCACTATTGGAGGGTTTTCCAAACCTCCTACTTTGGCTTTTTTTTTAACAGCTGGAAAATTTTAGCTGGTTTAATCTCTTAAGCCCGCTAGCCCCCATTTTTGGGGGCAAGCCTCCTAGAGTAACACTACCTTTCAACTTTTAATTACTTGTTATTACAGACACCAACAGTTGGTCTAAAGTCAATAAGAGTGAGTAGTTACTAGTTACTATTTATGATGTTTATTTGCTTTTTTACAATGAAAACAAGCTGCTCAGCTATCTATAATCTGCATTTTTTTTCAGGTGGAATTCATATTTTATATCTTTTAACCTCAATTACTCATGCCCACTATGATGTTCTTGAGAATTTTCACATTCACAGTATCCACATTGACCTTCCTATTATATGAGAGCAATTTGAAAATTGTAGACCTTATACAAGCTGTAAAAAGTCTTCCAGAGTGTAGGTATGCCAAATTCGGGGGGAAAAACAGCCTCGGGCTTAAGAGGTTAAAGTCTTTTGTAACATGTTGAGAAGGTCCATGTTACTCTATGCTTCTTCATAGAAGTTTCTGGAACTGTAATAACAGCATAAACTAGAGCAAAAGTATGATGGAACCTGGACTTTAAAAAACATGGTGCTATACCTTAAAACAGAAAACTGGTGCGTATCATAAACTTTAGCCTAAAAGGAACTTCCTACTTGATAGTGTTTGAATTTTGGTAAGGGAATGACTGGTTAAAAGATGGATAGAAAATTATCCAATTGTGTTTATTTTAAGAAAAGCTGTTTCACTGTTCTGTCTGCAGTTAAATTACATTATTTTTCCATTCTGTTTGTCTGGTGAGGAGGAGGCTGTCTTTGGCCTGCATTAATCTAACACATACTGCAACAAACACTGCTCATAGATCTTCTTCTGTCACTTTGCATAATGTGGAGGAGGAGGATGACTGATATTTGGCAGCTTATTCCTGGGACTTCGGCAGGCTCTTCACACTGGCTTGTTTTCTCTATATGGGGTTGAGGGGGCTGTTTGTGTCCTGCATAAATCACGCTCTGCTTCTTAATATACTCTGACCATTGAAATAAATTAAGATGGCTGCACTGTTGTACAACAAATATGAACAACAGACACAGAGAAAGAGCTTCGCTCCATTTGCAAGGGAAATTGATATAAAGAATAAGCAGCTTACTGACATATTTATCCAGCATATGTGCCTGATATTTCTATTGAATAGCATGAACTGTTGCTAATAACAAGTGTGAAAACTGATCACAGTACAGATGGTTTACAGATGGTTAACTTACAGTGTAAGTTTATGTTTATTTTATAACTGCTGAATAAAACAATAAAATATTACATTATGAAAGATTGTAAATCTAAGCAGCATGTAGTGGTAATTGAGGCCTATATATTGGAACCACCTGTCTGCCAAAGTATTTTGTATGTAAAAGCAGAAATTACAGAGATGGCAGGGGAGTATAGTTGTTTACATAAGTGTGTAATTTACCATAATAAAATGTAACAACATGGTGCCTGCACTAATTATTGTTGTAAAGCAAAAGGTTTTGAATCGAAGAAAGTCAGAATATTCTTAATGGTTTAAGGTTACAGGTTATATTTGCCATTGCAAGTATCTCTCTGTTTTACTAAAGAAAATAAAATGTTATTTAGATGTTGCATTATATTACTCTGCATTTAAAAATCATGGACTGCAACCTCTATGTATGTGTGTTTTGTCCATGCCTGCTTATGCTCCATTAATAATTTGGGGAAAAAAATAAATAAAATCTCCAGTCAGTTCTATGCTATCCTAGTTTTTTAAAGTTTAGAACATCAAATAAAACTCTCACTGTATTTTGCCAAGTTTAATAACTTAGCTAAAAGCAGATTTTGGTGCACCAAAGACTGCATTTTTTTGGTCAAAGTAACTGGATGAACTTGGTCCTTTTCTTACTATGAAATAAAAAAAGGATGAAAAAGGGTGCAGTTATTAAAAGATGAAGACATCGTTGGTGCATAACCTATTCTCTGGTAAGATTTTAATTTGTAAAAAATATATATGTTCCATCTGCATCAGCCACCCGAGTTAGAGGGCCATCATTGTAAGTTTCTTGAAACCGCAAATGGCTACCTGAGTGCACTTTCAACATCCGTGCTATACATTGACAATAACCCAGAGTCAGGTAACAATCTGCTAGTCAACAGAAAACCTGTAGCAGTACTGTATGCAGTTTGATTAGACGTTCAGGTATTGACTCCAGCAGAAAGAAATCCTCTTCCAGTTTCTCAGTGTCATTATCATAGTGTGATGCTGACTTGCATTTTAATTTGAGCCTGATCACCTTTCAAGGAGAACTGTAAGGCAACCTTCCCCGAAACCAGTGACCCATCTTAAAGCCGAAAGGCTTCCCATTGATTAAACACCGTGAGCTTCTTCAAGGGCATCATAAAAAATGCAGTTACATCTAATGGATTTTGCAGTATAAGAATGAATAATTCTGATTCACGGAACTTGACCTGGTCAGGGTTTATGTTTGAGTCCTTGTTAAAATCTTTTTACCTCAGTATTCAAGAATAAGAAATGAAAAAATGCAATTTTTATGGAGTCACGTGGGTGAGCAAAACTGGAGGACTGCCTGGGGTGTTTTTTTTTTTAAACAAGCTTGCAAATTGAGGAGGATTATATGTAGGACAATTTCATAAACTGTGCAGGAGAACATACATTTTAAATGAAAATCAGTAAGAGAGGATTTAAAGTAGTGTTGACAGGGTCTCTAAAATCCACGCAAGTGCAACACAATATATTAGAATATCAGTTAAAGGTAAGATATTTAAGTTGTTCAACAGAAAACATGAAATGCATTTTATGTAGATGATTCCACACAGAGTGATTTTTCTTTTAATTTCTGTTTATTTTTATGTTTATCACATAGTTTCTTAGAACACTGGAATGGTACATGAGACACAATAAAGATGTTTTAAAAACTATCAAGCAGATCAATAAATTGTGTTTTGCATAAATTACTGCATTGAAGCAGCAGGGCATGGAGGTGATCAGCCTGTGGTTCTGCTGAGGTGTTCGGGAAGCCCTGGTTGCTTCGCCTCATCTGCATTGCTGCATCTGGTGTATTTCTTTTGACAATACTCCAAAGATTCTCTTTTGGGTTCAGGTTAGGCTACTTTTCTGGTCATTTAAGTGCAGTGACACCATGGTAATTGAACCAGACTTTGGTACCTTTCTATGTTGCGGACTTGTTCAAATCCTGCTGGAAAAACAGACTAACAACTCCATAAAGCTTTTCAGCAGAGTGAAGCAGTAAGTGCGCCAAATTGTACTCTTGGATTAATGAACTGACTTTTGACTTGAGAAAACAGTCCTTTTATAAACACCCCCAAAGTCTTGAATGGACTGTGCTTCATTGTCTAAAACTCTAGTTATTCCTTTTAACTAGCATACCTGTCTTCTACCAAACATTTTCCTTCCTCTAACTCTTTAATTATTTTTGGATAAGGTACTGTGTGAACAGCCAACTTCCTTATCAATGACCTTTGGCTTATTTTCCACAAGAAAAGGTTAGGTCAGTAGTATTCACAGTGATGATTTAGACTTTTATGTGGATATGGCATAACACTTCTGTATTAAACATATTTTGGTCCTATGTTTCATAGTACTGTCTGAATAACTGGCTTTTACCCCTTACTCATCAGAACAGAATAGAAATAAACACTTCACCATAAAACATAAGACATTCCCTTTCTGAACTGAATTCATATAATTAATTTTCCACTATTTCCTAATTCTGATTTAAAATGGGTTTTATTTGGTGTAATGCAAAGATGTGAATGTAATCACCAGAAACTATGAAGTTGTGTTCTCACATCTCTTATGATAGATAGATGAATAGACCGTACAAAGAAGAAACTACTTCAGATGTGCAATATGGCACTGTGCCCCGTCAGCTACATCCTCATAAGATTCATTAGTAGAAGATGGTCTGCTAGTAATCTTTTCATATGACCCCCAGAGAGCCCCATTCACTACACTTACAGAAAAAAAACTGCAAATCTGACTGGATACGCCATTTGTAAATTGAAAATTCTGTATACCACTGGACCCACAGGAGCCAGTCAGCATATTCTCCAATGTACAGTATGTGGGATTGTGGCAAGAACTAACCGAACATGAGATGTATTACTACTTACTCTGCTGAACAAATGAAATCCTTCATATTACTTACCACAGTTTTGTTCGTTTTTTTTGTGCAGTAAGCTTTCCTGCAAAGCTGGTTTGTGCACAAAAACTCAGGTTTAATTATGTCTCCTAATTACCACCAGTTCTTCAACATTGTTTAATTTGTTAGAAATGAATTATGTGATGATTGCGTTGTTCCACAGCTAAACAAGTATGGCATAAATAGCTCTAATCAACAGAGGAGTTTACCTGTTTGTCCCTTGATGATCAGATTGTTGTCGCAAACAAGCTTTTGTTCGTCAAGCACAAGTCCCTGTAGCACTTGTATTCCTTTATGAGCTGCACCGACTTCTTGTCTTTGTCTCTGTGTCTTGGCCATGCTGTAGAATGAATAATGGAGTGTGAGCAATGTGAGAACAAGGTGGCAGCAAGGACATAGAAATAGAGAGGCCACGCTCAGAGATGGCCACTCTGTATGCCTTGCCACCTCAACCAGGCACCAAGCTGCTACGCTGCACCAGGCAGATATTTATTCATCTCTTTGTCACCTATTTTCTCCATCTGACAAAAGATGTGGGCAAGAAAACAAGAGGTACCGTAGATGTTGATAAGATACTCAGTCAATGCTTGATTGTATCATGGCAGTGTGACTTTTGCTTTGTAGAGTTAGTCCATCCATGTGACATGTTATTCGGTTTTCTTTCTTTGATTACTTCACATTTCTTCTGACCGACAGGACATATTGGCAAGTGTGAAAGGATGATCGAAGTTGAAGCTTGAAAGGTGATTTTTCACACTTCCACACTTCCCACCTGCAAACATGTCTTAACAGCAGCAACTATGTTTACAGACGTGTTAAAAAGGAATGTCACATCAGTCATTTGTGTTAACCTTTGTTTAGAAGTTTTGTTCCTGGTTTTATGTATTTTTTGTAAAACAATAAATATGTGATAATTACTTCAATAGAACATGTTTTTTTCACCACTTTTGGAAACGGGAAAACCAAATTCAAAATGTAATATGTTGTGACTGTTAGGCATTCAGTCCTGTTTGTAATTTAAAGCCGTGGATAGTTGTGCTTACCAGGAATAATAAAACATGTATAATACTCCTTGTTTAAGAATGGGAAATATGAAAATGTTAGTGTTTCTTCTGTACTCATTAGCATAAAGACTGGTGTGCAGTGGTATCCTCAGTTCTCATTCACTAATTTGTTTGTGGAGTTGAAAAATATATTTTCATTTTTAAATTCATTTACTAGCAAGGACCACGCTAACAGAGATTCAAATTACGATGTTTATTGAAGGAAGGGGCTGAAGAGAGGAACAGTCTGGAAAGATGCCGTGATGGAGGGTAAGGATGAAGTTTCAGCTAGAATAAAGAGCAAGGGAAGGATGAAAGACCAGAAGGATGTAGGGATGGGGTTGAGGGATGTGGGGTCGAATGAATTAGGGATGAAGGGTCAAAGAGATGAAGGGAGGGTTAAAGGAAGGAAAGGATGTGAGGATGAGCCCTAAATAGAGAGCCAGGAAGCAACAGTGCGAAAACAATCGATTTGGAGGCGGAGCTTTATACAGTTAGAGTGTATATGGACTGCGGAGTAATTAGAGATGAGATCCAGGTGTGAGACTTCAGCTGAGTCGAGTTTGGGTAGATTGCTGAGTGGGAAGTGGATTTGGGGTTTGGTCCTGTTCCCGAACTTAAGTTAATAGGTTAACTCTGTTTTGTTGAGGATGTTAAGCTCTTGGACAAAAACAGATCCACATTTCAGCAGATAGCCAATCTATCCATACATTGTTTTCCTCTTAACTAAGATTGAGTCTTAGCATATCAGGAAGCCTTGCAACTCCCTCCAGCTCATTCCAGGGGAACCCAAGACATCCTCGAGTAGGCGAAATGTGATAAATGGCCTACTCGGGGAGTTTGTCTCGGTTGCACAAGTTCTACTTGAAGCCTCCGCAGGATGACAGACCTCCTCACCCTATCGTTCTAAGGTAGAGCCAGGCCAGATGACTGAAGAAACCCTTTTCAGCTGCTTCCTGTCTGGATCATGTTCTTTCTGTAATGTTCCAACCTTCATGCTCTTAGGCTGAACATAGATGGACCTGTAAGTTGGAAACTTGAGTTTTTTGACCAGTTTTATTCACCACAATGGACCAAAGCAGCACCTGCATTACTTCCGAATTAATTTATTATTTTAATTATGATTTTTTAAATGCTTGATGTGCAAAATCCCAGAGGTCGAGATGGCTCCGGCTTTGGTTATGCAATGACCAGATGTGCTGCAGGGGACAAGGTTTGAAGTCTTTTCCAGTTCTATTTATGTTTGGATCTTAAGAAGGGCTCTACAATTGAACAGGTTTTTCTAGAGCGCAACTGTTTAGAAAATGTTGCTTTTGGTAGCCCAAAGAAGAGACAGAAAAAACAAAGAACAAATTTGAAATCAATCTCCACTCCTTCCTGGCCAATACAAGTTGGAATTAGCATTGTGATTAGCTACTATGACATAAAACTCAAGTGAAGAAATTTATTTAATCAGTGATTTAACGTCATTTTAAATAATATACTGTGCCGTGCAGTAAGAAAATGTGAATTTTGACTCTGATAAATAAAATTTCCATCTGAGGCCACTCAGTTATTTTAGTTTGATTAAAGACCAGCATGTCATTTCACAATTGTAAAAATTACACAATAGAATTTAATTTATGTAAGATTTGAGCTTTTTTTAAAATAGTATTGTCTTCAGGGTTCTTGAAAATATTATTAAAAGAAACAAACCAATCCTCAGTTATTTAAGATCGAATTGATTTGTTCATATATGAAGGGAACTAGACAGGAACAAAATGGCAACATGTTGGTTCAAAAGTATGAGTTCAAACTGGCAAAGAAATGAACTTTTTTCATTTTCAAAGGATTTTCCCTATAAACTCATAATTATTCTGGTTTTAGTTCAAAATGAGATGGTCGCTTACCTTTAAACATGTCAAGTAAAATACCTTGAAAAGTTAGAAAATCAATATAGCTACCTGTGCATGGTAGCTTCAGCATGATTAGAACAACGATAGCATACCTGGCCCAGATAACAGTAGAAAGCTGTGAGTTTAGGCAAAATCTGACAGACCTGCTTAAATTTGTAATTCACAAAATTTTTGTACTTTTTATTCACTTCATCCTTTGTGCTTTTTCAAGGCAGAAAAAAACTCACTGAACAGTAGCGACTGACTCAAAGAAAAATCCCTCCCTTAGCAAAAAATTTTTTTCATTGTCTCACTGAAGGAGAAAAAAGGTAAAAGTTGTCTTGACTCCCAGTTATCGCTGGAAGTCATTCTCCCAAACCTCCCTCAATATCACATCAAATTATCTGTTACAAATTTTGGTGGATGAATCATATTGACCATTTATTGCGCTGTATTGTAGTAAATAACATTTCCAAGCTGATAAATGCGTGCAGAAAGGCTGTAGTTTTCCTGAACTCGGGAACCATCTGCTGTAATACGGTGAAGATAGTTTTATTCCAAACACAGAGCACAGTAAGCAGTCAGGGGATTGCTGACATTCCTTTTAGATGAATGAGAATGACAGCAGGTCCTCCTAGTATTTCACTTCCCATCACATGAACCTATGCTTAATGGCAGGAGGTGCTGCCATGTTACAGGAATCCCTTGCTGAATGTGTTTGGTGCCTCTCTGTCTGTTGCTTGCTCAGAATAAAAGGTATAGTCTAATCATCAGGCATTCTTTTTGTTCCTTATTTTTCATTTCATACCCCTCGTTCCATTTTTCTCTCCCGTCCATCTTGCATGATATTTTTTTGTTCTTGTTGGCTATTGTGCTTTTCACACTTATTGACTTTTTTTTCCGGCTCTGTGCTTTAAGTTTTATGCACTTTTTTCTTATTAACAAATAGGCATTCTGGCTCTATGGAAATCAGAAACCATATTTTAATCTTCACACTATTCCAGTAAGTTTGATACGATTACTTAGAAGCCCATACAAGCTATATCTCACCAGTCAAAAATCTATTTCATGCCCCTCGAACTTGGTGTGGACTTTTCTGATTGAGTGCACCTTCATAACCAGCGACAAAATGCCTTATTATCCAGCAGGCGTGAATGTGACATGAGGGCTTAAAACTGTGGATGCTGAATTGTATTGTGCGACTGAAGTGCACTTCAGTGTCCTATTTAAACTGACAAGCAGCCTTTGCAGCTACACGACTGAACTCTCGTACTCCCTTACATTGGTAGGGGGAAAGGGGGGGGGGGGGGCGTGAAAATGGCTCAGGGGTGTGAGTGCCCCTTATCCACCTTTTAGAAAGTGATGCTTTGACAACCCTATGTCCTCTGAAATGACTGGATTCCTTTTGAAATGTTTTGAGGTAGCTAAACATTCAGGGTCAGTGGGTCGCCACTCGGGAACAACACAGAATGAATGGTGGGTGTAGATTTTAGCATTCAGTCACACATCGTGTTAGTGTCAGTGTTTTGCCTCTTTGAAAGACTGACAGATCTGCACTTAAGGTCTAAACAACACTTTGTCTGCCTATTTGTCAGTATAAATCTGTCAGAAGCATGATGTTTGGCTTAAGTCGTGCTCTAAAAGTCTGCAAAATATAGCTTGTTAATCTTCATGAGGATCAAGGGAAAATAAATTCAGTTATCCCATTCATGTTGTTAAAAGATTTCGCTAGATGTTATTTATTCATCTAAAATCACACGATACGAGACAAAAAATAGACCGCTTTGAGGTTTTAAAGATAACTTTTTGCATATGTAATGTTTTGGGTTGTTTCGAGAGTGAAGCAGTTTGCTTCTCTCTCCATTCAAACTGTTTTTGGTTGTATTTGTTCTTCTAGAGAAGTAAAAATCTTGACTGGCAGCTAAAATCACATGCTTTGTTTATGTCATAGTCATCTCACTTTCTTTCTGTTAGATTTCTAACTGGTAGGCTGCTGTGTCTGTGTCACTGCAGCCAAGTATAAAAATGACTTTTTATAAATATTCTTTCCAACGAACTATACTTTCTTGTAATAATTTGCTGTGATCTTAATCTACAACCTTTCACGTTTTATGAAAGTCAGTGTTTTCAATGTTTAGCTGCTTTTAAATATTTTTTTTTTTACCAATTCTTCTCAACCAGATCAAACGTAAACATAGGGCAAGTGTCTGACCTAAAGGCTATGTACAGTACAGCAATAGTCTTTCCTGTGCTGTAGTTTGGCTTTTCTGTTCTCCCCAGAGAATCATTGGAATAGATCTTAGTTTTTGTTGAAAATTAAAGTTATCATGTAGTATCACTTTGGGTAAACAGGGGTATATAAAAAAAAAGCAAAATCATGAATATGGGTAACAGAATATGTATTTGCGTTTATATTTGTTAAAGGTTTTCATATGTTTCAGCCTTAAACCAACTAAGTAGCAGTGTCATATCTTTTCAGGGTTTCTCTTTATCCTTTTTTTCTGGTATACTTAGCATTTTAGTAAAATCCTTGTTCTGTTTAGGTAATGTTTTATTATCACAGTGTTCCCTCATTTTTTTTGTTTTTGTATGAGCTTCAGTTTCTGTTCTCCCACAGTTGCTTTACATTAGTCATCATCTGTTTTACATCCAGTAGTCACTTTGACCAAAACTTAGGCACTCCTATTGCAGTCAGTCATTGTCAAATCCTCCTGTTACCCTATCACACCTTGTGATAGCACATCTTGTCCAGTTGTTATAATCCACTTCTGTATATTTAAGGTACAGATCCACATCCTTCTACTCCTCAGCGGGAGTATTAAGATGCCTACCAAGGATCAAGGATCTAACACATCAATATTTGATAACACCAGATTGTTTGGGCTCTTTTTCATCAGTTTTAGTCTGTCAGCGGTCCCAGTTCAAATCCAAATAGCCGAGTTCGGGGATCAATTTACTTTTAGCCACCGGAGAACTTCTCTGAGTTGTTTCCCACGCAGTGAAACTAAGCCATTTTTGCTCGCACATTGCAAATGAGTCTGAGTGTTAACAGCACAGCAGCCTTCCTCTAGCCCATGCATGTTGCCAGTTGCTACCATTAAGCTTTAAAGTTTATCCACCTGTATCATGAATCCAGTTATATAGATGTTTGCAATGTCCTAAATGGTCAAAACCGAAAGACACAAGATCCCGTCGATTGCAGCAGCTCGGCCCTCCCTTATAGCCGTTCTTCTGGAAAAAAAATATATAATAAAAGCATTAAGAGACCAGCTGACCAGAACAAGAAACAGATCCACATATGATTCTTTTCTGGAGGAGAATGCAGAAAGAGGCTCCAAATAGTTGACAAGACAAAGGAGTGCGGAAAGCTGGCAGGCAATTTGGTTGGAAAGAAAAAATGTGTCCATTCTCGTGGAGGGCATTAAGGAGTCCAAACATGACTGTGACAAAGCTCAATGTTTGGAGCCTGGCCGAGAGTTTTTCATTGTAGTGGACAAATTTAAAAAGAGGCATTTGGAGCCCCTTTTTTTTGTCATCAATTATGGTTTTATGCTTTAAAGAAATTAGGCAAAAAATACAAAAACACCTGACACCATTGATTAGCTCTGCTGGAATCAACTTATATGTTCTATAATACAATTTTCTGTTTAATTGTGTTATTTTTGATAGTATTATTATAGATTCAACTAACAATATAATCTTCTCGTTAAGACAAGCTGCTGCTCTTAAGTGCCAGAAGATCTAATTTCAAAAAGCTTTATTGCTAAGTTACCTGTTTAATGAAGTACTTAAATTGCTTTATCCTTTGAGTTTTGGAGCTTTTTATGGTTTAACATCCTGTGAAAATAGAAGAATACGGAACCAAAATTTTAAGTGGAATACTTAGCTCACCCTTGTTACCATATATACCCTTTGGAAACTAAACTAATGAAAGTGCTCATCTCCTTATGAGTCTGCTGTTGAAGAATCAGACATTTGATGCTTATCAATCCAGCTACATAAAAAAGGTGTTAAAAATGCATTTTTAAATGAATAATTACAATTCTTCATCCTCTTTAAACTAGTACAGTATATCTTAAAAGCAGCCTCATTATTTAGGTTTGTAGGGCACACATTTTATGAATGGCAAGAGTATTCAGCCACTTGGGGTTGTTATGCACAACTGGAAATAGCTGCTGAAGGACCTAGCACAGCTGAGAGCCAGGGGGTTGAAAGCTCTGTGTACCAAATTATTTTCATGTATATGGTCATCTGAAGTGTTGCCTCACATCTGGATTTTTTTATTTTGAGTTAGTGTTTTTTTTTTCTTCTTTTCATATGCTGTAAAAAATAACCATCTAATACTCAAATGCAAAGATCAAAGCAGTTAATACCCTCGTTAGTCAACAGCAACTTCAAATAGAGTGGATGGTGTTGTGATCTAATTTATCATATACAGATTAACGGTTTTAGATCTTCTATGAGCTGATTTTTCAAAGCAGTAAAGGGGCATGTGTGGCTTGGTGATGTGTACCAAAGCAGGGATTTAATTAAATGAAATATTCTGATGGGGATTTTTAGAAAAATACGAAACATTTAGAAATACTCACAAAAACTGAGAGAAAAGAACTAATTCCAAAAAAGTATTCCTCCATTTCTTTGTATAGTTTGGACATATTGTGAACATTTCCACTGACTTTTTAGACTCTTACATTTTTTGCCCCAAAAAAGCCATTTCAGTGCCAAGTTTAGTGTCTTTGACAAATCACAATCCTACCACAAGAACTTTTGGTTTCAGAAAGAGCACACTCAAGACGAAGATACTAAAAACATTTGTAGGATGGTGTCTTATTTTATTTCTTAGTTCATCTAATTACTGATAAAAACCAAGGGGGGGCGGTGACTGCACATTCATGACACAAGGCATGTTTTATGTCATGTCTCCCTGCTTTCCAAAGCAGAGTAACAAAGACCCTGAAGCATGACTTGCCTTACTGACTTCAAGCTAAATCTGAAAGCTCGTCTTCTGTCACTCTAATAGCCTCCCCAGAAAGTTATTTCAATGATTTTGGCAGTGTGGCTGCTGTGTGCGTTGTGACCAACTATTGGCCTTCGAACCAAGGATTGCACCACATGGCTGTCTCAAATAATCCTTTCATTCCGTGCACAACAAAAAAACACACATCATATGGTGCATTTGTTACATGAGTCGGACCCCCAGCTTGAGTTAAACTTGTACATCTCCAAATATCTTGCAGGATTGGCGAGACTTAACAAATTTTTGAATTCTTCAGGCTGCAGTTTAAATTGAACAAGTAGCTGCGAGGTTGTCAAAGGAAACCTTCTGCATTGTGTTTATTGGTGAATAAGGCGTAGGAGGCTGGAGGAGAAACAAGCAGCTGCAGCAGCTCACAGGTGTTTTTTTTTATGCCTATTCGTTGATCTATCTGAATAACAACTGCTTTCACTATTTCAGACTACGGAGAGTGTAAGATAACAGGGTGTTATAAGTCACAGTAAAATAAATAATCAAACAGTTCAAAAATATTTTTTTATTTAATGCAAGATAGTCTACTTGGCAATGTCCAGTGTTTTTTGCGGATTGTTGTCTCTACCCGCTGTGCACAAGTACAGACTAAAACTTTAGCCATTTTTTGCAAAGTAGCTCAGAATCAGTCAAATTGGAAAGAAAATGCCTGTGAAGATTAATTTTCTAATCTTACCCCAGATTTTGATTTGAATATAGCTCTGGTCTTTGACCAGAGCATTCTAACACATCAATATTTTTTGATATAAACCACTCTTGTTATCCGGCTGGAAGCTGAACACTCTTCCCAACTCCTGAGTCTTTTGCAGCCTCTTAACAGATTGATTCCATGAAAGCCACATATTTTAGGTCATCTAATGTTTCATTTACTCTCAACAACAATTTCCTGTTGAAAAAAACTCTACCCATAGCATGATGTTACCATTGTGAGTGTTCAGGTTGTTCGTTTTCTGTCACGCTCAGTGTTTTACATGTTAGCCAAAATGTTTATTTTTTGGGTCTCTTCTGATCAGAGAACCTTCCCTCCACATCTTGTCCGCTGTCCCTGACATGGCTTGTGGCAAACTGTAACCAGGACATTTTGTGGCTTTCTTTTCAGCAGTTTCCTTCCTCTTGCCACTCTTTCTATTAAGGCCAGATTTGTGGAGTAGATGACAAATGGTTGTCCTGCAGTAAACATTTTCTCCCACCTCAACTGTGGGTCTCTGCAGGGATGGTTGGTCGCTTGCTTTTCTGATTAGAAATCAAAACGGGAAGCCTATGGAGAAAAGACACTAATCACATTTTTACACAATGGATTTAACGGTTCCCCATGAGATGTTAAAATCTTTGAATGCTGTTTCATAGCCTAACTACTTTAAAACGTCGCCACAACTTTTTCCCTGACTGGGCAGCCCTTTTCTCTGGTCTTCCTTATACTATTTGTTCACTAATGTTTTTAACAAACCTCCTAAGCCTTCACAGAACAGGTTGATTTATAATTATATTTCATTAAGCACAGGTGAATTGTGTTTACTTGTTATGGAGACTTCAGAGGTAGTTTGTAGTTTTGGATTTTGTAGGGGTATCGGGGTAGTAGTTCTGACTTGACCTGAGACAGGATTATCCAGACCCAAACATTTGGCTGATATTTACAGCCTAGTAAGAGCACGGGTGACCATTTACGGCTTACAAAAACCTGATGGAGATCCTCCAACTTAGCTTCAGTTTAGCCACATTTCATTGTGATATGTCAAACCATTCGGTGGATTAATAATGAGTGAAGTGACTTTCAAGTTCGACAAATTCAATTAAATACATAAGTTATTTAAAAATTGCTAAAGGTTTTCAGAAACAGTAGTTCTAAAAAAATATTTGAAAGGAGAAAAACACTCTGCTCTAGGTTCAGTGGAAAAAATAGCCAATTAAAAGCAGGGTTTAATGAAAAATACTCCATCTCTGTTTGTCACAAACTGTAACTTTGAAAAACAAGCAGAAGTCTAAGTATAGTTGGAAAAAGAAAAATCAGGCCAAAAAGACTCAGATGTATTTAGGGGTAAGGCCATTTAAGGCTTTCAAGTCGAGCAGTAGGATTTTAAAATCAATAGCAAGTCTAACAGGGAGCCAGTGCAGGAAGGAGAGCTCAGAAATGTTTGAGTGTTTTTCATCTAGAAACATGCTGCAGTGGTTTTTTTTAGGTCAGGAGGTCAAGTAAAGGGTCAGAATAAAATATTGTTTACTTTTTAATTACTTTAGTTCAATATCATTAAAGGGTGGCTCAATTCATTAGCATTGTACATAAAAATATGCTCAAGGGAACATAATTTTACTGACTAATGACATTTTTAGGCAGCTTTTTGTGATTGTATTAGATTTGGAAAATTTAGCTTTTCTATTTCGTTCACTGCTTTTAATTATAAACAATATTTGTCGAATTCATTCCTCCTTGTTCTGCCTACAATTTTCTGTTTTTATTTGTGTTATTCTAGGTGCTTGACATGCCGTGTACACGGCAAAAGCCCACAGGAGGATTCAAACTTTCCCTGACTTTATTTTCACCCCAGCGTTCATTAAAGTAAAGGTTTATTTGGGTTGTTTTAAGCACCTGATTTAAAATGCTTTGTTTTTTTTTTCCAATATTTTGCTTAACGCGTTCTATATGTGGATACGGTCTCTATGGTTCAAGCTAAACAGAGCTATGCAACTTGCTATTGACATTTTCAGATTTGATTAACCTTTCCTTCTCCATTCTGCTTGTTACATTAAATTAACATTTAGCAGTTTCACATATGAGACAGGATTTGTAGCAGTTCAGTGCTCTTTTCTGTTTCTCATCTTATTTGGCTTTATTTATGCAATAGTTATTGATATTGAACATGTTTCTTCTTTTCCCTTCTTCTGTTACTCCCTGCTGCTTTTCCCTCTGGGCAGTCTTGCTTTAAATAAAATATCTTTAACAAACATTTAAACATGTTAATATCCTCTACATTGTTACATTTCATTATTTGTTGTGAGCCGGCAGATGTAATTTATTGGGAGCAAGAGCCTGAAATATCCACTTTGCTGGGTTTTTCGCTGTTGTATCTGAAAATGAGAACTGTCTCTCACTTTTCCCGCAGTTGTTGGTGATGTAACGGCGGTCTGATTCATTCAACCTTCATTCTGACACTCTCCCGGGATGCAGCAGAAGCAAAAAGAAGCATATTGAATATGTTAAATCAGTAAAATATTCTGTCAGTCTCACAAATGTAAACAAACAAGTCTTTTCTGAAAAAAACATAATGGGAACAGTGATTTCGTCAGTACCAGTGGCCTGACAGGAAGGAAAACAGTCAAAGGAATATCCTGTTTTCTCATATCAAAAGCCATGATCTGAATTATGAACAGCAATTTTCACTTTGAAAAAGTTCACCTCATTCTTCTGTTGATCTCTTGCAGCCAGGCGTTAAACTTTTATCTGTGTTTTGGGTTGTATTTTTTGTTTCCTCCTAACCTCTGGACTCTATTTATTGAAAAGTCAGTTTTCTTACAAACGTTTTCATGCAAAGTCATTTTCCAGAGTCTGAGACATCCCCAGTCTTGATTTGGCTCTTTTTTATCCAAGGGAATGGACTTCCTGGTGAAACTCTTAGAGATCTGGCTTCTCTTTGGCTCTTACAGTTAAAGTTAACTGGTTGAGTAGGTGGGTCTTGCAACCTGAAGGTTGTAGGTTTGATTCCAACTTCCTCTTTTCTATAGGTGGGTAATGGTACACTTCCAAAAATATTGCACTCAAGTAAGAATAGCAGTCATCATGTTTTTGATTAATAGTAAACTCAGGATTGTAGGCAGATGTTTGTTTACCTGACATGTTTCGTCATGTCACTTCTGCCGCGATAATCGAACACTCAGAAATAATATACCAAAGAGTTTTAAGAATAGCAGTATTTTGATATATCTTTACTCAAGTAAAAGTAAAAAATAACCATCCTAGTAACTACTCAAATAAGAGCTAAAACGTTTTTGGTTTTTGGCCAATAAATCTAAGACTTGAACAGGGAAAATCTTCTTCAAAATGCAGAGTAATGGTGTTCTCATCATGTGCACCCTACTTGACACACCTGTGCTTCATTTTAACCATTTAAAATAGGAATACATGTGGGGGTGACTATTTTCCCCCTTGTAAAAATAGTTTTTTTTTTGTTTGATTCAAAATGATAAATATCCATATGTGCAAATATTTATGAAGAATACTGTCTATCGTAGTGTGTCCTGATTTTTTTCTCTCCTGCTTGCAAAGCCAAAGGATGCAACCCTCTGGTTCTGCAGGGTTTTTCTCTACTAAGAAATGGCTTTCACATCGAAAAAAACAAACAAAAGAACTTTAAATGACCTTCAGAAAGCCTTCAGCACTTCTGACCAAGAAAAACTTCAAAAGTTACTTTAAAAGGTTACAGGAAATTCTTACTCGATAAAAGTAAAAATATAAACAATATTGAAGTAGTTTTAAAAGGTTTGCACAGTATTTAAATTTCTACGACTTTGTAAGAATCCACGTCAGATTTTTTTTTTTTTTACAGGTACATGTGCTACATACTGCATTTTTGTTCAGGTCAAATCAGATTAACAGGTTTTCACTGTTAAATGATCAGGGTTTGAGGCTTTTAGAAAACACTCTGGTCAAGGTTTCCATCAAACCCTGCCCCAAGTTGCTTAGCAGGACAGGAGAAAATTCATTCTCTGGGTAGGGATGGTTGACACTCATTGACATTCCTCTTGCATCGTCCCACTCCCTTTTTCTTCCCGGTGGCCGGCACCCGGTGTCTCAGCAGTCCTATATAAAGGACCCGCCTGTGCTGTCTGCTGATAAGAAACAGCTCGACAACCGAGTCGTAGTTACAAAGCTGAGTTACAGACACAGCACCCTGCTCTGTCCATCTTGCTTAAACCTTAGGGGAAACTTTTGCTTTATGCTCTGTCTCACTGTTTTTCATCCCCCCTGCTGTTTCTGCTGTCAATGTTGGTCTTTGTGTCACTGGTTATGTTGAAAATGGATGCTGAGGAGGACCTGATATTCTGGCATCCTGCCCAGCAACTGTAATAAATTGAACTCCAATGACAGCTGTTAAATGATGTGCCTCTCTTATCAAATCTCCTTCTGTCTACCATGGATAAGTCTCTGACCCTGTTCTCTTTATTCCAGGTCCTCCCTCCCTCCCTTCCCTTTTCTGAGGAGACTGCTGCCGTTGTCACTCCACGTCCAGGCCTCCCTGCCCCTTCTCCCCCCTTCAACATCACAGGGCAGCCACGGACGACTTGGCTATTTTCCAGAGAGGCACCGATCCTGCAGCCACGTCAATCACGTCTTCACCGCTGGGTAACTATTTGGCTTTTCGATTGTGCTGGAATGAGCAGAACAGAGGTTTGAGATTATAGAGCCCAGGCTTTTGGAAGATGTCTTTCATGCTTGTTTGTTACTTTTGGACTCACTCATGTGTGCAGCCTTCATGTAAAAGAGGCATTTTCTCCAGCGAAGCATGTAATAACTGACTGTCTCCCACACCCACACAGAGAAGCCCGAGGGCTCAGAACGAATCTTTGCAGGTTTTATTAGTGGTTATTCTCTAAGCCTATTGACTCGCTTGACTCCAGGTATCATCTTCTAAACTGTGTCTGCTTCACATGGATCGGCAGCGCTGGGTGTTTGTAAAGAGTAAAGTTCTTAAAGCTTCACTAAGCACATCATTTTGACGAAAAACACATTGTGTGAAATCAGTAGCCTTCGTTTCTGAACCGACAGATAATCACTGAATGGCTCAGCTGATTAATTCAGGGATATAGAACATTTTTTAGAAGCTTACTGCACACACTTTTGTTTTAACAGCTAAAAAATATTCACTCAGAATAAGGTTCCTTTTAACAGACAGAATAGAATTTTGCGGTTCTCCTTTTCACAAATATAGCTAAGAAATTAAAAGATATAGACTGATGCTTAAATGTGGTTTAAAGGTGGTGGAGGTTCAACAAATACCATAAGCAAGTTTAGTCTTCAACATCTTTTTTTAGGGTACAATTTTTACTGGATCTATGAAATAAAAAAGCTATCTTTCTATTATATATATATAAAACCATCAGTGACACACTCAGTTGTCATGGATTAAAATTCTGCAGTGCACGCATGGTCCCCCTGCTCAAACCAGCAAATTTCAAGGCCCATCAGAATTTTGCCATTTACCTTCTGGATGATACAGAGTAGAAATGGGAGAAGGTCATGTGGTCTGATAAGACAGAAGTGGAGCTTTTTTGGTCTAAACTCCACTTGCCGGGTTTGGGGAAAGAAGAAGAATGAGTACCAGTGTTCTGAGAACACCATCCCAACTGTGAAGCATGGCGGTGGAAACATCATTCTTTGGCAATGGTTTTCTGAAAAGGGGACAGGACGACTGCACCGTATGGACGGGGCCATGTATTTTGAGATCTTGGCCAACAATTTCCTTCCCTCATTAAGAGCATTGAAGATGGGTCGTGGCTGGGTCTTCCAGCATGACAACTACCCGAAACACACAGCCAGGGCAACTAAGGAGTGTCTCCATAGGAAGCATCTCAAGGTCCTGGAGTGGCCTAGCCAGTCTCCAGACCGGAATCCAATAGAAAATCTTTGCATAGAGCTGAAAGTCTCTGTTGCCCAGTGACAGTCCCGAAACCTGAACGCTCTGGAGAAAACCTGTATCGAGGAGTGGACCAAAAGCCCTGCTGCAGTGTGTGCAAACCTGGTGAAGAACTACAGAAAACGCCTGAGCTCTGTAATTGCAAGCAAAGGTTTCTATACCAAATATTGAGTATATATATATATATATATATATATATATATATATATAATATACTGTTTGATGTATCAAATACTTATTTCACACAATATAATGGAAATTAATAATTTAAAAATCACCCCCCACTGTAATTTTCTGCAGTTTTGTTTTACATTATGTCCCTCACAGTTTGAGTACTTTTGATGTAAAATACAGACCTCTACCTGGTTTGTAAGTGGGAAAACTTCAAACATCTGCACAGCATAGGTTTTGATTATTGATAGATTAGACAAAGCAAATGGGGCTCTAGACAAACTAGCGCCCAGACACCCTGCGGAGGATATTATTTTCAGCTGCTTGTATCTGTGATCTCATTCTTTTGGTCACTACCCAGAGTTTGTGATCACAGGTGAATGTTGGAACGTAGATCGAACTGTAAATCGAGGGCTTTCGGCTCAGCTCTCTCTTCACCACGACAGACTGGCTTGTGACTCCTAGCTTGGACTATCTGTCCCTCCTGTAGCATGAACTGTTATGTCCTCATCCCTCATGTTTCATTCTTTCCCCTTAAATCCTGGAATCGGATTCTTTCATAAACCTACAGAATGAGGTGTTTAAACAGAGAGGCTGATTTTGGTTGGTTAGGAGAAAGTTGTTGTCTGCACCTGTTTACATTCATAACCCTACCTCACATTTTTATGTGCAGATGATTTTGCTGCAAATTGCTTGCTTCATCATTCTTTGGTGTCTCTACACATTAGTTTGACAATCCAGTTAAAAATTCTTTGTTTTGTTTTTTTACAGAAAAACATTCTGTTCTCTTTTTACCTCCATGGACAGTGACCGGCTTTAAAATGGACCACTTACATTTACTGAGTTATTGCTCATGTAACGAAGTATATAGCTAGGTTTGTTAGTGTGACATTTACTCATAAAAATTGTTATAAAGTAACTTATTCACACTTGAAAGGCCAGATGTGATTTATTAATGCTTTTTCTAATTGGATGATTTTTAGATTCTTGGGGTATGAAATATATTGATCTAAATCATTTCAGCAAATCAACAGTGGTAAGGTTAATATGGCAGAGAAAGCTTTTTGACTTATTTGCTTTGTTTAAAAGGGGTTTATTTTTGGGCCAAAACCCCCTTATTTGCTGATTTTAACATCATTTTCTTTCAATTTAGTGTCTTCATTTGGCCTGGTTATCATCACCTCAAGAAGGTTTCTAATCTGTTGCTAATCGTTAAGTTGTGTTGCATTTTTTTGGGGATAAAATGTATGTTCTAATTTATAATTTTCCTTGGACAAAGCTCAAAATCTCTTGATGAATAGCAATTTTAGATTTCCTGTATTTCAACAGGTCTTCTCTTGTGAACAGAGCTGAAGCCATGCAGAGCTATAAGATGATGTTTAGGATTTTAAAAATTTGCCTCAAATTAATTAAGTTTTATTAAAGTGTAGATAAATATTTGTAAGTCATGATTGTGTATTCCTAAGCATACTAATAGATTATGTGCTGTCTAAAATCAATATTTAATTTTTTTCATTAGAAAGACTGAAAGTTTGTTCAGTTTGGACACAACTGAAACACCCTTCTTTTCTATATATCTATACCCATGTCATCTCTGCAGGATGAACAGGGGTGGGCTATTGGCTATCTCTCTAAAGGGGATTAGAGTGGCTAATAATTACCCTCGTAAGCATGTTTTTGGATGGTGCAGAGGTATTAACCTGAGGAAAATGCCTGGGCAGAACATGCAAACTCCACATAGTGAAGATTCAAGCCGGAATTGAAACAAAGACCTTTATGCTGCGAGGCAGCATTCTTAATAAATCATCTATTGTGCAGTTTACTAAATGAAAACACTTTAAAGTTTCTAAATAACTGCTTGGATAGATATTCATCAAACAGACAAACTCAAAAACTCAAAGTTGAGAGATGAACGTGAAAGACTGGCAAACTGGTAAGTGAGCACTATTTCCTTGTTCATAGTGTTTGAATAATAATAAGTAAGTAAACTATAAGCAAACTATATTCACAGGCCCTAAACCACAAAGTACATTGCAATAAAACAATCATAAAAACACTGAAGAACTAGAAAAGCACTTGGAGAGCGCATACTTCCACCAAGGCAGCTCAGTCCCCCCAATGCTGTGATCTAATTCTACATTTCTTAGATTCCTTGACCACAAAAACACACCTTTAGCAGCTGTATTTACACTTTCATTAGTTTAGTAGTTAATCACGAAAGTTGTGGTTTTTCGATCATCTCCAAATTCTCATCACTTGTTCCTGGTCCCATTGCAGATATTTCCTGAAAATGTCATTAAAATCTAGCCATAACTCTTTGAGTTATGTTGCTAACAAACAGACAAACAGCCAAACCCTTTCAAAAACATTAAGGTAAAAATGCAAAGGTAAAAAAACCCCAAAAGAAAATATAAAACGGCATATATATAACATCATACAGCATGAAACTAGTTAACAGCCGGTCTGAATAAATTAGTCTTCAGCTGCACCTTAAAAGAATCAACAGAATCAGGAATGCACAAAGATAAATAGATGAAGAATTTGATAGTGGTGCAGCATGTTTACATCATGTAATAATTTAGGGAGTACTACAGTTCTATCATTGCTGTATTCGTTGCCTTGCAAAACCAGAAGCTTTAATGAATTCATTGGGATTTAAGTGATAGACCAGGGTCTGCAACACAAGTCCTCGAGTGCCACTCTCCCTCAGCCTTCGGATGCATCCCTACCCCCACACACCTGAATCAAGAGAATCATTAATAACCAAGCCTTTGCAAAACTTGGTGACAAGACAAGGAGCGATTTAGCCTTTTGATTAAACTGTGTTTTGACAAAAATGCAGCCAAATGTTGCAGGAAAGTGGTACTCAAGGACCAAACTCTTGGAATAGGCCAACAAAAAGTATTGCATATGTATGAGGTGGAAGAAAAATCTGATTTTTATTAAAACAATTAAAATATATAAGTGTACTGTACATTTTAAGTTCAGAGGTCTCTTTATCTATCTTTATTTACTGTAAGTATAAAAACTGCTGTTCTGTGAACAAACCACATGAAGATCAAGGAACATCACAGAAAGGTCAAGGAGAAAGGCTATGGAGAAGTTTAAAGCTAAGTTTCAACTATAAAACAATATCCTAATGTTTGACCTTTTTGCAGACTTCTCCTTAGTCCATCATCTGAAAATGGAAGGCACGAATGCATACAAACCAAGACATGAAAGTTCTCTGAGAGGCTAGGCAATGCAAGTATTCACCAAAAAAGCAACCAAGAGGATGCTTGTAGAACCTGTCAGTTGTTACCAGTTGCATTCTATCAGCAATGGCTTTCTTCTTGTCACTATTATATGAAGGCAGATTTGTAAAGAAAGCCATAAGAAGGGTCACTTGCATTTTTCTACAAACCAGGAGGAGACAAAACAATGTGGAAGAAGGTGCTTTGCTCAGATGAGAGAAAAACAGGAAAATCTGCAAAACACTATGTATGGTGAGAAAGCTAACAAAGCACATGAAGTTCGTTTCTACTATTGGACCTTCAGGGTAATTTTACCAGATCTTTATCTGACACAGTAATTTCTTGGCCCACTCCTCTAAAGCATAGTTTATACTACTCCATTTTGACGGAGACTGATTGACTCAGAGCCATTATGCGTCACCGCAAGGGCTCTCTATCACTTACGCAAGGACGGATAGAGTAGAGGTCCATTTTCTAACTACTACTACTACTAAACGTATAGCGTATACCTGTGATTGGTCAGCTCAGCAACAGCCAGAGATTGTTTCACCAGAACAGGGCTCTACGTATAGTCGCTGTAATCAGTAGTTAATGCAGCGTTTGTGCACTACATCCTTTATATTGAAAGGATAATTTATCTAATCTGGTTTTTTGGCGACTTTGAACACAAGGAGATGTAGGAAAACAACAAAAAAAAGGCTGCTGTGTTTGTTTATCTTTACAACGTAATCAAAACTAATCAATAAAATGCTTTCAGAAGACTGCAGAAAAAAACTGAAACAACGCTGTAGGCAGATAGTAGGCTTTTGCCGCAAAAAAAAAAGTTAACACCCCCTGCTGTCCTGGTCGAGAATTACTTTGCAATGCTGAAAAATCTATGTATAACAGAGAAAAAGAAACGGATTACTATAAATGAAAAATGTCTCCGTCAATATGTCTGCATCTGCATGCAAATTTGAAATATAAACTAGGCTTAAGCCATTATGTTTCGATACAAAATTTGCTAAGACGTCACAACTCTTTAGTCAGTAAGAAGCATCACTTATTAGTAGGGATGGGTATCGTTTAGGTTTTATCCGATACTGGTGCCAAACCGGTACTTTTGAAACGTGCCGGTGCTTAAACTGTGCTTGAAACGGTGCTTGAAACGTTGGTTCAAGAATGGAAAACATACATACTTTGTCCAAAAACCCTCTTATTTAGTTTTTTTTAGTAGGGCTGTCAAACAATAAAAAAATTTGATCTCGTTAATCACATGGTAGCTGTAAATGAATTGCCATTCCTAAATATGACCAAAAAAACCTACAGTCTTCAGTGTAAACAGGACAAATCTAGATGCAGTTGCTCTATTAAAAAATTTAATATTTGAGAAATCAATTAAGTTTTTGTTTTGAACTCCACAATCACATTCACAATGTTTGTGTTGTCCTATATGAAAAAATAATAGCAAATTGAGGTAGAACTAACGGAAATATATGAATAAACTTAACGATTGGATATCAGCAGTCTGTTTTAAATATCAGATCAATCACATCTAATATGCATGTAATATAATGTCACAAATTACCATTTTTCAAAAGTAAACACTCAGCAGATTGTCCAGATGTACACAGATACTTCCGCTAATAGTTAGCACTAATTTAAGTCCGAAAACATCACTTTAACTGAATAATTTCATATTTTTAATGCAGCGGTATCTCACTATGAACTGTACTTAAGCTAAACAGTGAGCCAACTGGCAAAAATCAACTTAAATACGGAGCATTTAAACTCTTCGCCGCACACACCCGAGCTGACATCCGAAGCGGACAGATAATTCTCACTGACAACTTATGAACTTATTATATCACCACAAAGCCAATATGCCAATAATAATATAGTTAAATGCCATTTAAGATCACAAACCCATTCTGATGCACAACAAACTGCAGTTTAGTTGGTTAGGAAGGAGAGCTGATGTGTTGCAGGCTGAATTATAAACAGAGCGCTGTTCTGGGAATTAGTTTTTCATTGCGTAAAAAAAGAGGGGAAAAAGAGTTAATTCTAGTAATTAATCGATCCGCATTGGTTAGTTAATTTCAACAGCCCTACTGTAACTTTTAGCAGTTTGTTGGACATAAATAGCCATGTTTACCTTTTTTGGTGATACAGGGAATCACTCCTGGCTGATGGCATGCCCAGAATCCATTGTGCTTGATATCTCCGGTAAAAACAAGAAACGAAATAAGGCACCGAAATGTGCGCTGCTTTTCGGTCTGGTTACTATCGTTTATGTGAGAGCCGGTGCAATTATAGCACCGGACATCGGTACCTATCCCTACTTATCAGCACCAAGAGGTGCTCTCACTACCTGTTTTAACAAGAGATGGACATGAATAAAGCAGGAATTGTCGCTGCATTTCTTATAAAGAAGCTTGTTTGGCAACGTCTGCTCATTTTCTTCAGAGTTACAACCGAACAGCATGACATAACCACAGCTCCCAGTGACTCTACTGGGCCATTTTAGATTACATACCCTAAGACTGGTACTCAGTTGGTACCTGAAACGGCCCCGTTGCCCTGGTCCGGTGTAGCGGAGACAAGTGCATACCGAGAAGGTCTGGTAAAATTACCCTAAATTTCTGATAGTGGATAAATGCCTATAGATGAGCTCTTTACAGGGTAATCCAGAAAACTTGTTGGAAGCTGCAAAAGACTGGGTTAGATGTTCACTTTCTAGCTGGACAGCAACCCTAATCATACAGCCAGAGCTACAATGAAGTGGTCTAGATCAAAGTATATTCTTGTGTTTTAAACAGTGAAAGTCCAGACTTAAATCCAATCGAGAGTCTGGGACCATACTTGAAAACTTATGTTCACAGATACTCTCAGTAGTGACAACCTGATTCACGAACACACAGTTTCCACAGTGCAGTTTCAAATCTCTTATAAGTGTAAGAGCATCCTTTTAAGACGAAGCAGTTGATGTGACAAAAAAGAAAACCACAAGGAGAGAGCAGACCTTCACAAAGCACCTTGCAGCCCCCACTCCCCCAGATTGCAATTCACAAGATATCAATCCATCATCACCCCTAGAATTTAATAAAATTATTCCTTGGCAAATTTCTAACATTTCTTCTTAATCCAAACCCGTTCATAAAAGCTTCATACTTAGAAGCGGAGGTGTTCATATATTTAGGAACATTTCCACTCACAAGTACTAGAAGATAAATACCACATTATTCACAAATGTTTTTCTACACACGAAATATGCATAGATCTGTTTGTAAGTATGGTTGATAAACGAGGGCGCGGGATCATATCTAAGAGAATAACACACATTTGGTTTTTTGGTCAGTAAATTAATTATAGATTCAAACTTAGCTGCTCCCTTGCTCTTAATAGATGTAAGTTGTATTCCCTGGACTAGTGATCCAAGGTGAAATCCATCAGCAGCTAATATTGCTGGTTTATAGTGGTGTTTTGCTTCTGTGATGGAGAAATTAATTATTATTCATTTATTAGTCCAAGGAGGACCAAATCCTCGCTTCTCCGAAGATGGGAGGTCACCGGCCGGTCGCTGATCCCGGGTCCAAACGACTTGGTTCTCTCTTGGCACTCGTTCCGCCGCTGGAAGCCGAAAAACGTTTAGGCGCCAAGAATGTAGTCGGATTTTAGACTCCTTTAGATTCCTTTAAGTGTTTGGAGGTTTTAATAAAAGTTGAATTTATCATACAGAAGACAGTACAGATCACAGTGAATGCTGAATACTGCCTCGCCCCAGCTCAAATGAAAATAAGTATTTATTAAGATAAGCAACCTTGCATCAGTCTTTTCTGAAGACAAAACTCTTCTCTCAGGGTGGGAATTTCTCAGGATGAAGGCACCTGGCTCTTTAGCTGGGAATAAGTGAACCTTGGCAATGGCAATAGCTTGGGTTAAATCGTAACACAATAAGAGAAACTCTCAAAACTAAGTATATAAGAAGAAACATTAATCTCAGGCAGTAAGATTTTCTGTAACCTGTGTTCCCATGTGAACTCAACACCTGCTTTCTGGCCCATCTGCATCTTCTGTTTTTCACACCCTCAGCTCTCAGTGTTAATACTACTAACAGATGAATCATAATAATACATATCTCCATCACAGCTTCATTAGAACATAATGATTTATGTGTGTAACCCAGTGCTTTTTGTCTATTTTAAGGTGGTCAAAATTTTAAAGATGAGATATCAAATCATTTTTAGCAAAAACTCCATCAGTCATCTGGGCTAAGCCCCATATCTTCTATCCTGAATCCACCCCTCATGTTGCGTGCGTTTTTTTTTTTTCAGGCTAAATAAATACATTCTTCCATGAATGTTTTGATGAATTGGAACATTTAAAATGAATTCCTCCATCATTTCTGAAGGACTTATGTGAAAAAATATTTCCAACTAAGTCTTCGCTGCAGCCTGTAAAATTTCAGAGCTGGACCAAACGTCCTCTGTAAATGAAGACTGTGGAGATGAAAGTAAACAACATTTTCATCTCACTTCTCTCAGAAATGTTAGCGAGTCAAAATAGTTTTTTTTTTTAAAGAGCTTTGCTCCTTAAGATATATTTATTTCACGCTACGTCTTGTCTTGTCAGAGCTGATGTGGCTCTCCACCCCTGGCATTTAAAGCTTTTTCACTCTCTTTCTGTTCTCTCACGCATTTGACTTTAATCTGCGTTTTAAAGTGTCTGCCCTTCTTAATTTTCAAACGCAAATTGAGAAAAATTGAAGGTGATATTTCCATTTATGCCTCCTTTTAATGCTTTCATATCTCTGTGTGTGACTCATCTAATTTACGTTTTAAATGATGTCCCCATAACCTGATTCTCTCCCACTGGATGAGAGGGATTATACTTTCAGTACCACTAAGAAAATGAGGCCGTTGTCTCCCTTTTTCTTTCTTTCTCCTTATTTCACCCTGCAGCTGTGGGATGTTGCGTTCAACAACTGCGTTCTTGCAATCCGCTCTTGTTACAGAACCACGGTTTGAAGCCTCATAAAGCTGCGTAAATAGGGCCTGGGTTTTGGCATGTTGTCATTTAGGTGGATTTGACCCTCTGGGACCGATTCAATTACAGTCTCCCTTCAGGTAATCTCCTACGCCTGGCCTTATCTCTGATTCCAAATTACTGAGCTTCGGCCAAGTCTTCACAGCGGAGCCCACTGAAGGAAGTTAGTGAACAAGGAAGGAGCTTAAGGTCATGAAAGGTGACGGTAGGATTTAAAAAAAGAAGGTTAACTGTAGATACACTTTAAAGTTGAAGCAATTTGGGGGATGAAACTCCCGCTCAGAGCTCTCAGTTGGAAGAGAAATTGGTGTTGTGAACTCTTCACTGTTAACTCAAACCATTTTAGCATCATAGCATGTAGGAGGACTGGTTTCCATTCATTGTTACATATAAGATATCTTCTTCTGGGATTCAGTTTAGCACGTCATACTGCTACATTTTGAATGACTGTTGGCGAAACAGACTTTCTGTTCTTATTTTTCCCCCTCAAATCTGACTGTGACAGTGAAAGCTGTTAGCTGACCATCTGCATGTAAAGTCTTTCCTTTTGAATGTTTTAATTTAAAAAAGTTGCATCTCAAATCATCTTTACCAAAATCTGTCATCTTGTGAAAATGTGCCTTTTGCCTGTTACTACTCTGCTGTGGCGTCACTTAAAGCTCCATTCACGTACTAATGGCTGAGAGAAATAAACCTGATGAGAAAGAAAACATATCCATGTACAAGCAAAAGCTGAGGGGTAATTGGATTATGCTTCCCCAGTCTACAGTAGATGTGTCTTGTGGATCGGGGAGATGGCCAAGGGGCGGGATCCCTGAGGTAGTTTGTTGGGGTGCTGCAGAAGTATGTATGAGCCAAGCCAAAAAGCAAAGCTCTTAATTTACTTATCCGTCTATGATACTATTCTGACCTATGGCCATTATACATGGAACATGAGTAGAGCCGCTGCTTCTCATCATTGAAAGGGGTCAGTTAATGTAGTTCAGGATGCCTCTGACCAGTTCCCTTTAAAGGTTTTTCTGTGCACTTCTCATTGCGACGAAATCCCAAGGAAGACCCAGAACTCGCTGGATCTGCATCAAATCAAATTAAACGTTATTTATAAAGCGCGTTTCAAACTACATAGCTTCCCCTCCCTCCTAACCCAGAATAAAAACATGATCACAACTATAACCCTCCTCCTCCCAACCCATTTCCCATGCGCACACGCACTTAAAAGCAACAGTAAACAAAAGCAACATTTTGCTGAGTACAGATAAGCCAGGAAACGCCATCATGGGAGCCATCTGCATTGGCAGCAGCAGATCAACCACAGCAGCCAAGGCAGTGACCTAGGGCGCCTAGAGGAGGGAAGGCTCAGACTCCTACCTCCACCCCAGCACTATTTAAAGAGCACCCAGGCAGAAACAGCCGATCACCGCACCCTAGGGAAACACTGGAAGGAAGATTAAAATGAGTAAAAATATTAAAATAAACAGTAGGTAATGAGACAAATTTTACGACATTTTAAATTATCTAGTGTAAAACAATAAGATGTGATCAAATAAAACATGCATAGAAAATAAACAGATATTAATAAATAATAGATAGTTAAAAGCTCAGCTAAAAAGGTGAGTCTTGAGCCTGCTCTTAAAACAATTAATATTCTTTTCAGCCCTGAGGTCCTCAGGCAGCCTGTTCAAGAGGTGAGGGCCATAATGATGGAAAGACGCCTCACCAGGAGTATATCCTGTCTGGCCTGGGATTGTTCTGAATGAGCTGGAGGACGATCAATAAACTTTAATTTCTAAAGAACATTTATCACTGCAACTAGAACTCACTTTAATTATGCAATATAAATTAACAAAACCACATAAGCAATAATAAGATGTATTAACTCTATAATTCATATCGCTTTTCAAAAAAATATCAATCACTTGGTTCATGCAAGAGCAGGCAATAACTATCCATTAGGAAGTTGTAAACAAAAAGTACAAAATAACAACAAAAAATTAAAACTACCGTTGCCCTTCGGCGCATAATCTTACCCCACATCTGTCTCACTTTTGTGCTTTCTGCTATAGAACCCCCTGTAGGCCATTAGCTAGTAAAAAAATTCTATAAATTAGCAACATCATTGTAGAGGAAGTAGGGTCCAAAGCGTGGGAAAAAAGTGTTGGCTTTTAGTCTGCAATTTGGGGTATTTCTTAGTGTTCCATGCTAACTATGCTAGCAGTAGATATAGCTTTGCACACTGAAATTTTAAACAAATTAAATGTTCCTATGAAATGATTTAGATTATATTTTATTTAAACTTCAACATGCCTCCTATGAAGTGAACTGAGCAGATTCTATTATGAGTGTTTGGCTAACAGGATTTGTATGCATCATCCAGTCAATCATCCTGATTTGTTTTTTTGTTGTTTTTTTGTGAGAGACCCAGACCCAATCTTGGATGAGCATAAGATGGATGGATGGATGGAGTAACCCCCCTCCTACCTTCCAGCAAGACCTTTAACTCATTATCAAGGATATATAAATCCCTCTGGAATGCATATGGTGGTAAAAGCTGCTTCTGCATCTGCCACACTGTCTCCCCTAACTCCTTCAAACATTCCTTCACACGTTCCTAGTGTGGCCATGCAGCTCTGTCTTTGTCTTGCCTGACCAAACATTTTCTGTAGAAGGCTTTTACTTGTCCTTGTGGGCAGCTGCAGGTTTCAGTGGAGCTTGAAGATGTTTATTTTGGTTCATCAGCTTTATTTATGGTCAGTACCCTTTCAGTAGAAGGTATTAAAATCGCTTCTCTGCACAATGTAACTCTTCTTCAAAATAGTATCCATAGTTTATTTGGGATTCTGGGTTTATTGGGTTGTCATTGAACATCTGAGCCAATTTCTTACCAATCTGACATGGATAATTTGGGTCAGATGATTGGATCAGGCAGCTGTTTCAAGAGTAGTATATGTATGTCATTTTGATCCTGTGCGAATTAGATTAGGAAAGGCAGTTTTATTTGTATAGCACACTTTCAACACAAGGCAATTCAAGGTGCTTTACATGATTTCATGGTAAAGAAACCTAATATTTGATACAAGTATAAAAATGTAAAACAAAGAAACAAAAGAAAACTTAGCATTTGAATAAAAAACACAATTTAGGAGAAGCATAAAAATAACATTTGTCAAAAATCTATATTAGAATATTACTCAAAAGCATCTCTAAACAGCAGAGTTTTAATTGTTGATTTGAAAGAATCTAACGATTCAGCAGCTTTTCAGCCATCAGGAAGTTTGTTCCAGATTTGCGGGGCATAGAACCTGTAAACTGCTTCTCCATGTGTGGTTCTGATTCTGGGGATGTCTAGTAGACAAGAGTTGGAGGACCTGAGGGGTCTGCTGGGTTGGTATGGTGACAACAGGTCTTCAGCATACTTTGGTGCTAAACAATTCAGCAATTTATAAACTAGTAGAAGTATTTTCGAAGTCTATTCTCTGACCTACAGGGAGCCAGTCTAAGGACTTTAGAACTGGGGCTATGTGTTCTACTTTCCTGGTTCTGGTGAGGATGCGAGCAGCAACAAACTGAATCAGCTGCAGCTGTCTGATTTACTTTTTAGGTAGACCTGTAAGGACGCTGTTGCAGTAATCAATCCAACTAAATATAAAATGGACTGAACTTAGTGTTTTGTCAAACTAACCACAGAAGGTCTTAACACAGTCACATTGGATACATTGACATGTGAAGGCTGGAATTGAACCCACGGCCCTCTGATTACAAGCCAACTACTCTGCCCACTGAGCCACAGTTGATCCTAAAGGCCACCTTATGTGCACTCAGTCCCATGATGAGTATAAGGCCGGGAATCTACTTGTTTTTAACTATGTGTACACGTGTTTATTGTGGATGCCTCGCGTAGCTCGTGTTTGCTTCAAGCGTAGTTTGTACACGTCCACTAAAATTAAAATGATGGGTTTTTCACGCGGCAATATTCGCATATAACCGCCAGGGGAGTGAAGAGTGGTATTTGATTGGCTGTAGGTACATGATGTCAATGTTGGCAAAAGCAGTAAAAAAAAAGAAAAAAAAAAGAAAAGACGTTGGTAAATGTGGTCTTACATACCATCTACAGGACTGCTGCCGTCTTTTGACTGTTGCAATCTGAAAACTAACTAACTGATTATCTGCTCTATGGTTGCCATGTCTGTTTTGTTTCTACTCAACAAATCTGGCACTCCATCCGGTCTGCCTTCCGTACTCTGCCCCTAGTGGAACTCTCCAGGAGTACATGGAGTGCACAGGCAAGTACGTGGCCAAGACACACAGTACTGCTTGTGTCCATGCGATGATACTTGAGGATAAAAAGCAAGTATATTCCCAGCCAGTGAGGGGACTGTATGTGGCTTCTGCTCCATATTTTGCTGTGGATTAATAAGAGATATCATAAATGAATATTCATTGTGGATGACTCTGGCTATACCAACAAATTCCTCTTTGCTACAGTTGGGTCACACACAGCCATCGGGTGTCGCTAACCTGCTCTCTACCACCAGAAGAAGGGCAGAGCCGATCTATAAATAGACCTGCGCCACCAACTGTTCTTCCTTCCCCACGCATGCCATCGGCCTGGCTCGCTCCAGGGGAGACCAAAGCAACTACCTCCCCTCGCTGGCGAAGGGAAGGCCGGGTTTCTGTCAGAAACTCGCTTTAAGGAACTCAAAGATCACCAGGTGAATCCTAAATATTGACACACGAAACACTGTGTGATCCATAAAAGCCGACAAAACCCCCACTGAGTTTAAGACTGTTGACCGCTAAGAAACGAGAGCCTGAACCAGCCTGAATCTGCATTCTGCCGCCGCACAGAGCCGATAAGAGGTGAATGCCGGACTGGAGAGCTCCAGCAAGGTATTGTTCTAATGAGTGCCGGAGCCGACTGCTATGCAGCTGGCCAGAGCCACAGAGCCAGGAGCCCCACGCTGCTAGGACGCTAACCAGATTGGAGCCATTGTTAGCTGCTAGGCTAACGTTGCCTCACCCCGTTACCTCATCAACCACGGAGCAACTTGGAGTATGCTTTATCGTGTATAAGGTCTGGTTGGGAAGAGGCAAATTAGTAAGGATAACTAATTTTAATGGTGTTTCCTTTTTTTATTGTTAACTTTTTAAGTTTAATCTGCCATCTTTGGGTAAACCAAGCCTCGGCCTGAAATTTTAATCAGTGTTTTTAAAAGACCTTCCCGACGAAGCGTCGTTTTAAATCCTGCAATTTGAGCTACTTAATCAAACAGGAGTTTTCCTTTCTTTGTTTAATGTTTAATAAATGTATTTGAGCCACTTCAAACACTCCACGTGTGTTTCAGGGAGCTAAAGCTAAGATTAACCCACGTGTCCAGGCCCAGAACACCCTCAATGAATAAACAATAAGGTATTTAAATAGAGATCGGATTAGAGAAGATTGAGAACAGAAACTAGTCTTATTAGCCATGTTTGAGACCCCTTTTTTTAGTCAAAATGCTGGAATTAGATTGTTTACTGTCGTAATCAATTCAAATAGAAGTAATTTTCTAAAAGGCCAAGGACTTCTTATCCAGATAACTTTTAAACACACATTTCTTGATCCAAAGAATGTTTGAATTTTCCTTACATTGTTTTAGTGGTTTACACATAAATCAATGCTGCTAAATTAGTTAAAACAAATTACAATTGGTAAACTAATTTAGCTTTCACTCCAGCATCTGCAAATCAAGCCCTGGGTTCTTAAAGCATCCAGATTCCTCCAAGCATAAATCAGAATTCATGTTTTCTATCATTTTTTTTAACCATCTGTGTTTTTATTTCTAGTTATTAATTTAGTTAGATCAGTAGTGTGTCTGATATTTGGCTTGAGTGATTATCTTTGTTTTTCTCCTTTTGTAAATAAACTCTAATATTTTGGAAAGTCACTGTTGTCCATATTATTCAACAAACACACATATGGCAAGGTTTCATGATCAATAGACGGTAAAGAATTCACTCCTTCAGATTATGAGACTGATATAGAGATTTGACTAGTAAATAGTTCCTGGAAACAGGTGGTGCCCTGAATAATAATATTTTTTCATAAATCGTTTATCTCAGACTAGCGTAAGCAGTCCCTTAACTATTAATAGCCAAATAGTTGCATTTTACCTTAATTCCACAACACTACTATAAACTTTCACATGTAGCTCAGTCTTAACATCACTGTTGCTTGTTCTGTTAATCTGTGTTTAAGACAGCTTAGCCTGTTTCCCCTCCCTGAATCTCCCTGAGTCTGTCACTCTGTCAAAGACCCGCCACATTTTCTTCGGGGAGCGTCATGTTCCCTTTTTTCTCTCCTCTCTTTTTTTCTCTTCCTTGTAATTTCATGTCTCCCCTCCCCTGTCACAGTTTGATCTTCTTATCTCCTTCCCTCTTTCATTTTCTTGTTCTCCCCCTCTCCCCCTGAGGGCCGGAGCATTGCATTGAGCTCAGGGGCTACCATGCAAGTGCACTGTCTTTCCTCCGGAGGGTCCTGGTACAAAGGAAGGGGCCTGAGGATGAACAAGTGTGGCCCCTCCCTAATGTATCATCCTCCTAAGTCTTCTAACTTGTCTCTATTTCCCTGTCACTCCCCCCACTCCTCTTCACTCCTTCATCTCCTTTTTTCACTTAGCATGGTTCTCCCACTCTCTCTGCCTGTCACCTCTGAGAATGATGGTGGAGGCTTTCAGTGAAGGGGTGGTGATGAAACAGAGGTACAGAGTTAGGTTATCAATTGCTCTTCTGATGTAGTACGTGTTTTTGTCTGATTTTCATCCTTGTAATAGGCGGAGGGAAAATGTGGGAAGTAAATATGTAGTTTAGGTCTGCTTCAAGTCAGTATCCTTTTTTTTTTTTTTTTTTTTTTTTTACGTGTCCTGTCTAGCAGTATGCTACTCAGAATTGGTGTCTGAGTACCAAGTACAAGCCCAACAGTTTTACTTTCCCAAGCAGAGTATTACAGCTTCGCTGTAGTACGCCACTTGATGTATATGTATGAAAAATCTTTATTAGTGATTACTGTGGGTTCAATTTCCTGACGTCATGGACACTAAACCAAGACAAGAAGGGAGAAAGGAAGAAGGTGAAGAAAAGAAACCGGACCAGCAGAGGCGCGAACCGACGACACAAGACAGGGAGACAAACAAAGAACACAAGAAAACATCCCAGTCCTCCACCTCTGCCGGACGGCAGAGAAACAGTAATACAAAACAAAAACAACAAACTGTACAGAACCAAACCAATAGTTCGGATCTAGTAGAATAAACTAAGAATTAATCATTCACTACACACAAACATGGATTAATGAACATAATACAAATGTTTCTGGTAAGCTCCTGTGAACAACTAACTAATGATGATAACCTCAGCTTAAGATATGTCCGTCCACACCAATGTCCCCACACCTATGTGTGTGCGAGCATGCAGGTCTGCATAAGGTTTCCCCATGCAAGTGATTGATAGCTGGTGAAAGGAACCGTCAATCCGTCCTACAGGAATCGACACAGACATGGAGGAGGCAAGAGATGTATGCATCCAGGGTCCCACAGAGTACAGAGGACACAGGCGGATCAGCGCAGGGTCGATCACCCACCAAGAGAGGAACACCAATGGGAACACCAAGCAGCCGCAATGCCCAACCAGGGACCAGCCAACAAGGGCCCCCCGCCGCAGGCAAGGGGGATCCGCAGCCAACCGACGGACAACACACGCCGCCGCCACCCCCGACCAATACCCATCGCCAACAACCCGGCCCGCCTCCACACACCCACACGCCAGGGAGCCACAGCAAGAGCCACAGCGGATGTACGCCCTCCCCGTGCCCAGCCGGCATCTAGACATCCAGATCTTACAGCTCCTGGGTCCAGATCCCGCCCCACGCAGGGCGCCAAGATCAGGGGCCCAGCCAATTCCGGACAGCCCCCCCCAGATGAACCGACCAGCCAGCAGAAGTCCTGGAACCGGCAGGAGGCCTGGGCGCCAGGCACGGTCCCCACCGATCCACCGGACGGCACCAACCTACTCTACAAGCCCGGCACCCCCATAAGAGGTTCCCCAGTCAATCCAAGGAGGACGTCGGCCCGAAACAGCGGCCGCCCGACACACCGGACCACCCAGGACCCGCCAGACATGCACCAGGACCGAGCCGGGCCGCAACCGGGACCCCCGGCCCCAGGCATCGAGAGCCATCATCAACCAGCGGGCAGGAGCATCTATCACCGACGGGGAGTAACTGAAGGGAAGAAGACGCATCAGGCCAGAGGGAAGCCAAACACCCAACCTGACAGGTAGACATAGACAGACAGAGACACGCATACGTACCGTCCCTCTCATGCGTACACATTCTTACAAATACAGGACAGTATCCTAAGATAGAACCTGTTGAGAGGAGACAAAAATATTTCTTTTAATTTGGCCAGCAAATCTACTGGCAGCTAAGATTTGCTGGGTTTTTTCTGTTGACCTGCATTGAGAATAACAGAAGACATGACTTTCTAATCATATGACCAGGTATTTATTTAAAGAGGAGAGAGAAAAGCAAATGAGGTGGATTATCAGTCCTAGCTAACAATTGATTCTGTAATCCTGGACATGTCACTTTTAAATATCATCAGTGTTGCCTAGATGTTGAGCTTTTGGCATGTCATAAGGCTGTCATGCAGCAACAGTCTTTCAGTCAGAGGCCTCTTCAGATTCATTACAAGACTGACTGCTGCTAGAGAGTCCCCCTGCCAACAGCATCACCAGCCACAACTCTTTGAAGATACTTAATTTTTTGATATTTTATTTGCCTTTGACAAAGTATTTTTTAATTTATTGAAGTGATTTTTAAGTCAGTGTTCTGATAACTTTCTGTATTCTATGTATGTTTTTTCTGCGCTCGCTCACCAGTCTTGAGAACCAATCTCAATGAACAAATCCATGGTGTTGAGTTGCATTTTTGAGGCTCTGGGCTTAACTATCTCTACTGTTTATGTGTGAAGATGATTTAATGTAGTTAAATGGGCTGAATTCTGAGCTGTAGCCCATTTTGAGGATAAGTTGGAATCTGTTACCAACAGTGGCTGTGTGTGCACAGCAGAATATAAAGATCTAACAAAAGCCCATCAGTTATTCAGCTTATATTTTAAAAAGTGTAACAAATAAAGGGGGGTCGGGGGCACTGCAGGGTTATCTTGCACATACGTTTACCTTTTCAAAACTTACAGAAAAAATGGAAAAACAAATTTGTCGACATAAGATGAAATATGTCCATCCCTTCATCCATCCACCTATCCATCCATCCATCCACGCATCCATCCATCCATCCATCAATCCATTTATCCATCCATTTTCTGAACCGCTTAATCCTTAAGGAAATATATTAAGTTGATCAAAATCCAAGATAAGAATTTACTTGACTTATCCACTCAAAGCAGGTGAGATCATTTTTCCCATGGCAGCATCAGCAGCATTTTGTCTGCCCGCTCAGACCCACAACTCTGTATATTTTTCTGTGGGGAAAAAAGTTCACCTGTGGACCAGAGGAACCCAGACGGGATAATGTGTAGAAATACTTTTAAGGTGTAAGAATCCATACCCTCATTTTATTAAACCATACGCACGAATTCGGGGTCCTGCAGGAAAGTTTAGATATTTACGTCATTGTAGCCGGGGATATGTCTCTGGTAATATAGATAAATTACAGTTTTTTGCCCATCAATTAAAAACCTTTTTTTTTTTTTAAGTGCATCCACCAGCGCAATCTTTATCCATTGTGTGTCCGAAGTGTCTGGTATTCCACTATCTTATACAGTTTCTCTATGTGCGAATCCTTTAGCTTTCTTTGTAGAGATTGATGTTACACTCATAGCTCTTTAATACAAAGTGCTCTAATTATGCTGCACCACGCGCTCCATGAATCCTCGAGGCAAGATGGACATACACTGTGCAGTTTTTGGACCATTTCCTCAAATTTTGTGATCGGTTTGTCTTCAAAGCCGTATAAAAATAACTATTGCATTTGTAATGCATCGAGATGAAACGGACCTGGTCATTGGTGATTTTGAATATATCTTAGTCGTCTTATTTACAAGTTAAATAAATAATGCATTTTATTAAGTTTAAAGCTCTGAAGAGGTCCAGCACGATGCCGAAATCCACACGCACATAAAACGTGCATATCCATATACACGTTTTATTAAACTGAGGGTATTTATTCTTACACCTGAAAATTATATCTGCACCTGACACCAGCCGGGCTCCATGCAGAGATAAAGAGAATATAGTTGAGTTTTTTTATAATTCTATTCCTCTCGTCTTTCAAAATTGCGTTGATTGCGAATCTCCTCTCGCACTCTGTTATGAACTGCAGGCATAATTTTTTGAAGGTGTTTAGGGTTGTTTAAGTCCTTCAGCAGAAGTAGTACAGGGGTTGCAGAATTCGCAGTTAGGGTAATATATTATCTCTCCCCCCCAGCAAATCGCACCCTGACTACAAGTATGAATTAGAGTGTAAAGCAGCAACATTTTCATTAATAATTTTACAAGCATCATTGGAAATTTAGATTTTAGTTCCATATATTTTTTAGCAATTGATTTAAACAGTTCCTTTTCCAGAGTTGAATAATCATAAAACATTTAGTGCAAGTGTTTCTCTACATAGTCAACATATGGTTACTCTACTTATTGAACTTACTACTTAATCGAATGTCAATTAGAAAGTTGTAGAGAAATTAGCTTTATGTAGTGCTCTGGCATCTCATTTATAAAAGTTTGCGTATAATCCTCACTAAAACTGTACTTAAACTTAGCAGTTTCTTTTTACTTACGCCTTTGTAAGTTTCTGATCTATCAAACTTGGAATTCCCAAGGCAGCATGCAATTTCCACTTTAAATCAGACTCTCCCTAGAAATTTGCTCAGGTGTTTTCTGAATCATATTCTGCTTCCTACACAACCACATTCTGCCATAAACGGTCAATGCAATGTGTCTAGTGAATATTCGGCATCCACTTAACACATCTATATATGGCTTTACTCAGCCAAAAGCAATTAAAGTGCTTCACATCAAAAGACAAAATGTGCAACTAGGCAAGGATAAAAAGATTGAAACATAAAAATTAAAAGCAGCAGCACAAGCAATAAAGCAGATAAGAAAACTAAATGTAAAGGTTAAATTATATGCTTAAAACTTGTAGCAACGATAAGACTGGAAAAAAAGCAGATAAACACAAATAAAACAAAGTTTCAGCTGAACACAAAAAGTTTAATCACTCATAAATATTTAAAGCCTGACAGAAAAAGATGCTTTTTAAGTCTTCTTTGAAAAAGTATCATCCATACAAAATATTAATTGGGGGTCACACATAAATGGAAGAACAGAGTTGATGCAGCAGTGTGCCTGACAGAAAAAAGAAGAGGGGGATGGGATGCACGGTTCCAGCAGGTCAGTAGATCCGGTCCCAATTCATCATCTAAAAGGACTGCTTTAAGGAATCTCTATCGGCTTCCAAAAACAAGATGCTTCTAGTGGATGATCTTCAGTGAGCGCCAGCATACATTGTGCAGCATTAAGTGTCGCAGCAGTATTCATATTTGCACCTCACAAATTAAGGCAAAAATATGGGTAAATACTGTATATTCTGAAGGCATATGACCCATGAACATACTGTGAAATTCTTGATTTTAATGTGCAATTCTTATATGCAATATATTTGCATTCAGATTCTCATTTTTATTCTAAGTTAGGAGACTTGAAGCGGGTTGTGACTGTGGGTCGTGTGTTTGTCTGTTAGTGTAAAGCTCTAGAAATCTGAAAATGTGGCTGAAATTCTCTATTTTGCTATCTCTCCTGCTGCGCTGTCAGTTTCCTCTGTGTCAAGAGTGTTTAAGCAAGGTCCTTAGTGGGCTTAAAGTTACACACAGTTTTCTGTCACATTAATTATCTATAAATTCCAACTTGGTATAGAAAGTGGCTTTATAAATTAGACCCAGCTTCTTAAAAACAGAAATAAAATACTATTTGAAAAAAAAAAGATAATATGCAAATGTCACTTTTTTCATCCTTTTGAGTTGCCATTATGCTCTTTGCTTTTTTGCAGATTGTTGCTGTCAGAAATCATGTGCTTCGACAAACCTGTGAGATTGCTTTATATGAGAGTGGTTTGTTCAAAGTACTTAATTAATATGTTTTGTACAGATCATAGACCCAATCATAACTCGTTTAAAAGAGGCATAATGTGTCCCCTTTAAATTTGTTGGTTTCTTGACATCAGCCAAAGGAGACCAAAGAAGAAGTGACCATATACATTTCAACATTAGTCTGATATTTCTGACAATGCTGATTGTATGACAATTTCTGGTATAGGGCGTGTTAACACAATCCAACCCTGTTCATTTTTCAGACAGGGTGATATAAATAAGTTTTTGTTTCTGTAAAAACGCTTTAAGGATGCTTAACCTATCCTTTGTCCTCTACCCACAGTCCATCACTGTGCAACACCCATTTACCCGGATATTCACCATACATGTTAATGGAGAGACCTGTCCCTAACATAATATGATTGCTGATATAGGCATTACAAGGCAATGTTATTTGGAAAAATTTATGAGTAATGGTTGTTAGTCTTACTCAGCCAAAGTAGCTCAAAGTACACTCTCATCTCAGACTGGGGATCATTAATGGTGCTGTAATATACACAGGGTGTCAAAGAGGAAACCAACAAGATAATACAAATTGTGTTACATTTCTTTAGGTAATTTTTTACAATGCTTCATAGCTCTTAGATGGTGGAATAAATCTAAAATATATGCCTCTCATATTTATGATAATATCGGTTATAATGACAACCATTTTGTGACGGTCAACATTACTTTATTTAAAGAAATATACGCATGAAAAGCATTAAAGACTTGGAAAAGGTTTTAAATAATCAGTTTTAACTGCCCCCTATGTTGGAAAAGGCAGAGTTTTATGTAGAAAAAAGTCTAATGTTGGTTAACTAGACATGGACATTATTTATACATAAGCTGGATGTTTCTTGGCTGTCACCGAAGGGCATTCTAAGAAAATGTGATCATGATTAATGCATAAGTACCATTGAGTGGGAACACTGAACTGAAGTATGTTCTAACATCCCTTTGCAACAGATCTAAAGGAAACTGGAGCGATTTATTGATTCCTGATAAACATCAAAAGTTTCTTTAAAAAGTCACAATAAAAATGAGGAATAAAAGAGGTACTTTTCTGAAACTATGTTTACTGTAAGATGAGATGCATGTGCTTTCCTTTAATTTTCCTTTACAGCTGTTCTTCATTTGTTACAGTTGAAACCACACACTTACAGATACTGCTTTTCTCATGGGACTGCACAGTGGAACAGTTAGTAGCATTGCATCCTTGCTGCAAAAAATCACCTTGGTTTGAATCTTTTTGAAATGAGTTTGCATGTTCTCCCTGTGCATGCGTTTGTACTCTTTGGGTACATCCTACAGTGCAAAAAGAATGACCGGTAATTGCTTTTTCTAAAGTGTCTTAGGCGTCAGTATGTACATGCGTGGTTGTTTTTCCCATGTGTATCTATTGCCTTTTCCCACTGAGTAGTACGGCACAGGTTGGTTTGGGACACCATTTTTATGGTCGGGCATATTCAGGAAAGCTGGTTAAACTGGAAATGGGCAGATGGGGTTTAACCCAAACATCAACTCCTTATACGAGTGCGAGGAATAACGTGATGCACCAGTATGTTTGGTGCTTGTCGTAGGTTGTGAGTATTCTCCGACCCCCAATCAATGGACTGTGTTGTGTGACAGTATTTTCACCCTAACCTTGAGACATAATGAAGGCAACTGGACTTTTCTTGTCAAAATGTTTTGTCTCTCATCGAAGAGGCTTATTCTGTTCCTAAAATATTTGAATGGGAGACCAGACATATCATGGTAAGGTGTTTGCGTTTGTCAGGTAAAGTTCTGGACAAGCTGGAAGTGGGGAGGGGCTGGGAAAGCTGTGCACACATTGCTTCACACTCCTTTAGTTTTGCTTCTATTTTCCTTTCAGCCTCTTCATCAATGTCCCTTAAGCCTATCCATGTGGGTAGAATTGCATACATCAGAAAGACAAGTACGGTGAGGACTTCTGCTGTTTCGGCTATCTTAGCAAGAATTATTTTGTTTGGGGGAAGTTACATGTACGCCCGTCGCACTACGTTTTAGTCATACAAACCCCTCTAGACATTCATTAGGATCCATTCTGGTACATTTCTTGCGGTCTGAAAGCAGCAATTTTCCAGTAAAAAAAAGGGTGTACTTTGAAAGATAACTATGGAGTAAGACCAAATGGAATTGTGTGCGAATATTCCAGAATGTGTATCTGAAAATGGCTTAAGTCCAAGCAATGTTGGTAAGGTAAGCGTCGTTACAGTTAACAACACAAACCTTACCAGCATGTGGTTACAGATTACAAAACTGTGATAGCCTTGTTAGGTGTAAGACAGTCTCTTCAGTGAGCATTAAGGACCCAAACTTAAAACTTAAACATCAGATTCTCCCAATCCAGTCTTTTCGGAACTGAAGAAGCCTTTTGGATGAGAGACGAAATGTTTTCAAGACAGCTAGAAAAGTACAGTTGCCTTCACTTAAACTTTCAAGATAATCAAGTCCTGGATGACTTAGAAGCTACAGCCAGTCTAACCATACCGTCATTTAATTCTTCTTCATTGCCCTATGGACCCACAACGGAAGGCGGCCCGGGAATGGTGTGGTATGTGTCGGTTGTAGGTGCCGCTTTTACAAAGGAAACGGACAGACTAGAATAACGAACCACACTGACCCATGCCATACCTCTCAACAGAAACAAGGCACATGTTACCTTGTGTTGGACTTGTGGCCTGTCCTGGGTGTACCCTGCCTCTCACCCAATGACTGCTGAAGATGGGCCCAAACCTAATCATGTTTTCATAAGCTGGAAGCAGAAAATATTCTAACAAAGATCAAGATTTTAAACACCAGTCAGTGGAAAATGTATCTATTAAGGATGTTTCATTCAGTAAATTTGGTTGCCTAAAATAAATTAACTTTTTAATAAGGTCTCCATCGTGGCAGACTCCCGTGGGTTCCCTGAACCAAATAGCTGACCTTAAGAACTTTTTTGGGGGCTTCTACGTTTTTTCCTTTTCTTTATGGTTTCCCTTTGAGGTCCCCTTCCACTCACCTTGTTCTGAATGTTTGGATTTGTTTTAGGCCCAGCTTCCAGCACATCTGCTGACAGACTCAACATGACGGATACATTTACTAAATTTACGTGTCAATTTTAATGAATTAGAATTTTATTGAAAGTTCTTTTATTTAGGCAACCAAATTCAATGCAGTTTGTCAGAGGAGTGGGAGGGTTAAAGCGTCAGGATCCCGAGTCTAACTCATCATTATTCACAACAGTTTCTTCAACAGTTTCTTTAACAGTTGCAACAGTTTCTTCCTTAGTTCCTTTTTCTTGTGTAAAAAATACAACACAGATGTATGTCCATAAATACACAGAGTAAGATCCTGTTCTGCCATGCTGTGGAGTTGCTGAAAGTTAGGTTAATTGCTAACAGTTAGCTTATACTTATAGCTTCTACTAGCAGAGATGTGCTCCGCTCTCTACAGGCTACAAAATCAACCTTCCCGTGGGTGGACACAAGCCAAGATAGGCAAGATGATTTATACTAATTTTTCCAGTGACGTAGACGTAACTGGCTTTTTCTGACTCACAGAAGTCAAAGGGAAAAAAAATACAAACCTAAGAAAATACCTAAAAATGAAATGAGAAGATAATCACATATAGGAGAGGGACAGATGAAGTAGGGAACCCCAAATGACAAAATCTAAAGAAAAAAGCAAAAAGTGAATAAACAAAGCAAAGACACAGGATAACCTAACTTCCAATTATAAACAGAACGAACAACTAACCCAGAACTGTAACATTATCATTGAATAGCAAAATATCTCTATGTTCCCATTCAAAGTTTACCGTTTCCATCCAAAACATTACTGGATTTTTAAAGCTTAACAATAGCTTCCGAGCCTGATTACCCAATTTTGATGAAGTGCACCAAATTGCTACAAAATTAAACAGAAAACAGCAATTTTATCATAAAGAGAGCATTATTTTTTTCCTGTTTATTAAATGCCAGTTAAACGAGATCTTGCAGCAGTTTCTCCGCTCCTGGAAATGGATTTCTGTTCAGCAAAAAACGCTTCAGTGCAGGATTTCATTTTTTTGGAGGAGTCAAGAATTGTCACCATTAATAGATGTGATGTGAAGTTTCCCAACTTTTACATTTTGCTAATTAAAAAAAGTTGCTAAATGTGAAACTTAAAATGTTTGGTGATCTTTTTGAACCAATCTCTCAAATGAATCAAGACCCTTCAGATTTCTGCTTTAATCCTTTAAAGGTCATATGGTTCTCAGGCTGATAACCAATGACCCAAACTGATTGAAAGATGCTTCTACACTGTTGATTTATTGCAGATATAATGTCTATATCAATGTGGTAAACTTTGTTTTATGGGGCCAGTCATTGCTATCATAACACTGACACAAGTGAATCATTACATCCAATAACGTAACCCTGCAACAGGTTTGGAGGCATCAAATGTTGCACCCAGGCTTTCGTGCAAAAAAGAGATCATTATCATGTGTGCTGTGTGTGACTGAAAAGTATCTGACGGAGTCACTTCGATGTGTTGTGAGACATTAGTGGAGTTATAAAACAGTCTCAAACAGATATATAGTTTGCGCATGGATTCATTTATCATGTACACCAGGAAAAATGGAAATACTGTTTGAATCTAAGGTTCATAACACTTTATGCAATGTCTTGTGTGTTGTTTTCTTAGTGTCTTCGCCATTCAGCAGTCTGTTGACATTTTTGTAATTTAAGTGCTAATCCTGGAGCACAGTAGTTGTCAGGTTGAAGGACATAAGGTCTTAACTTTGATATCCTTGCGTCCTAATACCAGCAATGAACTGACCTTCCATTAGCAGTAAGTTAATCCCCTCTTCTAGTGGTTGGGACAGATACAGAGAGTGGCCTGCAGAAGTCAACACACTGATTACTCTAAAGCCTCTCAGCTCCAGGAGAACATTTACGGCAAGCCAGCTACTTCCATTTTAGATTTAATAAACGTGACTATAAAGACATTATTTGTTAAATTAAGGTAGGATGGACCGACACAAGGAAAATGAAGAGGAAAAGAAAGACACAGGAACATAGGTAGAAAAGTATTAAAGGACGATGACACAAGGAATGCTGAGAAGACACAAAAAGAAAGGGAGAAGGGAGGGACTGAAGGAATGGCAGAAGCAAGGACAAAAGGATGGGAGAACGCAGAGAAGAACATAAGGTAGGAGGATAGGAAGGAAATAGTTATTTGTAGTCTTGTTTTTCAGGATTTAAAAAAAAATATTTGTAGGATTGGTAAGTCTTTTTATAACTTGTTTTTATTGATATGTGGTTGCAAAAGAAAATATTCTATATCATACTAGCATTGTGAAAGTTTCAGATAACAGATGGGGTAAAACTGCTCCACATTGCCTCTTTAACGTAAATAGTTCTGAAAGTTTTGCCCGAAAATGTGGAAATTGGTGTGCAGAAAAATAATAAGAAAATTACATTACCACCTTGCACATTGAAATCCGAAAGAGGATCGCATCACCTCATGCCATGTTTACATACATGCATCCCACTCATAACAACATGTAGCAGACAACCGTCTCATCACAAGGAACCACACATTGCATTTTCCCTTAAGCCTAGTTTATGCTTCTCTGACCGCAAATTTGCACTCAGACGCAGACGTACTGACTGAGACGTTTTTCGTTTATAGTAATTCGCGTTTCCAGTATTGTTTATTCAGCGTTGCTTGACCATGACAGCAGGGGGTGCTAACTTTTTATGGTGTCTCTGCTTACTATCACAGCGTCATTTATTTATTTATTTTTGTAGGCTTGTGAACGCCTTTCTTCCTCAAAACCAAAAATTGAGAATCGAATCCAGTTTTCTTCATCTTAATGCTTCAAAGACTGAGGCGATTGTGTTTACCCCAAACTCACCTTCTGCCACTGTCCCAGCTCTTCCTTCCTGTATTTCTGCTGTGCTGAAATCCACTATACCTAATCCTGGGGTTATCATGGATCCCCAGCTTCATATGGACGCCCATATTAATCATATAGTGAAATCGTGCTTTTTTTCAGCTCCGTCGGCTGAGAAAGCTTAAATCTGTCTTGAGACTGTAGTCCATGCCTTTTTACTTCCCGCTTAGATTACGCTAATTCAGTTTTGTATGATGTACCCTCTTCTGCTATTGTTTGGACGGGGCAGATGCCACATATTACCCCTGTCTTGGCCCAGTTGCACTGGCTTCCGGTTCGTTATCGGATCAAATTTAAAATTCTTCTGCTGGTGTACAAATCACTTCATGCACTGGCTCCCCATTACTTGACTCAATTAATTTCTTAGTTATTATTTTCTGGCCCGACCCCTTAGATCTTTTCATCAACTGCTTCTGTGTGTCCCTTCGGTCCGCTGTAAAACTTGTGGTGAGTGGGCCTTTTCAGTCTGTGCCCCAAAGCTTTGCAACCAGCTCCCCTTGACGGTCAGGCTCTCCCCATCACTTCCAATTTTTAAATCTCGGTTAAAATCTCTTTTTTGTTCTTTGGCTTTTAATTGTGTGTAACTCTCTATGTTTTAGATTGTGTTGCTCTTAATGTCTTATTTATTACATTCTTGCATATATTCTTGTTTATTGCTACGTGCCCCTTTTGTACAGCACTTTGATCGGCCCATGCCGTTTTTAAAATGTGCTTTATAAATAAAATTGCTATTGCTAACATTATTACACAATGTAGCCTCACTTTTTTATGCAGCTGGTGTTTCCCTTATTGGTTATAATGTATTTGCGAAGTTTATAAACTGGATTATTGAGTCTTTCTCAGACTTGGAGAAGAACCCAGTTTTTCCTTTCCTTATCTAGCATTGACTGACAGGGCGCTTCCTTTAATTTAGCACTGACGCACATGAGCCTCGCTTGTTGAGCTTCACTTTAACTAGCGGGGTTTTGGTTTAACCTAAGCTTCCTTTTTTGAGCTGAATAAGTCTGAGGTGAACTGTGATGCTAATTCAGGCGAGGGGATTTCAGATGACTGCATGATTTTTTTTTTTTTTAAGTTCGCTTCGTGGAAGATCCATAGGTTTACATACTCAAACTAATAGTTTGTCAGATAGCATTTAGCCTAGGTATTTCTGTTTTCCAAGCAGCATTTATTTTTGAATATTTTAAATAGTATTAGGAAAAAAATATTCTGGTGGGACTGCAAATAGGTCAAACGTCACTTTTGTTGCTAAATTATATTGCACACTATACAAAGATGCATCACTAAGGTTAACTTGTTGCCAGCAAACCCACAGTGGGTGCCATTGAGGCCATGCCATTTTAAGAACTTCTGCCTTTGATCATGTTTTGGCATCAGGAGCTATGTTGCGCTGTGAAAATTAAACCAGCAAGTTATTAAAATTCTTTCACTCTCTGTCACCCAGAGTATATTGATGAATGCTGGCTGCGTTGTGCTACATGACCAACTATTTGTAGGTCTTTAATCTAAATCATTCACACATTATTTAAGGTAATGTCCTGTTCCCTTTACATCTGGAATAATGAAGCTGCATACCGGTTATACACTCTCTGCTCTCTGTGTACAGAATGTAGATCCACAGCTGATCTGAGTTTAACCACAGGTTGCTGTGTCGTGGTGGGGTCGTATGAGCAGACGGCATGGCTTTCTGTGATTGAGCTTTCTGTCACAGCACAGCCTCTGACGGACTCCTCCGGGGGGCATGAATAACGTATACAGTGGGCCTGAGTGATGTGTGGTGTAATAACGTTGGGCATAATAGCGTGACCAGAAACCCCAGCGATGGCAAATGTCTTAACCAGTTCACACACACAAATACATCTCTCTCTCTCACTCCCACACACACACCTACCATGGGAGAAATGTATTTAGCCTCCGGTCTGTTACCGGAGGATCTCTTGAGTGCTGCTGTTAAAAATAATCTGTTTTGATTCCTTTTAACATCTGAAAGTTTAAGTAGGTTTGGAAAATTCATTTCTCATGTGCATTGGATCTCACAGACCAGTCGGGTTTAATAAGGTCTCATAAGCTGACAAATAACAGCTTAATTTAAAATTCGATTAACCTTCTCACTTCATGAAAAAATGTTTTTATAAAGTTACACACCACTCTCACCAAAAGCATGCCATAATTACTTAGCTAGGTGGTAATTTTACACTTTTATTTTTCAGGTTTGGACCTGGACCATACAGATGAAACCAAATATTAACATACATTTTATAAAAAGACAAACTCCTTTTTCTGACTTTCTACCATTATATCAAAGAAAACGTTTGCTCTTTTAGCTCAATTAGGGTTAACGTTAGGGAGGGGTGTGTCTTTTGAAATAGTTCATGAAGGGTTGACTGGCAATAGGTACCTAATTGGTGCCACCAATTTGAGGCTAGAACACCCTCCTAGCTAGCTACGTAGTTAGGATGGTGTTCTGATGCTTGCAAGTTTCTTCAAATGTAACAATGGTCAATATGGAGAATTCTTTAGAGTTAGCAAAAAAAGTAAAGGTCTTTGTCCCTTAGTAGATTTGCAAATTCCGATCTTGGTTTTATGTTATGTTGGAGTAATATCTTCTTCCTTTCTAATTGGCCTTTCAGTCCATGTTTGGACTTGTCTTTTTCACTGTAGTTAAAACATCTTGTCATCTTAAGTAAGCAGCTTCACAAGGTTTTTTGATTTGTTCTAGGGTTCATTCATGAAGAATTTTGGCTGGACATTGCCATGCTGTTTATACATAACAGTTTCATAAAGCATACTTGGGGAGGGGGGTATTTTCTTTGTAATATCTTCATTCATCCCATGATAAATATTTGTTTTAGTATATCTAGGGTATATTTAAACACCCGTTTCGGATGTGATCAGCCTATTAAATGGCATCAGACTATGCCCCCTCTACCTACTGAAACATAATTTTCCTTTTGGTGTTTAAAACTCTTCAAATTAGGTTTAGGTATTTAAAAGAAAGTATATTTGTCCTTCTGTGACCTTAAGGTTAGGACATAAAACTTGTGGGTTGGTTGAAATTGGTAAGATAACTCCAGTTACGATATGCTGCTCTGACAAAGTATTTTTGACACGTGCAGACAGTTGGCTGTTATCAGCAATAAGAATGGTAGATAACCTACTAGTAGGTAGAGAGGGCACAGTCTGATGCCATATAATGGGAGTGATAACCACTAATAACGGCCATTTAATGGATTGACAACATCCGAATCGGCTGTATTCAAAATACATTTAAGTGAATTTAAGAGGTTTTTTAACCTTGTATTCTGAAAGTATTGCTAATGATAGGTTTTCTTATCAATTTTTCCTTTTTTTAAAATAAATTGGCCAAGTTAGGTGTGTTCAAGTGGCACATCGAATAGTTCAATAAATAAAAAATATATTTGAAGAGTTTTTCAAGGTTGATCACAGCACCAGGCGATAAATGTTTTTCAGAAATGATTAATGTTTCTTTAAATCTTTAACTGTCTTTTAAAATATGAATGTTTAATCTAGAAATATCAAGTTCACATTGGATTACTTGATTGTTATATATTTCATTCTCATTAGGTGCTATTTATAAGCCAGTTTGGGTATTCTCAAAATGTTGACAAATAATATGATTTTGCTTCAGTTTCTGTCACAGATATATTTTTCTCCCCAAGAACAAAGATGTTGCAACACAATGAATTTGCTTCTTAGAATACTTTTTTTTGTTAGACACCACAATGACAATGAGCACAATGAGCACGCAATGGGCTTCTTATTTCCCATCAGCCCTCAGTAAATGGTATTTTTTCCTCACACAATTTTCATAATAGGCACTGCTATTTGCCTTAGTGTAATACTGATTAATGTAAGATTTAGCTTAAATGCCTAATTTAAATATAGTTAAATCTGCACTATTGGTCTTAAGAGCAGATCTTTGTGTGTAGTTTGAATTTAACTGTGGTACTTGAAATGACAAATTTATTCACATAAATTAAAATATTAAAAATAATTTAATAATTATTGAGGCTTTTAATTTATAGATGAGCCCTGCCATGTTTTTGATGTGTAATCCAGACTTTTATTTTTTGGTTGTGTAGCAACAAATAGGTTTAAAACTGGACTACTGATATTGTTCGTCTTGATTAGCAAACATGGCATTTGTAGAGTGGATTTGTTTCCTCTTGGTAATTTGCACAGATGGCAGTCTCTATTATGTCAGAAAACTCGTATTTGCTTTTGTGACACTTTATGTTCAGATATTTAGCTGATAAAAGCAAGCACTCATTATTTTGACACAACCCTTTGTTTTACTATGAATGTACCAAAATGAACAAAATAACAGTCACTATAGTATCTCCAGCTGCATAATTCCAGTTTAGTGTTTGTAATTGAAATTAGGGCAAATACGACTGTGTAAACAAGGAAAAGAGTAGGTGTAGAAGGTTGTCAGTCAAAGTGACTACAAAGTAGAGAAAGCCAGTGAGGATTTTGGTTGTTAAATTGTTGTACAGCTTTAAAACACACATCCACAAACAGAGAAACTCTCTGTCTGCAGGCAGGAGACATGAAGCGATGCTACAGGAAATCTCGATAACGACAAAATTCTTCATTTATGAAAGCAATGGCTCTCCGAATAAAAGTGTGAGGTTGAGGCGGCCAGCTCTTTAACACATCCTGGTGTTTTGTCTGAGGGTGGAGGTGTGGTGCGAGGCTGAAGATGCTGGCAATCTTCCTGTCACCAGGAGAGCTTCAGAAATATCTCTCCTTTCTCTCAGAAAATTTGAAGCACGGTTTTTGCCAATAAACTCTGGCATGCATCTTAATTGTTTCCTTTTCTCTCTATCTTTCTTTAATTCTCTGTCTAAAAAAAGACTTGCTCTAAGTGAGTCATTTTCCTGGAAATGTAAAAAAAAATAAAATAAGAAAGTTCATCCTGCGAGGTTTGCTGTTGTTGATTACCGTTAAGCTCTTTCCCACTCAGACGCCTGCTTTGGATCGACTGTTTTCTTGTTGCTTTGCTCTCTCTCTTTTAACATCGATTCCCCTCTGCCTCCCTCAACGGCACTTTTTTCTGTCACTCAATGACATACTTTTCCTTCCGTTTCCCTCCCTCTGTGTAGCAGTGACACTGTTTGTCACAATTAAGGGCTAATGGGAATCAAAAGGAGTACAAGGAAACATCTCAACAGGATTATGTAAGAGTGCAGAAGGTAACAGGGGAGGAGGAAAAAAGGAAGGAAGTTATGAAGATTGCTGGAGAGAAGGAGCATTTTTTCGGTGTTAATGGGATACCAACACCAGCCTTGATCCCACCACTGTGATCTTCAAAGCCTTCCCCCTACAGACTCTTTTCATTCATGTATCTGCCTTCTTTGAGAGGCTGTGTTGGCTTACTGGAGGAAAGGAGATGGTTAGTGCTGCTTTAAAAGTTTTCTCACATTGCAAAGTTCACAAATTAAGGACGATTGGTGATGACCACATCATGCCATCACCAATCAACAATCTAGCCCTCCTTATAACAGAAACTTCTGCTTGGGCCATTGAAATTTAATTTACGTATTTTTCCATATGTGAAACAACTTTTATGCAGATGACCCGCGGGTTACCTGCCGCCTTGGAGGACTCTGAACTGTAGTTAAGTTGAAGTTTATTTCCACGCCACTGCAAGGGGTTTCAAAGGGAACACGTTTGTTTATTTATTTATTCCTTTTTTGCGCATTCTTCGTGGTGAGTGTACTGTACTATTAATATAACTAACATCATTCTTTGGGTTACAATGTTGATTTTAATCATTCTGTCAAGACAACAGCCTTATGGTGGCTTTCAGTGCTGTTTGAAAAACTAGACAAAACATGTAGCCAATAGCTTTCAATTTCTATTGATTAAATAAACATATGGTTTTTAAGACTTGTTAATACACTGCTGTGTCTATTGTAATGAAAAAACAATCGGTGAATACCTTTAAGTGAATAATTGATATTTATTGACCCAGAAATCTTCCCGCCAAACTCAAGTTTATGGTTATCGTCCTGTTACACATCAGCATTGGGTTTGTTACCCAAGAAAGAGGAGCTGAGGAAGACTTTGTCTTGAAAAACCACGAGTGAAGTAAACTACGTCAGTTTTTTGTTCCATTTTATTGTGCCAAAAGTGCGGCTAAAATTCAGCAATATGGCCACTACTTCAGAGAGATTTCCTTTAAAGGACATTTTCTATTCTTATGCTTGAGAAATTCTGCTCCATGCCTTATTTGCTCGGTTTGAAAACCCCCTTCTGTATACAGTTACTGCTCACTGCAGAGGAAAAATGACACAGCATTCCTCATCAAGGTGGCCTTCGATATTTATTTAATAAAGATGATGCATTGTTCTTGGTCTGAATACAAATGTCAATTACATGCGTGAGGAAATATCTTGATTCAGCATCATGACAGTTTGATGGTATTGTTTACCCAGAATGGTACCTAAGGGAGGCCTCTCAAAGTGGTTTACGGGTGTATTTGGACAGTTGATTAATTTATTTTTCTAATGGAGCACAGAAAAGCCCACTGTGAACTTTGTCTTGCTTCCATAATCTTTGTATGGAATATGTGTAGTGTGTGAAGCATTAATCAAACTCAAACAAGGCTGAAAAGATATGAAATATCCTGGTTGTACATTCAAAAGTCTTGCTTGTTTTTCGAAGTCCTCTTATTTAAGTACTTACGTCAAAACCTGCTGGTGCAGAGAGATGCAGTCAGGTCTCAACCAAAACATCTCCCACTTCCTTCTACTTTAACGACATCTGCAGAAGGAGCCATAATTGGACGTCCTAAATCCTGACAAGAGAAACCAAATCAAAAAGTCAAAGTCTTCTTGTTCCCATAGTTGAAGCACAGGACTTCACTTTAAAAATTAGATTAACTTTGTAAGTTAATTAGCTTAGCTAAGCAAATAAATACCCATATTTTGCTCATACTTAAATTCAGATTACATTTATTTTTGCCAAACTCATTTACTGTTGAAATCTTTCGATTACAAAGAGGTATCTGAAAGCCTGACAAAAGAAACAGACAAAACTGTGAAAGCCCCGCATCACATATCTTACACCAGAAGTGTGATACTCTCATGGAATTTAGTTGCTAAATTTTGGAACTTTGTCACATCCAGTCTCAGAATACTGATTAAACGCATGAGATCAACTTTCGATCTAACAAAAAATTATAAAAAATTAAAATTGTTCATCAAAATAAGATTTATTCACAGATCTCAGTACACGGAATGGGTTTCGACCACCAAGTCATGAAGGCCCAGATAAAAGGAAGGGGCTTATTTTACAGATTGGTATCTAAATATCATTATATTTTAACTTGAACATCGATATGGGAAACTGACATATAGCAAACGTGAAATTCTTGTCTAGTGTGGACCTTAAATCTGTCACTAGATTTATTTCATAAAGTCTTGTCATTGTCAAACATTGTAATTTCTCTGCATGTTCTGATGTCAGGATCATTTGGTGCTACAGGGAAAAGTATACAGCTCAGATAAAAGTAGCAAATATATATGGGCATGTTGACAGGAGACTGTCTTACTACTGTCAGCTCGTAGATATATAAATAGTTTTATAATGTGGGCTGAAATCCCAGTACAGCTGAACTGGATGCTATGAGCTCAATGATACTCTCTTTACTTATTTACCAGTGGTCTAAAGATCGTTCAAATGATTGTTCAGATGGTTCCACTACAGCACCATCACCAAGATCAGATGCATAATATGTAGTAATAATACAATTAGTATATTAGCATATAATGCAAAATGCTATTTTAATAAAACGGAAGTGATTTGAAACACAGCGTGTAATGGATGGGCTTATTGTGTGGGGTTATTTCAGTAGTTGAACACTGGGCCCTTAGTAAAAGTGGGGGAAGAACTTGTGTGGCCTCAACCTGATAGAACACCTTTGAGATGAACAAGAGCAGAGGCTCAGGCCTTCTTATCCAACACCAGTGTCTGACCTCAGAATGTGCTACATGAACCCTAATCTTATTAAGAGGTTTCTAAACCTTTCTACATTCTCAATAAAGTTTTCCTAGATGTGTGTGAGAAGGCACATAAGTGAGTATTCTGCCAATATAGCATCATTTTACACCAAACAGGTGATTCAAAGGAGCAAGTCATTCCTTAAAACATTTGTTTTGTGTTCATTTATGGATTTTGTTTGCTAATTTATTTTAGGTTCTCTTCAGAGTTTTGGTCTTTAGTATTTGTGTTTTATGAAGAATATTTCTCTTTCTCTTCACATTCTATTTACTTGATGTTTCACACAGGCATATTTGGCACTATTGGTATTGTATTTTCAGTCACTGTTGTTTTTCTTCACATCGTTTAGTTATTGTTTCTCATTTAATTCCATTGTCCCTGTCACTAAAACTCTCCTTAGTATTTTCTCAGTTCTCTCCAGCTCTCTGAACTCTCCACAGTTGCAACTTCTAAATTATACCCACCTGGTTTACACATTTGTTTTTCTATTTTTAATGAACCTCTAGCACCTGCCAGAGGGCTTCAAGGCTGTGGGTCAAAGAAATGTGAGCCAGAGTGTGAGATTGTTTTTCGAAACAGAGAGAGGACCCAAATGCAGGACTAGCTGGAGGCAGGTGAACACTCAACTTCTTTGTTAACGGTGTGCAACACATAATGCTGCAGGGCAAGTAAACTTTAACTAAACAGGAATCCAAACACAAAGAGCAGAACAGAGGGCAGCAGGAGAAACAAAATGACCCAGTAGCTGTCTGAGTAACAAAGGAACCTTTGTAAAGGCAAGGGTGGGAATCAAACACATAAGTCAAGGATTTGCAAGTGAAGGTGTGGCAAAAAAGCTTTGATCAAAATTTTTGCTCATGTACTTTCTCAGTCAGTTTCATATTATGTCTATAAATTTGTAAAGTAAGCAATGAATTGGATGGACAGGTGCTTTAGTAGCACGACTAGAGAAACATATCTGAGTTGAAGGATTTATTTTGTTTTTTGGGATATTTATTGATACCATAATCTCTTCTTGATGAAAAAACATTTAATGGCACACATTTGTATTTATTCATACATATTCAACTCTAACGGTATCTCAGTATTCAATATGAAAAGAAATGGTAGTTAGAATGTTAACATCTAGGAAAACTCCTTTATTATAAATAAACTACAAAACCGACAAACATAGTGAAACCTTTCTCATTTTCACTACCCATTCAGAGATGGGTAGAGTAGACAAAAGCTGTTCTCAAGCAAGAGCAGTATTACTTCAAGATATTATTGTTAGAGTAAAAAGCAAAAGTAGCATTCAAAGAAATGACTCAAGTAAGAGGAAAATAGTAATAAAGTGGGGGAAATAATAATTTGACCCCTCCCTGACTTTGTAAGTTTATCCAATGACAAAGAAATTAAAAGTCTCAGAACAGTATCATTTTAATGGTTTATTTTAACAGTGACAGATAGCTCATCAAAAAGGAAAATTGAAAAATTTACTTTAAATAAAAGATAGAAAATGATATGCATTTCATTGAGAGAAACAAGTATTTGAACTGCTAACAACCATTAAGAGTTCTGGTTCCGACAGTTTGGTTAGACACTCCTACTCAATTAGTGATCCTCATTAAAGATACCTGTATTAACTTGTCACCTTTATAAAAGACACTTGTCCACAGAATGAACCAATCAAGCAGACTCCAAACCCTCCAACATGGGAAAGACCAAAGAGCTGTCCAAGGATATCAGAGACTAAATTGTAGACCTGCACAGAGCTGGTATGGGCTACAAAATCATTAACAAGAAGCTAGGAGACAAGGTCGCAGCTGCTGGTGCAATTGTTTGAAAATGGCAGGAGCTCAAATTGACCATCAATCAACCTCACCTCCTAGAACTACACGGGAGGAGTTGGTTAATGACCTCAAAGTACCTGGGACCAGAGTCACCAAGAAAACCACAGGCAACTAAACTAGACTCAAGCCTACAGCAGAATAACAAGGACAGATGAAACAAGGAGAGGCAGAGCAAAGGAGAACCATCTGCATTCCACAGTTGTAAAAGGGAATTTTATGGATGTAGTGGCATAAGACTTTAAATGAGATGTTCAACCTGTGCCTCGGTGAATTTGAGTAATTATGAGGGCAAAAGGCAAAACTAGCAAAGTGTACCTTATTATTTGGCCAGTGGGTGTATATTAGTATCTTGTTAGCAACTACTTGCAGGGTTGAATTGAGGTTGGATTGACAGACTGGGGCTTTATCTGCAATAAAGAAAGCATTACTCTGGTCTGTTTGGTGAAGACGGAGCTGAGCTAAGAGGTAAAGCTCTCTATTTACTGGTTGGTCTAGAGTTCAAGTAGGTCTTGAGATATGGATACTGCCTTAACACATGAGTTCTTGGGTAAAATTAGCTGAAATAACCTTCCTTTGTAGTCTACCCTAAGGATGGTGATAAGAATATCCCCAAGAAGGATTCATTTAGAAGCATTGGGATTTGCTCTTAGGCCAGTTATTACAGCGATCTGATATTGGAAAAAACAGAAGACAATTAAAACTTAAAGGTGTAATTCTGCATGTATTTTATTGCTATTGGGATTTTTCTAATAGGTAAAAAAGTAAGAAAAATGTTTTGTTTATTTCACAATAACCTTGTAATAGTAAATATAGATTTATCTGTGCGATTTATCAGACATAGATACCTGAATAAATCCTTATTTTAACTGTGAATAATAGGTTTGAAATATAAACCCGGCTCTCCATTAGAGAGCCTAAACAGCCATCAGTGCTGCAGCATAAGTTTCATGTTGTTTCAGATTTAGGACATTAAATATTCCATTACAGATTTTTGTAACTATATTTTTTCCAGTCTAACCTCTGATATCTGTTTAAATATTTTTTTTTCTCCAGCTTGCAGTCAGTATTTTAAATCATTTTAACATCCTTCACTACTTTATTATCCATGGTCATTATCCCCGTGCACACTGAAACATGTAATTATTGTTTTACTGTTTTTTTTTACATGTTGCACATTTGGAAATTACACATTTAGATTCTACATGAGCAGGAAAACCTAATCTGTCAGAGCGCTATTTTCCATCTTACACAAAGACCCATTAAGAGGGCCTCGTTTTTTTTTTCTCCACTTTTCCAGTTGGATTTCTTGCCTTGTGATGCCATCCTATCCCAACTCCCAAAACTTCAGAAGAGAACAAAATAAAAAAATTTAAACCCTTTAATCCCAATTTAATTATTTTTAGATATTTTGAAAGTTGATTTCTTATTTAGTAAACTATTTTGTTGCATTTATGTAAGTATCATCGTGTTTACTTCATTAAATTGAAAGAAAATGGATCTTAGTCTGATAACAAATTATTATAATCCTTTGTTACATCTAATTATTTTGATTAATAAATCTAATTTTATAAATATCCTTTTTGCTACTCTAAGTTTGTAACAAAGATAGACTGATTAATACAATTTATATCAGCAATCTGATGTTATGGATGCAAAGACTGGATAGACCTTGAATTGGAGGCAGCAGAGATTGCAAAAGGAAGGTTAATGAAGGTCTCAAACTTCCACAGGAGATGAGCACTGTTACCTGAATATTTTATACTCCCTTCTATCATTAGCTGTTCATTCGAGCATTTAAATCCAGCCTGGATTGTTTTTATTGAAAGTAATTATTGTCTCCTTTACTTTTTACCTTCACGACCCCTTTTTTTTAATCTATTCTAATCAGCATCTGCATTGATTTTATTCACATCTGACGTAGTGCTGTGGAAAAGGTTAGAGGAAAAATGTAGTCAATCTTAACATTAAATTTTTACTGTCATCTCTTATAACAACTATTATTGCGCATCCCAATTTCGTTCCATATTTTCCATTTAAACTGCCCTGTTTTGAAGCATGTGAACGGTTCCTGCAACATATTTCTTTCATCAGTCTATTTGTGTTGAGCAACAGAAAAAACAGACATGACCCTGTTTGCGCAAACAGACAATTTTGCATTGGAGTTTCTGTCCCAATTACATAGTCAGAGAGGGAGAGAGGGTTTAAGTCCCAGCATATTGAAACACAGACAAAACATCACAGTGGCATTTTTTATTCCTGGTTGTTATATGTGAATTTCTTCCTGTTTGCTAAAGGGTGCCCTTAAAGTTATGCCACAGTTTCAGCTTGCATCGGTGGCTGCAAAAACTCTGGGAAATGTATTGTCACCTTTTTAATGGACAGCGAGCTGTCAACCAGAATCCTAACTATCGGAGTTGCTACAGCTCCACCAGCAAAGAGGAAGTGACACGACTGACAGGACAGCGAGCTTGGATGGTGGAGTAGATTACCAAATGCCACTCCACTGGCTGTCAAAAGCCATTTTCTTGCTGTTTTAATGAGATTCATGCTTAAAAATGGGCCTCAGCGGAGTGTTGAATCTATCAAAGCATTTTCCCTGTTGATTTTTGGTTTCAGCTGCCTTTATTATCTCAGATTGTCATTAGCATAAACCGATGTTCCAAGCAGTTCAACTGCAGTTTCAGTCATTATTATCTAATTGTCATTTAGAAGCAAGAAATATTTTTCAATGACATGTAAACAACATTGTTTATGCATCCAGAGTTCAAATTTACATATAGTCCTCAGGGTAGCCAATAACATAAACCCATGGAGAGCAAACATAGAACCTTTTTCGAATGTGTTAGTAGCTACAATAATAATCCCAGACATCTCCATCTACACCTGACTGTTGCAAGTACTGACTCTGGTCACATCCCTGACTCCCAAGTATTCAGGGGTGCCAAAATAGTTGTTATTCCTTTAATAAATGCATACTTTGCAAATATTTTTTTCTCAAGATAAGAAATGAGAAAGGAATGTTTGCAGTTTGAAGTTAACATATCCTCCATAAAACTTGCAGTAGAGAATACAAAATTCAGAGTATGAAGAAAGAATAAAGAAGGATTCAAAATATGCACTTACGAGTCCTGTCTTCTAGATGTGCAAAGTAAATCAGTAAAGGCTATAAATGTTATAGTTTTAAGTTTTTGTTTATGCATGGTGTTTGTCCCGATACAAATAAAAAATAGCAAAAATAAGTGTTTAATGAGTTCCCTGGGACATTTTCAAATTGATAAGGGCATTGATATTTGCAAATATTTGACTTGATCTCTCATGCTTGAAAAAGTGAACCAATAGTCCTGTATATCCATTCTTGGGATACAACAGGTTTAGTTCAGTGTTTGTCACACTCATGACCATCAAATATGCATTTGTAGAGTGATGTAATAAGGCGTCTAACTTCACGTCCTTTCCCTGCTGTATAGGTTCTTTATCGTACCACCTTTAGTTAATCCATAACAGATTTTGTGGACAAATTCAGGGAGTGGCATCTACAGGAGAATTGCTTATTTGTCAGCACTCGAAAATTTAAGAAAATGTTTTTGGGTGTTATATGTGCAGTTCTATAAATCACACTTGTCATTTCTGGACCAAAATCTGTACAGGTTTTTTATAAATGAGCTACATTGAGAGTGGCTTGATAGGAGTTTGCAACCAAACAGTTTTTTTTTTTTGCCGTCAGATGTTATGTTTATTAGCATAACCATTATACTACTGTAGCTATAACCCCCAAAGTTACTTATAGACTTGTATAATACTGCATGTTTGAAAATCATTATTCTTTAAAATGTTGATGTTAGATATATTTAGCACTTAAATGTACTGCCACAGAAGTGTGATGCCTTGGTTTCTGCCTTTGTAATGCATGGCAGAAGCTGCAGCTGTGCTGGAGGAAAAGCTCTCTCGTTTGTGTATTTGGTTTCACTATTCTGAAATGGGTGCAACGTTTTTTTCTTTTTTTTTGCTTCAAAAACATAATAAAGGGCTGTCATAGCTGCAGTGCTGATATTCATATAAACACGCTTCACTTGACAAAATGATGGCTTTACCGGTATCAGTGAAACTATTTTGGATCTGTGCCTTCATCAGTAAGAGATATCGTAGCAGAATTCTGATGCCAGTTGCAGAATATTCTGTAACTGAATTCATTCTATTTACATAGTGAATGCTGCCAATGTGTAATGCATAAATAGGTTATGAATCCAGGTACTAAAATATAAAATTAATTCATTTCATTCATTCGTTTTATTAGCATGACTGAGTGCTATGTTTATCTATTATACATGAAAAACCCTGTAAGGTAATATAATTTGTGGTGATTATTAAAAGGCAAAAATAAAAATAAAAACTTTATTTTTCCAGATTATGGGATTTTAAAGGTTTACCTTTTTATTCATATATTTACTATAGTTAATCTCTTTATGTATTTTAGTGGTAATTTAAAGAATTGTGGAGATAAATGCATATAAAATACTAAAAAACTGTTCCTTTTGTAGTTTATTAGAATTTTTAGAAGACTTTGTATTACACCTTATTTCCTCTGTGGGTCTAATCCTCATTTGTTAAAATTAACAATTATAACATTAAAGAGGTACAGAAATAAGGACAAACAAACACTCCTGTGGGTGTTTGAGTGAAATAACCGCATTTATATCTTGTAAACTATGAGTAAATTGTTGTAGATCATTTTAAATCACAGGTTGTGTATGATAAAGCCCATTGTAGACTGCTTCTTCATGTCACTACAAAGGTTTCAGGGCAAAGACACTAAAACAGCAGAAGTAGCCTACAAAATTTATTTTTTAGAGCTTCTGGTCCAAAGACGACAACTTCTGTCTTGTCAGAATTTAAAAACAGAAAGTTTAGGGTAATCAAGTTTTATATCTTCCTGGCATGTCTTTAATCAACCTAACTAATGGGATTCATCAGGATTCATGGATAAATATAGTTGCATATCATCCCCATAACTGTGGAAATTTATCCCATGCTCTCAGGTGGTTTAACAAATTGGGAGCATACAATTAGTAAAAAGAATTGTCTTCCCCAAGATAATCCATCACCTCACAGGTGTGACATATACAGGTGTCGATTAGACATTATGAATATTGCATGTGTGCCTTATTTATTTTTCAAACTTCCCTTAAGGTTAAGTCAGGTATTTAGGAACTCCAAAGGATGTCCATAAACATCACAGCTCTCTAGAGGAGATTTGCATGGAGGAATGCATCAGCATACCAGCAACAGTGTGTGAAAACCTTGTAAAAAATAGGAGAAAAGGTTTGACCTATGTCATTGCAAACAAAGGGTGTTAAACTAATTATTGAGATTAACTTCTGTTAATAACTAAATAAATATTTTTCACCTTAATTTTTAAATAACTTATTTTAAAATCAGACGATATGATTTTCTGGCTTTTTTTTTGTCTCATAGTTGAGGGGATGCATATCTAATCTTTTTAAGTGGGAGAACCTGCATAATTGGTGACTGAGTAAATACTTCCCACTATATATGGGAGCAAACTGCATTAGTACAGAGAGACACCATTTGCTTGATGAAGTCAATTTAGGGGCAGATCTTTCCGCTGTTAGTATTAGAAGGACAATAAAACTCAGCTTTGCCCTTCTGTTAATTTTTATTTTCTGTCTTAGTGTTGACAAGTGATGTTGATGAGAAACCTTTCTTAAATCACTCTATTTAATTGTTGTTTCTACGTGATTTGTGTTGTCAAACCACTGCCAGGTACTGTTATGTTCTCTAGAATTGTTATTTTTCATTGTTTGTGAGATAATTATAACTGAATAAAACATGTAAAAGTAATAAAATTATGTGGCAAAGAGTTTACAATGAGGTTATGGAAGACCAAGCGTATGCCTCTGTAAAGCTAGTTAAGAACAGGATGTTTAATCAGTTTTGATAACGCACTGGAACCACTCTAGTAAAAGCCATTTAAATGTTAGTACAGAAAAGTAAAAATGTTGAATTGTTCTTTTTAAACCTTTGCTTTACTATGTGTTATTCCTGTTACATGCTTGCGTCACATTTTTCCTCAAGCTAAAGGTATTATAGTGAAGTGTAGGAAAACTGAAATGGTCAGACTACCTGACCATTTCAGCTTGAGATATTTGATGAACACAGTTTACATGAAGACCTACCACTTGCACTCTTCCTGAAGCTAACAGTTTTACTTTCCTAAATATAACAACTTTGAAATATAAACTATTGCAAAATCTAATGTAATGTATTTCAGATTATTATATTGTGGGGAAAAACTTACAAAAGTGAATGTGGGAAATTCAGATTTTAATACTGAGCGAACCTGGGGGTAGAATATCTCACTACCAGAAACTAATGGTAAAAAGTTTTCAGATGAATAAACATGAGTAATCTTTAAGCACTTTAAGAAAAAAGGCCACACTGCTTATCGATCAAACTGTCAGAAAAATGATACCAATGTCAGACAACCAGTTTAAGCCAGAAAACAAGACATGTGTATCAGTAAGGACAGTTTCACCTTGGCTTTAGCTGTTTCCAAGTCACATCTTTATTAGAGCATACAGCAATAATTTTATCAACTACGACTGTGTCATGGTTGATTTTTCCCAAAAAGCATTAAAAGACATCTGTGTGCCACCAAACATCTGGCAAACGCACCATGCATCTGTTGAAGGAAAATACTTAAAAATGGATAAATAAGCAAATGAAGTGTCACCAGTTTCAAGTTAGGCTATTTTAATTCTGCCATTTGTTTCCTAAAACGACGGCCTAAATTTACACTGGGTCTGGAGTAGAATAAAGAATGAGTTATTCTTTCCCCCAGATTAGGCCTGGGAAGCAGGGGCAGACCTATGGGTGGGCCTAGAGGGGCACAGGCCCACCCAGATTGCCCACGCATCCAGAGGCAGGACCAGGCCGTAGCTTGGATTTGGCCAAGCAGCTGTTTAACAACCCCAGTTATATTGTAACATTTGAGTGTGCTATAGAATGATACTATGTGCCTGGAAGAAGCATACCCCCCCCCCTTAACATGTAATCTTGCTGTTCTGGGCAAGCGTAAACACACCATTAATGCCTGTTGACCAGAGTGATATTGTCTGTAAAATGTCCCAGTGCTGTTGTACTGTAATATCAGCCCTAATGAAATCTCTCTTGTCAGATAAAATTACTGGTGTCGGAACTAACAAATGTATAATTACCTTTTCCAAATTGTGCAAAAGGCAGCACATTGGTGCTCACCTTAAGTGTGCACCAGAAACCCAAACAGATTAAGTTAAATATCAACATACACGGAGTAAAAATATAAATAACACTTTTGTTTTGATCCCATTTTTTTTTCATGAGCTGAACTCAATGATCTGAAACATTTTCCATGATCACAAAAGACCCATTACTCTTTCCCGAAGTAATCCATCACCCCACAGCTGGGGAATATCAAGGTGCTGATTAAGCAGCATGAATATTGCACATGTGTGCCTTATGTATTTATTTTCCAAACTTTCCTTAAAGTCAAGTCAGGTATTATAGAGAGAGAGAGAGAGAGATAACCCAAAAACCTGAGCATTCAGTCACTGATTATAGTAGTGTGTAATGGCATTTAAGACTCTTAATAAAGATGAGAGAGATTCCTTTAAGCGTTTGGAGGTTTTAATAAAAGTTGAATTGATCATACAGGAGAACAGCACAGATCACAGTGAATGCTGAATGCTGCCCCCGCCCCCTACCTCCTACCCTGCTCAAATGAAAATAAGTATTTATAAAGTTCAGCAACCTTGCCTCTATAACTTTGAAGACAAAACTATTAATCTCAGGGTGGGGTTATCTCCGGATGAAGACATCTGGCTCTTTAGCTGTGAATAAGTGACTTTTGACAAATACAAAACAATGGCAATAGCTTGGGTTATATGTAACACAATTAAGAGAAACATTAAAACTAAGTATATAAAAAAGAATACATTTTCTAAGGCAGTGATGTCTTCTCTAACCTCGAACTCAACACCTGTTGTCTAGCTCCCCTGCTCTCAGTGTTAATGATACTAAAATATTAATCATAATAATACATTTCTCGATCACATAGTGCAATTAATAATATCAGCGCCTTAATAATTACTTGCAACATTTTTTCTATTCCGAATTGCTGTGCTGATGTGATTTTGAGAATAAATATATTTACATAATATAATTATCTCAGTCCCGTGTATAACAGGGAAAAATACTTCAGACAGACTTTTGTTAGATTTTAAAGTTTTGTGACTACATATATTTAATTCAAAATGATTTATATAGCTTTTGATACATACTGACGCCACATTTGCATAGTGTAAAGTTTATCATCCAGACATTCATCCAACTGTTCCAAATCACGAAAGGATGTAAGACTGAGAGTTAAATCTTCTGTAAAATAGAAATGTAACTTAATTAATGAAAATAAAAACTGAAAATGAAATCCATCTATTTTATATACCTGCTTAGCCATGTACTGTACTTAGTCGACACAAAAGAGACTTTCCCTACATTGAGAGGACAACAGAGACATATTCAACCATGCCAACAAAGAGCCATTTTAGAGCCATGAATTAACTAAATATGCATGTTTTTAAACTATCATCAGGATAACCAGCCTCCTTGGAGATTAAAACTTTATGAATGAAACATACTAAATTAATCTTAATGAATGTTAAAGTTGATTACATATGCAAAAAGGGGACATAATGATTAACTTTACTGATTAAAACCTGGTTCCCAGGTGAATGATTTCATTCCCACATTTCGCAGACTAAAATAGACAGACTAAAATTTTTATGGGAGCCCTAGAGTGTATTTGAGGCTCAGGAGCGAAATGCAAAAAGACACCCAATGGTATTTAGTTTTAAATTGAATAACTTTATATATCCAGTTCACTGGATCTCTAGATTAAGTGTTTTCAACATCCTAGTGTATTTGGTGAGAAAGTTCCTGATCTAACAATGCTGTAACAGAGACTGTCACTGAAGATTTAACAAAGTCTAAAACATAATATCAAAAGGATGTAATGATTAATCGCGAGAATATACCCTCATCTCAAAGTTATATTGCTCTAGCTGGATTGTTTGGATTGTTGTACTGAAGAAAAACTAAAAATAAACCTGAAGAAATTATGGTGAGACAATACTTTACGTTTGATATTCTCCTTTTCTGGTAAGACCCTTTGGTGTGTTTATATACAATCAAAGGAAATAAACGAAAAAAGAGAATCTAGCTACCGTCTCAAGGTTACTTTGAACGCTACACGAATTAAAAGTCAACCCTGTCATTGCTTCCTACTGTGCAGTGATGTGTGGAGAGTAGACGCCTTTTTCAAAAAGAGGTAATTTATCAACCCCAATTGAAATCCACACTAATTAAGATGAGTTTCATTCAGTGGGAGATTAAATATCCTTGTGGGAGAGCGGGAAGAGAGCCAACTGAAGTGTAAGACAGGCATGTTTCTCTTTTTTTAAAGCGATCCTCTTTAAATTTATCCCATAGTCACATGTTTGTTTTTAATAGAAAGGTTTCAGTTCTCCCACTCATGTTTGTGTCACATCTGTCATTATAAATTGATTTTATAATATCAGTAGAAAGATACTCTGAATGCAGCCTACATTTCTCTGTTTCTTTTGTGTAATGTTAAATGTCAATTCCATTCATGGTTTTTGTTTTCATGTCCTATTTTTCTTTTAAACAATTTTTATTCAGACAAAACGTTATACTAATAAACTTGTCCCACTTGGATGCTGTTTATATTTGTTTAAGATTGACCAAGCTCAGCATTAATCATGCTAATAGAAAAATATACATTATATTTTTCTGGTTTACTCATCTTAGCGTTACCTATTCTAAGGTAAAAATATAGGGTTGGATAATGTTTTTGATATATTAATTAAGAAAGTTTAGTAATTGCAAAGCTGATGTGAAACATGAAAATATCTATTAGCATGGCATTACGCAGGCCAAGCATTAATTAAGTTAATATTAGTTTAGATAAAATGTTTCATGTTTACATAGCAATACCTAAACTTATCTTTGAGTAGTCTAACGTCGAAGACAATAATCAAAATAATATTTTGGTGAATTGCGTGCAGCTGTGCTACTCAAAGTTTGATAGATCTTTTTTTGCTGTGCTTAATTATGGTTTTAGTAAGGATTCTATGTTTTATAAATGAGATGAGATCAACAGGTTGTAAGCACAAATTTGTGTCTGCAGGAAACTTGTGTTAATTTGGTGCAAAGAAAGAAAATTGAGAAGAAAAGCAGCCTCCTACCCTCTCCTCTATAGGCCACTTATACTACCTTTGTATGCTGTACAAATAAATACGCACTTTGATGCGTTCTTGCCTGTCTCCTGTCTGCTTTAAGGTCCTTTACAAGACCTACTTTGACTCTTAATTATAAAACTGTTGACTACATACAGGATTAGAGGTAATTTTAAGTTAATCAAATACATATATTTAATATGTGGCATTGTGTTTAATTACAGTTTTTATTTTTATTATAGATATTTATTATATATATGATTTTCTTTTTCATTTGAATTTAAGTTTCAATATCAACTGAGCTCTTATTTTACTGAACTGCTGGGGGAACCAAAAAAGCAATACACTATGTCAATACACTTGTATAAATGGAATATTTACTCCGGGGGGAGTTAAGTTATTATTTAGAAGATAATGAATCACACAGGGTGAAATAATATCTGTTGGTAAGAAATGCACTGTTTGCATGACGAAGCAGAAAAAGCAGAGCGAGGGCAAATTAAAGTCTGTCCTTGCTCCTGGGGTTCTGTTGGTGCCTCTAAATCTCAGATCACTGCAATACAGTGGAAGACGAAAGAAGTCAAGTCCGAATACAGTGTCTTGAGGGTTCAGGGGGAAGTAGAAGAAGTCTGACAGCTGCCTGAATACATTATGAGTGTTAAATAGTCTGCAAGCCTTCAAAGTGTATATTTTTACTTGAAGCGTGTATGTGTCTACTTTTTAAGAGTTAGTATTTATCATTACTTATGTAAAAAATGTATTTGCGCCAAGCCCTCAGAGCTCCTGCTGTCAGCAGTGTGTGTGATGGCTCCAGCAGCGAGTGGAAGCTTGGCTCACTCGGAGACCGTGAGGGCTAAAAGATGGGGAGGGGGGTTCCTCCTGTCTCTTGTAACTGGTGGTTGTTGAGGGGATCTGGGACAGTGGGGCACCGCGGCAAAGAGGCATTGGTCCAACCTCTGCCTGCATCCGTCAGGCACGAAGCCAAGAGGCTGCTACTGAAAAAGCCAGAACTCTCTCACATGAAAAGACGCGCACATACACACTGTACGCTCATCCACAAAGACTCACAGACTCAGTAAGTACACTGTGTGGTATTTACATGTCATTTACCAGCAAGCCTCCTAGTGACTGATATAGTGCTGCTGCTGGCTTGGCATTTATTTTTAAAAGTCGAATCAGTGCCGCACACTTAGTACAGCATCGCTGCAGAGTTTGCAGTTTCCATATCAGTGTTTTCCCACTTCTTTTTGCCAAAAAAGAGTGTTTTTTTTAAACACTGCTGCTAAGTGTTGTTTTTGTGGGTGTAAAAGTTTCACAAAATGCTGGCTTTAGCCATCAAACAGAAGGATGTGTTTTCAATTACAGTACAGAATTAGTCCCATTTAATTACAGTCATCCCATCTGTCAAAGCAAAGGTGGATTTCATTATAAATGTCTAATTTTAAATGAAAGCATGTGACTTGGAGGATAAAAGCATTCAAACATTTTTGGTAAAAGGCTTCTCATGCTCCTTAAATTAAAATATAAAGATTAAACTGGAAGGAAGAAAAGAATCTCTAATAATAATGTATGTTGTTTATAAATATGTTTATTAGTATTTCTTAATATTTTATCATTATATAAGTCACTTATAAATGAGTTTCTTTTGAAAAAATACTCAAGGACACTGTATAAACAAGCAAAAAAAAAACGAAATCAAAACTTTAAAAGGGGCTCTCCACATGGTGTGTAATCAGTCCAACTCCTCAATCAGAGGTTCTGTTGCCAACGTAAGGTGCAACTCACCCCAAAATAATTTTTGTAGTTGTTGATAAACTGTATAAATGTGTCTATAATTGCAGCGTCTATATGTCTGGTCATTATTTTATGTATTTTAGTACATTTTAGTGAAAATATTAATTTTGTACCAAAAACCATTAAACAATTACAAAGCAGTCCAGCCGTGATGGGGTATTTAACACGTGCGGTCTCGGCCACACCTCCGTAGTAAGGTTACCCCTACTTGCTGACATTTGCACATGCACCTATGACAAAGGGAATAACTGATATCAGTAAATGGAAAATACAATCTGGGCTAAGAGTTCATTTTTAATGCAATAATTGTGACAGTGTGAATATAAATTTTTTTTGCACATTCCTGCATAATTTTCTCATCATGCTTGGATAATTTATGCCTTGGGCATCCCTCTGCCACACACATTTTCTGTTGTTGACAATTACAGTGGCTGCAAAGGCTGTCGAGGCAGAGTCACACGAAATTACTCGAACTAATCTATATTTAGCATTAGATTTGGCCAACACCAATGTACCACTCAAAGACGGCACCCATTCTATGCCGCTACGGGCTCGGCATCTGCCTCTGCCCCGGGCAGAGAACGGCTCGAAAAAATATGGCTCAAGGCCCCTAGCCTCCTCCATAGAACCTATCTCCCTGTACACTCTGGTGTGGAGAAAAATCTTCAACCTCCAGATTATTTCCCTCTGAGGCAATGGAGCTCGAGTTACTATGGCTCTCTCCATCGTTCTGCCCGTCTTTGACTTTGCACTTCTGAACATGTCAGTCACAACCCAGACAACACCCAGCCCTTCATCCCCCCCCATGTTCCCTGGTCCACCAGGCAATGCCTCCTTTTGAGCCGTGGGCCGTTGCCGGGTAACGAGGCTGTCAGTGTTAGTGTCAGAAGTCTGTCTCTTGTGTCAGCTGATACCTCCTAAGCCAGATTTGGACTCAAAAAAGGGGTTGAAACATCCCTCCATTGTTCGAATACTTTTCACTTTATCAGAAAAATTCTTGAAGCTTGAGGGAGAGTTATTCTTAGTCTTTGACAGTGTTGGGAGTATTGCATTACAAAACTAATGAGTTACAGGAATAGATAACTTTTTTCAGCAACTGAGTAATGTAATGTATTACTTACTAAATATACAGCAATATACAGGTGCTGGCCAGTAAATTAGAATATCATCAAAAAGTTGAATTATTTCAATAATTCCATTCAAAACGTGAAACTTGTACATTATATTCATGCAATGCACACAGACCAATGTATTTCCAATGTTTATTTCTTTTAATTTTGATATTTATAAGTGACAACTAATGAAAACTCCAAATTTGGTATCTCAAAAAATTAGAATATTTTAAAGGCCAATGAAAAAAAATGTTTTTTTTAAATGTTGGCCAACTGAAAAGAATGAACATGAAAAGAATGTGCATGTATAGCACTCAATACTTAGTCGGGGCTCCTTTTGCCTCCATCACTGCAGTAATGCGGCGTGGCATGGACTCGATCAGTCTGTGGCACTGCTCAGGTGTTATGAGAGCCCAGGTTGCTCTGATAGTCGTCTTCAGCTCCTCTGCATTGTTGGGTCTAGCGTATTGCATCTTCCGCTTCACAATACCCCATAGATTTTCTATGGGGTTAAGGTCAGGCGAGTTTGCTGGCCAATCAAGGACAGGGATACCATGGTCCTTGAACCAGGTACTGGTGGTTTTGGCACTGTGTGCAGGTGCCAAGTCCTGTTGAAAAGTGAAGTCTGCATCCCCATAAAGTTGGTCAGCAGCAGGAAGCATGAAGTGCTCTAAAACTTCCTGGTAGACGGCTGCATTGACCTTGGACCTCAGGAAACAGAGTGGGCCAACACCGGCAGATGACATGGCACCCCACACCATCACTGACGGTGGAAACTTTACACTGGACCTCATGCAACGTGGATTCTGTGCTTCTCCGCTCTTCCTCCAGACTCTGGGTCCTTGATTTCCAAAGGAAATGCAAAAATTGCTTTCATCAGAAAACATAACTTTGGACCACTCAGCAGCAGTCCAGTCCTTTTTGTCCTTGGCCCAGGCGAGACGCTTCTTAACTTTTTTCTTGTTCAAGAATGGCTCGACACACGGAATGCGACAGCTGAATCCCATGTCTTTCATGAGTCTCTTCGTGGTGGTTCTTGAAGCGCTGACTCCAGCTGCAGTCCACTCTTTGTGGATCTCCCCCACATTTTTGAATTGGTTTGTCGTCACAATTCACTGCAGGGTGCGGTTATCCCTAGAGCTTGTACACTTTTTTCTACCACATTTTTTCCGTCCCTTCGCCTGTCTGTTAATGTGCTTGGACACAGAGCTCTGCGAACAGCCAGCTTCTTTAGCAATCACCTTTTGTGTCTTGCCCTCCTTGTACAAGGTGTCAATGGTCGTCTTTTGGACAGCTGTTAAGTCAGAAGTCTTCCCCATGATTGTGGAGCCTTCAGAACAAGACTGAGGGACCTTTTAAAGACCTTTGCAGGTGTTTTGAGTTAATCAGCTGATTAGAGTGGCACCAGGTGTCTTCTATATTGAGCCTTTTCAGAATATTCTAATTTTCTGAGATACTGAATTTGGTGTTTTCATTAGCTGTCAGTTTTAATAATAAAAATGAAAATTAATAAACACTTGAAATATATCACTCTGTGTGGAAGGAAAGTATACAGTATAGAAGTTTCACGTTTTGAATGGAATTACTGAAATAATTCAACTTTTTGATGATATTCTAATTTACTGGCCAGCACCTGTATTACTAGTTACAATTTCAGTCACTTAAGTTACAAGCACATTGTAAATTGTTTTTCTGGCCAGCTAATGCAACAGAGCAAATCAAGTTGGATACAGTAGAAGAAGATCCTCCATACACTTCCTGTTGCTCAAAACTAAAACATCAGAGAATCAGGACGGCTGAGGAAAAGATCGACTGTACATTTAAACAGCGGCATTATTCACACTGTTTTCCTAACCATCTGTTGTAAGACTTCAGACATCGGAGTCTCATCTTTGTGATGAGCACATCAGCCCCTTCTTTTGATTAGATTTAAAAATTCATTACCATGAAATAAAAGGCATGCAAAGGAACTTCAGGCTTAATTTTAATAAAATAGTGTTAAAAATACAGTATATGTGGTGTGACACTTGTGTAAAATGTAAATTGATAAGTTATGGTGGTTAGAAGTTGTATTAAACATTTAAGATATTTTGCCAAAAGTAACTTAAAGTAGTGTAACTCAGTTACAATTTTAAGAAAGTAAAATTCAATGCAAACATATTAAATGTTGGACATTATAACTAGTAATATGAAATATATTACAATTTCTTTGTAACTTGCCCAACACTGTTCTTTGATACTCCAAAAGCACAACTGTCAACCTCATTCACAATCTGAGAAAAAACAAGATAGAAATTACTTACAACAAGGATTGGCTTCAAACAAACAAACAAAAAAGTCACTCAGCTCTCTATTCAAGCGTATAGGAGATTCTTCCAAAATCAGCAGGGAATTACTGAACATCTGAGTGTGGTGAGGGAAAACGTTAAGACACAGAGAAATCCCGAAAAGATTGTGTGAATGTCAACACCCCATTAAATGACCAAAAATAAAGTAGTAAAATATGTGACTGTCATGTTGAGTTAAAAATCATCCTGGCTCAAAATCTGGGACCAACTCGCACTAAGTTAATAACCGTTACACTCAAAAAATTGACATTCGGAGCAAACTTTGGGTTGCACAGAGTCAAATTGTAAAAAGACTGTAACAGATACTGACATCCGGTCTTCACTTGTGAACAGAGCATAGATGTATCTACAACCTAAATGTTTAATGGGGTTTCTAAATGAAATTCTGATGACACAGTAAATCCTCAAAAATAGTGGATTTTCATAATTTCTTTCTAAACCTAAATCCATTCATTCCTATAGTATTTTTGGACATGTTTTTTGTCTAATTAAATCACCATGGTATCTCCAATCACCAATAAAAGTAGTAGCCTGGATATTGAGATGGAGTGGCACATTTTAATATATATATTGTGGGGCTGCATGCTGCTGTACGACTCACATTAACGGAGACAGAAGAAACATAAACTATAAAGAGTCCAGTTTTGAGGTGTAGAATAAGAAGGGCGTGCCCATGCATTGCATGGGAGGCAGTTCAGTGCTTTGTGAGGTAGGCTTTGGGCTGGCCTCGATTACACACAGAATAAAATGGGACAATACGATTACAGAGAGTAAAGGGTCTTGAAGAGGTGTTTTTTTTAGCTGCATCTAAGAAGAGGAAGAAATATGTCTTATTTTCAGTGGGAGAGCTTTGGCTTTAGTTGCTTTCAAACTCAAATCCCCAGACTTTGAATTTCTCCGAAAAAAAGAAGTTAAGCCATAAGTACTGATATTTTTGTTTTTGTCTCTTTTGCAAAAAAAGATGATCCTCACTTAAAAACATTACAAATAACAACAAAATCCCTGTTTTGCCAATGTAAAAACATTGCTCTGTCCTCTGTTGATTTTCTTTTACAAAATACTGGAAACCTGACCTTTAAATTTCTTCATTGAATCTTTGAACTAAATTATACCAGAAATTACAGCAAAATCCACACAAAACCAAAACTACTTGTCATCTCCTACAGCAACCAAATTTAAACCATATATAGAGGCCCAGTGGATGCTGGTACAGCAATAAAGACATCCAAAGAAACTGAAGGAGTCAGGATGCCAAAAGAGTCTCAGTGAAATATGAAAAGACCTTCATTCTGTGTGGGAAAAGCATCTACAATGTTACAAGAATGCGCTTGGGTGTCTGGAAAGTCTGGTGCCATTTCATTTACAGGGAAACAATTGAAGTCTTGTTTGGTGTGTCTCTGCTGATGTCCTGTCTAGAAAGATACAACTTAAATTTCTTATTCAGATTCTTTGTTTATTTCAAAACTGGAATCCTCTCTGGTCCTGTCTGATGCTATTTTTTTATTTAAGGTAAAAGATGCAACTCATCTACTTTAGATAGATTCTGTTAGTTTGTCCTTTACTCTTAACTTAGGTACAATAACTGATCAGAAAATGAATTAAAGTCCAACTATTCAGAAATATAGGAGAAAGATCAATATCACTTTAAACAATTGTGGGATAAACTTGTTAGGTTGAAGGGCTAATATTAAAGCATTCATTGTGGTTTGAAATAAACTATATAGGATCAAACTGGATCCTCTAGTTGTCCCTATTTTTGCATTCAGCCTCACAAATGGGGCACGTTTAACACGTTGCCAGGGTTATAAACTTTATCATTTGCTTATGTCAGAATGTTACAATGTTTGTCTAAGCTACACCATTTTCTACTGAGAAATATAACCTTTTTTTTATTTAACAAAATTGAGGTTTTATGATTTATCTACATCTTGTTATCTTCTGTAACTTTATCAGTTGTAGGAAGGTTTTAGTTTTCACCTCTGTGCATGATGCAAAGTCAAAACATACTGTATTTCACGGAAAAATTTTAATGTAGATGGGAAAATAGGGGCAAAGGCAAAATAGCTGAAAATAGCTGGAAAAAAGTGATGAAAATTCATGAAACAGATATACAAAGCATTATTTTCAGATCTATTTATGTATTTAGAATTGTATTTAATTCATGAGCTAATACAACTTTATATTTATAAGAAGCAATCATTGTCTTGTCAATTAACCCCTTAGGAAAAAGATTATTTCCTGTTTTTGAAGCTACTTATTTTAAGATACTCAATTAAAACAAACAATAAACCATGTACAAATCCCTCTAAAAGAACTTAAGCAGAAAAAAAAATATTAAGAGAGAAAAAACATTCTGACTCATCTATGAGCAGATGTGTATCAGATTTCTTTGTTGAAGTTGTGTTAAAAACTTTAGAGTTTATTAACTTTTAATAAATAAAAGTAAAATGTCAGATGACTTATTATTATAAGTACACATGTCTACCATTCGGATGTTGGTATGTATGAAGAAAAATATTTGCATAATAGGTAAAGGTATGTAAGTATGCATATAAATGGACATATGTGTCTGCGTGCATTGATGCGTTATACCATGTTGACTATTTATATATACTGTAGTGTTTATGTGTATATAAATCCTGATCAAGATCATTTCTAGGTTAACATCTCAGAAATGCCCCTATAGAAAAGAACACATGTTAAAGAACATATGACCACCTATGTTTTGCACGTTTTCTGTGTGAATTTGGATTTTTTTTTTATTGTATAAACTATAAAAACCCATGTTCAGTCACGTGTGAAGCCCATGAAATAACATGTAAACCACATGTGAACCATGTGTAACCGATGTAAAACCATGTATGTACATGTGTGCTACACATGTGGTTTATATTATTAAATGTGATCCCATGTGAAGAACATTATTTACCCATGGGAATTTTCTGCATAGGATATAATTGAGGAGTGTACTTTCTTTTAACATGAGTTTGAACTGAATTGCCATCTTCAGTGTGTGGGTTGAACAACAACAGGCAGATGGCCTTTTTCTGTTTGTAATGGAAAGTGGGGTATAATGTAGGTGTAAGCAGGAATGTCTGAGGACAGAACAAGCTTTGACCAAGACAGAAATCTCCCCTCCCTAGGTCACCCATCTCCCTCCCATGTTTGTGCCTTTTTCCCCTCCCCGCTTTCATATTCCTCCCAATACACGTCTAATATATCTTTGCTTTCTCTGACTGGGTAAATAAAGACAGCGCACCTGTGGTAACAGCACAGCAAGCGTGCTATTTAAGGTAGGCATTGCACATCATGAAAGAATTTGATTAATCTGCAAAGATTTAGTACTAAGAGTAAATTGTGACTACCTAACTGCTGTTCAGTGGTGCAGGCTTGAGTTTTTTGCGACTAAAATCAGCCTGTACACATGGTGTTGCAGCACTTATCTATGATCTTCTGACGCTTTATCAGCACAGTTAAACTGTCTTTTCTCTGTTTGCTGAGAAATCCAGCAAAGCACGGCATGCAATGTTTTATCCTCTGCAACTCTTTTGATTTGAAATTCACACATTGTCTGGAAAATGTCCTTCCAAGTTCTTGTGGCTTGAGTGGTTCAAAGAAAAGGAAAAGGAGAGAACAACAAGGACGTTTGTGGGACGTTTGATGTCCCCAAACAAGTAATTGGGTCGTGATTTTAGTCTGAAACTACTATGAAATATATAGAAACGAGAGTTGTGTCTGGAGCAGAAACAGAATATCACCTGTCACTTTGTGGCAAGTCAGTATCTATGGGGGAAAAAAAAATATTGCACTTCCTCTTGACTGACCAATGCAACATCCAATCATGACTGTAAATTATGCATGTTTAGAGCTTGACTCATGGTTTTGAAGTTTAATGCAAGAGACAGAGTCACCCAAAGCCTTGATCTGTAAACTTGAGCCTACCTGCAATGATGCAGAGGATTGCACAAGAAAAGGAGGGGGTAGCAACATTAGAATGACATGGCTTTTTAAGTACACCTTTATTTTCTTTGATTAAATTGTCGTGGGTGAATAACTCACTTACACATTTTCCATATTTTGTAAAGTTGCCATCAGAAATTACACTTTGTTTTATTGGGAGTTTTATGTGCTATACTGAAAAAGTGTTGCATAAGTCTGAAGGAAAAATCTTACTGGGGTCTTTGAATCGTTTGAAAAAAATATAATAAGTGTCGAATACATTGAAAATTTTGTATTGACTCACATTTTTTGCATTTTTGGCTTAATCTCTGTTTTTCGCATATCTCTACCACATTTTCATGCCTGGAAACTACATGTCTTACCTTTTCTTTGCAAAATAGCTGAAAATCAGTCAGAAAAACTAAGAGAGTGTGTGAAGAGTAAGTTGAGTCTTCTTAATCTTCTTAATCCTTTAATGTTATGGCTGTATATTCAGGGTCTTGCTGGAGGGTCACCCTCATAGAGAAGTTTTCAGAAGCCTCTCATATCATTACAGGATTGCCTCAGATTTATGGTTAAGATAGTTAATCAATCACATTCTTGATACATTTATGTTTAAAGATATCTTTTAACTTCACAACTTGTTTTTGATTAAACAATGATGGTTAACTACAATAATCTGTCATATTGTTCTTAAAGGTTAAAGGGCCTTCAAAAATATTGTAGAGAAAGTTCTGGAGTATAACCTATTGTATACTTCTCTGTTTATGCTTAAATGGATCTATGTAACGCCATTATCTGTCAACGAAAGGCCTCTCTGTCATCTATGCAAGGACGGACGGAGTAGAGGTCAATTTTCTGACTATCCTTCTCCGTCCATGGAGAGCGTATACCTGTGATTGCTCAGCTCAACAACAGCCAAAGATCATTTCACCAGAACAGTGCTGTATAGTCAATGTAATCAGTAATGCAGCGTTTGGGCTCTACAGGCTTTATATTTAAAGGACAGTTTATCTGATATGGTCTTTTGATGAATTTGAACACAGGGAAGTGTAGAGAAAGAACAAAACAGAGCTCTGTGTTTATTTACATCCGCTTTTAAAATATTCTATCAGCTGCACTTCTAGTGAACAGCTTTGCAGCTTAAACAAAACTTACTTTCTGTCATCCATTCTTCTTTGAGGGGGACATCCATTCATAAGCTGAAGAAAATAAACTCTATTCAAAGAAATTCTAATGAAGAAAGAACTTCCACTCTCTTGGTACTTCCGGGTTCTGAACTGGTTGCAGTTCTACTCCGGTTCAATGTAAGGGCACTCTCCTGACGAGTGCAGAATGAATAGAGATCTATGGAACAATACCCCTAAAAATCCACTTTTCTCTGGATATAATTTTTGTCCGGTAATTTGAATATTTTTTTCTCGAAAGTAGATGCAAAGAAATTACATATTGCTTGTTGTTAGATTTTTTAGAGTCACTCATTTGCTTTAAAAAAATACTTGTTTGAAAAAAATGTAAATGACGTCATACACATCATACGACCAGAGATACTTCTTTACGGCAATCCTTGTTTTTCCTTTTAAACTTCACACTGCATAAATAACCATAGGCAGATAACAGTGCTAGCAACCAAAAAAACGTTTTTAGGTGAAAAAAAAAACTTGGACGAAAAAGTCCGCCTTAACATGCTGGTACAGTTTCGGATGCCACGATGCTGTCAAGTGGTACATCTGGTTGTTATCAGTCTTTCACTGACCAATCAGCAGTTATTAGCAAAATATTAGCGAGTTATGGGCAAGAACAACTCAACCTGTAAGAAAACGAAAGGACATATGTACTTGTTCAGTCAACTTTACTCCTAAAACGCATGTTGAACTTGACTAACCTACAATCAAACGGCAATCAGCTGAAAGAGACTAATTTAGCCATATAGCTCCCTACACTCCCATTCATCTTGCATACATGGCGATCGCCCCCAGTGGAACCAAATTCTGTTACAATGGGACTCATAGGAGTGTCAAGGCTTTCCTAAAACGGCTTTGCTCTAGTTAACCAGAAACGACACTACAGTGGTAGGCAGACCCGCCATGAAAAGTTAGCATCCCTTGCTGTCCTGGTTGGGAATTGCTTTGCAGCACTGAATAACCAACGGATAATGGAGAGACAGAAACAGAGTAAAATAAATGAAAAACGTCTCCATCATTACTTGTGTGTCGAGGTGCAAACTTGCTAATGGAGAAGTAAAGTAGCTCCCACGTGGGGCACAAAAAGGATTTATAATGTCTTCCTCTTTAGCTTTATATATAAGCTGTGGTCCTATGAAGCTCCTCTAGTTATAATGGGCCCATGTGAAGTTTGTCTGATTACCTAGTCAGTTTAGGTCTTAGTAGTATTGCAACAGTGCCATCTTTCATTTTCTGTTGATAGACAAAAATGAGCCTAAGATCAATGTTATCACCCGACTCTGCGTTAAAAACTATTATCTTTTTCTTTCTGATCTGCCCATCATGTTCTTTGATCTTCACAATGTTGTTTGCTGACTTCTAACAAAGCTCTGAGCAGTTCACAGTATGGCTGTGCTTAAAATGAGATTAGGTTTTACACAAACAGACTGTTTTTTAATTATGTTACTTCTGAATGTGTTTACTAAAAAGTTTATTTAAGAGTGTTGGAGTAAAGTGGGATTGAATACAAACATATGCCACACTTATTAAGAATTGCTTTTGCTGTTTTTCTTCTATATATGAACTTCTTTGGCTTGGTCTAGCTTGTTAAATCGTAGTAAAATTATTTTTTGAGTTGGTTATATGACAGAGGTAATGGAGTTCAAAGGATATGAATACTTTTGCAGGCTGTATTTTATTTTAAAATTACACAAATCTGTGGTTCCTAGCAGAAGTTTCTCTCCTCCTTTATTTTTCTGCGAACTGATAGTGTCGCCCCCAGGGTTTTATTTTGATGTTGGTACTGATGGAGTTGTTGACTGTCAATGTTCACATCACAAAAAGGGCAGATTTTAAAAGCAAGCAAACAAATATGCCTCCTTCCTGCTCTCACACTTCATTTTGTCAAACGTGGCCTCTGTTGCCTTATTCCCACACACTTTAGGGAAATGAATAAAATCTGTCAGCAGCCTATAAAGTTCCCATTTTCATTTTTTTCGAGAGGATTGGAGCTCAAGTAAAGTGTTTAAAACGTTAACTGCATGCATAGTCTCAGGTGACCTCTGATTACTAAAGAAGGGAAAGAAGCAGAGAGAGGAGATGAGGGTGTGAGGGATGTGCTGATTCATATGACTTGCCTACACTAACCATAGCTGTCTGAGTCCAGAAAAGGGAGAAAAAGAAGAAGAGAGATAACAGGAGACAGCAATGGGAACGAGATGGGGATGATTCATGTAAAAAGAAGAAAAAAATACTTCCTCTAGCAGATCTGGAATAAGGTAACTCGGCAGAAGAAAGAAATGGTAGAGAGAAGAATTAATCTACAGCAGATGGGGGTGGAAGGGAAACAAGGAGGCAAAGAGGGGTGAAGATAAAGAAAAGGGATTAGTCTGCCCTGCTGAAAGCAAGTCTCTTCTAGCTTCTCATTGGGGAACCATAAAAAAAACAAATGTTGACACTGCAACAAAGTTAGTTGTAAGTAATTTTCCTGAAGCTGTCCATTATGCATCAACACATCATAATAAGAATCTTGTGTAAAGTTGGAATTTAAAAAAAAATGTATATATATATATATATATATATATATATATATATATATATATATATATATATATATATATATATATATATATGTAACAATAGTAGTAGGTTGAGGCACATGCAGTAAATGATGCTGAGTTGATCCTAAGGGGCCACGGCAAATCGGACACTATCATACCAGCAGATCGTTAATTTAACGTTGTTTACCCCAAATTCTGACCCTACTATCTAAATGCCGCAGTTGAATTAAAGCGTAATCTGACTAAGCAACGTTTTTGAATTTGTTCTTGTCTAGTTTTATTGATCCGGTGTGAACTGTAACCTCATCTTGCTGTCTTAGCTGACAGAAGTGAGAGTGGGTGTGGACTTCTACTAGGGTAGCCAATCAATTATGGATATCTTGGTTTCAAGAGTCATTTTTCGACCTACATTTGCACTGGTATTATCTCACACCAGTAATTTTCCTTTGATCCCTGAGATTACCGGGCTGTGGCCTGGCTGGGGGTCGGTTACTGTGAGTTTCTCTGTTGCCGGTGGCTGATTAGTGCTGACATTTTTCTCATTCTCTGGGTCGATTCTCATCACGGATGTCCTGATGCTGTTTCGCATTGTCTGTGTGTTGGAGTGTCATGCTGGGGTCTGCAATAGATTGATGGAGTTGAAGAATAGGGTTGGGTATTTGACCAGAGTCGGTTTGGCTCACCGGTGGACTGACTGAGTGCTGGATTCAGTCGCTTGCTGAGTCATCAGACAGCAGGTTTGCCTGCCATGGGATCAGCTTTGCTGGTCTGGGTAGTGGCGGGGGGCTTATTATTGTGGCATCTAATAATTTTTCTTTGTGTTTACTGTTAAACACTAAGGGGCTGATTTATCAAGATTCCAGATAATGACCGCAAAGTTCTGTGCGGTGATAGAAATTTGCGCGAGTGCGGTCTCCTTAATTTGCGGGGGATTTACTAAGATTGCGCCAGCAATTCTCAACAGGGCGCAAGCAGCAGTATTCAAATGAGGAGTTTGCGGCCGCTAATGTGAGCTGCACCACGGTGAGAGAGAGGAGGATCAATGCGCATGGATCTATCATGCGTCTTTGGCACAAAAATTAGGCTAAATGCTGTGAATTCTGTTTTTCGTTTGTCAGTAATAAATGTAATTCATGCGGTGTACATGTGCTGCTCTCTGCTGCATGCACACATCTTATTGCAGGGTTAGACTGATTAAAAGTGCAGCATATCTGAATTTAGTTTTAAAATGTCATTTATAATGTAAATTATCATTGTGGTATTGCATATGATTACTAAATATTATTAATTGGACTCCAGGAAGGTTAACCACTACGTGAGAAACTAATGAGGATCCAATGGAATCAATTGCACTCATCGCGTCTTAACCAGGTAGAGACGTGATGAGCACGCAGTGAGTTAAGATGCATCTTTGGGGGGAAAATAGGTAAAATTTACACAACTGTCAGGTTTATGGCCATTAGAGTGTTAATTACTCTTAGTTTATAATGTATGTAAATCAAATGTTTTGTTTGTCGATAATAAAGTCATGTTGAATGTGGTAGCGCAAAATTAGGACTTCTGCTTTTCAGAAGTGCTAAAAATAGAAGCTAAAATTGCCAGCGCAAACATGTTAATGTTTAGTAAATCACACTGCGCCCGGCACACCTACTTATTTGCCTATTCTCCTCCCAATATTTTGTGTCTTCTTACAGTAACGCCCAGATTGCATATTCATCGAGGGCAAACGCGCTAAATGGATTACGTGCGTTTTGCTGTGAGTTTAACAGGCGCAATGCGCTCTGCGCCTTGTTGATAGATCAGCCAGAGCCTATTTTTGCGATGCTGTGCGGTTTTAACAAGTGCAAACTGATGATAAATCAGCCCATAAATTTGTGCATTAGTGACGCCATCTGGTACAAAGTGTGGACCAGAATGTCATTCAAGGTTGAACTTGCTGGTTTTCTTGGGTCAATACAGTGCATGGTTGCAACTTGATTTACAAGGGTGTTGCACTACTTCTTGGTCGGGCCTAATAACCGAATGGAAGGGCCCGGAGCCGGGCCTGAGTTTCCTGATTTCTAAAAATATAGAACTTCTTGGCCTAGTTGGGGATCATATTACAGGTGTTACAGAGTCACATAAAATGAAAGGCAATTCTAGTGATTTTATTTACCTAAAGTTGGAAAATTTTCTCCACCATTAAGATGGAAGGCATTTCATTGTGTGATGGGGTATTCGTAAAAAAAAAAAAAAAAAAAAAAAAAAAGATCTTTAATTTACATTATTTTCTTCAAAAGTCAGGTTATTGTTACTTTTGGTTACTTTTATATGTTACATTTATTGCCTTGCCATTAAGATTCATGTTACTGCTCAGAGAGGTTAAAATAAGTTGATAGCTGCATATCGATAAATGTGTTATTACTAGGGATGTCCGATATTATCGGCCTAAAGTCATTATCGGCCGATATTGGCATTAAAATGTAATATCGGAAATTATCGGTATCGGTTTTTATTTTTTCAATAAGATGAGTTTTTCACACCATACACATATTATGTACACATATTGAGATATTATTTGTTTGAGACAACTTTCAATTTCAGATAACTTTAACAAAGGACTGAATTTTGTTTACTGGGCTCTAATCTGTCACTGTTTCCTCTCTGTGACACTGTTTTAATTTGCACATTTGGTTACTTGAAAGATGGCTAATTAAGTCAATGTTGTTGTTTGATTGTATTAAATTATGGCCACTAGCCAGTTACACGTAGAGCTAAATTAATGCAGTGTTTAAGCCCACTTTATTTTTAAGAATGTAATACCCACAGTAGGTTAATTATTGCACCTGCTTAAATTTTTTGTGTTTTTTTTATTTTTTATTCTTGTTTCAGTTGTTTCCACTTTACCTCAATGCTATAAAGTTGCCTAAAGTAGTTACCTAAAAGGGTTTAGTAGTTTTTGTTTTTTATGAAGGAGGGTCCCCACATATCGGTATCGGTTTATATCGGTATCGGAAATTATGAGTTAGGCTATAACGGTATATCGGATATCGGTATAAAAGCCAATATCGAACATCCCTAGTTATTACCAATCCATAATTTATGCCGCTTATCCTTGTAGGGTTGCGGGAGGGGGGGGGGGGGGGACTGTTTTATCCATGTGGTAATAGCAAATAGATGTGTTGTTCTGTAAGAGCTAAAGACTTAGTTTTACTGATAATCCTCTGATAAGAACCTGCTGACCAAACATGGATACTAGCTGCTAGTTGTGGTCTTAGCATGTTTTTATGAGTGTGGTTTAAGTGGCAGAATGTGTATTTGGAGGCACAGCTAGTGTTCAACAATTTGTAGTGAAATACATAAAAAATAGAGAGACCTCAGAGCAGATATATCAGGAACTGCGAACCTGAAAAAGCTTCTGCTGCTCTGGAAATCGCCTATTTGAGTGTCTGAGTTTGAGTGTATATTCTGTTTTTGTGTTGGCTTCTGCCTTGAGTTCCCCCCCCCCCCCCCCTTTGGTCCATCAAGGGGATTGCACTTCTTCATGTTGCCTTATATGCCCTCACAGTCTAAAAGTCGGGAAAAAATAGGCTTTTTGTCTGCATCGGTTTTTTAGAGTTTAATGGAATGGAATAATGGGATAAAACCACGGTTATGTCATGAATCAGGTTTTTCCTTTTTACACACCAGACACTTATTAAATTTAGCTTGAATTGAGAACATCTGTGATGTGTTATTTTTGATTCCTTTTTTCTCATAAATATTCATGCTAGATCTTTGCAATATATAACATTATAAACATACACTCACCTGAAGGATTATTAGGAACACCATACTAATACGGTGTTTGCGCATTCAGAACTGCCTTAATTCTACGTGGCATTGATTCAACAAGGTGCTGAAAGCATTCTTTAGAAATGTTGGCCCATATTGATAAGATATCATCTTGCAGTTAATGGAGATTTGTGTGATGTATATCCAGTTCACAAAGCTCACGTTCCACCACATCCCAAAGATGCTCTATCAGGTTGAGATCTGGTGACCGTGGGGGCCATTGTAGTACATTGAACTCATTGTCATGTTCAAGACCCCAATTTGAATTGATTCAAGCTTTATGACATGGTGCATTATCCTGCTGGACGTAGCCGTTAGAAGATGGGTTTACGGCGGTCATGAAGGGATGGACATGGTCAGAAACAATGTTCAGGTAGCCCGTGGCATTTAAACAATGCCCAACAGAAATCGAGACTCATCAGACCAGGCAACATTTTTCCAGTCTTCAACTGTCCAATTTTGGTGAGCTGGTGCAAATTGTAGCCTCTTTTTCCGTTTTGTAGTGGAGATAAGTGGTACCAGGTGGGGTCTCTGCTGTTGTAGCCCATCCACCTCAAAGTTGTGTGTGTTGTGGCTTCACAAATGTTTTGCTGCATTCCTCGGTTGTAATGAGTGGTTATTTCAGTCAAAGTTGCTCTTCTATCAGCTTGAATCAGTTGGCCAATTCTCCTCTGACCTCTAGCATCAACAAGGCATTTCCGTCCACAGGACTGCGGCATACTGGATGTTTTTCCCTTTTCAATCCATTCTTTGTAAACCCTAGAAATGGTTGTGCGTGAAAATCCCAGTAACTAAGCAGATTTAGAAATACTCAGACCGGCCCGTCTGGCACCAACAACCATACCACGCTCAGAATTGCTTAAATCACCTTTCTTTCCCATTCTGACATTCAGTTTGGAGTTCAGGAGATTGTCTTTACCAGGACCACACCCCTAAATATATTGAAGCAACTGTTAAGTGATTGGTTGATTAGATAATTTCATTAATTAATTAATTGAACAGGTGTTCCTACTAATCCTTTAGGTGAGTATAAATGTTTGCAATATCACAAGTTTAAAAAGGGCTGCTTGGATGTAACATTTGCAAGGCTTTTAAATTGCAAGCCATAGATGCAAATAGTTTGTCAGAATTTCCTTATTTTATTTCCTTGCAATGACTGTCATGTTTGATGTCTGACTTTGGCTAAATGCTTTGGGTATTGTTCTCCAAGCTTCTTACCATGGTTTGCTTGAATTTCAACCCATTCCTCCTGACAGAACTACAATGACTGAGTGGTTGCCATGCTGTTTGTTGCCCAAACACACCTTTTCAGCTATCCCTGTAAATGTTCTACGGAACTGATCTGAGCATTGTGATGGGTGCACTAAAACTTGAATTTTGCTTTATATAAACCACTTTGTAACCTTTTTGCGTACATGCTTAGGCTAACTGTTCAGTTAAAAGACCACTTTTGCCCTAGGGGATGTCTTGAAATGTTCTTGTAATATTTCCACAATTTTCTTTCTTCATGATGCTATTTGTTTTGTGAAGTGCACCAGTCCCTCTTGCAGAAATGTATCAATATGATTAGTTTTTCAAACTTTTTTGGGGGGGTTAATTTCATTTTGTGTATTCTTTTAAAATAAAGTCTTAAGCCTAATTTAAATTATTTATGGTACCTGAATATGAGTAAAAGCAAGTGCAGATATGGCTGCACTGATTTCAAAGAACAGTTTAAGGGGGATATGGGACAACATCTTCATGTGTAGGACGATGAACAGGAGACAACTCCTGGTCAAGCCTGGTCTGTTATATTCCCTCCCTCACCTCCATGTAATTATCAGAGAGTAAATTAAATAAAGATAGACCAGTAACATATGTGCTGTTCCTGTTTTTGTGTATTTTAGCTGCGGGGCGGCCCTCGTGGCCGGGATGCCGCTGTGTGACGTGCCAGTCCACTGTGGATGGTGAGGGGCCAGAGGAAGCAACTGAGTGCCGGAGACTGAGAGGAAGCAGTCCCCACCAAACAGGAGAGATGAACCTCTGCTGGAATGAGATCAAACGGAAGTCCCACAACATTCGGTAAGAGGACAATTAAGCATATTTTCTGTGATTTCGCTACATGGTGTCTACTTTCATCTGTATTATTGCTTTTGACAAAAAATATCAAACAATTTTCAACAACTTAATTTACAAGATTCCTCTAAGGATGAACTAGCAAGTATAAACGATTTAAGCTCAAAGAGCTTTGCAGAAACCCTAGACAGAACTTGCTTTGAGGAAAAAGGTTTAAATTCAAAAGGCAACTAAAATTTACCCTTTTTAGTTGTTTTCTCATTTGAAAGAGTTGGAATCCTAAAACATCTTTATACACTGTATCCAAAAATCCAAAAAAACAGATGAAACAGACTAGACAAAATATTACAAAGAGAAAGTATAATTATGAAATGACATTTCTCATCCTTTCAGGGTACAGTATATTGGCCCAACTCTTCTCTCTTCTTATCACTTGGCAGGAGCTAAGACATGAAAGCTGTAGAGACTTGGTAGAAAAGTTAGGTTATATATCTGCTGTCAGTATTGTACATACATGTATTTATTTCAGTTTATTCATGAGACATTTCAGTGATATCTGATCTAAAGAACTTTCACTTAAAAAACTATAATGAATCCCTTTAATTTATTAGAGTGGTGGTCTCATTTTTCCAAGTTGTAGTGGAACAGTATTGTTTTTTAAAGAAGAGGTAAATGTAGTAGGAGTACAAGTTATCAGTGAGTCTACTTTACAAATGCAAAATGATGATGAAATTGTTACATGAAACAAGGTATATCATTGCCTGATCCATGTACACTGAACTTCGAGTCATTTTATGTAATTGTGGAACCTGCACAACACTTCTTTGGAGCTACATTGAGTCAGCAAAGCTACAGGGGCTTGCAAAAGAATTCAGACCTCATAAAACCTTTATATGTTTTTCTTCAAAAATGGCTTTTGTTTTGCCGCTTTTTCTCAGAGGCACATTTTTTTGACTAACTGAGAGATTACCCCATATGAGCTGTGGGTTGATCTCTCAATTATCTATCCTGTTTCTTGTATTGTTGATCTGCTGCCGTGGACGCCTTTTGCCGCTGATCAGTGATGCAGCTCACTACTGAAACAGCCGTAATATGGAGATGTCTTCTAAGTCCCTAAAGGGACAATTTTGTATGAACCCACAATGGCTGAGAGGAGCAAGCCAACAGATTTTACCCACTATGAAGATAAGGTAAAATTAACTTAAAGTTCCGATAGTGAAAGTGCACCTGTTCTCCCATGAAATATGTACTAGTAGACTCTGTTCACTAAGGATCTGACTTTAAAAAAGCAATGTTGGGCAGTAGATATTGTTAAAGGTGTGGCAGAGAATACAAATGCATGTCATTCCTATTTTAAAAGAAAAAAATGTCTCTGGTTCAAATTTAAGCTGATTTTGTCATATAAAATCAGTATACCTATAACAGAACTGATTTCCTTATTTTTTCAAGAACATTACTGTTGTGATCTTTATTATGCATTTTTTCCTGCACAGTTAGAAACAGGAAGGCTGTTTTTTGTTGTTGTTCACTAAGGAGTTCATTTTATACCAGCAGTCAACACCCAAGATAGATGATCGTTTTTTACAACAAACTTATAGAACTACACGACATCTGTGCCAGCCATCTGAGCTATGGCATGTAAGGGTTTACAGCATGGAGTGGGATGACATGATGTGTGTGGGTGCTTTCCTGCCCCCACTGTATCCAACTTTGTGCCACTTTGACATCCATTCTTCCCACATGTGCAGCACTTGGACAATAAAACCACCCAGCCTCAATTAAGCCATTACCATGGCCTTCTTAACCTCCTTCTAGTGCTAGTAATGTTAAAAATTGTGTCATCCTCTGCATCTGGTGAAACTAACCCATTTCTTAAATGACTATCCGGTAATCAGGCAACTGCCTGATAACAGTTCTCTCCACCCATGTTGTTCCACCATTTATCCCTTCCACCATTTATCAATCAATGCTTTGTACATGGACCCAATTACATGACAATTAGAAAACAATATTCAGAAGTGAAAACATCTCACAGAGCTCTTATCAGTTCATCATAGAAAAATGTAAAGGTGAATGGCTCAACTACTTTATTAACTACTAACTAAGACATGGCCACCTCAGCTAACAAACAAGGAGAGTAGTAATCAGAGAAACCGCTTGGAGGCACTGGGTAGCTCAGGAGGAACTGCAAAGTTCCTAGCAAATAGGAGACTTTATAAACAGGAATATTTTTGGTTGTATATTTTTGGTTATGGGAAGAGGAGAGTCACTGTAGAAAAAAAAAGTTTAAAAAGCCCCATCTGTACTTTATCGCAATACTTTGTCCACAGGCTCCTTTTCATAAGCTTTTAATAACTTCCAAGGAGTCCTGATTCACACATGACTCTTCCGTTATATATGAAACGAAGTACTGAATTTAAGTGTGTGTGAATAAACTGAAACTGAAACATGTAGGGCACTGTATTCTGGTGAGAAAATGCCAAAAATATGTTGTTTTTAGATAGATGCAAAATGCTTTGTAAGGATGAATAATGATAAAATATATTAACACGAACACATCATCTCCACATTGAAACAGGGGTTGCAGCTTCATGCTGTGGGATTAATTTTCCTTAGCACTGACAGGAAGGTTAGTCAGAGTTGAAAGGGGAGATGGATGGAGCTAAATACAGCACAATCTAGGAACAAACAAATGTAAGCCCCAATGTATTTGTAACAATGTGAAAATTTTGAGAAACATTCTTCTTCTCTTTAACTATTCATCTTAGTGCACCTTTGTGTCACAAAAAACACATTTGTAAATGCAATGTGACAAAATTTGGACAGGTTTCAGGGCTATGAATAATTTTTAAGCCACTATAAACTTTCTCTCTAAAATTTGACCCTCCCCCAGTCAAAAGTTCAGGTTCTACAAAGTAAAAAAAAACAATCAATCGTAAAGTATTTCACACATGTAATCAGAAGTTCTAATTTTCTGGGCAATTCGACTGAAAGAACTATACATTTCAGACAAGAACGAAAATCAAAAGTAAAATAAGATGCAATATTCTAAAATACACCGTTTAAAATGTATACTTTGTTGGAGAACCTTTTAAATTAGTATTAGCTGTCACTCTCTTTTGATGGGAGTCTGTCAATATCCCAAACATGACCTGAGAGTTTTTCCCCCGTTTTACACTTAATAACTTTGCCAGGCCTATCTGATTTTAAGGATCTTTATTGTCCGCTGGTCTCTTCCCATGTCCACAAAACTTTCCATCAGATTTCCATCCGTTTCTTGACTCTATCTGGATTATTCCAAAACTTCAATTTTACACTCACAGTAGTTTTTGCTGATTTGGATAAAAGCTGTGATGATGACAAATCCAGTCCATCCTCATCTTCACCGTACCTTACCCTATTTTCTGGAGTATAAGTCGCTACTTTTTTTCTCATGTTTTGAACCATGTGGCCTGTAATCTGGTGCGGTTGATTTATGGATTTTTACAGCTAACGGCCACTAGAAGGCCTCCTCGATCTATAAATTGTACAAGTAATGTCCTTTACCTTAAGGGATACTGTGCCTTTAAGAGGCCGTAAGAGAGAGAGAGAGAGACAGAGAGGATGAATTTGCGCAAACAATGAAAGCCAATTTGACACAGACAGACATTACGAGAACGAGACTAACAAGTAAAGAACAGTAACACCATAGTATGATGCTGCCAGCGTCATAATTTCAATGTGTTCTTTTGGGGATTTTAGTGATTTATGTCCCACACTTACCCTTTTTGAGGCCCAAAAGTTCATATTGGGTTTGATCACATCATAGCATTTTTCTCCACACAGTTTTGGAAAAAGTTTTTCGATTTTGTTTTTAGTCAAGAGATATGGAGAACACAGAAGATTATTGCTACGTCTTGAAAACAACTATTACTTGCTTAACATTTCGGCTCTTCCAGAGTTGCTATCAGTTTATAGGCTGGCTCTCTGACCAGTTTCAGTCTCGTATTTTCAGCAGTTTTGGAAAAACATTGAGTTTCTGTAAGGTCCCTTGTGCCACATGTTTGCTCCCATTATTAGAAACTCCCTTTACAGTGCCTTGTTAAAGTTATTTAGATGCCTTACTTGTTAAACCCCCCACCATGCTTAAGTAGTTCAGGATGGGAACACTTATGCAACCAGATAATTGTAACTAACATGTGTAAGATAATGCACTGGTGGATAATATATATATATTAAAGATAAAATTATAAAACTCAAATACCATACAGTTGTGAAAAATAAAACATTAACGTATTATTTCTCATATGTTTTATAACAAACATTATTTTTAGAGACCTTAATTGTGTTCTCACGATTAAAAAAACATTTCTGGGCTAATAATGTGCCACCATACATTAATGTATTCTTCACTTCTGCTTAGAGTCATATTAATTATTGATATAATATGGGTAAATGCTGCTTCTACACACTTGAGATTTGTAGGAGCAAAACAATTACGAGTTCATCTAATTCTTTTATGGTTAATTGGAAAACATCCAGGCTTGTTGCATCATCGCTGTTTCTTTAGTTCTGCTGGCATCCTGTTTAGACAATTGCCCCCTTAATTGCTTGCTTGACCCTGATGTAGCTGAAAAGTTTGTGAGGGGAAGGATAGTTGTTAAATTGGGTAAGACAGCTTGCCCTGCAGTCCTGCATAATGAGATCACTTTGCATGGCCTGCAGTAGCTGTTTACATCCAGACTCCTCTCTGGCTCCATGAGGCTGAGCAAAAAAAAGGGGGAAATACAGAAGGGCGTTAACATAAGGGGTTAGGATAGAAGGATAGGAGAAACTGACAGGTGGTATTAAATCATCACACAGGAGAGATGTAGGGAATGGAAAAGGGCAGGATGAAAACAGGAATGAATGAGGAGAAGCTGTCTAACCTTGAGGCCGAGTGCTGTCCGGTGGAAACATCTGCCTGCATTTGATGTCCACTGCCTGAGACTTACAGACAACTGGTTTTACATTGGCTTGTTTTGCTCTGATTGACACTTGACTGAAGGTTTGTTACAATAAAATTCAAAACTTCTTCTATCCTTCCTTTCAAGCATTGTCCCTGAGGCTATATCTTCAAATGGTTTGAGTGGAAGACATTTGAATTGTTGCTGGTGGATTTTACATTTGAATGTAATGCTAATCGCTATGTGAATCTTTAATGAGGCACAAACGCTAAGAGCGAAATGCTAACTTGGCCATGTAAGAGCTCTAAAAGGGACAAGATGTGACATGTAAGCAGGTATTCAGATACTTAATAGTTTTTAATAGGATAAGAAATTATGGGGCGTCATAACGTTACGCATAGCAATATTTTGTAAAATTCTGCTATTTTCATAGAAATATGTGTTGTTTGTCTTCTCAAAGTCATTTTTTGCTACATATTAGTGCAGTGGGACTGCGCTGATAGCATTTTTTAGTCAATCTATCTCTGTAAATTCACAGAATTTTGACTTGGTATTATTAGATCCCAGTGATGAATTGGACAAAGTTTATCACAAAATGCAGTCTAATAGGCTGAAAAACATTATTTAGGATGTATATTACCATGGTAAATTGGTTTAGATATGACCAGACCTACCTTGCATCATTTATCAATTAGAAATTGTACAAATATCATATGTGGATATCCTCAGGGCTCCATTCCCTGGCCAGTTTTATTCAATATCTACAAAAACTCAGTCTACTGTTTGTCCTCGGTGTATACACAATAAGCCTTTTAATGAGTATTCAGAGCCAGATAAGCTCTTGTATATACTATATCTGCAAAGACCAGCAGATGTATTTGGCAGATTGCTTCAGATAAACTTTGAAACAATAACAAGAAAGTCGTCATATGTACAGAAAATAACGAAAATTAAGGAAAATAGGAAAAGAAAATCTTTAGAATTTGTTTTGCAAAAAAATAAGCAGTAAGCATGATATTATGCACTTTAAAGCAACTGCTATATACACCAGATTAATGCACTGAGCAAATCAATAGCTGGATGTCCCATAACTTTCTCCAGCTGAACAGAAACAAAAATGAAGTAGTTATTTTTGGACCTAAAGAGGAACGATCAAGAGTCAGCACACAGCTTCAGTTAATACTGATCAAGCCTGAAATATAGGTGTGATAATGGACTCAGAACTGAACCTCCAGGGTCAGATAAAAGCAATGACAAGCTCAGGCTTCTAACATCAAGAACATTTCTAGGATTAAAGGACGAATGTCACAATGGGACCTCGAAAAATTCATCCAAGCGTTTATTTTAATTTGGGTCGATTACTGCAACTGTGTCTGCACTGGTCTACCTAAAAAGTCAATCAGACAGCTGCGGTTGATCCAGATCCTGTTCTCGCGTCCTCACTAGAAGCAGGAAAGTAGAGCACATCACCCTAGTTCTAAACTCCTTACACTGTCCCCCTGTAGCTCAGATAATAGACTTTGAAATAATTCTACTAGTTTATAAATCATTAAATGGTTCAGCTCCAAACTATGTTTAAGGGCTGCTGTCATTCTATCTCCCAAACCACTCAAGTCCTCCAACTCTAACCTACTAATCACCACCAGAATCAGAAGCAAAAATGGAGAAGCAGCTTTCAGTTTCTATGCTCCCCTTATCTGGAACAAACTTCCTGACGACTGCAAGCAGCTGAAACTCTGAGCTTCTTTAAATCAAAACTTAAAACTCATCTGTTTAGAGCTGCCTCCAAGTAAATGATCATTAATCGCTGTTTTTTACTTTCTCTAACATATTTTTTATACTTTTCATGTGTTAGGCTTTTAATGTTTTATTTTTAATTGCTATTTTTACTTTCCATACTCTTATGCTTAAAGGCTGTTTTTTTTGATATGCTTTCTTTATTTCTTTAACACTGAATCATGTAAAGAACTTTGAATTACCTAGTGGGAAAGTGTGCTATAGAAATAAAATTGCCTTGCCCTACCATATGTATATATATATATATATATATATATATATATATATATATACATTCATATGTTTTAATTTCTTTTTTACCAAAAAAAGACCTAAACAAGCAAAGATGTTGAACACAAAACCTACTGAAGATGCCACTTAAATGGTCTGGACGCACCTAAAACATGCCACTTTTCTTTATTACGCTTATCTATGAAAAAAAAACAAAACAAAACAAAAAAACCCATTTACCTACCATTAAAACGGCTAATAAAAACAACAATTACTTTTTCCATGTGATGGAGTGGGAACCTGTCAACATACCCCAACTCTTGCCCAATGACTGCTAGAGTTGGACACCAGCCCTCCTGTGACCCCCCCCCCAGACAAACGTTGATAGATGGATCGATGGATACAAACTATTATACAGTTGACAACAATTAACGTGGGCCATCATGTTTACCTTTCCTAACATTATGGAGAACTATAACATATTTTACTGTATGTATGCTGATGACTCACAACTTTATAGTGTATAGTAATCCCATATGGACACTAAGTCGGTGTGTCCATAATAGCAATTAGTGCATGGTCCAGAATTTCCTACAGCCCATTGGTGAAAATACAGAGAGTGGATTTTTTTCGTATATTAGAAACCTGCGTGTTAATATGGACTCCTGCCATAAATTCTGACGTCACATAAACTTGGTTTTTCCCTTGTCTGTGTTGCTACCCACTGGTGGACTTGAGAGCAAGCATGATTTTTTAAATTCTATTTTTTCAGTTGGCACAAATGAATTGCCATTAGTAGCTAATACCATAATTTCGAAGTCGTAATTAATCAACAAAGGACATACTGTTCAATAACCATTGACAATAACCATTTTGTTTTTTGTTACAACTAGGCAATTTCGTTTGGTTACATTTTTCTGTTGGGTGACTTAATCAGTGTTGCTAACTCTCTCTGACAGAAAGTAGTCGAATTTGACCCAGAAAGTCTCTAAATGTCACCAGATGATACCAAATGCTAATTAGCATATTGATCAATAATGTGGAAGTCTTCATTTTCTTCTCCACAATTCAATCCAAATAAAACCAATTTGCAATAAAAACAGTCTGAAAAACCAGTGTGCTAAGGAATGTCAAATAAAATAAGTCATAGAACAGAAACAGGCATCCTCATAAGGTCAAGGAAAGATGGCAGAAAAAAAACCCTGGTAATTTGTTTTATAACATTGAAAGGACAGTTATTATAATGAAGAAAACAGAATGAAACAGGGCGAGATAATACTAAATGTTATTTTTGCCTGAAGCATACTGTTGAGAGAATGGAACTGTTACAAAATGTTAAACTAGACATTCAAGAGATATCTTAAGAAGATGAAATAAATGGAGAGAATATAGTTATTATTTATTTGTTTTTTAATACGTAGGGTATATTTAGTATACATCGGAAAATTATTGCTAACCACCATTAAAGTTTATGGCTAATGTTCAGTGTTTTTTTTTTCAATTTGTTAAATCTCCTACACTTTTGAAGTCTCCATGCATTTCTAACGTTACTTGAACTAACCACAGGTGCGCAGATCTGAGCAGATGTAGCGTAGCTACAGACAAGTTTCTGCAAAGCTGAGAACGATGTTCGTGTGGGAGTTATAAAACAAAGATTGATCTTGCATACATGCAGATTTATTTTTAAATTTTCAATTAATTTTAAAGATAAAACAAACTAGTTTGTAACTGGGTAAAACCTGTTGATTAAACTCAAACCTACATGTTGGAGTCACTAAATGTCAGGTCCCTTGTATGTTTTATCCTTTTTTAATTAATTGTGATCAACAAAAAATTGCGAAAAACCTTTTAATATGAAAGTATAAACTGATTTCAGCAAAGAAAATGGCTATTTAATAAAGGTTTTAAACGTAATTATTACATAAGTATTCACTGTTTTTAAAGTAACAGAACTAATTAAACAGAGTTCCTGGCAATCGGGCTAGTAGGCTCACAATGAACGGAATGATGATCAGTTGAGTGCAGTGACTGTGCCTCCAAATCGTAGAATAAAGACAGATATGTCTGGAAGGTCCATTCACTGATTAATCAGTATTCCTGGCCACCAATGCAGCATGAAAAAAAACAACACTCCAAGCAAATCAGAGAAAAGGTTAATTGAAAAATAAAAGTCGGGGGATGGTTATAAAAAAAAACCCTAGGCACTGAACCTCCTCTAAATGGAAGGATTAAGGCACATGTATACATCTGTCTAGATCAAGCCTTCCTCACAATCTGAGTGACCGGGCAAGAAGACTAGTGAGATGCCACCAGGACATCAATGATTATGCAGAAGGAGTTTAGCCTAGGTTATGCTTCTTCATCTGCAAATTTGCACTCAGACTCTAATGTATTGACGGAGACGTTTTTCGTTTATGGTTCTCCGTTTTTTTTCCTCTACACTCTCCATTGTTTTTTCAGCGTTGCTCGTTCTGGACCCCAGGGGGACGCTAACTTTTCACGGCGTCTCTGCCTACTATCACAGTGTCATTTTAGTCTTTTTGTAGGGTTGTGGACTCATTTCTTCCTCAAGGAGCAATGGACAACACAAAGTAAGTTTTGATTAAGGTGTAAAGCTTTTTACTAGAAGTGCAGCTCATAGAATACTCTAGAAACAGATGGAAACAAACACAGCTGTCTTTTTTGTTGCTTTCCTAGACCTCCTTGTATTCAAAATAACCAAAAGAATAGATTACATAAATTATTCTTTCAATATAAAGCATGTATTGGTAAAATGCCGCATTAACTACTAATTACAGAAACTATAAAGCACCGCTTCAGTGGAGCGATCTCTGGCTGTTACTGAACTGACCAATCAGATGCATACACTCTCCATTGATGGAGACGAATAGTTAAAAAATGGGGCTCTACTCTGTGCGTCCTTATATAGGTGACAGAGACCCATTGCGTTGACGGAAAATGGCGTTGCATCAATCCGTCTCCATCAACACAGAGAAGCATAAACTGTCCTTTTCAAGCCTCAGCAGCCGAGATGAGAGAAACTCTGCATAAAACAACTGCCTCCTGAGTTCTTTACTAGTCAAAGTTTTATGGGAGAGTGGCAGTGAGAAAAAAACTCTGGTTTTGGAGAACATACATTTTCCAGCAAGATTATGAGCCAAAGCATTCAGCTAAAGCTGTCCGCCAGGGGTATTTTCACAAAGACTTGGCTGTCTCAGGAATGTGGAAGTGGTCGAGGACACAGGCAGGCAAAGTGGTGCGAAAAGTCTATGATATAATTTGTAAGAGCTACAAACCTAGTACACAGTTCCCTCTGGATGGCCGAGACAAAGCCTGTGGAACTGTGCTTAATACGGGCTGACCCGAGCCAAGTGGAAAAGGGACATTTGAGTACTGTCAGGGTCCAAAAACATGGACTGAATTTGTGCCTGTCCACCTATTATCTCCAGTTGTAATTGGATGCACCCTGTAATTAAAACAAATTGAATTATGAACAGTATAAAACTATGTAAGTTGTTCTGCCTTTTTATTTGAAAGGTCAATCCCAAAATTAAATTGTATTTTTAATCTAACACATATTCTGAATAAATGCTAAATGAATTTCAGAAGGTCATCCTTTCATTAAAAAAATTCCCAAAACTTTGTGGTTCAGATAATTTTAACTACTTGCTAACTGCAGAAAGTTTTCTTTAATCAGGAGTAGCTGTGTAAGTTATACAGAAGCCAATCAGGGAATAGATAGCGATCCTTTTATCATGTATTTGTTTGTGTTCACTTTCTACAAATGTAAATGAAAGGAGCTTTTATGTGATTTGTAAATCTCAAAACAAATAAGTAAACAAAACCTTATGAAATTAGATTTTTTTTTAAAAGAAATAATCTATGAATGCCACCTGTTACATGGTAAGTCCCTCCCTCTTTTTATCCAAAGTTCACTTCTAAAATGAAATTATAGTTTTAGTCCAACAAATCCCGTTAACATTTTTAAAGTTAAGTAGTGTAATATGATTTTAATTTTTTTCAAACATTAGAATATATGCCCCATAGCTCACTACAGTCTTCCAATCGATCCAATACCACCTTGCCACTGTATTCTTTTAGCAAAAATATTTCCCTTCTGTTGCACCTATTGGGATCAAATATGGTTTGGACTTTCATGTTATGCTTAGACTAATATTAAGTAGACACTTAACTACTCCGTTATTAGTACTTTTTGGTAGATGGTTAAATAGACATTTGTCCAAACCTGCCAGTTCTGTACTGAAATTGTGCTCCGTACTGCTGCATTAAAGCAAAGATCGAGTTGCTGCTAAATTGTCACATATCAGGCACAGTGTGGAATTTTTTTCTATGCTGCTGGGTTTTATTTATCTAGTTTCAAACAGCTTTTGAATGTATTGCTTTTGATTGTGTGTGAGCCATGAAGAAAATAGTATCAGGCATTGTTAAAGCTCACGCTGTGCCTCACAGTGACGTGGTCGTTGTTTTGCTCTGCAGGGAATGCACACGGTGCTCCGTGTGGGTAGCTCAGTTGCATGCTATGAATTGTTTAGCTCCATGACTCTGATAGCTGCAGAGAGCCAACCACCCACACTCGGCATCCGTCTAAGGGCAAATGGTGACCTCTGAGTTTGTTTTTATCTCTGTCTGCTCTTGTCATTACCTCAGTGTTCCTGTTTCTACTCACTGCTGAACACCCTCCTCGTTTAAGGTAGCTTTTACTGCCATTCACTTCCCATCCCAAACTTGTTTCCCTTTCCTCTTATACTGTTGTGGTAATTGTGTCCATCCTTTTGTTCTCACTACTAGATTTTATAGAAACTGAAATCTAGGTGAAATACCCTGTGGTGGTATTTTGTTCCAGTTTTTCCCTTTCCCTCAGGAAAACTGCTGCATAATGCCTGTTGGACTTACTGAGTTATATGTTAATCATAATTATATTATTCAAGGTCAGGGGTTTAAACATGCCTCTTCTACACTAGATAGGTAGTTCAAAGACATATTTTGCATTGAGTACCATCTGAGATGACTGACCATCATGTGTTTCCTGAAACTCACCACGACTGTAAAAAAATAACTTCTAGCTTTTAATGATTTGTTTCGCTTGCTCAGTATAAAGGCTTACTGAGGGATTGCTGTGGTTGTAGTCTGCATGATCTGGGCACAACCTCACATCAATGACTAAACGCAATCTACTGGGATTCCGTTCATAGAAAACTTTTAACTGGTTAGGGTAAAATGTTTGTATAATTGTATTGAAATGACTTTTCTTTGAAAGTGCCTTGAGATGACATTTGTTGTGAATTGGCAATATACAAATAAACTGAATTGAATAGAGATTTCGCCGTTCTTTATCAAGGTTGAAATTATCATGCAGCATTAAACCAAGGATTTACTGTGAGTTTATGCAAAAAAAAAAAAAAAAAAAAAAGACTGGATAAGCTTGGAAGTGTTGTGCACTCTCTCTGATCCACAGAACGCAAATGTCTGTTGACTCAACATGTCAAACAACCAACTTACAATCAAGGACACACTTATTTATCTGCAACGGTTAGAATATCTCCAACATCTTGGTAATTGATGTTGTGTTATCTGACAAATTCTGTGTTTTCTTTTAAAGCACAATCAAATGTGTTTTTTGGATGTAAGATCAAACCGTAGAAAAATATCTCAGTTTTGTGAGATACCGGGCTACGTGTGGAGAAGGCAATAAGCAAATTTACCCTCCCGCTTTCACCCTATCTGCTTGATCCTCAAACACAAACTCAGAAGACGACTTTGTAGCTAACTTCCTCTCTAAACATTTTAAACAATTCATACCAATGCAATAACAAAAATGAAAGTAGTCTCAGGTTGAAAGAAGTCTCTGTGGGCAAGGACATTTTAACTGAATGGCACACTTTCAACAATAAAGTAATGCAAGGTGCTTTACATGATTAGGTGATAAAGAAATAAACAAAACATACAATAACAGCATGAATAGTGAAAACAGCTGTTAAGAATAAAATATGAAAAAGCATAAAAATACAACATTAGAGAAAGTAAAAACTACAAAAATAGCTATTAATAATATAATAATTGATTTGAAGGCAGTTTCAAAAAGATGAGTTTTATGTTTCGATTTAAAGCAGCTATGTGATTCACCAGCTTTGCAGTCGTCAGGAAGTTTATTCCAGATAGGGGAGCATAGAAATTTAAAGCTTCTTCTCCATGTTTAGTAAGTCTTGGGAGGATTAATAGATTAGAGTTGGAGGACCTGAGTAGTCTGGGTGGTTGGTATGGTAAAAGCAGGTCTTCAAAATATTTTAGAGCTAAGCCATTTAATGGGTTAGGGTTAGTTTATAAACTAAAGGAGTATTTTAAAGTCTATTCTTGGAGCTACAGGGAGCCAGTGTAAGGACTTTAGGCTGGAGTAATGTGCTCTACTTACCTAGTTCTAGTGAGGACGTGAGCAGCAGCCTTCTGGATTGTCTGATTTACTTTTTTTTTGAGCTCCTGATCTGTCCCAAAGTATCAGTCAATCTGCAGTATGTCCTCTAGCCAGATCAGTATCCAGTCTTGCCATCCCAACAACTCAGTTTTCCCTCCAGACGCCAGTTTTCCAGTCCCTTCCACAACCGATCTGTGGCTCCAAGCCACAGCCTGCTGTCTTAACTGTTCAGCGGCCTTGTGCTCAGGGTGACTCGTATCTGCGCCCGGAGCAAGTGTCCCCTTGATCGCCTCTCCCTGTCTACCGCCGACCTGGCAGATGTAAGAAAATCGTTCTTTATTTAAATCAGAAAGAGAAACATTAATAATGCCTTTGTTTGTAATAGCTGAAAGACTAACTAATACTACTGTGACAGTAGCCCCTGAACTAAATTGTACCAGGGCTTGCAATGAATTTGCCAGCTTTTATACTGAAAAGATTCTAACAATTAGAGGATCAAGTTGTACATGAGTACCAAACCCATTACCAATATCATCCCATATTAACCCCGATGTAGAGAAAATGTCTGAATTCCATGAATTAAAACCTAACAAACCTTGATGAAATCATTAACAAATTAAGCTCCTTCTCTTGCTGCCTCAATATCTTACCCACAGCCTTTCTAAAGAAAGTTCTTCCTGTCATCAATACGTTAATGCAGAACTGAAGGCCAATCTCCAATGGTAAATGGACTGTATTTGTACAGCGCTTTACTTAGTCCCTATGGACCCCAAAGCCCTTTACACTACATTCACCCAGTCACACATACATTCACACACTGGTGGTGGCAAGCTACGTTGTAGCCACAGCTGCCCTGGGACGCACTGAAAGAGTCGAAGCTTCCGGACACTGGTGCCACAAGGCCCTCTGACCACCATCAGTAGGCAATGGGTAAAGTATCTTGCCCAAGGATGCAACGACAGAGACAGTCAGAGCCAGGGATCGAAAAGCAACCTTCCGATTACAAGACAAGCTCTCAACTCCAGAGCGACGGTCGCCCCAATATTCCATTCGTCTGCAGGATTATTAAAAACGCTTTGTTTCAACAGTTAAATAACTTCCTTACAATGACCGCCATTCTGATATTTTTTCAGTCTGGTTTCCATGCTCACCACAGCACAGAAACTGACAGGTTCTGTTAGGTATCTGTGGCGTTCGATACTTTTGATCACAAAATACTACTGGAACGGAATACAGAAATACAGACTGTGGTAGAACCACAGTGACAGCCTAAAAAGTCAGACAGCTGCAGCTAATTCAGAATGCTGTTGCTCGCATCATCACTAGGATCAGAAATGAGACCACATCACCCCAGTTCTAGAGTCCTTACACTGGTTCCCTGTAGCTCAGAGAATAGACTTCAAAGTCATTTTTAGGATTTGACAAATACATTGAATGGCTTAGTGACAAAGTATGTTGAAGGTCTGTTGTCACTATACTATACCCCCAGACCACTCAGGTCTTCCGGATCTAGTGTACTAATCACCCATAGAATTAGTATTAGGCTTGGAGAAGCAGCTTTCAGTTTCTATGCTCCTCTTCTTTGGAACAGACTTATAGAGCACTGCAAAGCTGCTGAAACACCAAGTTCCTTCAAATCAAGACCAAAACCGCATCCATTTAGAGCTAAATTTGAGTAAGTGATTAATAACAGCTGGAATGTCATATATTTTATTCATATGTCTCCAAAATATTGTTTTATGCTTTTACTGATGTTTTTTGCTGCTTTTATTGTATCCCTAATCACCCAAAGCACCTTGAATTGCCCTTGTTGAAAGTTTGCTATACAAATAAACATGCTTTGCCCTCCCTTGCCTTTCGGCAACTTGAGCCACAGTAGCTCATATGTTTAATCAAACAATTAAAATAGACTAATTCAAACCTCAACTGAAATTTGAAGTTGCCTACATGGGTGAAATAAATTATTTCTGGTAAACACTTCTCTGGTGGTCGCATCATCAAGCCTTGGGGTCTGTTTTCCTGAAGTGCTGTAATGAAGAAGAAGGAAAGCCAGATGGTTGAAATTTAACGTAAAATGGTGTTCAAACAGGAAGAAGTAGTAAGAACTAGTTTTCCTCTAATGATATGTCAAGAACTAACGATGTGCTTCCTTCCCTTTTGAGCCTGCTTTGACTTGATGCGAATCACAGGAGGAGTAAAAGATGAGAAACCCTGGAATAAAAATGTATAAAGAAGAAAGTCATGTGACTCGGTCCTTCAAGGCTGCAGGCCTGACAGAGCAAACCTTGTTATACATTAATGATACAACAAACCACCGGGGAATTAGGAGCCCCATGAATAATTTGATGAATTACCTCTTAGCGTATAGTTGTGTGTGCGTGTTTGCCTAGCTTGAAATTAAACAAAAGTGAGGAGAGCACCGAGCTGTGTCTGCTTACCAGTCATCATCTGCTTTACAAATCAGGGTTTTCACAGATTGGAAACAACGTTGGACTTTCTGGATGGCTACACTGTTTGACTAACTGGAAAAAAAAATCTGGGTTCTTGCACACACTGTACCATCACATACTGAATAGTTTATATGGATTAAATCTTTAAAGCAGAGAAAACATTGTTCTGTATCAGTTTTAAGATGAAAAGGGAGATTGCATATTGTATGTTTTTAACACATTAAAGTTAATCACTGAGTACATAATTAACAAAATTATGTAGTTAGAAAGAAAACTTTCGAATTTGGATAAATGCTCTCTCATTTATGATTTCAATACATGAATTTTTCTTTTATTTAAATTTTTGATTTATACAGTTATGATAAGACTTGATTTCTCTTTTCACTTTAGCAGCAATAGGACACTGAATTCAGCATTTTCCAAAGTACTGCACAATTTTTTACTTCTCTGTCTCCTCTCCACCCATTATGAATTTAAGATTGAATGATTTTCATAAAATACTGCCAATATAAACATTTCATCAATGCAGCAGTATCTGCTCATCAAGATTGGAGGACAAATGGTGTGCATTTTGTGGATAAAGATAGACCACAGTAATGGCCAGAAAAACGGTCCTGAGTGGATCCATCCATCCATGCCGCTTATCTTTGAAGGGTAACGGGGGGAGGCTGGTGCCTTTCTCCAGCAGTCATTGGACAAGAGGCGAGATACACCATGGATAGGTCGTCAGTCCATCCCAGCCTAAGTGGATCCAAGAAGCAAAAAATAAACTAATTTTAAGTCACCGTTTTGTTTTTTAAACATTGAAATGATTATAGCTGTAATCATGTAAAATCAACTCAATTTGGATCTCTCTTTTTGAAAATGCCAATCAGTTTATTCTTCTACTGCCTGTTTGATCTTGTTATTTAACTGAATGATTAAAATTTGAAGACAGTACAGACTGGCAGCAAACTCACAGAACTTAGGGCCAGGCTCAGGAGCAAGGAAAATGACAATGACAAGGATAAGATGAAATTGACGCCAACAAAAACAAACTGATGAAAACATGGAAACACAGAGGGGTATGTATACACAGGGCAGACAATCAGGGAAACGGAAGGTAGCTGGGGACAATTAAAGATGCAGAGACTGGCAGAGAAAGGGAGAGACCACACTATGACACTTAAATAAAACATACTAGAGGATTTTGCAATTCATGTCATTTTTCCATAATGATCAAAAACATCTTCAGTAATTATGTTTAATAAATGTATGTGTCCTTTTTTTTAGTGCATGGGTATAAAATGAGATAATGAAAAATGATTGTGTAGGTGCCAAACGGGGATAAGAACTGAAAGAGCAAGCTCATCAATCCGTCTGTTCAGATCCTATCCAATGGTCTAACTCCATAAACTCTGTTTTTTTTGTCTCTTCAGATACTTAAAGATGTAAATAGACTGAGTTTATTTAAAGCAGTGGGTAGACAATTATATATTTGCCCAAAATAATGAGCGTTGCCAAAAAAGTTGCCATTAAATGACAATGATTGTGTTCTGCTTCTGGCGATTGTTTTTTTCTTTCTTTAGCTTGTTGAATTAATCCTTATTTCAGTTCATCCTTTTTTGTGTTTCCAGTACTATTATATAATACATACTATTTTGCAAAGGAAAGCTTTGCAAAAACGTAAAAAGCGAACATAGGATTTAAGATAAACAGAAGGACATAACTTTTAGGTAAAAAAAAATGTAGAGGATTTTAAAATCTTATCTTAGGTTAAACTTGATTCTGCTGGAATCAAGAATTGGAATCAGCTTTGCAAAAAGTTTTTTATCTGAATCTGGGGCCGTATTCACAAAGAATCTTAGGGCTAAAAGTAGGTCCTAACTGGCGAATTTAGGAGTAACTCCTAAAAAATTTGGGCGTGTCACCCCTAAATTGAGGACTCCTAGTTTCTTAAGAAAAAAGTACTTCACAACCACTTTTAGGCCTAAAAGTAGCTCCTAAGTCTGGGAGTCCTTAAAAGAAGTCAAGAGGACTCCTAACTCCCTAAGACCTATTCACAAAGACTCCCAAAATGGCTGCAGCCAGACGCAATGTGTTGGACACTCTGGATGATTCTGAATTGACCATACAATAAGGCCATGTCCAAACGTAGCCAGGTTTTTTTTTTAAACAAACAAACAAAAAAAATCTTCATCCACACGTAACCGGATAAATTTATTTTTTAGCACATTCATAGACATGACAAAGCAGTACAGGGCAGTAGTTCTCCCAAATCCTATCCTCTTAGAATAACTTTCTTTCATCTATCTTCAATACGCATCAGTGATAGAGCTTATAAAAGCAAACAAACCAAACGTGCTTTAACATAAATGCTTTTTTTAGAGTAAACACAGGTCGCACAAGTGATGTTGGAGCATTTTTTGTTGCGGATAGTGACGTCACGACTATTAAAACTCCGTTTTCAACCGTCCACACACATACTGAAAACGGAGAAAAGGCAAATCCCGTCTTTGGCTGGAGTTTTTTAAATTATTTGTTTTTGGTGCCGAAAATCTCCAGTTACGTGTGGATGACAGGCCAAACCGTAGAAAAATATCTTAGTTTTGTGAGATACCCACGTCGTGTCCTTTATATTGTTCCCCCTTCACAAAGAAGAAAACGTGCACATCTTCCAATTTATGCAACATATGTAGGGATGCCTATATGACGGACATTGCCTACCTGTTGCAGCAGCATCCTTTTTATAAGCGGGGAACTCGAGCCGACACTGGGACTGTAGAGAATACCATCTCTTCTCACAGTCTTCTGCCGTTCGAAACAGCGCTGGATAAGATGCATTTATGTTTCTGCTAATTTCCACCCATGCCTCCCTTTTCTTCTTATTCGTAATCCCAGCCTACTTGCAATCACTCCCTTAATATGATGCATCCATCCATCCATTATCTATACCGCTTTCATCCAATTCAGGGTCGCGTGGAGGGGGGGAGGGGGGCTGGAGCTTATCCCAGCTATCAGCAGGCGTTATAGGCAGGGTACACCCTGGATAGGAAGCCAGTCTGTCGCATAATATGATGCATTTCACGTTTTTTCGTTTTTAAACTTCACCCTCTCTGTAAGTAGGCTATTGTGTGTGAGTTGCATGAAGTCTGAGTCTCGTGGCCGACACAAAGATGTCATGCATAATTTCTGCTATTTGCGCTGTTCATAATCACGCTTTTATCGACATTGAAGTTTTCCACTTCCTGGTTTCACACGTGTCATTCAACAACCAATCACACTGCTGTCCGTCTATTTACTCGTGCATAGGAAATTACGTTTTCCATAGCAATGGGATGTCACTCTTAGCTTATGTTTAGGGATTTGTCCTACGTAAAAGTAGCTCTTAGTGCGTTTGTCAATAGGTTTTAGACATCAACTCCTAAGTAAGACCTTTTAGCGTGAGTTAGGAGTAACACCTAGTGGTAAGATAAGAGTCTTTGTGAATACAGCCCCTTATCTTGCATTTTCTGAATTTTTTTTACATAACTTTAAAACCTGACAAAGATTCAATACTATGAAATCAGATCATAATTGCAACATAACTAAAACATGAACGTTTGAGTTATCATTCAGACTTAATGGGATGTTTGGTAAAGATGTAAGAACATTTTTAATTTTCTAATCTTATTCAATGTGGAATTGCCTTGTTGTGAGCTATACAAATAAAAGTTGCCATGATTACTTCAAAACATACAGAAAATTTAGAAAAACCCAACCCTATGTATAAGTACATTCATAATAGGCAATTATTTTCTCCAAAACACCAGGACTGAATTCATTGAAGTGAAACTGAGGCATTATCAAGATTAAAGTACTTTTTGAAAGTTGGTCAGAATATAATGTCCATTGTAGACTATCATTGTCTGACCCTGTGTTCCTGATTGGCCTCACATGTTGTCCTCATCATCCCATCAGTATTTGGGATCCGTTGGGTGCTCCATCATCTCTCCATTGTGTGTCTCTTTTATGATGTCTTCCTGTCCATGTCATTGTCCTTCCAATGTTCCTCCTTACTTCTTGTTGTTCCTGGTGTTCTGTCTGCCTTCTTCATCCTCATTATCACTCCGGTTAACATCCTTTGCACCTTCTGCCAGCATCTGTGTTTGCGTCAATGCCTCCATAAAGACTCTAACTCCTGACAGTTGGAGAAGACTCAAAAAGATTTTATCATCATCCACAGAAAGCAAGATGGTATTTTTGGAAAATAAAAATCTCCTAAGGTCAGCATTTGAGAACAGCAGCAAAGATTTGCATCTGGAGGTTACTCAGTCTTCATGACAAATGATATTGATCCTTTTTACAAAAGTACCAACAGTTCTGGGGGGGGGGGGGGGGGGGGGGGTGTTGTCCTGGAACATCTCATATGACTTTAATGGTCCTGTCCTGAATTCATAAGATCAAAATAAATAAGTGATTAATTAGAATTAGCATAGAGAGAAACTTAAAAACTGAACTAAAGAAACATTCTTAATGTTTCGTGAAGCAATTTTACGAAAGTGAATTTGTGACTTAAATCATTACTGAATGTTGGAACTATGAGTTTTTCTCTTGTTGGTAAATATAAAATAAATGTAATTTACAATGTTACTGCTAAAAATAGCGTCTTAATAAGCAAAGATGAGATCGAGTATTTAATACGTTCAGGTTTCCCCCCCTCCATCTTCTTCCTTCCAGCCTGGAGCCTGCTTCCTCTGATAGCCTGACAGAAAAAGGGGCATCTGTCTGACAAGGTCTGAACATACAGTTAATATCTGCTGCTTGCTGACGTCTACTCTGGCAATCTGACACATTCCTTGTCAGAATATTACACACAGAAGGCCTTTTTTTCCTCTACATGACCTCCTATAATAGATGTGCTTACCAAAACAGAGAATAAAGCAATCAAATTGTAATAACGTGATAAATATGCCCAAACAACAACAATAAAGATAATATATCAGGAAAATTTGACAAGTATTATTAATATAAAATGAAAAAATAATCTTCAGTCAGTAGTTAATTTGCACTGACGGAACTTTCTATCATATAAAAGCTTCGTGGTGAATGTTTTGTGTGATCTTAATCAGTGACTGACCAACACCGTAATGATCTATACTGCAGTGTGCCACTGTGATAATTGACTAATTGTTATTGTTTTCACCAGATCACTCATTGCAATATGTTTAATATTTTATCATTTGACTCATGTTATGAGTGTGTTGCTTGTCTAGGTTCAGCTTCTTTCAGTTTCACGTTCTTCTTCCTCTGACAAACATAACAAGTATGCTATAATGAATGAATATTGGGAAATACTGAAATGTATTCTACCAGTGCGGCACAAACCCTCAAAGACTGGGTGCATCCATGGTACGCAGCAGAAAACAGGGACTCCCTGAGTCTGTATCTTCGTGTCGGAATCTGATAGATGAACCAGGAGGAGGAATACTGCACTACTACAAAAGTCCCCCACACTCTGATGCACATAAACGGTTTTAAGGACGGTCGCCTCTATCAACAAACAAACAGTCACAAATCCAATAAAAAGGGACCACTGGCTCTGAAATACACAAACTGTAAATCTCTGTTTTTCTTCAGCATGCAAAACATGTACCACTCTTTGTTACCTGTTTTCTTGTACTTCTTTGCAGGCTTTTATTTTCTCTATCATCTTTTTTGCCAAGAGCCACCACTCTTTCTCTGGTATTGTGTTGCGAAACATAAAAAAGCCATTTCATTTCATGCATGGATCTTTGCAGAATCCCTATTTTCTGCAGTGTGGAATGGCCTTCTGCAGAAACACGTCAGATCAGAGTGTTTAATGTGAATCATGTCGAGACCCATGAAAGCAACTGACGTTCTATATCGCAAGTCATCAGGCTATGATGTAAAGGAGGGCATGATTCACATAATTCGTTATGAATGTTGGTTAATCATAACAATGAGTCACTCTCATATGGGGGAGATTGTTCCTATTAAGGTTTAATTTATGTTTTCAAGCCTACAGTCGACATTTTTTGAGTATATATTGTATATATTTTCAAATTAGAATAAAATATTTGTTTACCCAAGCTTCCTTCAGGTTAACTAGTTATTAATCTAATAAAGAAAAAGAATAAACACGTTTATTTGGAGCCAAAAAGACATTCAACACTGCCCTTTGCCTTCATAAAAACATTTTCTACAGGAATTTATTTCCCTGTAGCTGCCTGTCTGTGCATGTATTTAGACTTGAAAAGCATTTCCGCTGTCTTTTCTCTTCTTATCAACTGCCTCCCGTGACTCTGTATAAGATTGTGCTTTAACTACATCATTATGGATGAATTATATTTTTACTGAGCAGGTTTTCAGCTCAATGACTTTTGAAGGATACACATGGAAATAAAGGAAAGGGAGCTTGGAATTAGGCAAGGCAATGCAATTTCATTTATATAGCACACTTTCAAAAGAAGGCAATTCAAGTTGCTTTATGACATGACTCAGTGGTAAAGGAACCAAATGCATGACAAAAGTGTGATAAGCAATACAGTAATTGAAAAGAATAAAATAAATAGTAATATCAGTTATTCATAAGCGTGTCTAAATACATAAGTTTTTATTTTTGATTTAAAAGAGTTCACAAAACTCATAAAAGCAAAAAAAGATGAAAAAAGGTTGACTTAAAGTTTTAACCAGAAAATTAAATACGCTGAATAAAAATCAGACAATCAATCAGACTAAACATTTTTCAAGTTTTAAAATTTCCAAGTTTCTCTGTTTACTAGATTTCAGAATAATTAGTTTTTAGATATTTTTTAATCTACGCATTGAATGTTTAGCATGCATATCAGTGGATGCATTTTAAGGCAACACTTCAAAAATCTTTCATGAAGACAACTTTAGACCTCCATAGGTCTTTTTCTTTCTGGGGTAAAATTTCCGATTCCTGAAGGTGCTACGTACCTTCAGACAGTTATATATCAACATAAACAACATAGGAATGTTTTGAGACGCGTCCTATATGTGGCCAAAGTGACAACAGTTCAATCGCTACAGTTGAAAACAAAACTTGAGCCTTTGAGCCAAGCCTAAGAACACCATTCCAACCATAAAATACACAGCATCAGACTTTGTATGTTGTGTTGGTCAACCACAGACTACTTACCGTTTTGAAGCACCATCTCAAGAATTTACCCTAAACATGCTGTTTTCATTTTAATATAAATATGTGCAATATATAATTGCCACTAAATGCTGCTTGCATGTTCTATTGTATGGTATTCCAAGTGCCATCTATTCTGCATAGCAAAAGTATTTCTTTTTTTAATTTTATAATAATCTTTAAGTGCCCTCAATGTCCACAATTAATGATTATTTTACTTTACATTATAGAAAAATAAAATATGGGCGGATTTTAATGGGTATCAGCATTTAAACGTTAGAAATCAAATTTCATGTTTTCCTATCACCATGCTGATCCTGCTGAATCAGAAAACTGATCTCAGAGACCTTTACAGAGCTTAAAAACCATGTGTGAGCAAAGCGAAATAAAACACTTACTCAGTTCTGAAGAAATGGGCACAAACTCCAGTGAGTCCAGTGAGTTATGGATAGAAACATGTTGGAGGTTACCCCAAAGTCGTACATAAACATGACACCCACTGTGCAGAAATTAGAAAGGGAAAGTGAAAAAGGCAAGCAATTTAGGAAAGGCTGGGAAACATGCACATAATGATAACAGTATTATAATACTGCATGACTTAATTATGATCAAGGTGAACATTTCTACTTAACCTCCTGCTATCAGTAGATGCAACAGCTGTGCAGCATGCAATACCTTGATTCAGTTCATAAATAGTTCCTTTTGTTAAATTATTGTTTACTGTTGTCCTGTTAGACTGGATATTTTAGATGTGCCGATGTGAACAGGTCACAGGTTGCCACACAACTGCATAAATCCTCTCTAAATGTTAAACGGCTCAGTTAAATTTCATTTTATCATTTATTAATTGAGACAAATAAAGCTTATTCGGTGAAGAATAATTTAACTCGCTTCTTTACAGTTGCTTGCTAATGACTGCATCAGGTTATGCTTGAGGATTTGGTTTAACAGCAGGAATAATTTAGCAAAACTAATTATATGCCACCTGGAAAGAGGTGAATGGTTTGTAAAGGAAATTCAGCAATGCAATGACATGTGGAGGTAGACAGTAGTATTTATAATCTTGAAGTAGGGCAATTAGCCATCACAGCCTTATCTTCTTAAACCAGAAATAGAAAATACTATGTTTTAACTCCAGATTCAGAGATAGAACACAGAGTTTTCAGAAACCAAGCTGCTTGAGGTCCAGTGTAGGGTTTCCATACTGTCCTCCTGATCCTAACCCCAACAGAGGATCAATGGAGTATGGGCAAGAAGAATATAAACACACCAGATGCAACTATTCAGACTGACTCAAGGCCACTGTTAACGCACCTTGGTCCTCATCTCCATCTCAGCAGAGCCACAAGCGGATCTTCATACCACACTATGTTGATGCAGTACACGGACAAACTTTTCGGCAGGCCAACGTTTTCTGCATTAAAATTCTTTTTTTTTTAATTGGTCTCCTCTAATATTGAAATTCTTTGGACAAAATACTAATGGGTCTTCCTTAGCTGTAAGAAAGGAAACAAAATATGCATTTTTTAAAGTGGTCTATGGGAAAGAAGAATCTGTAGGACTAACTGTTGAGAGGGACGGAGTGAGAATGCACAACTACAGATACTGGTCATAAAATTAGAATATCATTAAAAAGTTGATTTATTTAAGTAATTCCATTCTAAAAGTTTCACTTTTTAGTTTTGAATGGAATTTTTAAGATTCATACATTAGATACAGACTGGTATATTTAATTGTTTATTTGTTTTAATTTTGATTGTTATAACTGACCACTAATGAAACCCCCAAATGCAGTATCTTAGAAAATTAGAATATCAGTTAAGACCAATGCAAAAAAAAATGATTTTCAGAAATGCTGGCCAGCGGAAAAGTATGAGTATATACAGCACACAATGTCTAGTTGGGGTCCCGTGGCCTGGATTGCTGCAGCAATGCGGTGTGGCATGGCGCTGAACAGTCTGTGGCCCTGCTCAGGTGTTATGAGAACCCATGTTGCTCTGATAGTTGCCTTCAGCTCTCTGAATTGTTGGGTCTGGCATATTGCATATTCTTCTACACAATACCCCAAATATTTTCTATGGTGTTAAGGAAAGGCAAGTTAACTGGACAATCAAGCAAAGGGATACCATGGTAATTAAACCAGGTGCTGGTAGCTTTGTCAGTGTGTGCAGGTACCATGTCCTGATGGAAAGTGAAATCTGCTTCTCCATAAAGTTGGACATCAGCATGAAGCATGAAGTGCTCTGAAATGTCCTGGTAGATGGCTGTGTTGATCTTGGAACTCAGAAAACACAATGGACCAACACCAGCAGATGACATAGAACCCCAAAACATCACTGACTGTGGAAACTCTACACTGGACCTCAAGTACTATGGATTATGCACTTTTCTTTCTTCAGACTCTGGGACCTTTATTTCCAAAGTAAAGGCAAAATTTAGTTTAATCAGAGAACACAAGTATTGAGCATTTAGCAGCAGTCCAGTCTTTTTTGTCTTTAGCAAAGTCAAGATGCTTCTGACGCTGTCTCTTGTTCAAGAGTGGCTTGACACAAGGAACGTGAAAGCTGAAACCCTTGTCTTTTGTACGTCTGGCAATGGTGATTCTTGAAGCACTGACTTCAGCTGCAGTCCACTCTTTTTGAATCTCGCCCACATTTTTGAATGTCTTTTTTTTCACAATCGTCTCCAGGGTGCAGTTATCCTTTCTGCATGTACACTTTTTTCTACCACATCTTGTCCTTCCCTTTACCTCTCTATTAATGTGCTTGGATACACAGCTCTGGAGCTCTGTGAACAGCCAGCCTCTTTTACAATGACCTTTTGTGTCTTGCCCTCTTTGTGCAAGGTGTCAATGATTGTCTTTTGGACAACTGTCCAGTCAGCAGTCTTTCCTATGATTGTGTAGCCTACAGAGCTAGACTGAGAGACAATTTAAAGGCTTATTTAAGGTGTTTTGAGTTAATTAGCTGACTAGAGAGTGGCACCAGGCGTCTTCAAAACGGAACATTTTCATAATATTAACATTTTTCAAGATGATGAATTTGGGAATTTCCTTAGTTGTCAGTCATAATCATCAAAATTAAAATAAATTAGAAAATTAGAAATATATCAGTATGTGTTTAATGAATTAATATATCAGTCCGTGTTTAATCTAATATACAAGTTTGAATGGAATTACTGAAATAAATCAACATTTTTGTAATAAGACATGAAATGTTATGACCAGCACCTGTAAATTACTGCTGGCATAAATGTACATATTCCAGCCTTTGTTGTTCTACCAAACAGAAAACGTCCCTTTGACTATAGGTAGTGGACTAAAAATTAATACAAAAGCAGCTAACTCCAAAGCAAAGCCATAAAATTTGTGAAGATCACTCAAAACATAATTTTTTTACATGTTATATGTGATCTCTTACTTCTATTACACAATACAGTTACTGTAAATGCAATGCACGATCCTCACTACCAAGAAAGTAGTAATCCTTTGTAACGCCCCTTAACTCAGTTCCTCTTGTGTTACCCCCCACAAAAAGGGTAATCTCTAAATCTGAGACCTAAACAAAACAAAGACTACAAAGCCATAAATTAATCTATTTTAATTCAAGGCTTTCTGTGTAGCTTTGCTTGAGAAATAAAACAAAAAGGTATGAATACTAACTAAATGCTGTAGAAATGTCAATGTGGCCCGTCACACAATTTCATTTTCTTTGCCAGCTTTTGCAATATCTCTGCAACTGAAAAAAAAGAAACAGAGAAAAATAGAGCTTTGTTGAAAGCCTCTCTGCCCTGAAGCAACAAGCTCCCAAGCTCCTTAAACAGCAGAAAACCTGCACATATTCCATACATTAATTAATCATTGATCTGAACATACTCTCTGTAACCTCTCTGTCTGATTGGAGTTGAACATTTTTTTGTACTTTGTATTTGTTTGGAATTTAGCTTTAAAGAGAGTGTTGTGAAGTAACCAAGGAAAAAGTTAAAAGGAACACAAAGCTAAGGTGTTGTTTTCATATTGTTATCTTCAGCGCTTTGATTGGGATGTTTCATCTCAGCTCCCAAAAGTGATGAAACATATCAGTTTAGCGAGATTTTAATTTATGTTGTTTTACCTCTGTAGCTGCAGTGGAAATCTGTGTATTCACAGTCATATCAAAGATCAGTGACTCTAGCATAGGTTTGCATATTTTGTCTCTAAATATTCTGTCATGAAGGAAACACAGGAAATGAAAGTATTCAGAGTCTTTATGTTATGCGTATCCATACAAAATAAGTATGATCAACTATGTGATACCAAAGTTGTTTTAAAGGGACAAAAACTTCCAATTAAGCGTGTCTGTACCCAAAATTCTGCAGAGAGCTGTTTCTGGCACGTCTGCTGTAAGATGGTCTAAGCACTGTATATCTGTTTAAATAAAGCACATCCAACAAAGCCTTGGTTGGACTGAGAATTTAGAGAAGAAGTCAAGATTTCACAGTTCAAAGCTGTTGTGCTTAAATAATTCCTGGACTATTTTGTGTCATACACATTCATCAGGCAATACCATTTCTAAAGGGTGGGAATGTTGTGCAACAATACTTAAGTAGTTGGTACATGACAAAGTGACATACAGATGGTTGGATTTTATTGTATCCAGAATTAACACTGCTGAGTTCAAGCTTCTAAATAAAAAAAACATAGTTCATATCAAATGTTAACACCACCAAGCTATTTCTAATGCAGTTGTTAATGCCACGTATCCATACAAATTAAAGGTACATCTCAGGAGACTAATGCATTTGTTCAAGTTAGTCTCAGACAAATGGACAGAGACACCAGATTTCATAATCTACAGTACTTCCCCTCTGGTTATTCCCTTTACATTTTATTTGCAGCATAAACCATAAACAAGAAATGGGATTTGACTTTCATTGACTGTTTATGTCTTCCTGTAACACTGTTGCTGCCTTTTTGTTGAAAAATATCAAGTCGGGGAAGATGAGAAAATGGATTGAAGAAAAAAAAATTTTCCTCTACAGTTTACCAAATTCACAAACTGACATAATACCTTTGTGATTGCTTCAATCATGTAGACAAATCCCACATGTGCAAAGACAATGTAAGTTATTAAAGGAAACATGGCTGGAAGCAAAATCCCATTATTTCAGTGTACAGTGACTAGGTGAAAATCTACAGAGTCACGGTCAACTGAAATCAAAGCAGTGCGACATGTGGAGAATTGTAACTCCCATGTGTAGATATATCCTGAACTTAAATAAGTTTTAATTATACTTATTATTATACTTATTATTATACTTATTATTATTATTATTATTATTATTATTATTATTTTGTTTGTTTATTTTTTGCAACTAAGGCATTGTTTAGTTTCTCTGATGTATTGGGAGGTTTTACACAGCAAGAAAAGCCTTTACGTTATAACATTCTTTTCCTATCTATGATGTCTGCAGATGGCTGCGTGTTCAGTCTATTATGTGTTACAAACACAGGAAGAGCTGCGTGCACTCCATCCCCATTAGCCAATTTGTATTGATTAATGCTGGCATTGTCATCAAGCTTTTTTTCCTCTCATTGAGCACACGCACAGACACATGTTGAGACAGACAAGCTTTCAGCTAAAACAGAAACATAATCTGGGATGAGATATTTTTCTAGATAATTCCATCTCATTTTATTGGTAGTATTCTAAGATGACACTTTACAGAGGTTTGAAGGGTTGGTGACTTTCTAATGCAGCCAGATGTCTGCATGCATAGACCCATGTATATTGTTTTTAACAGTTTTTACTTGTTTTTCCTGTTTTTAACCCTGAAAAAATTACATTAAATTTATTCAAGGAGAAATCTTTACAAATTAAGTGCTAAGGAATAATAAAAATAAAACAGTTTGATGTATGCTGTGCAGAGATGGGACTTCCTGCAGTCTCCAACTCCATAATAACACATGTAAGAAATGAAAAAGTATTTTTCAATTCTCTAGGTTTTTCAGCTCCTTATCCTTTTGATTTCATAATTCAATTCAATTGAATCTTAAAAATACTTCATTCATTCCAAAGGGAAATAAAATGTTGTCTTAACTCTTATCATCCAAGTATCTTGAAAGAGTGGTGGAGGGAGATTCTCTGGGCAGGAAGGATTGCTGGGAAAAGTCAGTTTTGCAGCAAATCTGAAAAAGCCTCTTACTGAAGACTTTGCTGTATGACAGCCTCATGACAGTCACAATATGCTAACAGCCCAATTTTCAGGCACCAGAGGCAATATTACGAAGTAACACACCATGGATTACACCATCAGTTGCTGGCAAGCATTGGTAATCCACTTCATTTGCTTTTGCCAGTCTTCTTAAAATTTGTTTCTGGTTAGAAAGCCCAGCAGAGAGATGCTGGAGAAAGGAATACGATCCTTGTCTAATATGTTCAACGGAGGAGATGATTTGAACTTATCTTTCTCTCTGTGCTCTTCATTCTTGCTCTGCATCCATGAAGCCTCTTCTTCAACTCCCATTGGATTTGGGGACATTGTCTGGGGATTATCTCACGTTTTGAGATGCTAATCAACTTCATCAAAAATAAATAAATTAAAACAAAAAGAAAGAACATTTCTTTTTGTCTATTTGTCTTTAAATTGTCAGAATTTGTAAGGTCTTTTTGGATGGCAAGCTAATCACTGAACTACAATTGAACCTTTGGCCACAAGCCTGGAGGCCATGAATCGAGTGAAGAAGTTTCACTTGGACTCCTTTCACCAAATTTTAGGCTGATAGCAGGCTCGTTCAGCTATCTTTAAACTCTGCCCCACGCAACTTTGCGATTCAGCGGTCCTCTTATTTTCTCTCGTTTGCTCCTGCTGCCCTTCTTCTCCCTGCTCACAAACATTTGGACAAATTTACCCTGATTAAACTTATTGGCCCTTGAGCCGCTTGAACTCTCACTGAAATTGCGAACAGAGTTGTGTTTTTGGAGTGATGAATACTATTTACTATTACTATTATACAATTTATTATTAGATTTAGCCAAAAAAACAATGTACCACTCAGAGACGACACTCATTCTATGCCGTGATGCTGCCACAGGTTCGGCATCTGCTGCTGCGCCGCGCAGAGAACGAGACAACAGCTTGAAACAATATGGGTGCCGCCCTTCTTTTTCACATAACCAACATCTCCCTGTACTCTGTTTCCTCTGGAGTAGGAAGTGGAGAAAAAACTCAACCTCCAGATCATTTCCCTCTGAGGCAATGGAGCTTGCATCATTGTGGCTCTTTCCATCTTTCTGGCCGCCTTTGACTCTTTGGCTCGCAGCAGCAACATGGTAAGGACTGATGATGTTCCCTCGCATGTTCCCTGGTCCACCAGGCAACGGCTTCTTTTGAGCTGTTTTTCAAAAATAAATGTGGGCGGGGTTATACTCTGGTAGGGGGGGGGGGGGGGGGGGGGTTACTCTTAATGTATTGTTGCTGTCTTTTTAAACACATTTAATATACACTTGGTACCACTTGCTCCGAGAGTCAAAACTGATCCTGACCCTTCTGATCCTGGCCTGCTAGCTTTACCATTGTTATTGATATGTTGCATAGTAATTAAATTATAAGTCCATAACGTACTCGCTACACCAGACTTAATGGTTTCCATGGTAAAAAATGGAAAGGATCTAGGGGAAACTTTACTATCGTTACCAGAAGACAGTTATTTCTCAAAAACATGCTCATATCTGCAAACTGGATTTATGATGAAATTGTTGAAAGCAACTATAACTGCAGCAAACAATGCTGGACAGCAAGTCTCAAATTTATCAGTGGTTGGTAAGGTAAGCAGTAGGTCCTCTGTAGCAAAAAGTTCCCATTACTAACATTTATTCTAAGGCTTTCAAGAATTTGCAATACATGTGGAAGGTGCTGTAAAAGAAAGCAAAATCTATGGTTTTTGAATATTATTGTTCTCTGACAGAGATCAGTCAGTTGGAGCACATTTAAGTTTGGTCATTCATCGTCTTGCAAAAAAAGAGATGCTCTGCTTTTCTTTTCCATTTATTTTTTTGACAGAAAGTCTCCGACATCTTCTAGTCTAAAGATGCAGGACTTGGCCCATATATAGTAGCTCTAAAATCCCTTTGGAGATATTTCCTTAAGAGAGAGAAACACATCCAAGCAGATGTTTAATGTAGCCTGCCTACAGCCTTGCAGACCCGGGGTTTTCCCTGGCAGCAGCTGTCATGTTAAGACAATTTTATTACAGAGCAAGTGGTTCTTTATTTGACTCACCTGCTGTGTGTACGTGGTGGAAGCAGTCGAAATCGGTGCTTTTACCTGCATGCTTCCTTTGGGGATCCCTACATTAGTGTTTGAAGCATTCTGAAACTTCTCTGCAAAACTTTCAAGGTCATCCTTTGATGGATGACATTGCTTAGACTTATCCCAGACATGAAATATAAACCTTGTTAAGTCACTATGTGTTTGCACCTTGTTTTAGAATTAAAGGCTTTTTTTGTTGGTGCAACAGGAAATCCGTTTCCCTCAGATTCATTTACCACTACAAACTGAGTTGGAAGGAGCAGCAAGAGGCGAGAGGGTATTATGCTCTACTTCACATAGATTGACTTGTGGATTCTGAAATATACTCCAGCCATCCCAGTTTCTTCTTTTCTCCCCCTCCAAGACCTAAAGCTTTCTTCACCTCCCCGAATCCCACAATCTATATCAAGCTTTTTGGAGTAATCAGGCTAAGGGTTTGCCAATCTACATGTCAATCAGAAAAACTAATTATTAAATTAAGTATGTTTGTCTCCGTAATGATAGATGGCAACATGTGGCCCACCAAGTTAGCCTTATACCGGTTAGCCTTGAGCAGCACAGACGCAGTAGACAGAACCGAGTGAGAGTGAAGCAGACAGACTCAAAGCAGGATATGTACAATCGCAATGCACTCATGTCTCTTCGTCAATCCAAAAATGAATATTGCCATATTCTTTTAGCACCATGACTGTGTTGTTTTTGATTCGCACCTCGGTGTCTTGTCACTCCCCAAGGGGTTGTGTGAGTACGGGCTGGGATTTAGTTGCAGAGAGTACTGGTATAATAGAGATAGAATAGAAAGATTTGTGAAATTCCAGTTCCGCTCAATTCAAGTCGGACAAAGCTGTATAAATGAATTTCAAAAGTCTGATTTCAGCGAGACTAAGGTAATAATTCTACTTTCTCATGCTGTATTTAAACGCACTGAGTGTATCAGGTGATATTCCATGTATCAGAACTCATCTGAGCCTAATGCATTTGGGTGCAAATCGGCATACAGTGATTTTTGTCAATATATGGCATTGTTGTTGATAAAGTGCTAATGGTAAAGGTTGAGACATAATGGGTGAATGATTTGGACTCCTCATCAATTAGAATTATGTAAATGTCATGCATAATTTCATTTCTGATTAGACTGGTCAGTGGGGCTATTGTTTGATTAGATCCTAACTAATACGATTACAGCTGGATCCTTTAAGTGTTTCTATATATACACTTAAAATGCCATCTGAATAATAATTTAGCCTTCCCCTATAATAAGAGCTTTATGTAGGCGTACTTCTCTTCACTGACGTGCCTGCAAATTGTGATCTACAGGCATAATGATATCTGAGTGCAGGCCCATGGTGTGTGTAATTGAAACCCCAGGAAAGCTTGACAATGCCATCCTCCCTCCAGTCCCAGCTGTGCCATTTATGCAAGAGCAAGCCTTTCCCTTGAACATTTTATTTTACTATGTTGGGTGGTGGTATGCACTTAGGATAATAATTTCCTGGATTTCTATCTTTAGTTTCCACCAGCAAACCTTCAGTAATTGTTCAACTCCTTCATTTCCTCTTGAGGCCAAAACCCTCCGAATATTATAATCTAATAATATATTTGATGGTGTTCTGTCTTCTTGCTTCCACTGAGATCATTTGGTTTTGAGTTTGAGGTAGCTCAGCTTGTGTTGTTGTGCTTTGGCATGGATTTCGGCAGATACAGCTGCTGCAGGTTATTATCAACAGTGTATATTGTTGAATGAGTAAAGACCATTCCCCAAGACTCTCAATAAGTAAAACGAAAAGCAAGAGATGATAATTCAATTTCTTCCTTTTTTGACATGATCCCCATTAATTCAGGGAATTAAAGTAATTCCCAGTGAGTACTAGGTTTGCTCTTCCTATTCCTCCCAGTCGAATATGAAGTGAAAATCTACAAAGGGACACAATCAAGAGCTATCCTGAAGAAATGCATAAAGCGGCTCAACTTCGTCTGATGGGGAGTAGTTCTTGCTTTAACTAAAGTCTCACAGGATGGAGAGGTTTCATACATTACATAGAAGGTGTCCAGCCATCGGATGGAAAAAACTCAGTTGGGTTGTATATATCTCGGACCTTAATATTTCAACCTTGCTTAAGATAGAGCCCTAATGCTAACCTAGAAGAATTAGAATAGAAGTGCAATACTGTTGGAAAAGGACTTTAACTCCCAATCCTGTGTCTCTGCTTTAAGACCTTGTGTAGAGAACAGAACACCCCTTATTTCCTTTTTTATTCCCTTGGAATATTTTTTGCTTATTTGGCCCTGTTTCGTTGAATGAATCACTCGGACCATTCCAGGAGCGAAATGCCTAAACATAACAGGTCTCATGACACTAAAACCCTGAAACTGTTAAAGTGGTGAGAGTGCGATACCACGCAAAAAGGAGTGGAGGAATTAAATGCTGGGAAGTACATGATGGGAAATACATGCCTGCAGGGACACTTTCCTGACTTCAACTCTTCTCTCCCTTACATTCAAACTATGCTGGAACAGAGAGAGAGCAGACACTGATTATTTAGCTTTGCTTGAAAGGGATAGCTTTTTTTTGTAAAATCATCCTTGCAGCAAATGGCAGTGAGAACAAAATAACTTGGGAGAAACAGGGAGAAATGTTCACAATACTCTAGTTTGAGCTAATTAATGAACTAACTTCTACCAGGCTTGCTTGCAGTTTTATCACATGCTAAAATTGGGATTTTTACATCTTGCCTCGTGTATAGACAGTTCTTGACATTGTCATTTGGTCAAAGCACAAGAGGATCAGTGATTTTTACGAGTGATTCTGAGTTACTGATGAAACTTTTCAGACTTATTCCAAGAATTTATCTGAGTGTCCTAGTTCCTCAAGTAACTTTGTGGTTCAGACCACGTCATCAATCCTTACCAAGAAAACCTACCTTAATTTACAGTAATTCTTCACTTGTCCTACCTATTTTAATTTATTTACATATTTTCCCTCTTTCTCAAACATCTTTCACAGCCACCCTGTAAACTCACTGTCACTTACATACTTGTCCTGGAGCCTAGTAATCTCCCTGCTATAACAATTAATCTGGGCCAGTGCACAGACCAACAATTATTCCAAGATTTTTAAACAATTAGATAAGATTTGCAATAAAATTTCATTATGTTTTAGCATCTATTGTGTTCATGTATTTTATTAACAGGAACAAGCTCTTCAACATGACAAACTTAGGTTTTATTTATGCATGTCGTTGAAAATCAATTAACTACATATTTTAACGTAGCGATTTTTGAAAAAGTTTGCTCAAAAGATTATGAATGTTTCTCCATGTAGTTTCAATTATAGGTGAGAAGGACTGTAACCCCCTAAAAAAAGCTACAACAATAACAAGTTGAGGTTTATAAAACATACAAGTTTTTGTTCCCAAATGTACACTGCCTGGCTAAAAAAAATTCTTCACCAGGATTTAACTAAGCAAATAGGTACGGGCCTCCTATTGGATAATTTTTGCATCTTGTCTTTCAGCTGGCAACAAGTTATTTAATCCCAACTGGTGCAATAAATTGCTTTTCATTTCATGAACAGCAATGTCGAAAGACACACCTCGTGGTCGTGGAAAAGATGTTAGTGTTTGTCCAACACATTGTTAAAAAGTGGAAGGATAGTGGGGACCCATCGTATTTGAGGAAGAAATGTGGCTGGAAAAAAATCCTCATTGATTGTTATCGTCAATCACGTAAATGTTCATGTGGTCTGATGAGTCGAGATTTACCCTGTTCAAGAGTTATGGACACATCAGGGTAAGAAGAGAGGCAGATGAATTGATGCACCCATCATGCTTAGTGCCTACTGTACAAACCTGTGGGGGCCGTACCATGATCTGGGGTTGCTGCAGTTAGTCAGCTCCAGGTTCAGTAACAGTATGTGGGCACAACACCACATCAAAACTCAAAGCAATCTGCTGGGATTCCTCACATAGAAAACTTTTAACTGATCGAATGATTGTACATTTGTATTGAAATGACTTTTGCTGTAAAGTGCCTTGAGGTGACATCTTTTGTGAATTAGCACTATATAAATGAACTGATTTGAATATGTGCTGCAAGAAGGAGGTCAGCTGACCACCTGAATATACTGAATCACCAGGTTATTCATTCAATGGGTTATTTCTTTCCCAATGGCACGGGCATATTCCAAGATGACAATGCCAGGATTAATCAGGCTCAAATTCTGAAAGAGTGGTTCAGGGAGCTTCAGACATCTTTTTCACACATGGATTGGCCACCACAGAGTCCCGACCTTGACCCTATTGAGAATATTTGGGATGTGCTGGAAAAGGCTTTGCGTCACTCCCTGATGCCCCTTCCCGCTGGTGCATTGGTGCATCTCGATGTCTGGGGCTGGGGGCAGGGATGCGTTCCGTCTCAGCCCTGGTGCATGCCTGGCTCGTCCTGGGTTGGTCAGTGTGTTGGACGGCCGATGTTTCAGGCCGATGTCCTCCTTGGGTTGCTTAGGGCACCTCTTATGGGGGTGCCAGTTTTGAATAGCAGGTTGGTGCCATTCGGTGGATCAGCGGGGGTCGGATCTGGCGCTCTGTCCTGCTGCTAGTTTTGTGGGTTCCGCTGCCTGGTCAGTTCATCAGTGCAAGATCTTGGTAAAAAATTAAGGCAATGGAAATAAATCTTGTGACATTGTAGAAGCTTATGGAAACAATACCACATAGAATGCGTGCCATAATCAAAGCTAAAGGCGGTCCAACAACATATTAGAGTGTGTGATATTTTTTTTGGTGAAGTCCTTTGTTTTGCCAGATAGTGTTTGTAAACATCTATAAGTGTGACTCAAAAACTTGTGTGGATGAATCTTGTATTCGCCTATCAGACAACCTAAAAAGGGACTGTACAAATTCTGAAAACTCATCTCTGTCTATAAGCTTTGCTGAAACTTCAGGCTCTTTTTGTCACAAATGTGTGACTGATCTAATCAAATCATCAAATCAAACTTTATTTAAGATATGCTTTCATACAAAAATTGTAACTCAAAGTGCTTTACAGAATTAAAATGACCCTACATACACCACATTCCCATCCCTACAACAAATGTTTAAAAGCATGATCACAATTATACAGTCTCAGTTCTAATCTCGGAAACAGAATTTCTTTTTCTGATAAATTTGGGAATGTTTTTTCTTTGTAATATCTGCCTGCAAAATGTCAAAGAATGTGTTAATTTTAGTATTTTTGTATGATTCATGCATTTATTTGTGGAAACTTATCAGGTATTCCTGGCAAATTCAGCATGAGAATATATCTATTTTTTGTTAATAGGTAACACATACAGTTTGTAGAAATGTCTGTGTTTTTTTGACAGAAAATGTAGTCCTCCACTGCCACATAATGTGTTTTTTCTTTTGTCTCCTTTTCTTTCCATCTATTTTAAATTGTCCTTACAAGTTGAAGTTGTCCTACAATTTGTATTCTCTGATAGAACAGCTAGAAAAATACATTTTTACTTATCCAATCCAAGTAGAGATGTTTGAATTAGATGCTAACATGTTATTGACCCAAAAGAAATGTAAAGCTGTTTCCTAAAGCCTTTTAGTTTATCAGGAGAACTACTGTCAGAAGGAAAAGGAGAAGACTTCTTAAACCAAAAATAAATTAATACTGGTTTTCTAATAATTACTCTTGATCAGACCCATTATTATCAGTATTTTATGTCTTCTTGGAGTTAAAATAATCAAAACATTGCAATGTTGGTCAATATATTAATTCATGTGGGGTTGTTAGGTGTGAACAGAATGTGTCTGTTTTGATTGTTTTTTTTTCTATCAGTCAGAGTTAATTTAGTTAAACTACTTCTTTTATATTACAAGATGTTTTGGAAGATTTGCTTAAACTTGTCAACATGAAGGGATGACAAAACATTGCATTGCTGTTTGAAATTACTGTAGAATAAAGGAGCATCTAGGATCAACATGTTTACCATAGAGAGTCAAACAATGTTTAAATATTTTTCCTGAGACACCTTGCAAATTAGTCTGGTTATCTATTTGTCAGTTTCTTATTGTTAATTAGTGAAGACAAACTTTTAATGAAGTAGTGGTGACTGCTGGTTTTAGGTGCATTCACAGGGGGGTCAAATTATTGGATAATTTCTTTAAAGCTGGGAAGAAGCACTACTGCTGTAAATTTTACATAGTACTATCTTTTCAAAAATACTAATCTTGGAACAGTTTGTATTTTCCCTATTTTTACTTTTTGTCATTTCCCTATTAAACCACTGTGAAATTGCTTTATCTTTCATTACTCTGTGTTGTTTCAAGCAGCACATTTAGATTTAAATGTAAAAGAGATAAACAGTGTTTATTGTCAGTGTTACTAGCAGATTTGCTTGAAGTCTAAAAAATATGCTAAGAATATTTTTTCTTTCACACAAGCAGGGTTTGGAACCTTGTTTAGTTTACAACTATATTTACCATCTGTCATTGCCTCAACAGATGAAGTGCTGCAATCACTGGCTCCTTATTGTCGTGTTTTTTGCACACAAAACAAAGAATAGAGGGGAAACATCACACTGAATAATGGTGTCAATTAAATGAAATTATTAAAATGCTGAAACATAAATGTAGGTCTACTTGCACATGTTAGACCAAGAATGTTAAGAAAATTATCTTAAAACAGAACACCTGCTTATGTGCTTATAAAACTTTCATCTCCTTTCAGATTTTTACTGTTATGTAAATTTTCAAAAATGGTGAAAAGGAAGAGTTTACTTGGTTTTGACATCCTTTCCAAGGGTAGTTTTTTGATGACATTTACTCAAATTATCCTAAGCCCAAACTGATCAGCTCTGAATAACTAGCTGCTCAAAATGAGTTGGTATACAGAAAGGCCACCACTAACTTAGAATTAAAATAAACCAATAAAGTGTCCTCCTTGCTGCATGAGACATGGAAACGATGTTCATTTTTACAACAATGGGCTGCTATGCACCACGCGCCCACAGACGTGTTTTATTTCAGCTGCACAGTGTTATTCCTTGTTCAAGCTTTGTGAAATATGACTCAAAATTGGTGGTTTCAGAGTTTGACATCGGAGACCAAATCAAATCACCATTGTTGTTTTTACTTTGTTGGGAAATAAGTATTTCCTCTGCTACTTTCTCTGCTCACACTCACACTATAACAATCCTTAAAAATGCCAGAAAAATGTTTCAAGATAAATATAATTCATTGCTTCCTGAGATAGGCTTCTGGAATTTAACAGAACTTACTAATTATGCTGTAGTAGTTGATTCCAGTAAATGTATGAAACCTAAAACATTGTTCCTAATACGTATTCAAAAAGGAGTTGCTTAAAAGTTAAAATGATAAATGCTGTAGGGTAACATTTAAAGACAGATACAATAGACGTTGGTTGCTTTGACTTTCAGTCCTAAGCAGTTTACAGCTCCTTATTCTTGAACATTTTAAATTTATTTTACAGAAACAATGTTTTGTTATGAATTGCTAGCGCTATTCCCCTGTGAGTTTGGAACATCTCTGAGGTAAATGGTAAATGGACTGAACTTATATAGCGCTTTTCTAGTCATACTGACCACTCAAAGCGCTTTACATTGAAGCCACATTCCCCCATTCACACTCACATTCATATCCTGACAGCCAACATGGCTCAGTAGGACGATGTTTTTGGGTGATGTTAAGTGCCTTGCCCAGGGGCACATCAACATGTAACTGGAGGAAGCTGGAATTGAACCTAGAACCCTCCAATTGCAAGCCAACTCTACTCTACCACTGAGCCACAGTCGCCAGGTGCTCTGTTACGTCTGTAGGGATGTTTTACAGGCTTTTAATCCAACTACACAAACATGCGATTTTAAGGACGTAACTGCTGTGCAGCATCCCAGTTGTAGTCTGAGCAGAACTTTCACTCTGTGCTTGACGGCGGTCGGTTAGACAGAACATGCTACATCAACATTTTTTGTGTTTGCTTGTTTCCAAATTGCACAAACAAAATGACCAAATGAACTAATTTCAGCTTCCACAAGCTCTCTTTCTGCAATCTGCTTAGACTACAGCTGCAATGCCGAGCAGTTGTTACATCATTGAAATTGCCCGTTAGTTTAAGTTGGAATCGTTTGGATTAAAAAACTGTAAAAATCCCTGCAGACAACATCAAAGCACCTCCAAGATACTCTGAACTCACAGGAGAGTAACACAAGCGATTCATAACAAAACAATGGTGAAATGGAGTTTTAAGGGAGATAATGCTTTATGTAGAGGCTGTACTTCAGGTCCCCAATAGCAATCACTATATGAATATACGCTGATCGCGAATAGATATAAACTTCTCCCGAAAGACTCCAATTGGCTTTAAACTTGTCTGTGTGAGTAAATTAACTTAATACATGCTTAAATAAGGTCCTAGTTGCAAAAAATGTACTTCCCTCTACTTTAAGAGTAGAGAAGAATTGTTACAACAAATAGATAACAGAACAAATACAAATGTCCTATTTTTGCATAAAAACAAATATTGTGGTGAATTTTCCTTAGAACCACTTGTGTTTTGGAGTGATGAATAACCTTCTTTCATACATCTGGGTGGAAAATTGACCAATCATCTTGAGATAATTTGTACAATGCTTTAATTTTTTTTGGTTTCCTTGCACAACCTTTAAGCATTGTCTACAGTCTAGGAATTTTGTGATAGCTCAACTTTCATGTATCAACTCACTTTTTTGCAATATACTAATAAAAAAAAATATGCTCACAGCATGATGCTGCAACCACTGTACTTGACAGTTGGACCAAAGCTCATAGATAGTCTCATCTTGGCTCCTTCCAAATATATTTTTGTTGTTGTCATTGTGTCTAAAAAGCTCCATCTTTGTCTCAGCTGTCCACACAGAAACCATTCACCTTGTGCTTGTGTGCAGAAAAATCTAGGGGGGATAAATCTAGAAATTGCTCCAAAACACTTTTTCAAAATCTTCGGTTCTACAGCTTTACCACTTTCGTTGAACTTTTCCATCTATCAATTTGTTGAGTGTAGCTCTCTCCAATGAGTGTTGCCAAAACCTATTTTCTATGCTGGCAGAGAGCAGCACTCAATCACAAATGACAAGCTAACAGCCTTGGCCCTGTCAGATTAAGTAATTCAGGACCCTTTAGCACTAATTATTAAAAATGATTGAAGAGATCACACTATGTGTGTATAGTTGAGTATGTGTCAGTATTAGCATAATATAGTAGAGTATAATTAATATAGTTAGAGATTCAATTTTGTGGAACTATGTAATACTATCCAATATTAATATTCACAAAGGCTGATTGTTCAGTAACTGTTATACGCCTGATGCAAAAAAATAATATTAAAAGCCCCGAAATTATTACGATTCATGCCCATTATTTAACCAGAAATCTGACCAGAGCTGTAAACTCTGTATCCTTTTTTTAAAATCTTGACAATAGGGACTTTTTTTTTCTACTCTAAATGAAACTTTATTTTGAAGCAATTGATTATAACTATTTTAAATTTCAACAAAGCACACGCTATGCTACCGGTTTGGGGTTTTGTGAGGCAGCGTCTTCATGTAATCTCCTGGCCTGTGCTTTGGAAAATGTTTGCTAAATCCATTCCCTACGTGTACATGTGTTGACAGGGCACGGCTCGAAGCATTCTCAGACAACAGTGGGAAGCTGCAGCTCTCTCTGCAGGAGATCATAGAATGGCTGACAGCCAAGGACGAGGAGCTATCGGAGCAGCTGCCCATAGGAGGAGACGTGGGAGCTGTCCAGCACCAGAGAGAGTTCCACCAGGTAGGGTGTATAGTTATACCTTTTTAATGTGTTCATGTCGAGTGAGGGTAGACTATTTGTTACTCTGTCAAAACTAAAAGCAAGGATAATTAAATAAAAATGTGGGCCAGAGGTGACAGCAGGTCATCTTGATGACCTTTTTGCAGTCTTGCATCTGGATCTATATACTAGGAACGTGGAAGAAGAATGATGATAACATTTATGTGTGGTCTGTGAGGAAGGCCAGACTACTTGTTACTAACTTTTGCAAACTTTTCTTTTTTTGTGAGAGTTACCTCATATCTGGGCTTTAGTTTTTTTTGCAGAAGATTTGTTATCTACAACCAGAGTGCGCTTTGAGTTTAGAGATAAAGAGAGACTTTTCTGGAAGCTTGTGTCGATATCAAAGATATCGATTAGTAACGTGTAATGTCCAGCTTCAGTCAATACTAGATAGATGGCTGAAAAGTTTTTCTTCACTCAGTGGACAGTGATACCACTGATCGACTGAGGGGCTCTGTGAGGCAGAGATTGCCTGATAATAGGTAACTGTTACAGTATAATTACCTCCTGACTGGATTTAAAGATCAATAGAACTATGTTTTCAAAACATCTTTAAAAAATTAGCATTTTCTAATAATCTTATCTTAAAGGGACTATATCATGCTATTTTACAGCTTTCAACATTTATATAGACATACATATGATAAAATGTTACCGTTGGTGTTATACAGTATTAATTTGTCCTGAAATTGAACTTGCATATTTGTAGTTAGACCACAAAGTGAGACGGCTCGTTTCTCTATAAAACCACCTCCTGCACACCAACACTACGCTCCGCTACGCTGCACAGCTGGGAGCAGATCATACTGAGAAAAAACAGTGCTGAGCTTAATCTCAAACAGTATTCTGACAAAGAATTTGAAAATCACAGAGTACCACAATGAAACCCTGTTATGTTAAGGGAGGATTACTCACACAAGCGTGAATTAAGCCAAAAACCACTCTGGTGGTGTTTTTTATGAGAAAATTGAAAATGAATTGAAAAACTCCAAAAAACTTGATTTTTCACGATATAGGCCCTTTAATAAACTTCCCTGCATGGATTTTCTCTTCAATGACTTTCATCCTCAATAAAATAAAACAACTTATTTTTTATAAATATTAAATGTTTACTTTATAGAGACACTCTGTGGGCTGTTTGCATGAAGATATCCAGAACACATTTGCCTGTACAGTACATTTATTGCTTTTAATCCTGCATGTCTGCATACAGCACCATCTATACTTGTCAATGTTGGCAAATTCACTCAAAAAAGTTTCTAAAAATCCAACCTCTAATCTGAGGACATCTATTAGGAAGTGAAAAGAATTCCAGATTGAGGAAAATGGTTTTAACTGCATCAAGGATAACACATTTATTGGTGACCAAAACAAGTCCTAAAAAATAAATATAACTAATTTAAGATAAAATAAGTATTTTCTTATTTTTTTAGTGGCTTGATTTTAGTCACATCTCTGGGTATTTTTGTATCGGTAAATATTTTCTATCAGTATTATTATGATATAAAACTCAAGTCATTCTTTAAAATCGGAAAAATTAGAGAATATGGCAATAAAGTAGGGCAGATTTTCATGCAGTAAAACCTACAGTATTTGATATATAGATGTTTTATTTCCAGTCAAAAATCAAACTTTTTGGTTGAATACAAAAAGCTTTTAAACTTAAACTTGTCAGGGATAGTAACAATTTTGGCTTCAACTGAAAATTTTCTATTGACTCTAAATGTTCATCTTAACCAAAAAGTCTCAGCAAAAATGGAAATGGTTTAAAACCCCTGGATATGATATTTTTATAAAAAATAAAATAAAAAACACTGACAAAGGTCATTGTTGGGGATTGCAGCTGAGACATGCTGGGATCACAGAGTCTTCACAGAAGCTATTTGAATACAGACCAGGTTTTTAGAAACTACTTTAAAAAAACACTCTTCAGTTCTGACATCATAAATCTCAACATGTACAGTTTGCTAAACTTTACTGGGTGTTTGACTTGATCAACTCAACACTTTTCTGTAAGACTACCTCAGTCAAAGTATCCAGACCACTGGAACATCTAAAGACTGTGCAAACATGAACTGTGAAAGATCTCTCTGTATGCTTCAACCTTGCTAAATATAGTTGGAGGAGACTAAATGCTTGGCAAAAGTGATTTTTACAAATTATTAATAGTAGATGTTTTTCTAATTGTTGTTGAAAAAAATTCTTTCACAACATTTAATTTACCCAGAGTACATGTAATCTACTTAACGATGGATCTTTTTAAACCATCCTGTTGGCTACTGATGACTAAAAGATGAATTTACATAATGTTCTTTAAGTATCTTTACCAGGGATGTGGCTAAATTTTTGTACTTATCCCAAACTGTGACCTGGAGGATTTCCTTTTACAGGATTATGAAATGGTCATATTTTTTTTTTGAAGCACTCCACTGATTCTGAGGTAAACTAGTTTAAAAAAAACAAACAAACAAAACAAGGTTTATGTATTATTTGTTTGGCTTCAGTATGTTTTTTAAGCTTTCGTAGTGTTCAATGGATAAGCTCCGTAGCAGTTACAATGTTTTATTATTGTCCATCAGCCTTTAGGGACAGTCTGTAAGTGTTGTCGACAGAAATGACAGCTCTATCTGTCAGATAATTGTTCTGTGGCTGAATGAACCGGCCTTTAAATCTCTTTAAGGGTGCACAAGCCGACATACTCAAATACAAACACCTCATAGATCTTTTTGATTGTCTACCTAATATTCTTGTCAGATACAAAAAAATAAATAACTGGGATAATAGTTTGATATGGATAAGTATTTGTTAAAATATTCTGAAGATTCACAGGGTTCAGGATGGGTTCACGTGAGATTATGGCTCATCAGCATCACCAACAGGCTTTTCAGAGGCAGCCATTCATATTTTTCTGTGCTCAGGTGGAGGTTGCTGTGTGTCCGCTGTGTTTTGGCCCATTGTTTTTGTTCAGCTGCATGTTTTATAGCTGAATGCTTTGGACATTTAACAGCCTGTTTAGAATAGATTTCACACCACCTGGCCATGAGCAGCTGTTGCATGTGAGAGCTCCAATAAAAGTCTCAAATAGACATGTTTTTCCAGCCAAAACATGAAAAAATTAAATGCCTAACTACTTCTGTTGTTAGATAAATTAAAATATATTATTCAAATATACAGGAGAAAAATTGCTTTTTGTTTTTTTGTTTCTTTTACTCCAATTTTAGATCTTGTATCAGAAAAATTATTCACAGTTTGACAGGATGAAGAGGGAAGACGTGCAGTAAATAGTCCAGGATCAGGTATTGAATCCAGGTCAGCTGTGACAAGGACTAAAGCACTTTACCACTCAGCCACATGATTTTTCCAGTGAAGGTCAAAAGATTACAAGAAAGTTTTATGTCATATATTAATATTAAGAAGTCATGGATGATTTAAATAATTTTTCGGCTTACAAATACATTATATGTAAAGTAAGCAATCAAACTCTTGAAATCCTATTAAAATCGGATCACATCAACCAGTATTTCCATGCTACATTTTGGTAACTTATGGTCTGAGTGGCAAAGAAATCTCTTTTCAGGCAGGAGTAAAATCTAAATATTTTTTTCAGTAATCTGATTTTCTAAACATGGAACCAGGCCAGCAAAAAGACGCATACAGTTGAAACCAGATGTTTACATACACCTGGTGAAAGGACATAATTTTTTTTTTCTCTCTTTCTCCCAAGAAATTAGACTAAATGATTTTGTTTTTGGTCAGTTAAAATAACCAAAACAATTCAGTTAGCTAAACCCCAGAATAGTGAGACTCTTTTTATTACTTCTTTCGAATTTCAATATTTTTGAGGGTTGAAATTATTTGGGACAGATTATGATGCTATAGCTTTCTATTTTGTGGACGGATAAATTTTTAACATTTGAATTAATTGCAGTTAAGCCTTGACTGCATTGCAATGTCCAGCCGCCCTACCGTTCAGGAAAGAAACAGGTTCTCTATCCGAGAGATAAACTTGTTTCAACTGAAAAATGTGTGTCAACCTTAGACAAAAACTATTAAGAAATATATAGCGAAAAAAAATGAAGTCCAGCAATGAAGTCTCAATCATCTCCCAAAACTGTAACCACGTTGGTTCTTGTACTGGTCCTTTGTTGCTTCCACTAATAATCAGGTAGTCACCCTCTATTTTAATCTTTGACCTGCTTCTTTATGGTGTTTTGTTGATTTCATTCCTGGACTCTGTTTAAATAAGAATCTACAGATGGTTTGTTGAATAAAAGGCCAACCATGACTTCTCAGGAGAATCTTTATAACATACCATCTGGCACACCAGATTTATCTAAACACCTGTAAGAAGTGTGCTAGCTATTCTCATTAAATGATATTCACACCGAGCATATGTGCATTTGTATCCTGGGCTTCTTTACAAAGCAATCCATCATGATGACTGAAAACTTCTATGAAGTGTCAGTTCTTTCAAACAAAAAGCTTTCGCATATGGTGATGAGAAGCACTGGTAGGCCAGCTGCACAAGTCCCAAGATCTCTTACATAAAATGTTTCTCCTTGGAAATAATTTTTAATTGACAAGTTCTACAGAGCTGTGCGCCCTGTGCACAAGGAGGGTAATAAACCTGTTACAGAAATACAGAGCAGGGAGATGAGTGAGTGTATCTGCACACAGAAAGCAGAATATCCAATACAATGATGAGACGATAAAAAAGCATGAACTATTTTACTTTATTTTAAAATTAAAAACTGATATAAATGAAAACCCTTACCTAACTTACTTGATTTTTTATTCCATGTTGAGTTAAATCACTTTAGTATCAACAATAAATCCTAAAATATGAACACACACTTTCAGCTTGAAACACAGTGTGCTTTTCTATAAGCAGCTCTTTTTGCTCTTCCACTTTCTCTGTAGATTTTGTATGCTGTCATATCATGCCTGAAAGCTAACCTCTACCAACAAGAAAAGATGTGCAGCTCGTGTTTCACCTCATTTAAACTTCAATCTGTGATGCAGTGTTTTGGAATCAGCGTTTCAATTTGCAGGACTGCAGGAGCAGCTAACAAAAGAGTGCTACACCCCTGTATGCTGCTGCAACCCACAATTGTTTTTACTTCTGGTTCCTGATAATATGTAGTATTGAGATGTTGTGTACATACATGTAATTTTTTTCATAAGCCCAGTAGGAACTGGTCAGAATTGTACCTTTTATAAAATGCAAAAATTCAGTTATTAATCCAAAAAATTGTCTTGATACATGACAGCATTGTGAGTGTGTTGATCTTCACCATAACCTATTCAACACTGAGCTACACCTCCGGAGGGACAGCGAAGCAGCGAGCAAATCCTGTGGATTTGGCATCATAAGAAGCAAACCAGGATTGAGATCGGCCTGGGAAATGTATCAGCTCGGACCTTTTAAACAAAGTTTGGCATAAAATGGGAAAATGAAAAAATATATTTTAAAGAATAATAACAGCAGCATGTTCCTCATAAAACATTTACACCTCACTGTGACCCTTCAGTAGAATAAATACATTACAAAGCAAATACAGGCCAGAGCCCAGCAGCTGGACATACCATGCAGCTGTAACCTAAAATTTAACAGATCGCTTTGAATAAATAATCTATTAAAATTTAAATCTAAAATTAGGTTGCAGTCCTCCAAAACTTCTCCTACCTAAATGTTTGTAAAGTTTAGTAGATAGTTCGACAAAAGTTTGTTATGTGTGGAAGGAGAATGGTACTTGTTTTCCAAATATTTATATCCTTGCAAATCTGAAAAATGTGTCGTGAAACATTATTTTTATGTAGCCACCGGCATTATCTCGTCTTTCAGTGCATGTCTCTAACAGCTCTGCAGATCTAGACTGCTACATTTACCAATTTTTCTCTTCAAAATACCTCAGTCAGCTTTGATGGAAATTATCTGAACAGCAATATTTGTCCAACAGCTTTTCAAGTTAATATAGATTTGGACTTTGACTAGGCCATTCCAATACATGAATGTGACTTGAGCTAAACCACTCCATTGTAGTTTTGGTTGTAGCTTTAGGATTGTTGTCCTGGTAGAAGGTAAACCTCCACTCTGCTTTTAAGTCTTTTCCAGACTTTAAATAAGTTTTCATGTTTTTTTTTTGTTTTTTGCCAAGGCTTTTTTTCATGGCTCAATCCAATTTCATGGCACAATAAATGTGAAGAAACCTTTCACAGGTTAAACAAATGTATTTATGTATGTAAATTGTGTATTATTTTAGCTGCACTTTATATTTAGCTTTTTTTTTCATTCAATCTCAATAAAATACATTTACATTTGTGGTTGTGTTGTGAAAAACATGAAAAAATAAAGGATTTTAATAGTTTTCGATTATGGTACTTTGAGTTTAAATTAAATGGACCCAGATTGAATTATTGCTGAGAGCAGTAAAAGCATATTTCACCTATCCTATAATATTGGAATGATCATTTAGACAAGCTCTGATAAACTTGTCAGTAGCAGAAACAGAATTATGATGATTTATGGAATCTGTTGTTTTTGTTGTACTTTTCTAAGCATGTATAAAACAAAAAATCCAGCATCCTTTCCCTGTTCTATAATTAACAGAGTGGATGATGGTTGCCTCTAAAAAAAACCCACTTAACCCAAAAACTCCTCACACCAGAATCAGTTCCTATATCTCCTGTGCTTTGCCTGGTCTTTGCTGCTTCTCACTCTGGGGAATGTTGCTGTTCTGTTTGGTGTTTGATGCTTCTTGGCCTCCTCTCCACTGAGTGTCACCCTCATCATTTCACAGCGACAACTGTCACAGACGTCATCAGTGCCAGCTCGGCTGGAAAGGCAGCTGTGTCAAAAAGTTTGTAGTTTCTCAGACCTTTGATGCACTTGCCTTGAGTGGATTTAATTTTTTTTCCTCTGCTTGTTGGCACCACTTTTATTTACTGTCACTTTGTGTTTTCCTTGACTATTTAATCATCTCATGGTTGCCGCGTCCTGCACTTTCTGAGACGAGTTGTTTGAAAGAAGATTGTGTTTTGGCAGCTTTTTCCCGCACTTTCTGTGCTGTCCTTTTACCTAATAACTTTTCTAAGCCAAAAATACACACTGGGATGTTTAGTATGACAAAACAAATCAACAATTTTTGTAACAAAAATAAAATTCAAGATGCAGTGTAATTGATATGAACAAATATTGAAGTGACTGTCAGTGTTCTTTGCTAAAGCGTGAAAATTCACACAGGTAAAGGACAGAGTAGGCGGAGATAACTTTATTATTCAATGAATGAGTAAAATAAACAAACAAATAAAAAAAGAGAAAAATGTGTTTTAGGTGACTAACCTGGACAAATATGAGGTTACTAAAGTAATCAAAGCAAGCATGACAACAGGGGTGTTAAATGAAGGATCTAGCAAAGAAAAAAATAATCTGGGAGGTTCATATACTGAGGAGGGTGATTAGTGCCTAAAACATTATTATGAAAAATAACGAGGTAACATAAACCAGCACAAAATGAATTAATTCATTTGTTTATTCATCTTAGTCAAGATGTCACAAAATCCATTGTCCTGTAAAGTAAGCTGAGAGTTGGAAACCAGTTTCAACTATTAAACCATCATGACATTTTATTCTTTGTACTCAAATGTCCAGAATATAATCAAAGAATTACACAAGATAAACAAAATATTTGTGAGAGTTTGTGTGGGAATGCAGATTTTCATAGCAAATGTACCGGGAATGCTGCTGAACACCACCATTCTTCCCCTTCTTTGCTCTCCTTCTCCTTGCTGTCTCTCCCTCTTCTGTCCCATTTTCAGTTTAGCACTCGTTTATAATCTGTGATGCCACTGCTCCCAGAGTGTTTGGTCACACTAAAACTTTTCCAACAAAGCAACGAGGGAAATTGCCACCCAGTTTTCTACGGAGAATTAAACCTTTTTAAGAAATGTGAATTATTGATCGTAAGTGGATTTATTCCGCAGTCACTGTGTGAGTCTGCTCGGTGCTGCATTTCATTTGCTATGTGAGCAAGTGTTCGAGAGTAATAGTTTGTTTGAAGGTTTATGCTGTGTGTTTTGGGGGGTTGGTAAGAGGGCTGTGTCTTCAAGGGTGGCATGGATATGGGGGTCTGGGTGCTGGATGAGTGAATGTTCCTGCTGTGTAGGGTTTCAAATGTGTACTGCAACTGTAGAACATTCTCTGCCTCGTGTAAAATAGGAAAATGAGACGAAAATGTATCACACATTGAGCGGAAGCATCAGAAGCGAGTGAAATTAATGCCATCAACATGTTTAAGCCAAGTCAATGAAGCCGTTTCATCCCCCTGACTTCCCTCCATTCCATGCATAATGTATCTTAATCTGATCTGAAGGCTCCCCTCTTAATGTTCCTCCAACCAAAGATGAAGCCTGTGAGTGTGAAATTTTGCTGGAATTAAAGTTTTAACATGACAGCTGGCTCAGAGAATCCACAGCTCAGCTCCTCTTTTGGGTAGCAAACCGGCTAAATAGACGAGGGGAAGAATAGAAAGCTGGAGAGGATGAATAGAAGATGCAAAAAGAGTTATGGAGTGAAGAGGTTGGGGTGAGCATGTAAGCTGAAGAAGTAGAAGAAGACAGACAGCAGGTTTGCTGCATGACTGTTGCACTGGGAATTTTATCTCACGTCCCAGTTTTCCGTTGTCACACACTTTTGCTTGTTTGCTCTGTGCCAGCTGGTGTTTGTCGTCACTTCGATGTAGCTCTACTTTCCGGGTGTTATCAGGGGCTGTCGGGCTCTTGTTATAAGCCTCTGAAACAGTGTCACTGCTGGGGTTGGAATTCAAAGTAGTGATGTAATATGTTATTTATTTATTTTAAATTGTAAATCTCTTTATACCATAAGAGGATTGAGCATGCTGGCTCCACCTAAATAAATTACTCTGAAGAGAGGGAATATCCCTGGGGTTCAGTCCTCCACCTGCAGTGAGTGTTTCATACTGAAAAAAGATTAGTGACAAAGAATAGAGAAAGTTGACACAATGGCTTTCTTCTAGGCTCAAGGGGATGCTCTGGGTTTAAGGGGGAAGAAGAAAGTTAAGGCATTAATGTGTTTTCTCACACAATGAGCTGCTTGTCTATATTTGCATTGCAAGTACTGTTAGCCTATAAGGCCTTCTCCGCTTACTGGTACTTCTATAAATAATGACCAGCACTCCCTGTAGATCTGTTCTATTCTGCACAAGTGGACAACTTTGTTGTGTTTGATAGGTTCTCTTTTAAAGATGACAAACCTTTTTTTAAAGTTACCACAATTTTCTGATACTGTTATTAAGTCACTGTGACATGCTTCAGTAAAAGTAGAACATCATTGAAGTGGCAAATACCTTTTATAACATATCTTAAGAGCTATGTTACTCCGCAGCTGAGTTTGGAGGAAGAAGTAAAAAAATCAACTCTACTTACTCACCATTGTATTCAATTCACTGTGGAGCGTTTGAGGAGGTTGTTTACGCACATTATACTTCAACACCTGTAAGGTAATTCTACAGTGTAAACTCTAATGGACTAATACTTGGAATCAAAAACAACTTTTAGAAGTATACATGGGCCAGTGTGTGCATCATAATAGTAAACTGATTTTAATTATTGTTTAAAATATTTTAGAAAAAATAAAATTTTGGTGAGATATTTGAAATGTTGAAAAATATTAATCAAAACTTAACAGAAGACCTACTATGCTTTTTAATTTAAGCAGTATCATTTCCCTTTGTGACTGGGGAAATAAGTGATAGCTGAAGGCTAGAAAAGCATTATTTACAGTATAACTAAAAATAAAAATAATCATAATTTTCCTGGTTTTTATATAAAATACAGACCAAATTTTTGTCTATGTTTGATGAGGTTATTCGAAGATTCAGTTCTCCTTTCACAAATCTTCCTTCTCCACATCCATCCTTCAGTTTAAACTCTGTTTTTATATATTCTTCTTCCTTCCTCCAACAGGCATTTATGGAGGATGTTAAGTCTCGAGGGCCCTTCATCTACTCTGTTTTGGAGTCTGCCCAGGCCTTTCTGGCTCAGCACCCCTTCCAGGAGCCCGAGGAGACCCTGACCGATGGAAAAGGTCTGCTCCCTTCACACTATTTGCCAACTGCTGCGACAGCTAAAATGTCACACTCATTTTTCCCCTCAGAGTTAATTTTATTAGGGCCCTCGCAGGTGAAATCCTCCATTAATTGTTATGAGGAGTGATCTGTCCTCTGGCATCCCACCAAGTTTAGGCAAAGGGGCCGGGTCGGGACCAATTAGCTCTGGCTTACCAGCTACACACTACCATCTGCTCAGATCAATATTACAGTGTGCCTTACTGTTTCTCCAATCCCATGTCCATTTTCTCATTTTTTCGTCGCCTTACCCATCTGCCCTGTTTTCCTTAAACTTTTTTTTTTTACCTTTTCATTTCCAATGATCACATAACAAATTTCTCCATTCTTTCATTTCTTTCATTGCTTTATTTACTTTCCTCTGTCTTCAGCAGAGGTGTCTCCACGGCGACGTATTTTGAATGTGAGTCGATCTGTGTGGAAGCAGGCTAACGTGGCAAGTGACCTGTGGGAAAAACTAACAGCTCGCTGTGTGGACCGCCACAGGTCAGATACTTTGTTCTTTATTTTAATATATATATATATATATATATATATATATATATCTTACTGAGATTAAAATAATTAAACTCAATTCAGCTTTTCTACTATGTTGCACTTGAAAATGATAACATTTTAATTTCCCCAAGAAATAAAAAGAATGTTAAAAAGAGCAAAGTGTTACTCAATCTTTTCTCAAACGTATTGCTTTTTGTATTGACTCTTTGGGAATGATTCATCTCCACCAGAAATGATTGCGCTGCTTACTCATAAAAGCATCTCAGTTAAAGTAATACATTGCTGTGAAAAGTATCTACAGTACTAATATTACTACCAGAAAATTATTTACATAATTTGTTTATCAGAAAACCTTTCCAAATCAACCTGGAACAATCTAAAAGAGTGCCGGTAACTACCTCTATGTTAAAGGGGAAGTATCCATTTTTGTAATCTGGACCTTATTTGTAGTCCGCCATACGTTCATATAGTCACCCAGATAATTTTGTTGCGACTTTAAAGCCTTTGGGAAATGTTTAGATCCATTTGTGATCAGTCTACAACCATATAATGGGAGTTCTTGAGCAGGACTGAGGAGGTTGTGGAAAGGGGGCCTGTGGAAGCTTAGAACTTAGTCCACTTGGCATTTGTTTGTACAATTAGGCAACACATAATCACAAACCATTTTGATGTTGCAGTATAAAGTTCTGTCAAGCCGAATGCCGTTAGAGCAAAGAGTGAAAAAAAAACATTGGTGAAATGAAGTAGTTTTGTGGCAGATAATGCCTTATTTAGAGGCTGCACTTTGCCTACCCCAAAAACTCCCATTATATGGATATATGCTGATCACAAATAGATCTGAATATCTCCCAAAGGACTTCAAGTCGAACCAAGATTGTCCGGGTGAGTATATGAACGTATTCCATGCTACAAATAAGGCCTATAGGGCTGTTTACATGACTATCTATCTATCTATCTATCTATCTGATTCTGCAAAAGTAACACATCCTACACCGAAAAATACTAAAACATCTGACAAAGAAAGGTATTAACAACCTATGAATCTCAAAAGATACATAATAAATTTTGATTTTGTGATGTTTAGATTAGCCCAAACCTTTTTTCTTCGTTGGGATACTAACTGCGATATCAAAAAACCTGCAGGCACATGGAGAGGACACTGGAGCGCCTTTTGCAGATCCAGGCAGCCATGGAGGAGCTGGCAGGGGCACTGGAGCAGGCAGAGGGTGTGAGAGATGCTTGGGAGCCTGTTGGCGACCTCTTTATAGACTCTCTACAGGACCACATTGACGCCACCAAGGTGGACACACACGCAACCTGCACCGCAAAACACACTCTTGTAACGCTCAAACTTTTAAACGTTGTTGACCTAATACAAATCTGTTTTACCTCTAGACTTTTGGTTTTTTAATAAAAGTGCCTCAACATTTTCCCAAATAAGGTTTCACATGTTGTATCTTTCAAAGGCGGCAACATTGAGCAACTTGTTGTCGCAAAGAGCACTGAAACTATAGTTCCCACAAGAATATTTCAGATCTGGAACAGGCAGTGCGGCTTAAAAATGTTTGTTTGCCTGCATAAATATTCCTGGTGTGGCAGCCACGATCTGATAGACGATGACAAGGACGTGCTGCTTCAAAATGACAGTGCCAGACTGCACGGGTTACGATCCTTCTCCGAGCAGAGGTTGTTAAACAAATGACAGGTCATTGGTTTAGTCATTATTGAGTGCTGAGCACCACTGCTGCCTGTAATTTTGTGGCACTGTTCATTATAACTGAAGACCCTTCACAAAAGTCATGTCACTGTTTTCACTCCTGTCACAGCCAGCACATGTTCGGGCACAGTCTTCAGGGAAGGCTTGTCAGTTTACCTCATCTTGTGCTTATACTGACACATGCATACATACACATATACATATCTACTGTAAGATCTATAAAATAAACCTATGGTGGCTGGAGGCATCTTCAAATGACTTGTTATGACTCTTATACATAAATAAATATACATAAATAGTGGTAATAGCTGAAATCCTTAGAATTAACTTAATGCAAAGTTTATCACAGTCATAACATCTTATCATGTTATAACCCCAAAAATTCCACGTGTTTTATTGGAATCTATGTGTGAAAACAAAGTTGTGCAAAATCGTAAAGGAAAAGGAAAAGAATGCAAGTTTTGTTTTGCAAATCTACAAATAAAAATCTAAAAACTGTTGTGCGCATTTGTTTTCAGCCCCTCAAGTGAATCAGTATCATGTAAAACAATCTTTTGCTGCACTTCTAGGTTCAGGTCTTTCGGGATGCGTCTCCACCAGCTTTAGAAACCCTTTTGCCTTTTTGTCTGTGCAAAATTTCTCAAGCTCAGTCAGATTGTATGTCTAAACATCCATTTTTATATTTTGCCACAGATTCTCAACTGGACTTAGGTCTGTGGTTTGACTGGACCATTCAACACAGTATGTTTTTTTTTCTAATCTTTAGATTTGACATCCTGCTTGAAGATGAATATCCTCCCCAGTCCCAACTTTTTTTTGTTGCAGATTTTAAGATTTTTTTTGCTATTATGGTAGTGTTTAGCTCTATCCATCTTCCCATTAACTCTGACCAGCTTACATTCACACTGCATAATGTTGGCATAATCGGGATTCACTGTGTTGATGATAATGTTAAATCAACTGCCAGATTTGTGGAATGCACGTGAACACATTCTACCACCTGAGCAGTAGATCTCTGCAGTTTCTCCAGAGTTACCACAGGCCTCTTTGCTCTATCTGTGATTAATGCTCTCCTTTACTTGTTGAGAGCCATATCTTGGTATGATTGGCCTCTGTAGCACTCTCTTGACTCTCCTTTAAAGAGTAACTGATCCCCATGATAAAGCATCATTCCGCCCCCTTGCAACATTTGATAACGCTACCAAAGTGAGCAGGGCCAGGAGACACGGAGGGGCATGGCCAAGTGCGGAGGATGAGCATGTAGGGGGGACGGGGGGTGTGGTCTGGGAGAAAGTCATGGCTGAACTATGGCATGCGGCCGCCGAGCTCCGTAAAGCCTCTATTTATCTATGCTAAAGGGAGAAATGAGGTCTCTTTTCTGCCATCCACCATAGGTAAAGAGCGGCTCTATGGAGCGCAGCAGCCAAAGGACGTATCAGCTCGAGCCTTTGGCTCGGGGCGCTGAGTCAGCGCTGCCTGAAGCCAGCAGCACGTATTGTAGCAAACAAGCACAGAGAACCTAGTGCTAGCATTGATGCTAAGTAGCTTTGGAGGGAACTACCTCAGCTTTTGCTTCCTTATTCATGGTGTGTTTAAAACATATAGGTTATAGGTTATGGCTTTAAACCACTTCGACGTTGTGGTCCTCCAAAGTGCGATATATGCATTTCAGCTTACTCTGTTTCTCTTAGTATGCTTATGTGTGTGCACATAGCACACAGGTAAGCAGCTTCAACACGGAGCGGGGCGAATGTGTCTGAAAGAGGGAGGATGTCTCTGTGAGACCGTGCCTGTGACGTAGACAATGGATAAGATGTACCGCTCTAAGTCAATCACAAAATTCAAAAGCAGTACCTCACAATTACCATGAGCGGCAGCACTAAGACATTTTTAGACCAAAAAATTTAGAATTTAACAAGTTAACACAAAAATGTCAACAAATGCCCTGAAACTGAAAGATTGCATTGGTAAAGAGCCATTTATACGGTTTATATAAAAAAATTGTTTTGGGGTTTAGTTACACTTTAAACTTCTCTACAGCTTTATTCCTGACTTATCTACTTTATGTTTTTTGTTTGGGGGGGGACAGGGACTGCCTACAGAGACAGCTGAGCCTGCCCTGGAAAGCAAATAAAACCAGACCAGGTGCTGTAGGTGCAGATTGCTTTGGCTGACTGGTAGGCGCACATGACTTTCACCCCAGAGTCTGGAGATTGAATCCTATCCGGGCCCTTGTTGTGAACCTTGCTATATACATGGATTTTGGATCCTGCAGGAAAGTAGGCTATAAACATAGATGTCATCTTAGCCGGGAACATGTCTGTGGCAGTATTTATAAATCATATTTTTGTCTTCACCACTTTAAAACCTGATGTGGAATCTTTTAAAAATTTTAACATTTTCATATCAGTATCCAAACTAGCTGGTATTCTACTATCTTGTACAGTTTCTCTATGTGCAAATCCTACCGCCTTCTTTGCAGAGATTAATGATACATTCAATAAAGACTCACATTCAAATGTGGGTAGTATCAACGGATAACTGATTCTCTCATATTTCTTTAATAAAAAGTGTTCTAATTATACTGTGCCACCAGCTCCACGCATCTATGCGCAGGTAGCGCAGGCCTGTACTGTATCCCAGGGGGCAAGGCGAGCATGTGCTGTGTGATTTTTGGCTAATTTTCACAAATGTTGTGATCGGGTTGTCTTCAAAGTAGCATAAAAATAAATATTGTATTTGTTTGTCACTAGGAGGTTTAACTATAGCTTAGTTTTCCTAAATAGAATTTAAAGGAATAGTGATCTTTTTTCAGTTTAAAGCTCTGAGATGGGTCCAACACTGTGTGCATTGTTTAATAAACCGAGGGTATAGATTCCTAATCCATATGCTCTTAAAAAAGGCTAGTTTCCACTTAAAGAACTTCAGGTTAATTTAACCAGATATTTTCTGGCCAAAAATTGGCACTTTAATTAATCTGCTAAAGACATCCACATATCACACAGTTTTAGCAGTGAGTATTATCACTGACCAGTGCAAAAATACGCCCAGAACAGAAGAAATAAGATGGAAGAAGCTGGACTTTCTGTTTCCTGTTGTTAGAAACTGCTTTGTGAGTAACTCTTATTTTTTACAAAGCCGGGTAAACTGCGACGCCTGCTCTTTCCCTCTGAATTACAACCTATCAGCTCGACTTAAAACCAGCTACCACTGTGTGACTCGACCGGGCCATTCCAGTTCATACCCCCAAATGATATTCTGTAAAGAAAGATGCCTCAGTCATTTACATACGCAATACAATCCATAGCAAAATTATACGATGCTGTGTGTTGCTCTAAATCCCGAATAAAATATACTCAAGTTAGTGATTGTAAACAAAATGTGATTTCACTTGTATTAATACCTTTGCAAAGCACTTGTGATCATTTACTTAAACCCATAATTTTATTTCAGCACAACAACCTTGTCAATCTATAAATCTTATTCTGAAGTGCAAATTAAATGAGCTTGTCATTCAAGTTTTCCTCTTGTCACTTTTGCTTTGTAACCAAATAGGTTTAGGACAGTGGGGCAGCTCTTGGTTGACTTTTCTTAGTTTCCATTCATCCATCCATCCATCCATTCAACTATCCATCTATCCATCCATCCATTCAACTATCCATCCATCCATCCATCCATCCATCCATCCATCCATTCAACTATCCATCCATCCATCCATTCATCCATCTAGCTTATCCTCAAGGGGTCACTGGGGCTGCTGTCTATCTCCAGCATTCAATGGGTGAGATGCGGGGTACACCATGGACAGGTCGCCAGGCCATGCAGTCATATCGAATAAGAAATTATGCCTTTTGCTTGCAATCTTTTTCCTCGAAAAGTTGACGCACTGAAAACAGCTAAAAAAACACACTTTTTACAGTTATTTTTTTGTCAGTTATTACTGAAATTGCTATAAATTTGTCAAAAGCAAAATTTTAAATGTTCTCACAATCACACAAGAAATGCAGCAAATTGACGACACAGGAGCAAGAAAAGATAAATTTGTAGATGAGCTTGAATGAAAGTGCAAAGTGTTGCGCAAAGTGACTCTTTTATTTCAGATGATTCCTCAAGCCCCATTCTCTTTCTCAATATTTGCCATCATAGTAGGCTAAAGGCACTTAAATGTTATTTAGAAAGTGGTTGAGTAAGACAGTTATCAAGTGTTATACAATGAAGCTATTAAATTAAATTTGGGCCTTGGAAGTGGGACAGCCAAGTTAAGTTGCAAATAATATTATGACTCAAGGGGGCAGAATAGATCATAAATGAAAACAAAATGTTTCACAGCGTGATTATGTCTCATATTGCTTTATTATTATATGTTAAAGCTCAAATCTAATACTAGATTATGAATGTATTAAGTGGCTATTCAGTGTTTACTTCAAAAAGTCACCCCTAACTTTTGTATATTTAGCTTTGAAGTGGTCAGACTTACTTTCTTCAGTGTGGTCTTCAATAATTGTTTTTGAGGATTTATGAATGTGATTTAAAGTTGAACTTGGGATGCCTTATCACTCTGAACTGGAGAAGTTTAAGTATCTCGATGGCTTTTTCATGAGTGATAGTGGAATTGAAAATGGGAGGGACAGAAGTACTGCAGTCCTTGTCTGCAGAAATGTTGGAACTCTGTTGTCTCTGGGGAGCTTGAAGTAAAGCCACTGCTCGTCTGCCTCAAAAGGAAACTGCTGAGGTGGTTCTATCATTTGATTTGGATGCCTCCTGGATGCAACTCTCTGGAGGTTTTCTGTCGTGCTGGGAGAAGATCTGAGGGATGACCCCGAACTCTCTGGAGGAACTATAGTAAAGCCCATAATTATTCATAGTCCTGCTAGATTTAGGTTAAAAGTAAGCTTTTGATTCTACTTAGATGTTTGTTTTGAGTGAAATTTTGTATTTGTTTTGTTTTGGAGTACCCTAGCCAGACTTTGTTAGTTTTATTATTTTAATACCATTATGATTTCTTATTGTTTATTTTAAATCTGTATTTTAAGTTGCAAGTCTTAGTTTTACCTCAATATCTCAGTTTCCTGTTTTTCTACAGCTTCTTCTCCTCATTCACTCACCGTAGTAGCAGTAGTCAAAGTTCCCAGTATAAATACTCATTAGTTCACCCACCTCTCCGACCCTCCAATTTTCTCATGCTGCTATTGCTGGTCTGTTCTGTTAATTATATCACCCTGTTCCTCTGCTTTTGCTGTCTTTGTCTTTGCATTTCATTCTCCAACACAAACATTACAACTCCTGACGTAAATAATCAGATTCAGAATCAGCTTTAATGGCCAAGTATGACACATACAAGGAATTTAACTCCGGCAACTTTTCTCTCCAGTACAGAACTTAAATAAGTGAAATATAAAAAATAAATACAAATAAATAATAAAGGATAATATATACACCAAACCGGGGTTATTGTACAGTGAGTATATACAGCAGTGCAGAGTTATAGTTTATTGTTATGTGAATGGACTCACTCTGTGACTACACAGAGTTCATCAGAGCGACAGCCTGGGGGAAGAAACTGTTCTTGTGTCGGGTGGTTTTGGCGTACAACGAGGAGCCTAAACAGATTGTGGCCAGGGTGTGAGGGGTCTGTGGTGATTTTTCTGGCCCGCTTCCTGACCCTGGCCCGGAATAGGTCCTGAATGGAGGGAAGATCATTACCTATGATCCTCTCTGAGGACCTGACTGTTCTCTGCAGTCTGTCCTTGTCTTGCCTGTTGGCGGATCCGAACCAGACAGAGATGGATGAGGTCAGGACAGACTGGACTATTGCTGTGTAGAAGATGGTCAGCAGTTCCTGAGGCAGGTTGAACTTTCTGAGCTGACGCAGAAAGTAAAGCCTTTGCTGGTCCTTCCTTATTATACAGTTAATGTGGGAGGTCCACTTCAGGTCCCGTGTGATGGTGGATCCTAGGAACCTGAAAGACTCCACTGTGGGGACTGGCCTGTTGAGATTTATGAGAGGAGATGTTGATGGGGGTCTCTTCCTGAAGTCCACTGTCATCTCCACAGTTTTGAGCGGGTTTAGCTCCAGGTGGTTCTGACTCCACCAGAGGACCAGCTGTTCCACCTCCCTTCTGTATGCAGACTCGTCGCCGTATTGGATGAATCCAATGACGGTGGTGTCATCTGCAAACTTCAGGAGTTTCACAGAATGGTCCCTTGACGTGCAGACAGTGGTGTAAAGGGAGAAGATCAGTGGGGAGAGAATACATCCCTGGGGGGCGCCGATGCTGAGGGACTGGGAGCTGGATATGAAGTTACCCAGTTTCACCTTCTGCCTCCTGTCAGTCAGGAAACTGGTAATCCACTGGCAGGTGGAGGGAGGCACGTTGAGCTGGGACAGTTTTTGATGGAGGAGCTCTGGGACGATGGTGTTAAATGCAGAGCTGAAGTCCACAAACAGGACCCGAGCGTAAGTCCCTGCAGAGTCTAGGTGGTGCAGGATGTAGTGGAGAGCCATGTTGTCTGCATCATCCACTGACCTGTTTGCTCTATAGGTGAACTGCAGGGGATCTAGCAGGGGACCCGTGATGTCATTTAGGTGGGTCAACACCAGTCGCTCAAAGGATTTCATGACAATTGATAATGTTTCGAGGAAATGTATATGTAATTATTTATCCTGTTTTAGCTTCCCTTCAATGGCTCCTTATTGAATTTAGAATAGACGTTAAGATAATCAAGATCTTACATATAAAGCCCTTAATAATCATACTTCAGAGATCTGATTGTTTCCTCGCTCCTTACTGAGCACTATATTAGACTGCAGTTTTACCCTGGTTCTTAGGTTGGTTCAAACCGGCGCAGAATCAACGCTGAATAGAGACTGCCTCCATTTGCCATCCTTGTTCATCTATGGTGTAGTTCACACCAGATGCGAAGCAACAGTTGAACAAAAGCACTTGTTAAGGCAGACAGTCCGTCTTTTTTAAGACCCGGCTTAAAACTTTCCTTTTTGATAACACCAGGACGGCAGGGGGTGCTGACTTTTTATGGCGGGTCTGCCTACCATTGCAGTGTTGTTTCTGGTTAAATAGCGGTTATTTTATTCAGCTTGTAAACGCATTCCCCCTCAAGGAGCAATGGACCACAAAAAGTAAGTTTTGATTAAGCGGTAAAGTGCAGCTTATTGAATACTCTTAACGCAAGTAAACAAACACAGCGGTTCATTTTGTTGTTTCTCTACACCTCCTTGTGCTCAAAATCATCATAAAACCATATTAGATAAGCTGTCTTTTCAATATAAACCATATAGTGCCCAAACGCTCCATGGCTGCTGATTGCCTCAACTATAGAGCACTGTTCTGGTGAAATGATATCTGGATTTTGTTGAGCTAACCAATCATAGGCATACACTCTCCATTGACAGATATTTAGAAAATGTACCTCTACTTCGTACATCCTTGCGTAGGTGACAATAGGGCCCTTTTCTTCGATGAAAAATGGTGCAGTGCCTATCATTGTCGACATAGAAAGAGAAGTTTCTTTTATTTTTTATTTTATTAAACAGGAAAATATTAAAACGATGGGCCTGACTCAGTTTAAAACTGTTTTTCAGCAGGTTCCTGTTCTGCAGAACATATAACCCAGACAGTCATAAATATGAAGACAGAACAATCATACTGGCACATACAAAACAAGACAGAACAATCATACAGGCACATACAATATAAAGAGAAGCGTCATGTTGGAAAGTTCTGAAGGTACTTTCGTAAGTGGTTACAGGTCTAAATGTCCATTTAATGAAGATCAAATGTTCTTTTAAATAGTCTTAATAATTATATAGTCCTGGTTTCCTTTGGAGTTTCATTCCAGACTTTGGTAAGCACATAAAAGAAGGACCTCTGTCCAGAAGAGTTCCTAAAGGCTGGTAAAGGCAACAGTCAATTTGTGGCAGATCTAGTCACATGCTCAGACCTTGAGCTGCATTTTGGGACTAGAGCAGTAAGGCCAGCAGAGATGTGTCCATTTATTAATGATAATAAAGTTTAATTCCTTGATTTATTGTTAGTTTGAAAATGTCAAAACATTTGACTTTAGTGGGGCAGACCAATCATGAGTCCAGCCTGACATCATGTTACGGATCTTGTAGGCGAGGCAAGGCAATTTTATTTATATAGCACACTTTCAACACAAGGCAATTCAAGGTGCTTTACATGATTCAGTGATAATGATACCAAATACATGGTTACAGAAGCATAATTAGAGAAAAAAAGAAACATATAGATTTAACAGATAGACACAATCAATCAATAAGAAAAGATGATGTAAGGCAATAAAAACAGATAAAACACAAATTTATGCAATATAGCATAAAAACAGATAAAACACCATAGATTAAAAAAGGAAATAAAAAAATAAGAATAAAACTTAAACCACGAGAATCAAATAGTGATCAGAAAGCGCAATTTAGGGCTCAAAGGCAGCTCTGAATAGTAGAGTTTTAATCTTTGATTTAAAAGAGTCAAATGATTCAGCATTTTTGCATTCTCCTGGAAGTTTGTTCGAGATTTGTGGAGCATAGAAGCTGAAAGCTGCCTCTCCTTGTTTAGTTCTACAGTAATTTTAGGAATGTTAAGCTCGGGTTGGAGGACCTGAGTGGTCTGCTGGGTTGGTATAGTGACAGCAGATCTCCAATTAGAATTTTATATTGGTTGAACAATTTCAGCATATAAACTAGGCTTAATATTACCTGTCGATCGTAACGGTGAGCTCACGTCTGATTTGTCAGCTCAAGTCAGCCCAAGATTATTTCACCAGAATGATGCTCTGCAGTCGATGAAATTAGTAGTCATTGCAGCTTAAATAGAAACTTTTGAACTGATTGGAATGTACATGTATTTACAATTGAAGCACCTTGAGATGACATCTGTTATGAATTGGTGCTATATAAATATACTGAACTTAAATGAAATTGGTCTCCCTCTTATACCTGTTACTAGGATGGATGGATGGATAGATAGATGTGTGTCACACATGTTTCAACACAGGCTTTTGTAAAATTACAATTTGTCTAACTTGGTTTTTGAGAAGATACCAAGTTGTTGTTGAATTGATGACAATAACATGTATATAACAAGTGTAACTCAATATGAAATAGTTAACTTATATTGAGATAGTAAAGACTGAATTTAAAAATCCTCAAAGAAAACATCCTCAAAATACTGATGAAAAACTTTAAAATACCTTTTTAAAATCTGAAGAAACACTGATTTAGAATGATTTCAAAAATGACCAGCAAACCTTGCTTGGTGGATAAAAGTCAGGGATGCGTTTGATGCAGCAAAAAAGTAACTCTTTTCACATTTTCTGAATCTTCAGAGCTTACATGCATTTACTTTTGATATCGTTTTGTCATTGCAACCCCTACAACACTTTTTGTGGCAGTGCATTGCAAAGACTTTAACAAAAATGTAAATTACATTGCTGAAGCAGTTTCTTTCCCCATAGTTTAAAACATTTCAGCCATTGTAAAATGTATACAGATAAGTTAATGAATCGCCTGTTCTGTAGATCTTCATTTCTTTGTATGATGTGTTCTGTTTTTTCTTTTGTGATCTTATAGTTTCCTGCATTATTTGCTCACGTATACCAGGGGTAATCGATACTCTTTTGCTTCGATTTCCTGATTTTAGTACACTGTTGCTGTCCAAAGTGTTGTCTAAGCGAGTTTTAAAAAAAGTTTCTTTGATCTGTCAATTGTAAACTGAGTGGAGATGTCTTCAAGTTTATGAAAATTACAATTTTTTAAGGTTTTATCTGCTCATCTGTTCACCATCCACCACTCTCTTGCTCTTTTTTGTTTTCTGTCTGGCTCCTGCAGTTATTCAAGGAGGAACTCTCACAGGTGAAGGAGGGCATGAAGCATGTCAATGAGTTGGCCCACCAGCTGGCGATCTCTGATGTCCATTTGTCGATGGAGAACGCCCGTGCCCTGGAGCATCTCAACAGCAGATGGAAAGTGCTTCAGGTAGAGTTTATTGGCAGGTTTGATGCTGCCAGCAGAAACTTTTCCTGCAGTCATCCAAGAATGTGTGGATGTAAATCCGGGTGCAATATCTGGAGCTATAAAGCTGCCAATGCACATCAGTGGAAAGTGAAAACTTTTCATGTCAATAAGTTACATCATTTGTAGTGGTCCCATTCCTCTTCATTTCATCTGCAGAATTCCCTTTCTGAATCTCAGTCTTTCAAGTCTTTCACCAAATCTTAACCCCGTGGGGTGGGGAGGGAGTGTGTGTGTTTGTGTGTGGTGGGGGGGATTTGTAATCTGCTCCATCTTCTAGAATTCCTTACATGTACCATCTTTTCTTAATCCTGGTTCCCAAATTGCAATCATGTCCCAATACATTCAAGCAATTTTCAGAAAGTTTTGTATAATATGGCAGATTCCCTCCGTACACCCATATACACAGTGGATGGAGAACTGAGGAATTACATTTGAAATGGAAATAACTGCTGATGATTTTTAAATCCAAATTATAGAAATGACAAAGGAATGATCCATTCTTAGAATAGATCTTTTAAAAACAAGTAGCATTTATTATTTATTAAATGGGTAAAGGCTCTTTGGCTTTTGTTGCAGGGTGCTGGATATGTGCTTGCCATCTTCTTTGTTAAAACTACCCTCAGATTCCAGAAGAGGGCATTTTGAGTGACTTCAGTAGCTCTGGGCTAAGAACCCAACAATATTTGCTCTGATTGTCCTAAATAAATATGCACAGAAGCAGACTCTCCTATATACATTGGACAATACCTGATTCAAATGTGGCTAAACAGTAAAACCAGAGACACTCTTGCATGTTAGACCTATTTTTAGTGCAGATCTTCCTTTGCCTCTAGTTTCAGAAGCAGAAGAATATGCAAACTTAAGTGTGCACATGTTTAGCACTTTTTAATACATTTGAGAATTGCTCTGTGAATGTCCTGAAGTAGATGTTTTTTTCATTATCAGAATTCCCTAAATAACAGTTTTCCATATCAGCAAGAGTACTGCCTTTACATTTTTTCCATTTTAAATTTGGTTTCCGAGACCAAGAACAACTTTTTAGCTAAATGAAAAACAAAATCAGTCTTATAAACACTCTGTACTTGTCAGTAACTTGGAACAGTGCAAGGCATTAGTTACTGGTTTATTACAGATTAATTGATCAGCTTCAGGAGCAGACCAGGAATGGACAGTAAGAGAGACTGGAGAAGCTAAGAGGACAGATGTGGACAGATCAGGTGCTAGCAGGTTCGGTTAGAAAGTGAACTCGGAAGATGTGGGGATTCTGACAAGGAAGAAGTTCAGATTGACAGACCACATGACAGACTCCTTTATTGCGGCGGATGAGCCCCTGAACTGCTGGAATCCCCACGTCAACCTCCTGATGACCGAAGATAGAAGGCTGCAAATCATAGTAGGTCTCAAAAAGAGAGAGGCCAGTGGCGGTGGAAACCTGAAGGTTAAGGGAAAGCTTGGCCCAGAGCAGGTGTTGAGGCCAGGAGCCTGGCAGAGAAGAAATTAAGCATCTTAAAATATTTGCCCACCTGCTTATTGGCCCGTTTCGTTTTGCCATTGGATTCAGGATGAAAAGCAGACTGCGAGTGGCACCGATGAGCAAGCAGAAGGCCCTCCAGAATCTGGCAGAGAATTGTGGACCCCAGTCTGAGAACACATCTGGAGGGAAACCATGCAGACAGACCACATGGAGGAGAAACAGTTTGGCAGTTTCTTTAACTTTGAGTAAAGGGGGTAAGGCGACCAGATGGACGACCTTGGAAAATCGATCCAAAGAGGTGATCATGCTGGTCCTGCCGTCCGCTCTGGGAAGGCCGGTGATGAAGTCCTCCCCCACGTGGGACCATGGACAAGATTGGACGGCGAGAGGCCAAAGGAGACCTGCTGGTTTCTGGGCGGAGGACTTGGGAGGACAGATCTGGACAGATCAGGTACTGGCAGGTGTGGCAGAAAGCGAACTCTACAGATGTGGCGAGTCTGACGAGGAGGAACTGGCGGACCAGATGACAGAATGTTGTGGAGGTCCAACATTGCTGGTCTCACTACTGTCTTGTACACCTTTCCCTTCATTCTTGGTGAAAACCTTTTATCACACATTAAACCTGACACTATTATCCATCCATTCCAACCAGCTTGCACATGCTTCCTCACTTCTTTTCCACACTCTCCATTGCTTTGGACTGTTGACCCTAAGTACTTAAAGTCCTCTGCATTCTTCTTCACTTCAGTCCCTGTAACTTCAATGTTCCACTTGTGTTCTTTCTCATTTACACACATGTATTCTGTCTTGCTGCAACTAATCTTCATTCCTCTCTTTTCCAGTGCATGCCTCAATTTATCAAGCTTTTCCTCTACCTCCACCCTGCTCTCAAGCCTACCAATCTCCAAAGCAAACAAGAAAGGTCTCAGTGCCAATCCTTGATGCAGTCCCACCTCCACCTTGAACTCCTCTGTCACTCTTACAGCACACCTCACTGCTGTTTTACAGCTCTCATTGGTACATGTCCTGCAACACTCTAACATACCTCTCTGCCACTCCAGATTGCCTCATACAAAACCACAGCTCTTCTCTTGGCACCTTGTCATACACTTTCTCTAAAATGCAAAGATGCAATGAAGCTCCATCTTACCCTCTCTGTACTTCTCCATCAGCATCCTTAGGGAAAACATTACATCTGTAATGCTCTTTATTGGCATGAGACCATACTCCAGCTCACAAATGCTCACTTCTGACCGAAGACCGAATGTAGAGTAGGTTTGTAAAAGAAATAAAAAATTTAAAAAATGCTGTGAGCAAGAATATTTCTTTACTGACATTAATACTAAATCTGTCAAATCCTGAAATTTAGATATGTGTTCTTTAATGTTATTTATGTAGAAAGGCAGACTGAATAGCTGTATAACAGAAAAAACACAACTATACTTTTCAATTAGTATTTGTATTTCAAGTTAAATATAATTATATTTGTCCCACAGCTCTCTGATAGCTTTTCATTCTGGCCCTCTAAGGGAAAAAGTTTGAGCATCTCTGCTTTAGAGATTAAATTAAATGCCCAAGGTGAGGCTTTGGTACATTATGCTTGGGCTGCTGAAAAATCTGAGAGAAAAGGCACTTACGGCAGTGATTTTTTTTTTTTTACATATTATATATTTGTTTTATTTTTGTACATTTACAGCTTTAGGGTATTGCTGCTTACAAGGCAGATCTTTTTATGACAAGTATACCATTAAATACATTTTTGAACACCAAGCTGTAGCGGGATAATGGATGTCATAAAGCAGGAATAACCTCAGACTTACCAAAATGTGACACTCCATAGATATGAACAACAGAATACCTGAGGTGAGTGGTAAAATCTGATGCAGTGGAATTGTTTTTTTCTTTTTGACATGCACTTACACATTAAGGGAAATACTTAATTGAATCTGAGGCACTTACCTTTAAAGCCTTTAAAACATTGATATTAACTACCTCTCCCCCCAGTGCTGAGCTGAATATATGGACGGGCAAGCTTCGTTTTTCAAGTATCAGCCACATCCACCATCAGCAGACTGTCTCTGCTCCTACAAGCAATATAAAACCCACTCAGCTTCCACCTGATGTTAAAACATCCTGTTCTCATTAGATAACCTTCATGACATCATTTTTCAAAGCCGGAAATGTCAGCAAGCACATCTTTTTCTCTCTCTGTCTCTGTTTTCATAATGATTTAATGACCCTCGTGAATAGTTCTTGAAAATTAATATACACCACCCAGTTTGCATCCTGTGTGATTTGCCAGTCTGTAGCCATACAGTGTGATGTGCTGCCTGCCCAACAGTGCATTTATTGCGAACCAGCCCTAAGCAGTCTTCAGACAGAGTCAGAAAGTCTGCAAATCCAGCTTGCCTTTGACCAAGTCAGTTGCGCCCTGTGAGTGACTTGTTAGGTAAAACAATGCTAAACAAAGCCTCATGCTTGTTTTGAACAGGCATGCCAAGCCCTTTTCCTAGCCGTGAAGACTTGTATTCCTTCTGCTATTTGATTCTGTGTCTAGAAACAAAAGTATTAAAGCAGCAAGCATTTGTTTACTTTTCCTTGTCACCTGTCCATTTGTTCGTCTTTCAGCCACGTATGCTTTTAAGTGGTATCTTTGGTGATGTTGGCTTTTGGTGTGTCCTACTACAGTTAGACGTGCAATTTGACAGACTGAAATCTGGAGCCATGTAGTGTGACACACACCTCTGTAGCTCGCAGTGTGGCATGAAATCTTTTGAGACGGCCGAGAAATGCACAGCTTAATTCATATTTATTCGTCCTTCTAATGCTTGGTTTAAACTTCAGACACTCATTCTCTGCACAGCTATAAGGTCCCATGTCATTGGCTGATTCACTGTTTTAAGAGCCATTTGAAACGGTGTAACTAATTATTTATGTTTTGGTTTCAAATTGCCAGACTAAAACACTAATCATTCCTGGGTTAAGGTTTCGATTAAAGGTGCAATATTTAAAAATATTACGTATCTAATAGCCTATCACAATCGTCTTGGAAGAAAGGTCACACTGAAACAGATTTTGATCTCAGCCGGTAGTTTCAGGTTTTTGTCTTTTTAAAAATGCTGCTCGAGGATGTAGTCATTGTTTACAATATCTGTCCTCCATTCATACTTCTTGGTTCCAGAGTCAATCATATGTAAGCCTGCCATCATTTGTAATCTGACACCGACTGGGCCAGAGGCTTAGAGCTTAGAATGCTAGCGTTAAATTAGGAAAAAATTAGGAATAAAATAGTTGTTTCTAAGAATATCTTAAGCAATTTTTTTCAACTACCATCAACATGCTATGAGATGTATTTTTATACTTGCCAACTTAGTGTGTATAACACATCTTCGCTGGTCATCTTGTCTATTCTGGCAATGCTTCCTTGAAACCATAGGCATCATTTTAACCGGGGACGCTGGGGACATGTCCCCAGCAATATTTATGATTGACAGGTTTGTCCAAACCAAACCTGATGCGGGAAATTTTACTGACCTTACCAGCCACTTCTGCTCCCGCAATATTTCCACATCAGTATCTAAACAGAAAATTATTTAATTCACTCCATTCCAGTTTCTTATGCAGTCATGTTTCTTTCTGCTCATATGCTACAGTAGAGCTGAAGATCTCGAACCCGACCGGGCTTAATTTCTGTTATTGTCCACAGTTTCGGGTCGGGCTTTAATGGTCATCTGATCATTTCCTTAGCGTGATAATTTATAATAAAGCGCTGTAGTGGGCCAGTAACATTATTCCTAATCTACGTGTCCAAATGTTACCGGCACACCACGTGTTATGATATGAAAAACCCACTCCTCTCAGATCAAAACAGAAAACATGCTGCAAAACTGTGGCACTGCGCTCTCACAGAAAATGCTGAAGTGTAAATGCACTATTATCCCAAGTTTCAAGTTGCAGAAGTCTCCTGCATTTATATAGCAGCTCCCTGATGCCCACAGGTCAGATAAAATCTCCCGAAATCTGGAGGAAGCGGTCAAGAGCGCACACAGAAACGCATGCAGGCGATATAGACTTTTACGCAGCAGAAGCAGTTAAAGCTTCATATAGCTGCAGTTCCTTTGCTATAACGCATGTCCATCCTTTGCTGCTTCGCTGTTTGGTGGAGTTTTTTAAATAGCACAATTTAAATGCTTTATTTACAGCGCACTAATACGCGTTGTGTTTTGCGTCCTAAATGATTGGATGCAGTTGTGAATCTCCTCCTGTGATGTCTCCCGTGCCAAACTTACTGTATCATGTCTGGTTATAAATATTTCCTCATCCCAAAGAAAAAAAAACTACCCATAATTACGTTCCTGACTCGGAAACGACACCTGCTCAGAGACCTTCAGTGGAGAAAGACACAGAAGAGACCGTACTTCTCTGCTTGCTTCCACAAACAATGGTAATCAAAAATAAAATATTAATCAAAAAGATCACAAAAATAAAATTTCAAGTTAAAAAGATAATCTAATTCACTCACCTCCACCTGTGCTACTCTTCACTCATTGGCTAAAGCCCCTGATTTAAGCAGCTTTCAATCACCTCACTCTCGTTCAGTCATCTGGCCTGAACTCCTCTCTGAACGTCGTTTGCTCGCTGGTCGAAGATCTTCCCTGATCGTTCCATCAGCTCTTTAACCAAGTTTGCTCTGCTTCTCATTTCTGCCTTTCCCAGGTTCTTCGACTGAGAGCTACACTGCTGATTTGAATAAAATATCCTCAGCATTATCCGAGTCTCCATGTGATTCTGACATGTTCATTTTAAGTTGATTGTTTTTTATTTTTTTATTTTAGGGCCCAACACTATCTAATTTTTCTACCACTTTTTCAATTGCATCATACTCTATATTCAAATGGCATGAGATACTCCTTTGAGCTGGTATAAGGACTGAACACCTTAATGAATGCAAAAGCAAAAAAGCCTGAACAAAAGCTTTTAAAGGCCTAAGGAAATTATGGCTGCTTGCATGTGAAATATAAAGAAATATATGATTTTTAGTCTTCTAGTGGAAGCAGGATGAAGAAACCTCTTTCTTTGGCCTCAGTTCCATCTCAATTAAAATGAAAAATGCTTATTTCCAATAGCAGATTTAGCGCTGTTTATTCTGGTTTGTCTGACACAAGCAGGAATCCATTTCCAAATTTGTTATGCTAATATTTGCTGTTCACTGGTAATTTAGCCATTTGTCTTCCTTATAGCTGCCTGAATTGGCTGTACAGCAAATAAATTGTAGAACACAACAAAGTTGGCAGTAACATCTCCCCGACGCAATGACAGTACTCTCTATTATTCTAAAACAATTTAAATCAAACTCTACATTGTAGTTTAAATTTTTTTGGAGGGGAGGTAGCGATAGATTTACAATACACCAAAAAAGGTTCTTTCTTTGGAAGAGTATTGTCTGCCTAAACTTTATCTTTTCTCTCTCTTTCTTTATCTACCTATTCATCTCCAGTGATGCCGGTAACGCGTTACTTAGTAGCGCGTTACTCCTAATATGACCACTTTTTTAGTAACGACTAATCTAACGCGTTTCTTTTTTCATGCAGGTAATCAGATTAAAATTACTTGTTCAAGCCACTGTGAGTTACTATTTTTGTCATTTTCTTGAGCAAAAAGATATATTAGGTACATGGCGGCATTAGTATTAAGAAAACAAGTATCAATAGCGGTAAATATGATCCTACCTTCTACTGCTGCCGAAACAGCTGATAATCTCCTTTGCGGGTGCCATGTTTGTTTTGGCCTGAATCTGAGTTCTGTACTCTGTAGGCCTACTCTGCCCCCTAGTGGAACTCTCCATTTGTACATGCAGTGAGAGAGCAAGTATGTCCCCAAGACACAGCTTATTCCTTTATAGTTGCTGGTGTCAATGTGAGGTTAAAAAACAAGTATATATCCGTTCTTACTGTTAAAATGCACTTCAAATAAAGTGATTATATGTAAAAGTGGTTATTGTGTTTATGTTGAGGCAGTGCGGAGTGTTATTGGGAGCTGCAGAAAGTAACTAACAAAGTAACTTGTAATCTAACTTAGTTACTTTTAAAATAAAGTAATAAGTAAAGTAACTAAGTTACTTTTGGAAGGAGTAACCACTAGTCAGTAATCATATTACTTTTTCAAAGTAACTGTGTCAGCACTGTTCATCTCACAGTGAGTGGATTTACCTCTCATTGTTTGAGGAGGCATTTCGACATCCATCTGACATGGATTCATGTACTAAATCCAACACTTTCAAATAAACTCAGATTAGACGAGCTAAATCTGACTTGGTGGGAAACCTACTGAATATACTTGTTTTTTTAATCTTTTTTTTCCGTGGCCTCATTAAACTTAATTCTTTCCCCTCGGTCTCCATGGAAATTGATGCAAAATGTAACTCGATGAGAATGGCTTCATTGTCTTTGATCCCACCACGATTTTCTGCGGCCTGTCTTTGTTTCCATAGACTAAATATTTTTTTCTAATCTCTCTCTTAATTTTTCAACCTGCTGCTGTTTCCATTCTTTCAGTTTTTCAGGAGCTGGAGCGTCACAGGAAATAAAACAAAAATAAGCCACACTTAATTTACATTCTGAATTTAACTAATGGAGAAGAAGCAGGCAGCCTGTGTGCTTGTTTGTTTTCCTATTGTGGAGTCTTGTGATAGGGAGTGACGAGCAGCAGGATTCTCTTTGATTTAACTTTGTGCTTGTCTTTGTGTGTTTCCTCAGGGCTCCATAGATGAGCGGCTGAAGCAGCTCCAGGATGCACACAGAGACTTTGGCCCTGGATCGCAGCACTTCCTCTCCAGTAAGGTTCCTCCTCTGCTATTTGAAGTTGGTACCTTGTGTTGCAACAGTCTGTGCCATGCTGTGCCAAGGCACCATCTCAAAGAAAGTAGATGCATGTATGTGTACACACCGCCAACACTGTTTACAGTGGGGGCGGTGTGCTGCTGACCTCAACGCGGGACGTTTTGGGTCGGTGGATGGAATACTTCGAAGACCTCCTCAATCCCACCGACACGCCTTCCTGTTTGGAAGCAGAGTCTGGGGACTCTGGGACGGACTCTCCAATCTCTGGGGCTGAAGTCGCCGAGGTTGTTAAAAAGCTCCTCGGTGGTAAGGCTCCGGGGGTGGATGAGATTCGGCCGGAGTTCCTCAAGGCTCTGGATGTTGTAGGGCTGTGTTGGTTGACGCGGCTCTGCAATATTGCGTGGACATCGGGGGCAGTTCCCTTGGATTGGCAGACCGGGGTGGTGGTCCCCCTCTTTAAAAAGGGGGACCACAGAGTGTGTTCCAACTACAGGGGGATCACACTTCTGAGCCTCCCTGGTAAGGTCTATTCAGGGGTTCTGGAGAGGAGGGTACGACGGATAGTCGAACCTCGGATCCAGGAGGAACAATGCGGTTTTCGTCCTGGCCGTGGAACACTGGACCAGCTCTACACCCTCGGCAGGGTCCTGGAGGGTGCGTGGGAGTTCGCCCAACCAGTCTACATGTGCTTTGTGGACTTGGAGAAGGCGTTCGACCGTGTCCCTCGGGGTGTCCTGTGGGGGGTACTCCGGGAGTATGGGGTACCAGGCCCTCTGATACGGGCTGTTAGGTCCCTATATGACCGGTGTCAGAGTCTGGTTCGCATTGCCGGCAGTAAGTCGGACTCGTTTCCAGTGAGAGTTGGACTCCGCCAAGGTTGCCCTTTATCACCGATCCTGTTCATAACGTTTATGGACAGGATTTCTAGGTGCAGCCAAGGTGTTGAGGGGATCCGTTTTGGTGACCTCAGGATCGGGTCTCTGCTTTTCGCAGATGATGTGGTCTTGTTGGCTTCGTCTGAACGTGATCTACAGCTCTCGTTGGAGCGGTTCGCAGCCGAGTGTGAAGCGGCTGGGATGAGGATCAGCACCTCCAAATCCGAGACCATGGTCTTGAGTCGGAAAAGGGTAGGGTGCTCTCTTCGGGTTGGGGATGAGGTCCTTCCTCAAGTGGAGGAGTTTAGGTATCTGGGGGTCTTGTTCACGAATGAGGGAAAAATGGAGCGGGAGATCGATGGACGGATTGGTAGGGCGTCTGCAGTCATGCGGGCGCTGTACCGGTCTGTCGTGGTGAAGAGAGAGCTGAGTCGAAAGGCGAAGCTCTCGATTTACCGGTCGATCTACGTTCCTACCCTCATCTATGGTCACGAACGCTGGGTGGTGACCGAAAGAACGAGATCACGGATACAGGCGGCTGAAATGAGTTTCCTCCGTAGGGTGGCTGGGCTCTCCCTTAGAGATAGGGTGAGAAGCTCGGTCATCCGGAGGGAGCTCAGAGTAGAGCCGCTGCTCCTCCACATCGAGAGGAGCCAGTTGAGGTGGCTCGGGCATCTAGTCAGGATGCCTCCTGGACGCCTCCCTGGTGAGGTGTTCCGGGCATGTCCCACCGGGAGGAGACCCAGGGGAAGACCCAGGACCCGTTGGAGAGATTATGTCTCCCAGCTGGCCTGGGAACGCCTCGGGATTCCTCCCGAGGAGCTGGCCCAAGTGGCCGGGGAGAGGCAAGTCTGGGTCTCCTTGCTTAGGCTACTGCCCCCGCGACCCGACCCCGGATAAGCGGAGGAAGATGGATGGATGGATGGATGTATGTGTATCTGTATGAGGAAGGAGTGTAATACAATTAGACTTTTTTGAGGCTATAAGCTGTTGTGTGTGTGTGTGTGTGTGTGTGTGTGTGTGTGGGTGTATTTGTGTGTGTGTGTGCACGCTCCTGTCTAGCATTCAAATCGAGGACGTTTTTCATGGTTTTGCACCTATAAAATGAGGACCATTTATTACAACGTGTGGACATTCTGCCTGGTCCTCTCTTTCAGATAATGTTATTGAGCTGTACTAGTTTGGTTTTATAAGTATGATTTGAATTAAACTTTAGTTCAGGTTTGAGTAAGGAATAGATTGGTAATGGTAAGGAAAAGTGTGTGGGTTGGAGATAAAACAGTCAATGAATTGAATGGAAGTCAGTGAAGGTCCTAATTACTATTAACAAGACAAGAATGTGTGTGTGTGCGCATATGGGTTAGAGGTGGAGCTGGTGAGCGTTGTTCTTGTGGCATGCATGACCTTAATTTGGTCAGAGACCCACATTTATAAATTCTGTCTCTTCTTCTACCAGCTGTTCTACAGAGATTGTGGAAAAGCTACAGGCAGACTGGAAGTGTGATCTGATTTAAATTGAAAATGAAATGTGAAAGCTCCACATTGTAAGACTTTTTTTGATTTAATATCTGAGTTGGAAGCATCTGCTTGTGTTCCCCCTACTGGTGTAATACTTAAAGATGTTTTAAGACTACAGTTGTTACACACCTCCTAGCATTGCTGTAGACTAGCTCATTGCAGGTTCTGCCTGAGTGAAAATCCCAGTTAATAATGTATTACATGTATTATGTTATTCCATAAAAAGAAGACAGGAAGTGTAAAACATCATAAGATATTGACAAAACCCACTACAATTTCTATACCTATTATATATACCTGCTTTAAGCCTCTTGAATAAGTATTCGTTATATAATTTTATGTTTGTGTTTTTTGTGGAAATATTTTGTACCTTATGTATGACAAAGCAAATTTACCATTGGCTAATAACAAAGTTTGAATTGAATTTGAATGAATTGAATACCAATAATTTATTCTGAAATTTTCTTCCATAAAGCAGCATATGTATAAAGGAAAGCTTTTAGGAAGGTTAGAAAAGGTCTCCAAGAAACAGGACGTTAATGATGTGGGGCGTTGATGGTAAATGGACTGAACTTATATACCGCTTTTTTAGTCTTACTGACCACTCAAAGCGCTTTAAATTGAAGCCACATTCACCCATTCACACTCGCATTCATACACCGACACCCAACATGGCTCGTTAGGACAATGTAGAATTTGGGGGTTAAGTGCCTTGCCCAGGGCCACATCGACATGTGACTGGAGGAAGCTGGAATCGAACCTACGACCCTCCGATTGCAAGCCAACTACTCTACCACTGAGCCACAGTCGCCCTTGATATGGTGAAGTTCTATTGCCAGCACAAATCAGAACTTAATGTATCTAACTGACAGAAAGGGCAAATTTTACTTCTCTCCATGGGTTGGACAATGGTTTACAGCAGTGGTGCCCAAATGCGGTCCTCTAGAGCTACTATCCTGCAACTTTTAGATGAATCCTTTGTCCAGCACACATAAATGAAAAGAATGGCTCGTTACCAGGCCTCTGCAAGGCTGAATGACTGCTGATGTGGGAATTCAGCTATTTAATTCAGGTGATTTGGAGCCACGATGCACCTAAAAAATGCTGGATAGTAAGCTCTCAAGAGCTGGACATGGATATGATCTTGCTACTTTTGAGTGTGGCAGAGTTACATTCTTGATTCCAGATGAAAGAAGACGATTAAATCAGTTAACCATTGTTACAATTGGAATAAATCAAATTACTGTGATTTTCGAGAGCGTAACTGTAGACTCCCTCATCCATGTTTTCTCAGTCCTTGATATTATCAAAATCATAAAAGAAGGAAATGCATAATGCTACATTATTTTTGCTCGAAGGAATAATTGTTGATTTTGTGTTTCAAATAAAAGTGACTATATTGATTTGTAAATTCTAATTTTGAACCTTTATGTTACTACCATGATCCTGTAATGCAGTGGTATTTTTTTCCTTACATACAAGCCAAAGTCTTATTCCTACTAGTTTTGTTTGGAAGTACTTCACTGTTATCTAAGATAACAAATATATATATTCACTTGTCTTCTCCATAAAGAGATTTATTTTGTTTTATAATTTGAACCTAATACATTATTATTATAAGATCAAATAATAACATTATTTTCTAAATAAACAATATTGTCTGTTCTTACAAATCATTCTCTAAAGGAGACTACCAGAAATATCAGTAATTACTCGTGAACAAAATTGAAAGACACTGTTAGTCTATCAAGGAGAGGTCAATGAGTTCATCATGTTGAGGACATGGTGTTCAACATGACTGAATGGAAAACCTGTTCACTTCAAATATAAGAGAACATCGCTGACAGTCTGTGGTTTACGTAAAATTACATTACCACAGTTTCCTGCAAAATAATTTATACCTCTTGAACTTTTTATATTATGTCAGCTTCACTCAGTTTCATTGGAATATTATGTGATAGACCACCACAAAGTAGTGCAAAAATGTGAGGTGGACAGAAAACATATAGATTTTTGACTGCATTTTTGTTCAGTCCCCTATGTAAAAAGCACCTTTACACCTGCTTAGTCATTTGAGGCTTGTAAATAACACACGGTCAGTCAGATTAGTAAATATATACTATTTATGAACAGTAATGTCCACATCTAGCCACAGAGTCTCAGTTGGATACCCAAGATAGATTTACTTTGACACAAACTATTATATGGTTGGTCTTTCTGTATATTTAGAGTTTTTCCTGCTTGGTTAGAACAGGGTAGACTGTCTTCTGGATTTATATATGTCATATATTTCAATTTAGGTCTTGTCTGACAAAGTCAACTTTTTTCACATGTTAGTAGGACCCCGTACTGCAAAGAGGACTTTGTACGTCTTTCTTTCAACAATGATTTTCTTCTTGCAAACCTCTCATAAAGGCCAGAGTTATGGGATATAGAACTAGTAGTTTTCCTGTTGATAGATAATCCCAGATGGTCTTAAAAAATATTGTAGAAGTTTTAATAGTTGAGTTCGGAAAATCCCTACTGACCTCTATACTGATAACACCTGCCTTATTTACAACAACTATAAGCAGCTACTTTCCTGCTTTGCATGAAACTCAAGTTTAGTAAAGATGTACAAAATGTCAGAGAGATTCTAGGAAATACATTGAAATGAGAATTTTTTTTATAGTGATAAATGCTCTAATCTAAGGAGAAGCTCATCCAGCCTGTGAATAAACTAAATCCTAAATAATTGTAACAGGTTTTAAAAGTAAAGATTCAGGACATGAAGAAATTGACAAACCTTATCTCCATAGGAACAAATGAGAAACGGACCTCAAATCCTCCAAATCTTATTATATTCTATTCTATTCTATTCTCACTTGTCTTAGTTAAAGATAACATCAGGATTTTTTACGTTTCTAGGCCAATTTATTGGTATCCAGAGTAAATAACTGAGAAAGTAGGTTTATTTTTCAGAGGTTCTCATCCAAAGGTGGTTACTTTGTCTGGTCTGAATTAATAGGTATGCAATTGAAAGTGTTTCAGGTTTTTATATAGTTGAGAAACTCAAGAATTGCATCTCAATTGACTAGATTAATCAGGATGTAAGGATAGATTTAGCTGAGTTTCATCTGCATTACAATGGAAGTTTACCCAATACTGCCTGATAATATGATCTTTACTACTCATCATACTGATTAACCGTTTCTGTTCTTCAGTTCTTTCGTTTTGTCACAGCTGTTGAGTCAGATCTTCACTGTTTAAATATAAAAAGTCCTTACAAAGTCATGCAGCAAACTTTTCCTTGTCCCTTACATTCATCTGTAGTCTACCTGTAAATGTCTTTGTTTCTTCAGACCAGATCTATCTTCCGGCACTCAGCAAGCATGGAGGCTTTTTATCTTTCTCCCTCTCCAATCCCACAGCTCTTTGTTTGGTCAGGTCTATCTGGAGCATGTCTTTGTATTTTTCTCTTAAATTAAGGGAAATCTTAACCATGGAACTTGTCAGCTGGTTTGAGTACAATTGATAACATTTTTCCAATCAAAGAGCGGGTCCTGGGGAGCTAGCGTGTCCTCTCCGGGACACACAAGAGTGGATATATGATCGATACTTTGCAGAAGTGGAGTGTTGTATGTCTCGCACTGCTTTCTGTGGGAAGTGCAGAGGAAATATACATATATGGATTTTAGTGTGATCTGATTTCTCCTGATCAGAACAGGTGGTTTTTTGGTCTACTACAAACTGGGGGAGGTTTTGAAAATGATGGCAGTATGGCGCTATGGCAACCTTGATTGGTCTGCAATCTCAAATCTTCTGTGAGATGAATGCTGAGAAATGCTCCTCTACCCTCCCTCCCCTACCATAAGAGTAGGGGTATCAAGAGTATCAACTCAACCGAGGTCGTGAGGAACATCTGGCGTGATAGACTTTGGACTGTCTTGAGAGGGGAGGTGAAAAGGCTCTTTCACATTGACACGTGCACGCAAGACATAACACAAAGCACACACCTCTCTGACATTACCATCCTGGCTGTGCCTCTGATCTCTTACACCGGGTAAGAGACCAGTGACCGGGTGGTAAGCTGCACTGTTATAGCTGTGTTCCCACAGTGGCCTGGAGTCCCCCCGCCTTCCTATGTTGTGACTGTCTGAAGTGTTTATTCTTTTGTAGTGCCCCTAGTTCAAACCCTAGTTTCTACTGGGAGCAGAGAACTAAGGAATGTTTTTTTTTTTTTCTCCCATCATCACACCCCCCAAATTTTAAATCCTGTCTCATCTTCATAAGGGAGCACCGCTGTTGGCTGCATGCTCTCAGTGACCCGTATCTGTATGTGCTGTTGCGTTGGATGGGTTGTACTGTAAACTTAATCTTGTTGTACCTCTGGTTCAAAGAAAAATAAAGCTGATTCTGATTATGATAGAAATACCAGATCTTTAGTTTTGATTGTGTGAGTTTTAAATCCCAAATGGTAGTGCGGCTGGCTATTTAATCCTGGAGGCGCCTGGATAATTAGTCAGAAGCATTTTCTTGGTGTAGCGGAGATGCTCTGCATTGTTTATTCCTTTTAGATAAATCCTGCTCCTACACTCCTCTCCATGAACTGACACACCGGCCATTAATACACTTGCTTCAGCTTCTCCCACTCATTTGATCCTAAGAACCGGGAGGCTGATCCAGACAATACGCAATGAACAAAATAGCCTCATCTAAAATAATTAATCTAACTACATACGCGTATTTACAACATCTCCATATGTACAAACAGACATTTCCACTAACATATTGATTCTATAATACAAATACAAATGTGTTCACCCGGGTTCTTTCCCACCTTCCGAATGATGCACTTTCCCGGAATTAAAGATAAAAGGCTCAGCTTTAGAGCAGAACAAACCTAATGTAAATATTGGTCTTCAGCATTGATACTTGAATGGAATTTCTACTGTAGCTTTTTCCTTTGACATCCCCCTACTAACAGGAGAATATGTGCATTCAGCACATCTGAAATTCAACTAATACAAATTGTTAAAAATACAGGTGTGAATATTCAATATTATTAAACCTAAAGCAAATTAATATTAAAGTTATTATTACCAATTATTAATGCTTAAAATAATAGTCACATGACATAAGGATAGCGCACCGTCATATCCCAAAAACAGTCGTAGTTTGATTTTCCTCATCCGAACTCGGGTTGAGTGTGGTGTGTGTAGTAAATGAGTAAATGCTCCGGGGATCTACTTTCTTTGACTCCCCGGCTGTGATCTATTACTTGATGCTAAACGAGCCAACTCTCTTTGAGAACCCCTTTACACAATGAACTTGTTTCTTTTGGCTTCACTGCGCTTGTTGTACAGGGGAGCAGCTCTGTTAGGAAAGGTCTGAATGGACACTGTGTCTAGACACACTGTCAGGCGCACAGAGCACAATGGCTATTCATGCATGACGGGACCATTCTGAAATTGATTTTTTTTCTCTTTTTCTGTGTTTGGACAGGTTCAGTGCAGATACCATGGGAGCGTGCCATCTCCCCAAACAAAGTGCCCTACTACATTAAGTAAGTACAGCTTCTGGGTGAGTGTTTGCGTTATCCAGGTAAATGCACCTTTTCCTGGCAGGTTAAATGACTGGATTAGTGAAGGGGAAATGCTATTTGTAGTGTCAGATTCAGTGAAAAAACAAACAAAGGTTGGTGCGCTGCCTGTTCTAATGTGCAATTGATTTCCTCACATACAATATATGTACAAATTGCCCTTTCTACATTATGAATTTTTCAGCCTCTGGCAATTTTGTGGAGATCAATAGACAATTTATTACAGCACTGTTTACCTAGAATGCACACACACACACACACACACACACACACACACACACACACACACACACACACACACACACACACACACACACACACACGCACACAAGCTTCACTTATTTTTTTATGTTGTTATTCTGATAAAGTTTAGGCAAACAAGATAAAAAAGCACAAAATTGTGTAATTCTATTAGGAACACTTACTTGTAGTTTCTGGGACTATTACAAATTCAGTAGTTCAGTCAAAATATTTTTTTTAAATACAAATATGTTGTTTCTCTTGGTGTCACTGCAGACATTTGCTCATTTACATTTTTTCAGCACTAACCAGTCAGAAATAAGAGTGTTCTTCACTTCTCAGATTAAATTCCCACCTCTTTATTCAGGAGGTTGAAGTCAAACCTCAACCCAGTATTCCACGTCTGAACCACCTTATGAGGTATTCACAAACCTGCAACAATTATGAGCTGAAAGAGTGAGGGATTTCGGAATGTTTTTGATATAGTGATATGACCCAAAGCAAAAACAGCGATCCAAAGCAACAATCCATTAGCGTGTAGAGAGAATCCTCCACACGTTTCTGCTGCATATTGCTCAGGCAAGTACTGACAAATGTAGACCACACTCATTTGGTTTCAAAATATCAGCTGCATTATGCAAAAGCAAGGGTATCCCATTATATCTCTGGATCAACTTGGATAATGTAAATGTTAAAATGAACCTCAAAGGTACAATTATGTGGCTGTGTTTGTGCAGTAGAATTTGTTTTAAAAAGGCTGTGTAAAACCTTGATAAAGTCTGCATCAACAAGTAATTTGAAACTTCCTGTCAATCACTGAAAATTATATTTCTGCATCTCATCTTTTGACTCTTTAGTCTGGCTTTACAATAGCTGTTACAGATAGACGTTCCTGAAAATCCGCAGACAATTCCATCCGGTCTGTAACCGGAGTTCTTTTTCAAATACACCACTCTTTACTGGAACACAGACTTGCGGCTGCTTTCAGACAGCAATGAATGTCCCTCGCTAAATTTCACCCTCGCTGTTTTGTGTTTTTTTTAAACAGTTTTACATGTTTTCTTTTTAGCGTACTAATGAGCAATGTGTTCTGCATCTAACTGATTGGAGGCAATTTTTATTCTCCTCTGGGTCGTTTCTCCTGCACTTGCCAAATTTATCATGTCATATCATAAGGAATCTTCTTGTCCAGATAAAAAACCCCACAGCAGTACACATAACTTTGTTCCTCACTCGGAAAAAGACACCTGCACCGAGACCTTCAGTGGAAAAAGTGTAAAGTGTGTGGCAAGGGGTTTTAAAGTCTAAACAAATATAATTTTTAAAAAATACAGATGACTACTTTGCGGATTTCACCTGTCACTGGATAGTTTTAGAACCTTAGCCAGCAGTATTTTTTTTTTTTTAATGATTTGTATCTTCTTTAGGATTATTTATAACCACGCAATAAACAGGACCAATGTATATGTATATATGTCATCAGTGTGTGCCCTCACAGCTTTCCCTGCATCCACACACCACGCCCCACACCCCTCCAGCTTTTCCAGAACAATATCTGACATTTTGAAAGCAAACAGCCTATCGCAAAAAGTCAGCTCATGTTACTAGGTCTTCAGCCGCAAAAATACCAGTAAAGGTTATCCGGACAATGTCCCGAAGGTGCTTTCAGACTAAAAAGGGAAACAGATAAAGTCCGGAAAACAACCGTTTTTCATGGCCTGTCTGAAAAGGGCTAATGTTACATGCGCTAGTTTCAATGCACATTATTACCACAAGACTTTATTTCTTTGGAGCTTAAATTAGACAGTTTTCAAGTTGTCTGACTTTCAAACGTGTAACATACTGTTAATGTTTTATTGTTTTGAAGGCATTGGCGCCACAATAAATATTTAAATATATTTATTTTTTTACCATAATATTGTAATAAAAGTAACAGTGGATTTGCAGAACTGGAGTGGAGAGGCAGAACTTCTTGCCCTCCCAGACAGAACCTTCAAATAACCACCAGCAGGCGAGAGTCACAGTTTTTTAGCTTTATTTAGTATAGGCAGAGTGAAAACATGAGCCACCTCAATTTCCTCCAATTCCTGCAATCAGTCCCTCCCCCTGCTAATAAAAGTACCTACAGTCCACATACACAATAAAACAAAGTCCAAGTACTTAACTTGCCCAGCTGACTCACTTCAGGTAGGTTTTCTACCTTTTTATGATCAGCGTCCTCATCATGCCAAAAGCATGCCAGCTGATGTTTGATCACCACGCCCACCTAAATTTGTCAAGTCTCATTTCACACACGTCACACTCTCCCCCTTCTTAACCCAAAGGACTCGTCCCAGAGTCCTAAATTCCTATCTCATAATCCTCAAGCCAAACAGGAGGTCTCCTTCGATGAACCACTTGTTGGTACAAAACTACATGTCCCTCATCCTTAGTTTCCGGCTGCGAAGCCTGTGCACCAGTTTTAAGTTCTGGTGCATCCCGTGGGGCAGGGTCACTGGAGTCCATCCTCTGCACAGTATCTTCAGCCTTTTCAGGCAAACATGTCTCCAACCTCCCAGTGTCCGATTCTCTGCTGGCCTCAGCTTTGCCAGCTGGTCCTTGAAGAGTCCTACTGATGTTCAGTTGGCTTTCATCCTGGTGTATACTCTGTCCTGCTCTTCCTCGGGACCCCAACACCAGTGGTGCTGCAACTGTTGAAGAAGTACAAGTATCTTTCATTCTTGTCACCTACTCCACCACTGAAGAGAATGACTCACCACCATCTCGATTCAACATAATGTCAACAGGCAGCACGATTTCTCGGCCAAACAAAACTTTATAAGGTGTAACAGATGTGCTGGCGTGAACACTGCTACGAAATGCTAATATTACGTAAGGCAGAAGGGCCTCCCATTTGAGCTGATTGTCATCTACAAACGATGTCAACATAGCCAACAGTGTCCAATTAAACCTTTCCAATAACCCATCTGACTGAGGGTGGTATGGCAATGTCCGAGATTTATGAATCTGCAGAAGCCTACACAACTCCTGAAATAACTTTGACTCAAAATTCCGACCCTGATCGGAATGGAGGCTATGCGGTGCCCCAAACTGACACACCCACTCCACAGTCAGAACCTTAGCAACCGTTTTTGCCTCCTGATTGGGAAGTGGAAAGGCTTCAGTCCATTTGGAGAAATAATCTCCTACCACCATGATGTATTTATTTTTCAACCCCGTCTCAGGAAGCGGACCCAAAATGTAAACCGCAACACATTCAAAAGGACTAGATGTAGATGACTGCTCCAGAGGTGCACGCGGTGTTCACCCCCACACCTTGGAAGAACCACACTCAGAACAGTCTCGGACCTAAGCTCTTATATCTCTAAACCAACCTGGCCAAAAAAAACAATCTTTTATTTTACCTTGTCATTTCGGAACCCCCAGGTGTCCACCAGTAGGGACATTATGTAGCTGTTTCAGAACTTAATGTACCAGGGATTGTGGCAACACCACCTGTACCTGAGAAGCAGCATCAGAATTTTGCGGCGCTACACGCACGAGCTTAGAGCCCTGTACTTCAAGTTGGCTCCACATCCGTGCAAATCTTTGACGTTCTGGGTCTGGACACACAGCCTCTGAACCTTTACAGTTCATAATGCGTCTTAAATCAGGATCATCCAACTGGGCCTGGTGGAGTTCATCTAACTCAGAGGCCTGAGCGACTCTTGAACCGCTCTCCTGTAGAGAACACACTCTCAGGTCTACAGCTCCTTGGTGCTGTACCCTCCCACCAGCTAAAACCTCCTCATTACCAGTAGGTAGTCTTGAAAGGGCATCTGCATTACAATGCAGTTTTCCTGGCCCATGAATGTTTTTATACTGAAAACTAGCCAGCTGTTCCACCCATGTAGCCAGCTGTCCTTCTAGGCCTTGTAAATTATGTAGCCATCGCAATGAATTATGGTCCGTCCTTAAAAAAAATTCTTTACCCAGCAGGTAAGGTTTAAAATGTTTCGTGAATGTAACCCTTTGACTGCCAGTCCACCTCAGAATGTCTCTAACTAAATAAGGGTCTTTGGAGTGGTCCAGTCAATTTTGTGGTTTAATCTGACAAAGATGTGGCAAAATCTTAAACTGGTTGATTATTGCTCAAAAAACTTCCACCTGGCTTAATTAAAACACTGCCACAAATAAAGGTGAGGGAAAATGTATCCATGTTTTTTCAAAAGAACCACGCCAGTTCTAACTGTTTGATAGCAGGTGTTGCTCTCAGTGATGATGCAGCTGCTTATTAGGTGTATGGGCAATTACTTGTTTTACATATTGCCAGTTTAATTAATAAAAAAATAGGTTATCGTTGTCTAATATTAAAATATATATAGCGAGCCACAATATATCGAGATTGTTTCGAAACATGGCCTGTGTTTGCATGCACTCTGTACGTTTGTGGGTTATCACATTGAGCCTCCGCTTCCTCCAGTAGTCCAATAACATGACTGCTAGACCTTTAAGAGTGGGTGTTTTAATACGTGATTGCCATGTATCAGTGACCAATGAAGATGGGCATCAGCCCCCAGCAATCCCGCAGTGATGAAAGGGTATGATTAACACACAGTAGAATGGATCCAAAACATTTAAATGTGATGTAAAAGAATATACAGAAGAACTGTAATTATTAAACACTCCTTCACATCTCTATATCCTTATCAAGTTTATTGTAGCCGACATTTTCCAAAAAATTTCAAAGATTTTACCAGGGGTCAAACATTTATTGGCATTTAGAAAAATGATGATTATGATATAAGATGGAACAGCTGTGATCTCTTTAATCTCCGTTTGACTAAGCAGTCCTTTATTTATCAATTCACCTGATCAATACTACTTATCCGTGTAGTAAGGCTTTTTTTAAATAAATGCATTTAGAACGTCTTGCTACAGAATGGTGTATTTGCAGCTGAACAAACATTTATGCACTTTGTTCCTCTGTAGACTTGCAGTATTTATCTTATTAATCATCTGCAACACAACCTAGTGGGTCTTTGTTTAGGCTGCCAGTCAGTGCTTTATGGACTGTATTTGTATTCCGGTGGGGATGGGAGATGTATAGCATCTGAGTAGCTCTCTGCTCGGCAGTAATCAATGAGCGCTTGTGCAGGTAGAATGATGATTTCAGCCCTGAGAGGCCCATGTTTTCTGGCAGACTTCCTGCTGTGGGGTTTCTCATTTATTCTTCTGCTCTTGTCCTTTTATTGGATCCATTTATAGATGATACATTTCCTGGATGTTCCCTTAGAGGAAACTGCAGCATAGAGTTTTTTTTTTTTTTTTTAAAGATAGGTACAAGTTGGATCATGTTCTATTTATGAGAGCAGACCAGTCATCTTTTGTGACTCTAATGCCTGAACATGAATCCTTTTATTATGTTTGACTCATGTCGGGACTTTTCAGGCCTAAACAGCTTTTACAGTTTTTATTCTTGCTGCTTTTACTGCTCCTTTGCCAGTTCCGCTTTGATCTGTCAAGTCTTAAAAATAAGTGCACTTCCATTTGTCCTTGGTACTTTATTTGCGTTCTTTATTTTGTCTTTCAGCCATCAGGCCCAGACAACATGCTGGGACCATCCAAAGATGACAGAGCTGTACCAAGCGCTGGGTGAGTACAGAGATGTCCTTCTGCTCCCTTGTCCGTGACCCTAGTCGGTCTGTAGAATCCCCCCCCCCCAAGTTTGGCCTTCTGCTGTTAAGGCCTTATCTTGCAGCTCATTAACCGAGCCGCAGCTCAATCACCTCGAGGGCTACATTTCTACTATCATTAACCTATGAGGCCCTATTTGCCAGTGCTGTGATTGCTTCCCGCTTACCCTCTAATTAATTGTGATTAAACTACATGACGTGTTTCACGGTTAATCTCATCTGACACGGGGAGCTTTCAGGAATAGATATGCACACCATCACCGGCTCAGCTGGACATGCATGTGCACAAAAAATATATATGTGAGGATAATGTTTCTCATAAAATAAAGTGCTAATGACTTCTGCAGTGTGGTGATAAACAAAGGGAACAGATTTGGAATGCCTTATTCCTCGGTTGCAGGGTGCACAATCATACGAAATGGATTAGTTCTCCTTCTCATCCCTTTAATCTCTCTATATCTCTTTTCCTTCCACCAGCGGATCTGAACAACATCAAATTCTCTGCATACAGAACAGCTATGAAGCTTCGACGGGTTCAGAAGGCTCTGAGATGTATGTTTGATATTTTGTTGGTGTATTCTCTGTCTGTCTGATTACTTAAGTGATATTCTGTTATCCTGCACCACCAGTAATTCACAGTGACACACTCTTTTTGATTGTTTGCTCTGTTATCAAAAGCATCATGACTTCCTCCACTCTGCTTGGAAACAGTTTAAAACATCATCTGCTATTGGGTTTAAAATGCAGTAATCAGGAGTAATAATCCCACTGGAGTTTCAATCTTGCCGGAATGCTTCCTCACTGTCATCACAGCCTTGTATTCTGCTTAATTGCCTATTAATTGGTCCATTTGAGTTACAAAATGGAAGCTAATTAGTTTTAGCTGCTTGGTTGAAGCTTGATTGTTGGTCCCGTCAGGGTCGATACCTCCTTTTGGACCTGTTTCGCTCTCTTTCAAGATTCTGACACCAATATAGCTCAATTTTCCAATTTTTCACATTCTGCTGATTTTATTTCCATCCTAAAAAAATGTCTCTCCTTATTTTGTTGTAACCTTCTTGCAACCTTGCCTCCTTTCCACATTATAACTCACTGTAATAAAAACTCAGCAAGGACGTAAAACCTTTTTCAGTCACTTTCCCTTTCCAGCTGTTATCTCACCGTCCTCGGGTCTAGGAGTCGATATCGTTACTGAATTTAATTGCTAGGCTGCCTTGATAACTCCAGAATCCTCATTCTTCCTCTCCGCGCACTTTGTGAATGGCTGAGCAGAGATGCTTTGGAGCCCATCAAAAAAACATTTTTGGGTGATTCCCTCCCAACCCTCAGAATACTCCCCCTTATCTTCTCTCTCTTCTACCTCATTATCACGCTATCCAATTATACCTGGCATCAACGGACACCCTTTTAGCTCCACTCCCAGGGATGGGCTATCAAATTAGTTTAGAAGAGCAAAATCAAATTTGTTTCACCGCTCTTGAAACATATGGTGGGGGCTTAAGTAGCCAAAATGGGTGACTAAGCACCACTGTTGCAGAATGGAAGAGGAGGCTGACTCAATGTGTCTGTGATCACAAGTGATGTTTGCTGACAGACATTTATGTGTATGTTGATTTGCGTGAACCAAAAATATTTTTAAGTATTAAAAAAACTCCGATTTGAGCTTCCACACATAAGTATTATTTTTCTTCAGGTCACTTCAGATTGTCAGGTATTAGTTAAATTCATCATCTTGTCTGAATTTCTGTCGAAATAAATTAAAAGTTCTTTCTGAAGTGAAAAATGTTAGTCTGCAATTTAAATGGATGAATTACTAGACCTGACATTTTTTTCTCTCTAAAAAGGATTCAATAATAATATAATCTAATTTTCTTTGAGTGTTTATAATAATGTATCCCTAAAGTGATGCTATGTTCCTCTCTGACTGGTCGAACAGCCCCTCATGCTGACTCCTACCCTAAAAGTAGAAGCCCTGAGCTGCGGAGCTCTGACTCAGACTAGACCTTAGAGACTATCAAGAAGGCTCTGCGTCACCAGATCAAAGAGGACCGGTCATCCTTTTACATTTGTTTGCAATATTTTTTCTTTGCATCATCTGCTGTGGTTACTGCTCAGCATGACTTAGTGACTTTGTTCAAGAGCTTTTACTTTTGTATTCAAATGGTTTCATAAGTGATCCAAAGAGATAAACCTTCAGATCTTTAAAGCCTGTGTCAGAACTCGCAGTCAACCAGTGTCCAACTACAAAACTAACTCTTACGTAGTGATCTGTTTTTTTACTTCCCCCTTGCAATGTAATGTAAGATGAGTGCCTGATTGTCTGAAATTGTTGCGGGTTTAAAATTATTCCCTGTTGTCTTAAAGAGATTGACAAGCAAGGTTTTATTTGGACTAATTCATCTTAAATTAGGCTAATCTTGGCTTAATTTATGCTGGTGTCACGCTACTAGCTTGTCAACCTTCAACTTTGCTTCTCATCAACTGCAGTGGCAACACTGTACTGTTATGTATCTCCCGACATGAAGGCTATGTTGCAGGCTCTCAGCAGGACTTTTATTTATTATTGAGAAAGACTATATATTTTTAGTAGTAACTGTGTCAATAAGTTATTTTTATAGAACAATGCAGTGGATCTAGCAGTTTCTGATATCTTCATTTTTTAATGTGGATAAGTCATTAGTCAGTACTCAGTCGCTGTTTTCTCTGTGTTGATGAAAGGGTCTAAAATTTTGGGATTTGAAACAGGCAGATCTCCTCAGACTGGTCCAGATGGGAAGGAGGTGATACTTTTTAACCTTAATTGGTGTTACCATACAGGGTCAAGAACATTTTTTTTATCTAATGAGGTAGATCATATGCTGAAGGAATTTGAGGGAGGACTGGTTTTAGATTAGCTCGGTTGAGGGCCGTGAATCCTCCTTACCAATAAATCCTTTTACTCAGATATTGCAAGACTTACTGGCTCTTTTTTTCTCTCTTTGTACCCCCAAGCCCATACCATGTTCTAAACCACCTGTCAACCAAGCTCCAATCACTGTGGCTATCAGTCCAACCCCTGGCAAGAGAATGCCTGGAGGCTGCTCAGCTCCTGATGAATCTTAGATTTTAATCAGCTCATGAATGTTTAAAACTTTCCGTCTCTTATGTCTCATAAAACTTTACTTGTGAATCTGCGGTTTCTAGAGTAGAAATATGCATTGTCCAAATAAGTTGTTTTCATGTGTCTTTTACTTTATCAGTGAGTAGATTATACATTACTGAAAGTAATGTTAACTCTTGATTTAAATCGATAAATATCTCTTCTTATTTTTCCTTATAATTATTACATTAGACTATTATTGATTGTAACTATCATTACAATGAGTATTACTATAATGTTGATCAATATACTTGAATCTAATTAATTCTTTTGTAAATGAAAAAAAAGGTTGCTTAATGGAAATGTTAAGAATACTTTCTACATATGGATTTGAAAAATTACAAGACTGATTACTTATTGAATAACATTTTAACTTTGCTTTATATCAGTACATATAATGAAAACTTATATGTTGTGTTTAGTGGATCTAGTGGCGCTGAGCAACCTGGTGGATGTGTTTCGGGAGCAGGAGCTGCAGCAAGGAGAGCACGTAATGGATGTAGTGGAGGTGATTCACGGCCTGACAGCAATGTACGAAAGGCTGGAGGAGCAGAGGTCCATTCTGGTCAACATTCCTCTCTGCGTTGATATGTGCCTCAACTGGCTGCTCAATGTTTATGACAGGTGGGTATAACTCTTTGTGTCAAAGTTAAGGTGAAGTATTTATTGAAAACTGTTTGTGGTTTAGGCTGTAGCTTGATGAAGGTTTTACAGATCCAGCTGATACAATTTGTATTATTTATCTACATCAAAATAATAATATAAAAAGAGAAGTTAAAGCACCTGGTATGAAAACCTCATCATCATCTCTGCAGAAGTTATTAGCTTTAGGTAATTTAACCTGAATTAACCCCATCATTCTCTCCATTGCTGTGCTGTCTTCAGTGGATCATAAAGCTAATTTAATCATATATGGACCCTGTGTAAAATGCCAGGATACTGTAGACCTGAAAATGAGAGTAAGATAAATCCTTCTGAAATGTTGTTACTTTAGGGTGACAAACAAATAGATTTCAACTTAAAACTAATGAGTATTACCACAGGCTTTGCATTGACTTAATACTTGTATGTATGCATGTATGCTGCCAATGATGCTGAGGATCAATTTTAACCACATAATTTTTTTTTTAAACCAGTCCCAGCTGGGGAAAGGTAAACCAAACTTACGATTCAGCCCCCACCATTTCACTTTGGGTATGGTGATCATTTGATGATGCACAGTATTAATTTTGTGAGAAAACGTCTCTTTGGTATTGATGCCAAAAAAGATGAATTTTTGTTTCATTGGACAAGACACAGGAGATCCTTATCACATGTAGAAGGCAACCAGTGCTTTCTAAAAATTCCGGTTGCTCCTTCATTGTTGCTATCTGCTTCTTGGTAGCCTCCCTAAGTAGTTTGCCTTCTGATTTTTTAATCATATTTAACAACCCATGTCATGTCCCATATTTTTTCTTATTTTACCATAAAAATGCAGTGACCTTTTTTGTACCCTTCTCCTGACTGATACATTTGTATGCTGAGTCTCCTTTAATACTTCACAGCTCCTCTGGAATCCATGATTTCATGTTGAGGAAGAAAGGATGAAAATGTAAGGAAAACCGGGCTGCACGGTGGCGCAGTGATTAGCACTGTTGCCTTGCAGCAAGAAGGACACTGGTTGACTGCGAGTTTTCACACAGGCTTTGAAGATCTGAAGGTTGTGGGTTCGTATCCCGGCCCAGGGTCTTTCTGCATAGAGTTATCATGTTCTCAGCCAACATGTTCTCCCCGTGCATGTGTGGGTTCCCTCCGGGTACTCCGGGTTCCTCCCACAGTCCAAATAACATGACTGTTAGGTTAATTGGTCTCTCTGAATTATCCTTACTTGTGAGTGTGTGCGTGCACGTTTGTCCTGTCTGTCTCTATGTGGCCCTGCGATGGGCTGGCAAACTGTCAAGGGTGTACCCCGCCTCTCGCCCGTTGACAGCTAGACACCAGTAGCCCCTGCGACCCCTTGAGGATTAAGTAGTTTAGAAAATGGATGGATGTACAGAAAAACTTAATGGAACATCCATCCATTGATTAAGTTTGAGAAAACCGATTTATGCTCAGGAAAACATGTAAACCATGTAGAAAAACCCCAGGCCATCTGACAGAACATCTGAGCATTATTTTAGTTAAATACGATTCACTATAAATGACCAAAGATTTGATCTCATGAATAAATGCTGAGATTAATACTGAAGGCATTGTTATATTGTTATTTAGACTATTTACACAATTAGTGACAAGATGGCGGGACTGTGGCTCATTAGGCAGGGTAGTCCTCTTGCATTTAGAGGTTTGTCTCTTCAGTACCCACACCCTCCTGTCACATGTCACTACCTACGTTTACAGGGACACAAATAATTGGATTAAAGCCTGATCAGAAAAAAAAACAGTTTAATGTAAACGCGCCATTCACATTACCTGATGACTCTCATTTAACATTTCATTCAATTTGAATGTGTACATAACAATAGCTACGTATACATGTGCAAGATATGTTTAATCCGATCATAGATCGGATTAGAATTTTACATCTATCCGATTAAAAAAAGGCGTTTACATGCTCTACATGTCTGAACAGCATAAATCCTTTTGACATGCGCATAACAAAAAAAACAGAAACGGCCGTAGAAGAAGAAATAGACTTCAGTTGTAAACAAACTTGGCTGTACCCATTTGAAATGGAGGACTACGATGTTCTTCAGAGCGTGCTTTTATTTCTTTTTTCTGGTCACAGTTTTACATCCTCAAGTCTTCATTCTTGTGTACACAATGGAATTACAAACTGAATCCTTTTATTTAAATAGAACATGGGAATGGGAGTTTACATGCACCATAAACCACCTCTCTCAATCGGAATGAAATTTTGATCCAAATGAGTTTGATCGGGTCAGAATAATTTGAATGCTGTGTTTACATGAAGCATTTTTACTCCGATCAGGCTTTTAATCCAATTCCTTGTGTCCATGTAAACCTAGCTAATGAAGGCTTGTAGATATAAAACCGTGACCAGAAAAAATAAAAGCGCGCTTTGAAGAACATCATACTGCTCAATTTTAAATGGATTGAGCCATATTTATTTATAACGAAACTCTGCTCTTTCTTCTTTTATGGCTGCTTCCAGTATTTTATATAATTCTGCGTGGTTCTACGCTTGTCAAAAAGATGTATTCCGATCAAAAGTGTTGTGGCTATAAACGCTTGTCATAAACAGATTTTTTCATGTACACAGTCAAATTCTAATCCGAATTATTATCAGATTAAAGACATGTTGTACATGTAAACAAAGGTTATGTACCCCTGGGCAAGGCACGTAACCCTAACTTGCCTACTGAGCTCTGTATCAGATTGTGCGTTTTTGAATGTGAATGCGTGAAAGTGACTGAAGTGTGAAGTGCTTTGAGTGGTCAGTATAATTAGAAAAGCACCATATATTCCAGTCGATTTACCATTTATTCGTTGGATATATACCGCTTACAGATATGTTTGTTTTCTGTTGGACTGTGAAAGAAATTCCATGTCACACTACATCAAAAAATATTTAAATCATTTATCATTCTTTCCTATAAGCGTAGTATTTTACAAGAAGTGTGAATTCTTTTATTTCCACTAAAGTTGTCAGGTTAAAAAAAGCTAAATAATGCGGTTGAAAAGTGTTGAGTGTTAAATGCATCCAGTAGTAATTTTCAAGTGGCTCTAATTTCACTCATTAAATGCTCATTAAATTTGATGCTACACTGAGTCAACATTTTTTCAGAAGATAAAATTCCCTCAAAGGGATTTCATTGCAAGCCGAAGACAATTTCTCGGTTTGTCCAAAAATGTAATTGGGGTTCAAATATGAATCTAAACCATACAAACGTTTTTAATATTCCTATTTTTTTATTTTTTTTTCAGAGCAAGTATCATCACCCCTATATGTAACGAGCCTTCAGACTTTCTAAAGTTCTTTGTCTTGGTCTGATGGTTTCAATCTGATCTTTTTAAACTATATAAAAAAAACAGCCTCACACTTTACTGATTTGCTTCGTTTTTCTCTCTCGGTGAAATACAGATTAAGCCTAAAGCTATGAATGATTCTCCATCAAAGCAGAAGAATAAACTCCCTGCTTGGGTGCAGGATGCTGATTTGCTCTGTGCTTTTATAGTATAAGGTAAAGGACTACCTGTTCAAAAGGACTTGTAATTATTTTGACCAGCTTTTAACAGCATTTCTTCACAAACTGCCTTGTGGACTGCTACCATAAGAATAGTTGTATGCTGTCATGTACTCATATTTATCTGTTCTTACTCATGTGCAACTTTTACGATAATTCATATCCCTGTAACGTATATCTGTTTGTATGTGTTATTTTTTTAAGGTGCTACATAAAGAAACAGATTTTGTTATATTTGAGGCACACATCAAGACTAATAATGAGGCACAAACTGTGGCAATATCAGAAATGGGCACACAACCACTATAAAGCACCTGCCACTTATTGTGTTAAGAATTATTTAAACAAGATTTAAATACCTAGCTTTTTTTAATGAAGAAGCATAAATGGAAACCAAAAATTTTGGAAATATCTGACATTTTATTTTAGGTAACTTCATTCAGTAAGCAAATATAATCCTTTGTACAACCCCCTTCTGCCAGTAGAACAGCTTTCCTATTAGTGTCACCATCTGTTGGACTTAGTGTTGTTTCGCAATTTTGGTCTATTCAAGACTTGTCTTTAATATATATAGGGATATACCGATACTGGTATTGAGTATCCCGATACTGCCTAATGTACTAGTATCGGTATCGGCTAAGATCAACTGATACCATGAACCGATACTTCAGATGTGTAAATCCCGCAATAATTTCGCAGAGAATATTAGTTTTTAAGTTTTGATTTAAGTTCTGTGGTAATTTTTAATAATATTTCATTTTTTATCTTATTCACCATTAAGTCTTATAACAAGCCGAGAAGAAAATAAAACCTGACTCCCAATTGATGGCTTTTTTTGTGTGTGATAGACGTATTGAAATTGGTACACCGTATCGGTAAATACTCTGATCCAAGTATCGGTATGGTATTGGTTTTGAAAAAAGTGGTATTGTTGCAGATCTATCTATCTCTCTCTCTCTCTCTCTATATATATATATATATATATATATATATATATATGTGTGTGTGTGTGTGTGTGTTTGTGTGTGTGTCTGTGCGTGTGTTTCAGTGTGTTTCTTTTTTTTATGCTAATGATCCTAGGTCTGGAAGTACTTATAAAGTTAAAAAGGAAATCAGCCTACAGCTTCACAAAGCCTTCATAATATTTAACTGAGGACATGAGGTCCTTTTCCAGCCATTTATTTCTAGATCAACACTTTTGGTTGCCAGACAACTCAATCTTAGTCTCATCTGACCAGAGTACACTTTTTGTGGTATACCAGTTGTGTTTTGTTTCACATTCGCCTTATCTGAATAGTATGGTTGCTTGATGAGAAATATTAGGTATTATATGTTAAATACACAACAAAACCCAGATTATGCTATCTCAATAATAGATCAATTATTTTACATGTTTGGTTGTGAATAAGAGAGCTGATTTGTTGGTAATCTACAGAACTGCTAGTTGTACACAGCATGATTAAAGTGTCATTGTTGCAATGTTAACATAGAGTAAGTAATTAAAAGATTTTAATTTTACAGTAAATATTGACTACTGCCTTTTGGATTTTTGTCTTATTTCTAAATCTCTAAAAAATTTTCCATCTCTTAAATTAGAAAATGTGTTTGCTAATTTCATTTAATATACATCTTTTCAAAAAAATGTATATACGGGAAAGAGAAAAATATAAAAATTACCATTGGCAGTACTGTCTTGAGAGAAAAATACAACCCCTTTTGTAAATCTAACCCCAATTCTAGTAACAAGAACTACAAGTGGTTGATTAAAATCAGATCATAGATGGCTCTTTTTTTCATGGTTTATACTTTTTGTATTTAACAAAACCTGTTATTACAACTATTGATGCTGGAAGAAAATTCATTTTTTTGTTTTTTCTTAGGTAACATACGTAAAGTTGTTTTTGCAAAATACTGCAAAATAATTCTTACATTACCCATATCAGTAAGAATTACAAATGTTGAAATGTTGAAATATTCCTATTTTCAGTATTCTTACAAGTAACTTTGTCGAAATTTACATGCTTATGGTCATTTTGGGAAAACTAATATGTGCATAGGTGTAAGGAAGGTACATATGTTCTTTTTTTCGTGCCGTCTTCAGTGATTACTTGTAAAAGCTGTTTCTCAGTAGTTTCAGGAAAAGAGATTGTAGTTGGATGTATGCAGTTGTGTGACTTTTTTCAGACGTTTAGAAAAGACTCCAACCAGCTAAAGCTGCGGTAACAGCTACAAGCCAGCGGGTCAGCTTCCCCTCCTCAGACACAACTGGAGCAAATCCTATTTGACACCAGCACTCACACAGCTTTGTTCGCTGTTTGTTCCATATCCAGGAAAACCCCCACAAACATAAGACAACCTCAGTGAGAGCTGTTTATCCCGTCTATAGCTTTTAACTAATTTACTGCTAATGAGAAACAATCAAGACTTTGTCGTCTGAATACATTTTAGTAATTGCTCTTTGTTCCCTACTAAATAGCAGCAGAGAATGTGAATGAGACTTGAGCTTATAATTGTATGTGTTCGTGAAAGGATATGTGGTTTACAGTTAGATACAACAGGAGTGATTGCATTTGCGTTTGTGTCTGCATTATTTTCAGAGGCTTGTCAGATAGCAATTTGGAGAAAAGTGTCCCCTAAGGAGCAAAACTGGGAAGCATGTTGGAAATGGCATGAGGTCTGCAGAAGAGAGTGTGGGTGAAGGATACTGACTACCAGTCTTCACCACGAGCTCAGTCTCTCCTCTGCACTTTCTCTAGGTCTGAGTCTAACAGGAAAATGACAGTGATTCACTTTTTTTATGCATTTCCTTTTTTTAACATTTTTCTATCTGTACTTTTATAGAAACTTGTGACAAAGTTGTCAAATAAAGATCCATACCCCTTCTGGCCAGGTTTCAGCTGGTGAAATGATACTCTTATCTAATTTCATACTTGATTCACCTGATCTTTGATGAATTCGATGTTCTTAGTCCTTCACAAATTTGACTAGCTGCTTAAATGGTAAATGGACTGAATTTATATAGCGCTTTTCTAGTCATATTGACCACTCAAAGCACTTTACACTGCAGCCACATTCACCCATTCGCACTCACAAACACACACACATTTATACAGTGATACAATTATCAGTAGGCATTTTGGGGTTAAATGCCTTGCCCAGGGGCACAACAACATGTGACTGGAGGGAGGTGGAATTGAACCTACAACCCTCCAATTGCAAGACAACTACTCAACCTACTGAGCTACAGTCGCTTAAGTCTGCATTAAATTATTGTCGGTTGTTTCGCAACAGAGCTGAGAACAGGGATGATGTACTTATTTGAGAAAGGTTATTGATTCACTGAAAAAAAAAAAATCATTGCTTGTTAAAAACTGTCTTTATTGTTTTATGTTTTATTATTTTTGTTAAAGGTCTAGATCAGTACTATCGAAAGTCAGTCCTCAAGGGCTGTGTCCAGCATGTTTTAGTTATTTTTCTGGTACTCATTTATTTAATCATAAAACTACAGACTTCAATGTTCTTTGTTACTATTTTATGTGAGAAACCAACTAAAAGTAGCCCATTGTTGATTTTCTTTGGGTTTTTTTTTAAACAAAACAGTTTTAAACTGTGGTGTGTGAGTCCCTCTTAATCAATATTAATTACAGTCACATTTCTCTGCAACTGCATCTACAGGTGTTTCAAGTCATGTACCAATTTTGCACACCTAGGTACTGAAAATTCTCACTCAATTTACTTTGCAAAAAGCTAAGTTGGGTGAAAGGGTTTCTTATTATTTTATTTAGTTACTGTGTAGCTATATATAGCATTCATTTAAAAAAATTCTTAATTCCTCTCTGTACATTTGTTTTAAAAGATAAAGAACTCTGAGAGGGAAAGAAAATTGGAAAGGTTGATAGCAAAACTGGTGTACAGTAATCACCACTTTTTAGTAACTGCTGCGATATTACTCTATCTGCCAGATGGAGGCGTGTATTTGTGCTCTTAAGCACTTAATTTGTTTTAGTGAACATTACTTTCAGAAATACGCCACTGCTTGTATGTTTCATTACGAACTTGTTACAGAAAACGTTTTGGCCAAGATCACTGTGCTCTTCCTGCAAAAAAATGCAAATCTCATTTTACAGTTTAAAGACCGTGGAGAGCTCCTTCCCATGTGGCATTTACCGAGACTCGCTGTGAAGCAGAATGGCTGTCTGTCGAAGTTGGACAGAGGAATAATCCATGAATTATCATTATTAAGCTTGATTTTAAAATGTTTAAGCATATTAAAGCTCAAGGCATCGTGCGCAAGCCTCCCAAGAGGCATAAAACATACAACAGGTTATTTACTAAGCAGGCACAGGGAGGATCGTGCCTATTAATTCATTTAGGTGCTTTTGCCCTTGATGAATATTTAATATGACAATTTCTGTCAGAAGGCACAAAATATTTGGAGGTGAACATGCAAATAAGTAGTAGTGATTTATCAAAGATGAAATTGTTTGAGGTGGCCTTTTTTGCTCCTATCTTTACCATCTCTGAAAAGCATGTCTTATTTTTGTGCCACAACGATTCAGCATGGCTTTATTAATGACGAATGAAAAAGAACATTGAAAGACATCCTAGCCTAATAAGAATTAACAATCTGACTGTCATAAACTTAACAGTTTATATTTCTTTCCTTTTTTGCAAAAGACACATCATACCTCCAATGCATGCTCCTTTCCAGCACTGCTACAACAGAGCACACAAAGTCTTTATTTAAATACTGCTTTTTGCGCCTGTTATGAATTGCTCACGCAGTCTTAGTAGATCACCCAGCAAATCAAATTTTTGTATAGGGTTTGAAATTTTGCACTCTTTATGTGGAATATAGATAAATAAGGCCTATAGTTTTTGGTCTCTGTTATAATTAATGGATGGAACGATATGTCAATAGTGCAGGGAACTATATTATCCTCTCCAGTTGGGGTCGCTATTTCACACTCTGCTACTATCTACAAAACTTTGTATGAGCTCAGATGAGCATTTGAAGGTTTTTGACGCAACAAACCCAAAGGCAAGATATGCTTTGTCATATTTTCTTCTCTTTCTTCTCTCTTTTCTTCTGCTTTTAAGTGGTAGCCTTAAAAGCAGTCCATTTTATTTGCATTTAATATTTATCCAATAATAATGTGCCACCCCGAAATGACTCCCCCATCTTCGGAACCACTGGTCAGTTGTCTTCAACTTGTCTGTCAACTCTGTTCAACTGCATTGATGCAGCTGAAAAAAACATCCCTACAGCATGATACTGCCATCACAATATTTCATGGTGCGGAATATGTCCTCCTCTGACCAGAGCACTCATTCCCTTTGTTTGGTGTCTGTCATGTGTATCTTATAGCAAACAGCAAATAGGATTTCTTATGGTTTTCTTTCAACAGTATAGTGTCCATTCTGTCAAATTTGGTAAGGCTGGATTGCTTTGTGAGATGCTCAAAGCTTGTAATATTGTTTCATAATCTAACCCTGCTTTAGATTTCCCTACAGCTTTCTCCCTCACCTCCTTGCTGTAGTCCTTGGTCTTCATGACACTGTCTGTTCTCTAATGTTCTTCAATAACCACTAGCCTTCACAGAATAGCACTATTTATATTGAGAATAAATTACTCACAGATGGACTGTATTTACTACGTATCTGACCTTTGAGTTTCTATTTTTATCTGTATCAGAGGAAATAGGACTGACTACAAATCGATGCTATAGTTTTCCGCTTTTAACTTCTAGAAATAAAAAATGATGAATTATTTTTCTTAAACTTCATAATTATGTAGTACTCTGATTAATTTACCAATAAATTCTATTAAAGTCTGGTTGCAATGTGGAAAGCATTGTAAGGTCCAAGGGGGAATACTTGTGCAAGATGCAATATATTTCTTTTAAACTAGCATATGAGATTTTTATTGCTCTTCTGGGCATATGATTCTTGGAGAATACGTTTCAAATTCTCTGAAGGGCCTTTGCTTACTCTAAATGTGCTCTAATGCAATTTCACACTACTTCACTGACCTGTATTGTGTTGCCGCGACCCATGTAATTTTTCCCAGCAGGGCTGTGTATTATCACGATCCACAACACAGAGATTCAAGTTTTTTTACCTTTAAAAAATTTAATCTCAGAAGATTTTTCCTCCTCCTTGCCTTCCTTCCCTGCAGTGCTAGAAACGGAAAAATACGAGTTCTCAGCTTCAAGATGGGACTGGTGAGCTTGTGCAACGCAGACGTTCAAGAGAAGTACAAATGTAAGTCCACAGCTTTTTTGAGTCGGTAAGTGCATCTTATCGACTGAAAACAGAGATTTAAAAATAAAACAGCCCTGATTGCCAGTATTACAAGACATCCACGTAGTGTAATGGAGGAGAATTGATATTTTTCCATAATGAAGAAAGCTTTCTTTAACTTGGTGCCTCACAGTTCTGAAGTAGACGCCACGTTCATGCATTCTCTCTCACTGAGGCTTTTTCTTTTTGAAACAACTTAAAAATAATACTGACACCCCTCGTCTTTTCTTTGGTTATGTTTAAGTCTAAGTGCAGTATTTGAGTTCAAAGGGGTAGGGGCTGACATTTTGATTTACTTGTGAAACTAAAAGTAGTCAATTTTTTACCAGGTGAGATATGCAAATGCTATTTGTTTGTTTTTTTAATTTAACATAGGTTTTCTATTCAACTTTTTTCCATAAGGCAATATAAAAAATTATAAAATGGCATTTACTTAGAACAATTCCAACTTTTTGTAAATTTAAGAAAATTATGTTTGTATTTGATAGTTCATTTTACTTCTCCGTTTTGGAAAAAAAAAGGCCCCAGACTGGATTTAATTTTTCCTCCGCTGGTGAGATATAGAGCTTCTACTTTAAAAGTCTGTACTACATATTTAATATTCAGCTGCTTTTGCTGATCTCTGTAGAGTTTCCAGCATTATCTCTCGGATCAACGACACTCCCTTTTTTTACTACATACCAGTAAATTGCTTGTCCACGGAGACTTCTTTCTACCCAAGATTACTTTCACATTTAGTTGACGCAATGTTATCAATGATGTCTGAAAGTTATCTACTAGCTAATTGTTATGGTGTTACTGTACACAATTACTATATTTTATTAATTGGAACCCAGAAAGATCATAACCACTTTGGCGAAAACTAATGAGGATCCATGAGGATCACAACTCGCTGTCATAAGAAATATACCATGTGTCAGCTAATTTCCTTTTCCTCAAAATAAAACCAAAAATTATGTTTTTTAGACCTTGCTTTGGAATGCATAAGATCATATGGCAAAAAGGCCACTAAACATTTAATAGTTTAAAACTTGTGATGCTTATGAAAACATAAGTTAATTGAAACAAACACAAAAAGTAAGAATAATGTGTATTAATAACGTTTTTTTATAATGAGAATAACTTTTATAAAGTTTATTGAGTTATATAAAAACATCTACGCCTCCACCTGTGTTTCATACTCCCACTTAGAAATCCTTGTAATCCTTATAATTTTGAGGAGTTTACTTTATTACTGTAGGTGTTTCATTATTTATGTATAACCTGGTCTCCAACAGAAATAGGTATGTATATTGCACTCAGGAATGAAGTTATTAATCAGAAACAAATTTGCTGACAAAACCTAATGTTTACTAAAGCTAGGTTAAATGGTCTGATATTGGGCAGCTGATTCTTTTATCAATTTGAGATTTGGTTTAATAAGATAGCATTTGGTTTTACTTTTAAAGGTTTTCCAGCTTATAGGCACCAGATTGCTACTTTCAGGGTAGTTAGATGCATCCCTGGAGATGATGGGTCTGATATTAATGTCTGCTTACCTTGTATATCAGATGTCTGTTATTACCAGTTGTGGTAAGGATGAAAATACTTCTAGTATCAGTCCCAGAGGCCTGGTGAAGCCCGAGTTTTGGTGTTAGATGTGTCCCAATTCTAATTTGACCATTCAGTCTGTCAGAAAAAGTTTTAATGAAGAAGACAAGTAGAATGAAGTTTGTGAACTGTTCATGGTGGTGGCATTTCTTGTTGTGCTCGTGGTAAGACCAGAAACACTTGTTCTCTGGTAGTCTCAAGGGGCTTTGTTAGGTGCTTTGTCAAATATTTTGGAAGATCAAGTGCTTTTTGATTGAGATAACAGAACACGTTCAAGCTCAGGACTGTCAGTTTGGCTTTGTTGAGATGCCGCTCATTTTCTCTGAAGAGATATTTTGCATCTAAAAGTTATTTATACATTTTATTGGTATCTCAGCCTTTGTGTTTTAAGCCATTTTCACAGAAGTGAACATCCCAACAAGAGTCAGAAAACTGCTGTTATTTTGCTTTTCTGTCACGCGTTTCTATTAGCTCACCATAGACTTTGCAAAGGGAAAGTAGCATATAGACAGATATGCTGAGAAAATGTCTCCATAAAAAATGTCCAGAGCTCCACTTAGAAGCTTTGTTGGGATATTTAAAAACATCAAACAGGCCTCTGCTCTGGTTATGGGGGCGATATGAAGGAGGCTGTTTAAGATGCAGGCATTGGAGCCAAACGTTCTCTCATTGTGGGGAGATATAAGCCCACAAAGCGGGGGGATACATGGGATGCTGCCATTGTGTAGCACACTCACACGCCTGTCAAGATTCCTCTCTTCAGCGACAGGCAGTCTCCAAGCATAGCGAAAGACTCGGTCAGAACTTGACAAGATACCTTTTATGCAAGTCTTTCATCTCTAAAATAACCAAGATCATTAATAAAGGTTTATTCTTATTCTTATTTATTCTTAGTTGATGTCACAGAAGCGATGCTTATTTTAGAAAACTGCAAGTCATTTGAGCTTGAATTTTTGAGGTATTTTTTGTAAAGTATATATAAACTAACTTTAGTATGATACTGGATTTTGGAAGAAATTCTGCATTTTAGTCAGTCCTCAAACACAACGTTCCTCATGTAGAGGAAAATAAATACAGGGATGTGTGTAGTTGATGTCCTTGCAATTTGCTGAAATGCACAGTCACACATTATATAATTATTGCTGCTACATGTGCTAGTGTGAAATTAGATTAGTTAGTACATAATCAATGGATAAGTACATGAATGTTTTTTCAGACTTGTTCCGTCAAGTGTCTGGTCCTGGAGGTCTGACGGACCAGCGTCACCTCAGCCTGCTGCTACATGAAGCCATCCAGATACCCCGCCAGCTGGGTGAAGTCGCAGCTTTCGGCGGCAGCAACGTGGAGCCAAGCGTTCGGAGCTGCTTTCGGATGGTGAGGACACGGTCATGCTCATACTTTTTAAGCCTAAACCCATTAACAGATGTGCTTAGAGCTCTGAAGGCAGATTCAATCTTTTAATTTTGAATAAAAGTGTTGCAGGTTCAGGCTGCAGCTTTGATGCTGCCTGAACCTGAAAGGAGTTGTCCACATTCTGCATATGACCAGGCCATTGATGCAGTTCAGCCTGAACAGCCTGGCAACACAACTTAGATTCACAATCATGCATCTTGGAAGAGCCACAAGACTTCTGAAAAACACAGATGAGACCGAAGTTGATATGGTTGATCTTAATGAACATGATCATGTTTGATAAAAGCAAAATATTGGACTAAACAACCTATGCCAGCAGTCTGGCAGGTGAAGAGTTCAGGAGAGAAGGTTAAGAACAGTGTATAACAAAAGGCTCTTGACTTCCAGTCCAGACCAACACCTTTCTGTGGTTTCATGTTCTCCTTGTGCATTACGTGTGTTCTTTCCATGTACTCCAGTTTCCTCTCAGAGCCAAAAAATTGGGCTTTTAATTGGCTACCCTAACTTGCCTTTAAGTCTAACTGCATGCATGTTTGTCTCTCCTTGCGCTATGCTTCTCTGAGACAAACTGGTGATCCAGCCTGGGTCCACCCAGCTTCTTGTGCACTGACTGTTGAAGATAATCAACAGCTCCCCCACAACCCTGCAGCAATTACCCCTTATGATTCTAGGCTTTTTAACAATGTTGCCTGTAAAATGAAATTTAAATGAATACCATTATTTACCTCTTTTTAATGTATGTAAAAGCCTGGATTTATCTGTTCAATTTGATATATACATTGTGGGGTAACTTCAATGAGGCGAAGGCCTATATCACCATAATGTATTCTGAAACTAGCCCACATTCTGCCGCTGTTATGTAGGAATCATAAAGAAGGTTAAAAAAATTATTGTGGGAAATATTACATTTTAGCTTATAGACCTTAAATTTGTGCCACTGATTTATGTCAACAGATGAAAATTGAAAGTTTTAGCTGTCCTTGTATCAACCAATTAAAATCCTCCAGTTTCAAATATTCTCATTCACTGTGTAATCTGGTCAATAATTCATATATCAGATGAAGCTCATCAAAGGTATTTGGTTTTTCCTTCTGATTAATGTCAAAACATTCACTCTGAGATCAAATTAAAATATCAACCAGCAGTTATTTTACGGCATTTGATACTTTTAAGTCTATTCTTTGTCCTCAACTCATGTTGGCTGTTAAACTGAAATGACAGACAAATAGAAGCAACACAGAGCAACAGAGCAGGATGCTAGAAAACAGTGTGAGCAGAGGAAGGTCTCAAAAGTTCTTAGCAAAAATCCATGTAAGATCTAAGAATAATTCAAATCCTAATAAATTATTATGTTCTTTTAATATTCCAAGTAAACTATAATGATGATAATAATAATACATTATATTTATAAGGCGCCTTTGAGACCCTGAAGGTCCCATTACAGTTAAAACAGTCAAGTAGAAAAAGCACAACATCACATAGCATAAGCAACGACATATAAATCAACATATAAGCAGTAGTAACAGATGTAAAGTTACAGTGTGTAGTTTTTACTGTTAATCTCTGGAAATATCCATATATATTGTTGAAAATGAATAAAAAGATGCACAACCATTAAAAAGTATGGGCTGCTTCATAACGTATAACCATAAAAGGCGGGTCCAAAATACACGGGCACAGGTCCTAGTGTTTGGGATCCAACATATTTGAAGCTGTGTTTCATTCTATGTGTGCCCATGTGGACAAAACCACTTTACTGATTTTTGGTTACTTCACATAAAAGTTTAATTGAGGAGCTCTGTGAACAGCCTTTAAAAAACAAACAAAACAACCTTTCTCTAATCCGACCGACCAACCCAATCCGAGACGCACCCAACTCAGGTCTCTGGGGCGAAACACTAGTTCCCCGCTCGGGAAGAGGTGCGAAATCAGCTGTTGTGTTTGAACCTTTGTGAGACACGTATACAGTGTCAGAGGCAGAAGCCCACGGCGACGATCAACACCGCCAGAAAACTAAAGTAACCATCGGCATCGCATTCTGTTGATGGAAATAACTGAAGGAACCTCAAAATCTAAGGAAAGACGCTGAGGTTGCATTGTTTTTGGTGGACAGGTAACGACATTCACCATAATCTTTTTTTTTTTTTGCTTTTTCAAACTAGCGCCAGTCATGGTTGAGGTCATTCCATCTAACATTGCAGAATAGTCTGCAAGAAGGAGATCAGTTGTTATTTTCAATAAAGCAGTTTCAGTGGAGTGATGAGACAGAAAACCAGACTGAAGTTCCTATCAGAAATACAGTACAGGTCAAAAGTTTGGACACGACTTCTCATTTAATGTGTTTTCATTATTTTCATGACTACATTGGAGATTCTGGAATGGAATTACTGCATGTACTTAAACAAAAAGGGTGAAATAACTGAATACATGTGTTATATTTTAGATTCCTCAAAGTAGCCACCCTTTGCTCTGATTACTACTTTGTCTTGAGCTTCCAGAGGTAGTCACCCGAAATGGTTTTCCAACAGTCTTGAAGGAGTTCCCAGAGATGCTTAGTACTTGTTGGCCCTTTTGCCTTCACTCTGCGGTTCAGCTCGCCCCAAAACATCTTGATTGGGTTTAGGTCCGGTGACTTTTGAGGCCAGGTTATTTCACACTTTTTGGAAAAATAATACATAATTTCATATGTGTTAATTGATAGTTTTGATGCCTTCAGTGAGAATCTACAATGTAAATAGTCATGAAACTAAAGAAAACGCACTGAATGAGAAGGTGTGTCCAAACTTCTGGTCTGTACTGTAAATGAAATCAAATAATTGTGGAAGACAAAACTCAAAATAAATGTAGAAGCTTTTAGTTATTTAATTGTTGATGCAGTTCAAATTGCTCCAACATCCTCTGGTTGAACTTTAACTTCACTAAAAATATCATTCTATCTCTTGTTAGTGTAAAAAATATGTATAAAAAAATCTAGTTTTTAGTAGGTTGCATATTAACCAGGCTAATTTTCCAAGTCATGTTGGACATCCCATCGGTTTTGAGATATGGTGTAGCATGATCGGGGTTGGCAGTTCTAGCCATTTGACCTCCCACAGGGAGTTAGGCTTGGAAATGCACTGAGAGAATCTCCTCCTTCACCCTGGGAGACCCCACATCTCTGTGCACCTCACTGCCTGTGATCAGTGCACACACACACTCACATACATTTATTATGTTACCCTGCTTGAGCAGTGGGGGCAGCCCAAGGGAAATCAACTTCTTAATGCATCTCTGATGCAGACTTAATAAGAATTTAGCACATCACAGATTTTGAGCATTTGCTTGATTATTCCTTTTTTAGGTTGGCTTTCTTTTTGTTTTACTTACTTTAATTCTGAACAGGCTTTCTCCAGTATAGAGAGTCAACATGTGAACTCACGCTGTATAATTCATGCCTGTTATATTTTTAGCTTTCCTAATGCTTACGCATATATGTTACATGAAAGATTTAACTCTGTGCCCCCTTTAAAATATTTTTTCCATTAAAAAATATTTTTTTTTTAAGTTTAGTAGCTGAAAAAGTCTCTCATTTAAATTGTTGTTGTTTTTATAGCGTTAAGAACCTGACCTCCTATTGGTTTATTTTGAGGTGTTTACAGTCTGTTGTCTCTCTTACCTTTCCCTAACAGGCCCCCGGGAAACCTGCCATTGAAGTGTCTCATTTCCTGGAATGGATGAGCCTCGAGCCCCAGTCGATGGTTTGGCTGCCTGTTCTCCAACGTGTAGCTGCTGCAGAGTCCACCAAGCATCAGGCCAAATGCTATGTCTGCAAACAATGCCCCATCAAGGGATTCAGGTTGGCAACAATATATATCCATGAGGATATTTACATTTAGATGTAAGGGTGAGGAAAAAAATGATTAAAACAGATACACATTTTGATATTTTTGAAGTGTGAAATTAGGGTTTCATTTTATCAACTGACTTAAAATTTATGATATAAATTTCCAGGCAAAATTGTCATATATATATATTTTTTTCAAAGATAGTTCTTGCAAGCGTTTAATTATTGGTCTCTCTAAATTGTCCTTCAGTTTGAGTGTGTGCGGGCATGATTTTTTGTCTTGTGTGTCTGTGTTGCCCTGCGATGGACTGGTGACCTTTCCAGATCTCAAGATAACTTAAACTCAGTTATTCAACTTTAAAGAAACAGTCCATAATTAGAGGGCATTCAGAAAAACTGTCAAGATATCCAGGTCAGGCCATTGGAGAAAATTAGTAATGAAAGCACTGAAATTAAATCCACCATCCATTGTGTTGTATATCCAAGGGTGCTTGAGGATAATGGACAGTGGACAGACTCTCTACCAAAAGAGAACTGGACCATGCAATATAACACTGATTAATACTTGCAGTAAATCTACCTGGAACTGTCTGAAACCTTGGAAATGGAAAATTCTACAACTTGTCAAAACCTAGATCTTGATCTCCTTAAAATGCTGTGGGGTAAAACTGGTTGTATATTCAAGGAATCCTTCAAATACATTTCACAGTTGAAACTGAAGAGTAGGACTAAACTTGTGCAGACCTATGTTAATGAATGGTAGATTTACACACAAAGTTATCTCAAATTGTATGCCAGTCAAAAGTGGGTTACAATAACTATAAGAGGGTATGGTGTCCTATCTCTGCTAGAAATTAGGTTTTCATTGACACATTTTGTTAATGGGTAAAACAAGATTATTTACATGTCATTGAATATTATTATTATTATGTTATTGTTATCTTCTGTAGATGCCTGCTTCCTCTGATCCTTCCGTCTCTTCATGTAATCCCAGACACATTTGATGATGGTGAGATCAGGGCTCTGTTGGGGCCATACCATCGCTTCCAGGACATCTTGTTCTTCCTTACGCTTAAGATAGTTTTTAATGACTTTGGTCGTAAAATGCAGAACAAAATGCATAATAAATCTGGGGCCCATCATACACTTCCCTGATGGTACTGCATGATGGATAAGTTTCTGCCCACATTTCTCAGCAATGAGAACATCATTAATCCTGACCAAATCTCCAACTCCATTTAAATGAAGCCCCAAACATTCAAGGAAACTCCACTATACTTCACTGTTGCCTGAAGACACTCATTATTGTACCGTTCTCCAGCCCCTTCATTAACAACATACCTTCTGCTGTAGACAAATATTTCAGTCCAGAACACCTGCTGCTATTTTTTGCACCCGGCTCCTATCTTTTCATGCATACCTGAGTTATTTGGCACTATTTCCACGTTGGGGGTATGGCTTTTTGGCTGCAACTCCTCCATCAATACTATTTCAGCCAAATTTCTCCAGAGTAGATGGGTGAACCTGGGTCCCACTGGTTTCTATCAATTCTGAGCTGATTGCAGTGCTAGAGATCTTCCAATTTCAAAGTTTAATCAACTTGATGTCTTTCACCTGCTGCACTAGCTTTTCTTGGCTGACCGCTGCATCTGCAACCAAACAAAGTTGCCCGTTTCTTTGTGCTTCTTCCAAAGAGCTTGAACAGCGCATCTTGAAACCCCAGTCTGCTTTCAGATTTTTGTCAGGGACAGACCTTGCTGATGGAGCATAACTACCTTGTGTCTTGTTGCGATGCTTGACCTTGATATACATTTTTTCTTGTGTTTGCTCACTTTGCATTTTGGAAATTGCTAAAAAGAAAGCATTAAGAATAAGCATTCTTTGTTCTCAGCATTTTGTCATACCCACCGAGAACTATTGCACAGTGTTAATATATATATATATATATATATATAGAGAGAGAGAGAGAGAGAGAGAGAGAGATACCCTAAGCGTCAATGTACACTAAATGATAAATGTTTCATGAGTGAGCAAAATAGTTTTTGTCTATTAATTGTTATGAATATGGAGATTAAGTAAATTTAAAAAACATGCTAATAACTTTATGCAAAATTAGTTCTGTAATAGTTTGGAATGTTTTTTTAATGTTAATGTTTCTCTTGCCATTTTTGTTGTAGTCATTACATTGACTCAGGAGATTTCAACAAGATTTGTTTTCAGTTTAAGCTAAGCCTATCAGTCATCTTAACAACCCCCAAATCCAATGGTTATGCATAGGAAATCAAACAACTTGTGTGAGTGTGCAAAGAGAAATAGAGATAATACACACATACACTCAGCCACTCCACTGCTCCATTCAGATCCCCGGCAAACATCGTTATAGTCTCTGTTTTATTGATCTCGACAGGTATCGCAGTCTGAAGCAGTTCAATGTGGACATCTGCCAGACGTGTTTTCTAACTGGCCGCACAAGCAAGGGCAAGAAGCTGCACTACCCCATCATGGAGTACTACACCCCAGTAAGATGAGCATTTTATAATGCTTTACCAGGATATAAATTCAGGTCTTTAGGGAGAGATTAAGCTAAACTGTACTCAGAAACTAAATGCATACTCCTAACACCCTATTTCTTCTGCCAAGCATGGATCAGGATTCTTATCAGTTGTATCTTTTTGTCCAGATTCATATTATAAATGGAGAGAGAACCACTTTTGGGTAATTTAAAGAGTTGCTTGAAGTACAGACCTTCAGAAAAATCAATAAATCAGTACTGTGCATACATTTGGGTGCATCAGTGTGATACAATCAGCCCAATTTCAAGAGGTACTGGCCTTTATTTTTGCTAAAATTGTTTACATAGCAGGGTATAGTTCTTGCAGTAGGTGAGCATTTAGAATGTAATCTTGATTGTATAAAAAAAAGATTTTAAACAGAGGACTATTGTAGGGGCAGTGAATGGAAGGAAACATTAGTATTGGAGGGGAAAAAGTGTATACATTTTACATGAGGGGATCTCTGGAGATGGAAACTCTAAAGCAGTGCAATTTGTCTTTCAATCATCCATGCCCTGTGCTTCAACCTCCACTTTTCATCCCCTCCTCCACCCACCTCCCTGGATGATGGCAGACAACCTCGGGAGAGAAGATGAGGGACTTCGCCAAGACTCTGAAGAACAAGTTCAGGTCAAAGCAGTACTTTACAAAGCACCCGCAGAGAGGTTACCTGCCAGTGCAATCTGTACTGGAAGCTGAGAGCCCAGAGACGTGAGTCCCACAACACACAGCCATCCCTTTGTGTCTGCTCTACTGTCTTTTCTCAGACACTCTGGTATACAAACAGAAAGAAAAGTATACATTTATTTACTTAAGACAAATATGTTTGTATAGCAACAATAATTTTATTTTGTTAGTCTCATTTAAAGTTAAGAAAATATACTTTTGAATTTGAATAAAACAAATAGAGATACGCTGGTCAAATTATTCTGCCAATTTACCAGTTTTGACTTTCCGACTTTCTGCAGGAGCTGTAAATGAGACTTCTGTTATTTCTAAACAGCAAAAAATTAATCCAAACAAAGCTGGCCTTGTGAAAATGAAATTGCCTCTGTGAACATTTTATAAAAACAACTACTTTACATTTTACTACTCACATCTAGGCCTGAGTTTTCCCAGAGGTGTTCAATCAACATAAAAAATTATGACAGACATGTTGTCGGCGATGTGATGGTCTGGGCCTGCTCTGCTGATTGATGACATGGACAACCACTCCAATCTGCTAAAAACATAAAATGCTGCTCTTTAATTGAAAGTATGTGAAGAAAGTCTTGTCTTTACTTTTTTACTATACGTTTAGGGTTCCACAGGTTATGCTTTAAATTCAAAAATTGATTTAGTAAAACTTTTAAGTAATTTCTTATGCGTTGTTGCTTTGTCTTGTGTTTTGATTGTCACCGAAATGGTTTAGTCACTTCTCAGTGTTGACATTAGCCTTGTCCTCTTTTCTGATTCATGCACATTGCACATGAGCAAGTCTGATAAAAATGAAAATGGAAAACAGGAGCAGTGAGATAAGAATCCATGAGCTCACCAAGAAGCAGTGGCCTCAGGTTACAAGAGCGGATGATGTAGCATGAGCATGAGTCTATGTTTCACCAGATTGTGTCATTGTTTTATAACTTCTAAATTAAAGAAATATTACTCAGAACAGATATAAGGCTTTCTGAGGATCAAACAACATGGAAAAAGGAAGCGAAGCAGCAGCTGATTAGGCCCTGGATCATGATAGAATCTTTCACAAGGATGCCATAGTGTGCTGTTAGACCACAGCTCTGGAACATCATTCCTTGTTATAAAAAATCCCCTATATAAGTTGTCTTTTAGTCCATATCTGTTTTATACTGTATTGTTGTCCCAAACTTAACAGAATCAAGCTGGTTTTGAGAAACCTTTTGGCGAAAGCAGGAAAAGCATTTTGTGATTACGTGTACGTGCTAAAGTTTCACCATGAAAGTTATTTATCGCCTTTAAAATAAAAAAATTTGTTTTGTTTTGTTTAGTTTTAAGGAGTTTTTTAATACACTGTACATCTTCTGGGTCATGTTTTTCCTCCCTTCCTCTTTTACCCTCAAGTGTTTGTACTTTGAGTTTCTCTGGTGCTTCTCAATTTATTACTTGGTTTTAAAATTTTATTTTGCTATCCTGCTGTGTTAGTTTTACTGTAGGCATTTAGCATTGTTTTTGGTCTGGTCTTCTGTTTTCACCTTTGCATTCCATGTCTCTTTAGCTAAAATGTTTTTTTGTTTTTTTATTGGCAAAATACCAATGCCTAGATGCAGAAGTACTGTATGTGCTTTAATCTCTCAATTTCCTTCCCCATAGGTTCCTTTCCGTTAGGTCCGTTAAGAGGCCGGCCTCTTATACTCATATTGAACTTTTTCCTTTTTTTAAGTCGAACAATGACTTTAAATTCTCTTGTTTTCAGCCCATGCTCCTCACCTAGACTGCCCCATGCAGACACACACAGCAGGATTGAACACTATGCCAGCAGGTATGGGTGTTACTCAACTGTGATATAAATATATCGACTTATTACTGTACAACAGTCCATCCCTCTCTTTCACTTTCCCTCTTCGTAATATCATCCTTTCTTCTTAATGCAGCCTCTCTTCACTATGTCCACCTTTTCTCCTCTCTCTCCTCTCTGCTCACTAATCTTTTAGTCTTTGCTGATTGCGGTATTGATTTAATTCCTTGTACTCTGGCCAGCGTAGAGGCTGTGCAGCCCGGCACTTACATTCAGTCTTTCAACCCCCCCACCCCCTGCACACACACACACATGAACGCAAGTGGAGCAGTTTGTGCTTCACTGTGAGTGTCTGTGAAGGTTAGCGAGGTTCAGCCTGCCCAGCGGCCTGTCACTTGCCAGGGCAGTGAGCCCATTGGTCACCTGGGAGCTGTCGGTGTAGATTAGAGTCTCTGTGACAGGTTATAAACAGGCCACGGTCCTGGACTCCCACACTCCTGGCAGAGCTGCACCGCAGGCATAGCTGGACACATACATCACTTTCCAGTGTGCCTGCAGTGCATGAATGGGAAAAGAGTGTTAATGTGCTTGTATGTGTGCTATTGTGTAATACTTCCCTGAGGATCTACTCACTTTACATCCTGCCAAAACAAGAGCAACACATGGCAATGATAGCAGGCGCTATTTTCATCTTTACCCCCTTGCATTTACTGTTTTCCCCTTCCAACTCTTCTTTGTTTGCCTTTTTCCTTCTTTGTCTTTGAACCCTTTCTTCTTCTGCATCTTGCACATTCATTTTGTCTCTTGTTCTCTTTATTTTTACCCTTCTTTCTTTTTTCTTTTGTAGATTTACTGCCACATCATCGTATATCTCATTGGTTTTTTCACATTCAATATAATTGTATTCAAACAGCCTCTGGGTTTTGTTCGTCATCAAAGATCTGATTTGATCATTTTCCATTCAGGAAACTTCAGCATAAATGTAAAAAGAAGATTGCATGATTACCATATTGAAAAATTCCTTTTATGTGTACAAATAAAAAAGATAAATTCCTAATTGACTTACTCTTAAAAAATATACAGCTGCTTAATTAGGATTGTTGTGAAAAGAACTGTATGAGGAGACTTCTAAAGCACATCTTATGCATAGTACTGATTTTGTACAAGACATTCTATGAAATAAGCTTTAGAGGAGGTTATCTTCCAGCACGACAATGACTGATAACTTTCAGCCAGAGCTATAATATGGTGGATTGGATCAAAGTATGTTTCTTTTTCTAGAATAGCCTCGTCAAAGTCCAGACAAATCAAACTGAGAAGCTACTGCAAAACTTAGTAATCAATCTTCACAGAGGATCTCTATACAATCCAACTGAGGTGGTAGAAACTTACACCTAAAGACTTGAAGCTGTAATTGGAGTAAAAGGAGTAAAGTACTTAATATAGGTTATACAAATCTAAGACACACTTTTTAAATTAGCATTTCGTTTTGGTCTAAAATACCAGTAAAAATATTGAGGTCTGTAGTTGTGATTATGAATAAACCTGAAAAGGGGGGGGGGTCTAAATACTTTTGCAAGCGACTGTAGTTAGTTGTGTTTAGAATATAATGTGCCACATGGAGCAAGACCCTTTAATCCTGTTTTGCTTTTTGTTTTTGAGCTTTCAGCAATATTCAGTCTATCTCTCCGTGTATGTGTGAGAATAGAAGCTATTAGTTTTAGACTCTTCTGAATCATTGTTAATATGTAGTTCAAAGACAGTCCATTGATCTGGTATACTAGATGATTACAGTGACAGCTACACTTTTATTCACATGGGCGAAGACTGAGCTCACTTGTTCATTAATATGATTCAAGCGGAGTCATTATAGCAATAGATAGCCTTTGATATGGTCTCTTACTTTAACTATGACACTTATTGTCTCCTGCTTCCTTGGTTTCTTTTCTTTTTAAGAGTGGATTGGAGTTCCTATTTGAATTCATTCTCAGTCTTAATATCCGCTCACTTTTCGTTTTGAACAGTAATGGAAAATCAGGCTTGCATCAAAATACAAGTTATAATCACTGGCAGGTCAGCGTGTTCAAAATTCATCCCTTGGTGTGGTTCATTACGTAATCACGTTTGTGTGTGAGCGTGTCAAGGTGCCCTTTTTGTGGATAAAATTTGACTGTTTTACATGGAGATTTTTTCTTTTATGACAGATTAGTTAATATTTCTGATAACTCATATAGAAGAAACTGCACATGTTCATTTTCATATAAATAATTAGTTACCCACAAAACCTTTAGAAAAGCATTTTTTTAATCTGCTTGTTATTGGCCGAGATACAACTCCTTGTTAAATATTTGTATTATACTAGTTTTGTGGGGGAAGCTACATATCAGGCTCATTATAGTAACCACAAATATCACAAGTTGAAGAGACGATGTTAAAACCATGGCATTTTTCCTTTAACCCAAAAGAAACATATTTCATACTATAGAAATGTGCACACTATTCTCCATTTATGGGAAAAATTAGAGTGTATTTTTAATTGTCTTAGTTGCCTGCTATTTTACGACACACCCATCTATCTGGAATTGCTAATTGTTTGAGCAACCGAGCTAGAAACTGGTACTCATTCTATGTTCCCTTTTCCCTGGAGTTTTTAAGAAATGTAAAAATCTATATAGAGCAAAAGTTGACACTTTGTGATAAGTGCACCTGAAGATATAACTTACAAGCCTCTAGTTTATACATTTTTCTCAAATACCATAAGTCCAACACAAAATGCACTGGTCAAAAAATAAAGGGAACACTTAAAACAACACACTGTCACTCCAAGTCAATCTCACTTCTGTCAAATCAAATTGTCCACTTAGGAGGTTAAAGGAGGGCGACAACCCAGCAACAGGACCGCTTTGTGCAGGAAGGAACAGGAGGAGCCCTGCAGCAGCACCTCTAGCAGAGCACAAATGAGCATGTGTCTGCTCAAATGGTCAGAAACAGACCTCATGAGGGTGGTATTAGGCCCCAACGTCCACAGGTGTCGGTGGTGCTTGTGGCCCACCCGTTCCCCAGACCTGAATCCATTTGAGCACATCTGGGACATCATGTCTCGCTCCATCCTCCAACACCACGTTGCACCACAGACTGTCCAGGAGTTGGCAGATGCTTTAGTTCAGGTCGGGAAGGAGATCCCTAAGGAGACCATCCGCCATCTCATACAGGAGGTCATACAGCTACATGGAGGGCACACACACTATTGTGGTTGTTTTGACTTATTTTAAGGATGTTGCATCAGGGTTGGATCAGCCTGTAGTGTGTTTTTCCACTTTAATTTTGAGTGTGACTCAATCCAGACCTCCTTGGGTTGATACATTTAATTTCCATCAATAATTTTTGAGAGACTTTGTTGTCAGCACATTCAACTATGTAAAGAACAAAGTATTTAATAAGAATATTTTATTTATTCAGATCTGGAATGTGTTATTTTAGTGTTCCCTTTTTTTTTTAGCAGTGTGTATTAACCGCGACATTATCATCACTCACTGATTCACTATGTTATTGGAAACATTTCAGACCTGTTTACTTTTTCTACATTTTATTTTATGGAAGGTAATATAAAATACATCTCATGGTGATTAATGCATGTTTTCCCCCAATAATATACTTAAAAATACTCTTCCTAGTTTATAAATAATTAAATTATCTTTAGCTCCAAAATATGTCAAAGACCTGTTGTCACTATACCGACCACCCAGATCTCTCAGGTCCTCCTACTCTAGTCTGCTAATCATTCCCTAGAATCGGAACCAAACATGGAGAAGCAGCTTTCAGTTTCTATGCGCCCCTTATCTGTGGAAGACTTCCAGACGACTGCAAAGTTGCTCAAGCACTGAGCTGCTTTAAATCAGAACGTAAAACTCATCTGTTTAGAGCTGCCTTTGGGTAAATGATTATGATGCTTAATTGGTGTGTTTTATGTAATAGGAAACTTATTTCAAGATTAGTTCTGTTTACTGATTAGTAATTATTAGTAAAGGATTCTAGTGAATATAGCATAATAGTCGGGAGATAGAGACTGAAGTTGGAGGAGACTTATTTACACTTTATCTACTCTGGCTCAACTGAAGGAGTAGTTCACTCTAAGATAAGTTTACAGAGCTTACGGAGAGGGAGGCACTTCTGTCTAGCTCGGGGAGAGAGCAATTTGGGTTCCGTTCAGATCCTAATAAATATCTTTAATATTTAATGGATATTGAATCAGTCCCATCCTTATCTACATCGATATTCCCTTAACATTTACTTAGTCTACTTTTGTATTTTTTAACCTTTAAAAATTTCCTCCTGTTCATGTTTTATTCCTAATTGCTGTTTGTACATTCCATACTTTCATCATATGTTTTCTTTGTTTCTTTACCACTGAATCATGTAAAGCACCTTGAATTACCTTGTTGTGGTATACAAATAAAATTGTCTTTCCTAGAGAGAACACATGCACAGAGAGAACATGCAAACTGCATGGAGAAATCCTGCAAGGCAAATGATGCTTTTAATAAGGGCCGATATAGCCTTAAATCTATATTGCAATATATTCTAAAGCATGTGTGGTAAAAGTATGTATTGCAGTATATTCTTTTTTATGTATATATGTCAAAATGACTGCTTATGAACAGTCTCACTTTCCAGATACATTGCAGCAGAACAATTTCAACATTTTTACATTGCCATTTATAGAACATCTATTGTGTAAAATGCATTTGAAAAATATTAACATTTTTTTTCAAAAATAATGCAACACCAACATTTTCACAACATAAACAAAGATAAACATATTTTAAATTTAATAAAAGCTAAATATTATTTGAATAAAGTTCAAATTGTCTGCTTTCCTGGTTACTTTTTTATACACTTAATATCACACAAAAGATACCTGCATATATTTGAATAATAAATGCGTCAAAGTTCAACATGATTTCTTCTCTGTTAAATGAAAAACAACAAACTTTAAACTTTGAATATCTTTTGTGAGCACAGACATGGAAAATCAGTCTTTGGGTGTGTCCGAATCCAGCGGCTAGATCCTTCGAAGGACCCGGTCTACTCGGTCTACGTGGGCTGGGTCCTTCGTCGACCGGGTAGACCGGATGTTAACGGCTGTGAATTTGGACGGTCTAGCCTTCAGTTGAATTCCCGCCCCCACTTTGCCGAACGTCCTGTCGCCTAGCAACCGCGATCACGCTAAACCAGCTGATAAAGCAAGAAATATTCCCCAGTATTTTACTCACCTTTTTTAATCTAGAGGAACAAGTTTTACTGTCTGCGCAAATGTTTAATATCTCTGGCTGAGAGGTCATCATATCAAGATCATTTTATTTAATCCAGGTTAATACTTAAGATAGCTACTCTCATGATAATTTCTGCAATTGAATAACTAGTGATCAAATGTACAAATTTGTAATATTACATTTTTTATATTCATTTTAACTGTAAAAATTATTTGTGAGCTGTAAAATTATATATGCCTTTTGGATCAAAACAGCATTTTCTAATTGGATTTTATATATCTATGATTTTTTTTACCAAGCATATTCCAAATTGGCTCTTCCTAAATAAACTGAATTTTTTTTTGTAAACAACCACTGCAACAATAACTAACATTATGTTTTAACAAAACTGCAGGTCATAACACTTTTCTCCACAGCTGCCTCTTGGGTTGAGCTTGAAGATGAAGCTGCTGGAGGTCTGTGGGGCTCTCTGGTTGGAAAAACTTGTCTTTGGTGCACGTCGACTTAAGCAGCCTGTAAACCCTGATGATGGATGAAGTAGACAGCATGACGAAGCTGCCCTAAACTCTCTCTGCAGACCAACCTGTATGATGTTCCCCTCGTCAACCAGAAAATATTAAATTATTCTGTATTCAACTGATCCAGCAACACTGCCCGTTTGTTCTAATTAAGCTTAAAGAGGTAATTTATACAGATATAAATAACTGCAAAAAAACTTATATGTTATTTTATTTTAAACTGTTCACAGTAAGCTTCTTTAAAAACACTAATACAACTTTTAATGAAATGACTTCATGATATTTAACATTTTTAGAAATTCATTTATTCACAACCATCAAACACCTAAATAAAAAATTTGACAAAAACATGAAAAAAAAAAAAAAACAGTCCATCCATTCGGTCCCTGCTCTCCTATCCAGTCTGCCTTTGCTGCTTCATATCCTAAACAAGAAGACAATAAACACAGTTTACAAAAAGGGCAACACAACAACCTTTATGAAATCTATATTTGTTAAAGTGATCAGTCATAAATTATGTTATTTGCACTTTTGCAAATATACAAACAGTAGGTTTATTTTTTGCTCTCAATTTTTTTTTTTCCGGCTAGGGATTCATTTCCCCTGCAGATACATATCCTCCTGAATTTTCGTCATTAGATAGAAAATAAATACCAGAGGAACGTGACAACTTTCTTGATTTAAGAATGCAGAACTGTAGTTTTCACAGCAGAACAACAGATCACAGGTTCTGTGTTGTATGAGGCTCAATAAGAGTCCTCTAGCATAAACTGTGTAACTGGATTTAATCTTCAACCTCCAAGCCACCGTGCCCCGATTTTCACTCGGTAAAGAGGTAATAATTTCTCCTAAGAGGAGTTGACTTTTTACTTAATTTACCAAAGCAGAAAGTGGCTGCGTAAAGATGAAGAAACCATTACACTACCATACAAGCTCGTTTACGAGCGATGCTTTACAAAATAATATTAAAATACACGTCTAAGCCAAGAATAAAAGGCAAACAACACAACCGCTTTAAGATTTTCATTTTTGAACCACCAAGTTTTAATATACTTACGTCTAAAACTGTGCTCCTCTCTCGCTTCGCCTGCCGCTTCGTCTGCCATGTTGCTGGAAGAAAATTCTCCCGTTCAGCCGGCGATGAATGTTGAGATATGTAGACCAGCAAAGGATACACCGCAACGGTCCTTCAAATCGGGGAGAAGTCGGCCGGATTCGTCGGCCGCATTTGAAGCAGTCTTCGAATTTGGACAGTCCTAGTCGCGGTGCTGTGACGTAACCGGCCGACAAATCCGGCCTTCGAAGGATCCAGCCGGTGGATTCGGAAACAGCCTTGTCTTACTGTACCCGGAAGAAAGTATGTAGTCACAGCTTGATGATATCATCAAAATCTCTACCTTTTGCTAAATGTATATAATTTCTACCTTATACCTTTTATATTGCCCACTAATACTCTTAATTGTTCCAATCTGCAGTGTATGGATATTTCTGTTGACACTTTTAAACTCTTACTTTTTATGTAAGATTACAAAATGTCTGAAAACATAATTTCCTTTTTCATTTAGGACATTTTTTTTGGGGGTGGGGTTACAATCATGGTGGTAATATTAGATTTTGAGGTCCAGGCTAGTGAGAAACCTCCAACTTTTAAACTCTGACTTGAAGGGAGTTTTCTCATTTGGAAATTCAACAAGAACTCAATATTGGAGTCTAACAACCGCAAACCACTTTGACTGTCTAGCTTTAAAAAAATTAATCTTTCCTTTTTCAGTTTGACTTCCGCAGCAAAAATAAAAACAATCCATATGTTCAAATCACTGCTTACCAATCGTATAGCTTTATTGCTCTTCCATCCTAGCTAGGACACTGATAGGAAAGATGCTATAAATATTTGCATTATTATATTTAATAGTTCTCTAACCTCATTATTACTCATTGGTTATTGGTCAGCTGCAAAGAGCTCCTCTTTTAACTACTTACTTTTAGATTAATAAAGAGATAAGAAAAGATAAGAAAAATGCTTTTCACTTTCTTTTGCAACTTTCACACTACCTGCACAGCACTCTGAAAGAATAACGTTTTGAAGGTTGCAAAAATAAGTCTCCTATCCAATTGAAATTGCAGTGGGAAATGGAGGAAAGTTTCTGTAACCACACCTTCCTCTGGTCACAATTGAGACTTACGAAAACTTTGTTTAAGTTGCTGCTGTTTCCTTCTCTTTATGCATGAAACAACTACAAGTCTTACTGGTTAGATGTGCTACATTCAAAGATAGCTTTGAATATATTTTCTTTATTGTTTTAGCTATTCATATTTCAACCTGGCAATTTACCATTTACACATATTTCTTTTAGGAAATCTTTGATAGGCAAAATTCCCTTACATTAAGCCAGACTCTCTAAAGCATTAAATTGCAGAGGAGGCACAGGAGTTTATCTTCCTCTAAGATGCTTTTTATGAAATATTACCAAAGCTTATACCTGTTGTTTTATAAATTCTTTTTTCATCTCAAGTACTATATTTGTTCTTAAAGTTTGGGGTTACAAATGTCACATTTGTACACTTCAAACACAGACACTACATCCTCTCTCTTTTCTGCTTTTTACGTCTGCATCTCTCAGCACGCCCTTCCCTAGTTATTGATGCCGAACTTCATTCCTTTCATCATCACCACTGCTGTGACATCTCACAGAGGATAGATGAGAAGGAGATAATAAAGAAGCCTCTTGAAGCTCAGGCAGGATTTCTCCTTCCCAGCCCTCGCTCTTGCTCTTACTTACTTTCTTTCTTTCTTTCTCTCGCTCTCTCTCTCATTTCTCATTTCCTTTCACATCCAGTATTATGTACAAAAAGCTAAACACTATCTTGTGCACAACAGAACCCACACACCCCACTGTGTGCTATTACATTCTGCCCTTTCCTTTCTCATTTACTCTTGTCCCTGCCTCAGTCTTGAGGTTTTAGGACCCCTCCTGATGAATAGTGTTGCAGATTGAATTACGAGCAGTGAGGTTCACCGGGCCAGGACTGCTGTACCAGGACACAGATAAATCCAACATTATTCAGTGCTACGGTTGCATTGCAAAAATGAAAAGAAATAGGATGTAGCCTGGACACCTCAGACAGCCTCTGAATCACTACCCAGTCCTGCTTTCACTCCTCAGTGCTTCAGCTGACAACCCTGCAGAATACGATGTAGTATGGAGTGGGACTTTCTGTTGGAGGAATGCAACTGCACACATTTAACTCTTCTTATATGTAGTCTGTATGTAGTGGTCACACATTTCTATCAATGAGTTGGTTCTCCCTGGTGACTAATTACGACGTTTAAAATCCAACTATATTTTAAACATCTACTTCTTTCATGTGAGATTAACATATTCCTTTTAGTGCAGTCATTAGTGATAAATGTAAATGGCAAATGCTGACACCTTTAATGAAACCAGTTTCAGCACAAAACCCCCAATTAAAAACATTAAATTCTTATGCTTTGTTGGGAAAACCCCCCAAGCTACTTTATCAACTGCATACTTTGCATAACATACCTCAAGGAAATTTTTAAAACACGTAAATAAATATAAAAAAAATTTCTGTGGGTGTGGGGGGACAATTATGATCAAATTTGTAACCACTTTGTTAAATGTAATTAGACAAATGAGTCTGCACTGAACATTGTTTTATCTTACAGAATGACATGAAACATGACCCCAGTAAGCAGTGGTGGTTTGTGATGTTCCCGACCCTAGGGCGGTATACCTCTTGTGTTGGGTTGTGGCTCATGAGCAGTCTAAAAACGAAACTTGTCAGCTGCACCACGAAGATCACTTCTGTTGCCGTTTTGCACATCCAGGCAATGCAAAGTGGCTGTCTTGCTGTATTGTGCACTGTATAAGCCATGTAAGAAGATGAGCCAATGCACCGTTGGTGGGTAATAACGTTAAGTTTGATGTGCTTTGCAATCTCACTACTAAACCCAACAGGCTGTTTTAGTGTTGTGGAATCTGTGCTGCTTTTAATTTATCAGTACTGGACTTTGTTTTGTTTTTTTACAGTAAAGAATAACTGTCTAAAACAGTGAAATGTATAAAGCCTTCAATTTCCATGTTAAAACACAAAAACAAGATTTTATTGAAACATCTGAATGGGTTTAAAATTAGCAAGTAGTAAGTCTAATAAATGAAAAAAGGGAAGAGTTTGAAAAATTGTCTGTATTTCCAGACTTCCACATCTTTCTGTCAATCGTTTTTCCTTTTTGCAGTGATAAAGAGACAAACTATATTGTGCCATATAAGCTATCAAGAGACACACAATCTTAATTCAAAATACAAAGTTCATATAAACTCATTCATCTTAAATTTTATGGTATTTCCTTGCATTTAGCAAACAGAAATAATGTTGTAATCCCAGCTGACCTAAAACAGTACTACTAAAAGCCTGCCTGACATAGAAATAGCTGAAGTCAGTGTAACAGTGAGTTTTTTTGTATACAAATACATTTTTAGGAAGAAAAAAAACGCCTTAAAATTGCGTTCTGGCAAAGTAAGTAATTCTGTCTAAACAGAATAGCGGGCGAGGGATAAGAAAACAGGCCCAGAAAAAAAGTCAATAGTATCTAGTCACTTGATTTTTTTTATGGGATAAACAACAGAGCGAATACAAAGTTAAAAACAGCGTTAAATGTAATTAGCTTATAAATAGATTAAAACTGTTCTTCAGCAGAGACACTATGAAGTAAGACAATACACTAATGAATATTGAAAGTACAACCACTGTCAGTTCTTCGTTTAAAGTATGAATAAAGTTTTTACCAAGATATGTGTCTCAGAAGGTTAAGTAGTTGTCTTGCAATTGGAGGGTCAATTACAGCTTCATCCTGTCACATGTCCATATGCCTATGGGCAAGGCATTTAACCCCAAGATGCCTACCATGCTCTGTATGAATGTGTATGGAAATGACTGAAGAAAGAAATCAGTCATTTTAAATTCAACACACCGTATTTGTTGTAATCTAGTAAACCGTTTACTGAGCAGCTTGTGAACCATGGCTGTCCACAGAAAGTCAACTCAATCCTTAGCTTTGAAAGAACCCAAACAGCTCACTCTCTGCCTCCTCACAGGCTTACATTTCAGAAGAGCTTATTCCTAAAAACGCCTTTTATTGCCTGCAGGCTGCCAGCCAGTCACAGTACAGTTTTATCCTCTGTCCTACTGGGCATTTTTATCGCTCTTTCTCTAAGGCAAAAAAAAATATTTTTTGCAATTCTACAATCTTGTGAGCCAGATGCTTCTGCACAATTTATTACTGGTTGTTTGAAGTTATTCAAATGTTGACAACTTGTTCCTGGAACAAGTTCTGTTGCTAAAGTTTTCAACTGTTCTTAATGTCTTAACACTTTACATCCAGGCAGCCTTTCTTGTTTTAATGCATTGTAAGCCTTTGGTTGTGTATAAATAGATGTTTAGCAAAGTTTTTAATAAATAAAATATTAGATAAATATGATTCGAATTGTCTACAGTGTTTATTTTTGGTAAGATTTTATCTCCCTTTGCTGTATCAAAGGTTTGTAGTTTTATCAGCACTCGTAATCTTTTTGAATGTTTAATAAAAAATAACAGTGATTAGTTTACTTATGGTAGGTACATATTCCAAGATTCTACAACTGCAAACTCGCACTTTATATTTATAAATTCTCTTAATTTCTCTTTCCAGAAACCAGAGGTCAAATTTCTATTTTTCTTTTATTGCACTTTACTGAAAAAACATTTTGCATCAGCGAGTCAAAAAAGAATTAGAAGTTACTCTTTGTTTAAAAACACAATTTTTTGTAATATTTGTCTTGCAAGAAAACAGATGGCTTCTCAAACCAAGTATGGTTCTGCTCGAGGTGCCTACTTGTTAAAAGGAAGTTGTTATTTTCTACTGTCACCACTTGCTTGCTTTTTATGAGGGATTGTTGTGGAGATAACAAAATACAATCAACTGTTTGCTGATTGCTGCAAAGCCTGTCGTTTGTTTAGTTTGGTTAATTTAAATTGAAAAAAAAAAGCCCAACTGTTGTTAGAAACTGATAAATATATAATCAGTACACCCTACTACACTAACATCAGTATCAGTCAAAGTTTTTTTTACACATCAGAATCGGTCCCATCAACAAAACAGGAACTCTGGTGGACTGGAGATGACTGGATGTTTGGATAAAAAAATATATGCTTTCAAGTTCCCACGTGCACCGAAGATATCCCTAAAACCGGCGTAATTACTCCATTTGGCCGTTTTGAGATTTTTTGCTTCCCATTTTGACAAGACAAACACACCGCGCTAACGAGCGGAGAGAGCTCACGGCGGCTACATAGGATCGAGAGATTTAACCAGCAGTGGATTCAGCTGCTAATATTATAATTCATGGTTTGAAGTGTCGGTTATGTTTGAGGATAGTTAAGAAATAAAATCTCTGGGTGGATGTGGTCACAGATACTGGCCGCGTTTCCCAAATGAGTTAAGAAGCTCTTAGCGCTAAGACCTTCTTTGGAGCGCTCTTAAGAACGTTGTGAAAGAAAAACACGTTTCCCAGAGTCGCTGTTAGCTTAAGAAGATCTTTCACTAAGAAGGAAATGCATGATCGATCTGATCCACTCTTAACAGCCTTCTTAGCAATTAAATGCTCAGTGATCCTAGCTTGCCACCAGGGGCTTCTAGATTTCTTTACAGTGATCAAGCTGTGTCAGGGAAATGTATATCATCCACTTTTTGAAATAATAAAACAATGTTTAATGTTGAAATGCACTCATAGCTATGGAGCACTGGCGCAAGAAACATAGGCTAATAGTAGAGAAGGAAAAAATATATTTTATTGAAGTACTCATTTAAGTTTTCCACACATATGAGTTTACACATAAAAAAACATCAACCACCCTGTGGCATTTCACAGATTTCAAGGAAACGGATGTAATTGAATTCAGCTGAACCTAACCCAGTCTTCACCTGCTACTCTATATAATGGCGTCACCAAAGTCCGCGTGTGTGAGAAACCATGGCTGCAATACAACACATTCTTGCTGCTAATCAACAGCGTCGCCGAGCGCGGAGCCAGACGGTTTATGTAAATGTTTATGTGCGTCAGCACTTCACCCCACTCGACGTACTGTCAGACCGGGCTGTCCAGGAAAAGTAATGGCTGCCCCGTGCGACGATCCGACGGCTGATCACTCTGGTGTCTCCACATATTTAGAGAGCAACCCGCCGCAATTCTGCTCTCAGACCAGAGGTGCAGCTCCTGGCTGCTCTGCGGTTTTATGCAGTGGGGGGCTTCCTGGAGGTGGTAGGCGACGACACAGGCCTCAGCAAAGCATCTGTGTCCCGGAGTGTGGCAGTTGTGACACAGATACTCGTGCGCCATGCCCGTTCCCACATTAAGATGCCCACCACCTGTGCCCATGGCTTCCCTTTTTACCTTGGCATTCTTCTTTTTGGTCAGGCTCTGAAACTCTTGCCACTTCTTTCTGATAGCACCCCAGTCACGCAGGCCACATGGGCTGGAGGGGGACTTCTTCTCCGCTATAGCCTGCCATGCACGGTTCTTCACTGTGATGTTTTTTTTTTTCCTTTTTTTTTCCTCCAAATAAAACCTCACGTTGCTGCCACACCTCGTCCACTAGGACGCCCATCTCCTCCGCGGTAAACAACGGTGCCCGCTTGCTCTTTTTGCTACCAGTTTCATCCATTATCACATGTGTGTGCCAATATTCATGGGGGTATATGGGCTTGATTACTACTTGGATACATCTGATGGCACACACACATTTAAAAGAAAAATTAACTTAATGCTATATCTACGTGCAAACACTTTGTTTGAGCAGGAGAGACCCGTTAAGGCGCGCAACTAGGCTGCTTGTTGTTTTCTTTTTGTTATTTTTTATTTTATTTTTATTTTATCTATATAGGGTTATCAGCACACAATGTGAAGCTAGTTCAATAACTCTGTACTCATCATGAATATTGCAAGTTCTTATAAACAACGCTGTGTGTGACTCCGCACTGCGCTCAGCGCTGATAAAGGAGTGGGTGATCGATTAGCCTGGCATTGATTGATTCATTTTCAGCACCAAAGCGGTTGTTGTTGTCTTCTCGGTAGTTTTACAGGGTTTTAATCAAACTACATTAACATTAAATTTTATTTGCATTGCTACCATGCAGCGTCCCAGTTGTAGTCTGAGCAGGACTTTCACTCTGTGCTTGACGGCGGTCGGTTAGACAGAACTTGCCACTGCAAACATCATGGTTTACATTGGCGTGTTTCCAAAATGCATAAACAAATAATGAAGTTTAGCAAATGACTAAGTTCAACTTCAACAAGCTCCCTTTCCGCTACTGGCTTAGACTACAGCTGCGATGGCGGACGGCTGTGACATCATAGAAATCGCCTGGTAGTGTAAGCTAGAATCTGTGGGAAAAAACACCTGCTAACACCCTGGATGACAAGGACAAAGCACCTCCGAGATACTCTTAACTCACAGGGGAATGAAGCTGATGCTTGATAACAAAACGTTGGTGAAATGAAGAAGTTTTGTGGCAGATGATGCCTTATTTAGAGGCTGCACTTTATATAGATATATGCTGATTGCAAATGGATATACACTTCCCCCAAAGGACCCAAAGTGGCTCCAAACTTTTTTGGGTGAGTAAATAAACATAACGCATGCTAGAATTAAGGTCCAGGTTGAAGGAAAAACTAACTTCAACTTTAAAACATTTTCTGCTGCTTAAAAGAAGTAGTGGTATTAACATTTCTTTATCATCATTCTTGATATCAGACTTCCTTGCTTGCTTAAGCGCATGACATTCTATATAGCTGAAGGAGCTTAGAAAGTAATACTACCCTTACTTGTCTCAAAGAATCATAACTACAGTGCTGTGTTAGTGAATATTGTTTCCACCCTTGCTGCACAACAAACCTTTTATTATATATTTTATCTTTTTCCAGAGTTTACACATTTTCATTTATGCACTGCTATAACCTAAGACAGTGGTTCTCAACTTTTTCAGGTCCTGGACCCCTTGCATATTTCAACTCTGAGGGGGGTAGTAACAGCAGAAGAAACAACAAATGGCATTTATTCACTCTTTGAGGCAAATATGAGCTTTCAGTTGTAATTTCCAAAACAAAAAAACAGCAGTTTCCAGAAAAAGGAAACAGAACAGGATATATATGCAGCAGCCTCTGGAAGTTATCAAACAAGATAGATAAAGTACATTTCAAATAAAGCAACTAGAGACATCCTGATCTCAAGATCAGAACGGGCAGATATTTTAAAATTTCTAGGTTATCGGAGATCGGCTACATTAGCTGATGAGTCGCGCTGATTTTTATGAAAGTACCTCCTAGTTACGTGTCGTCGCAAAACATTTTACATAAAGAGGTGAGAAAAGATTTGTTCATTTCTTGGAGGTTTAATTTGAACTTGTTTGCACAATAAAGGAGGAACAGGTTACAAAGTGTTCGCAACAGCTGAATCCTGCCTTCCACCAACTGACTGACCACTTTATAGATTTTGACAACCTTGCTATTGTCTCTACCCTATCAGTAAACATTCCTCCGTGGTGAAGTTTCCAGATTCCCAATCGCCTTTGTCAGATAGGAGACGCTCAATCCAAGGACATCCAGTGCTCCGAGGGTCGTTTCCATGGAAACGTTAGACGTAGGGATTCCATTATCAATTCACTTGACCTAACTTAATATACAGTGTCACACAATCAGACTATCACTCTTTCATGAAGAAATGGCACACAGTTCTCTCAGTATGTAAGAATATACAGAAAATATCATTTTTAATATACATTTCTCAATATAAAATTTTCCATAACATATGTTTCACTGTGATTGAGCATGAATTCAAACCTCCGTAGAGATGCAAACAAGCACTCTCAATTACCACAAATTAGCATTAAACTTTAAACACAATTCTATTATGGGTAAACTTCAACAAATATGCTTAACTATAAAAGATAGGCATAGAAACTCACCTTCTGGCGTTTATACACTGAAATAAACAGAGGAAAACTTCTCTCATCCCTCACAGGAGAAAAGGAAAAAAGCCGGACTGAGCAACAGCTGTGCTGCATTCAAATAGCGTAAGAAATCTATACAGACTTCAGTGAAAGCACCAAAAATAATGCTGCAACTTACAAACTTAGAACATTCAAATAAAGGATATATATATATATATATATATATATATATATATATATATATATATATATATACACTACCGTTCAAAAGTTTGGGGTCACCCAAACAATTTTGTGTTTTCCATGAAAAGTCACACTTATTCACCACCATACGTTGTGAAATGAATAAAAAATAGAGTCAAGACATTGACAAGGTTAGAAATAATGATTTTTATTTGAAATAAGATTGTTTTTACATCAAACTTTGCTTTCATCAAAGAATCCTCCATTTGCAGCAATTACAGCATTGCAGACCTTTGGCATTCTAGCTGTTAATTTGTTGAGGTAATCTGGAGAAATTGCACCCCACGCTTCTAGAAGCAGCTCCCACAATTTGGATTGGTTGGATGGGCACTTCTTGCGTACCATACGGTCAAGCTGCTCCCACAACAGCTCAACGGGGTTCAAATCTGGTGACTGCGCTGGCCACTCCATTACCGATAGAATACCAGCTGCCTGCTTCTTCTCTAAATAGTTCTTGCACAATTTCGAGGTGTGTTTTGGGTCATTGTCCTGTTGTAGGATGAAATTGGCTCCAATCAAGCGCTGTCCACTGGGTATGGCATGGCGTTGCAAAATGGAGTGATAGCCTTCCTTATTCAGAATCCCTTTTACCCTGTACAAATCTCCCACCTTACCAGCACCAAAGCAACCCCAGACCATCACATTACCTCCACCATGCTTAACAGATGGCGTCAGGCATTCTTCCAGCATCTTTTCAGTTGTTCTGCGTCTCACAAACGTTCTTCTTTGTGATCCAAACACCTCAAACTTGGATTCATCCGTCCACAGCACTTTTTTCCAGTCTTCCTCTGTCCAATGTCTGTGTTCTTTTGCCCATCTTAATCTTTTTCTTTTATTGGCCAGTCTCAGATATGGCTTTTTCTTTGCCACTCTGCCCTGAAGCCCAGAATCCCGCAGCCGCCTCTTCACTGTAGATGTTGACACTGGTGTTTTGCGGGTACTATTTAATGAAGATGCCAGTTGGGGACCTGTGAGGCGTCTGTTTCTCAAACTAGAGACTCTAATGTACTTATCTTCTTGCTCAGTTGTGCAACGCGGCCTCCCACTTCTTTTTCTACTCTGGTTAGAGCCTGTTTGTGCTGTCCTCTGAAGGGAGTAGTACACACCGTTGTAGGAAATCTTCAATTTCTTAGCAATTTCTCGCATGGAATAGCCTTCATTTCTAAGAACAAGAATAGACTGTCGAGTTTCAGATGAAAGTTCTCTTTTTCTGGCCATTTTGAGCGTTTAATTGACCCCACAAATGTGATGCTCCAGAAACTCAATCTGCTCAAAGGAAGGTCAGTTTTGTAGCTTCTGTACCGAGCTAAACTGTTTTCAGATGTGTGAACATGATTGCACAAGGGTTTTCTAATCATCAATTAGCCTTCTGAGCCAATGAGCAAACACATTGTACCATTAGAACACTGGAGTGATAGTTGCTGGAAATGGGCCTCTATACACCTATGTAGATATTGCACCAAAAACCAGACATTTGCAGCTAGAAAAGTCATTTACCACATTAGCAATGTATAGCGTGTGTTTCTAAAGTTAAGACTACTTTAAAGTTATCTTCATTGAAAAGTACAGTGCTTTTCCTTCAAAAATAAGGACATTTCAATGTGCCCCAAACTTTTGAACGGTAGTGTATATATATAAATAAGAGGACTCCAGCTTGACGTGACCACTGACCCATTATATTTAATGAGCTGGGAGGCTCCAGCTCCTCTAAGTCAAAAATGTATTAAACAGGTAAGGCTAAAATGTATATGTTTTTTTTTTTTTTATTATTTGTAAAGTGTTTTCACAATTGTTTTCCTGAATGACTCAGAGGGTCGTGTTAAGTGGCTTAACAAACCAAAAATAAGTCAGATCCCTGAACGATGATGAAAGTCCAAAGATTAATTTCAGAGGAGATTTCCATAAATCTTTATATCTTTTCAATATGGTTTAGCCTTCAGCAAGAACAAAATATAAACTGATGATATAGCTCAAGGCTTGTGGACTTTGTTGAATTAAATAATTATCATAAGTAATTCAATGCATGTTCAAGCAGAGACAAAATGGAGCCAATTTCCAGTTTAACATTTATTTTGAACAGATTAACAAATTGCAGTTTTACAGAGGAATTTTGCCCCCGTCGTTCCTCTGTGGTCCAGATTTAAAGAAATCTGAACAATTAACTGATCTTCATTTCACAGCTTTATAGACAACCGGGCCTCTAGGCGTTTCTAATCTCTCCAATCAGAACATTTTCATACAGTGTCTTAGCCATGATTTGCTGTCAGAGAATCCTGGAGTCAGAAGATGGGTCGTCTCTGTTCTGGGTCAAAGGTTCATTATAAAGAATTATGGTTTTATGGCTATCTGCTTCTCCAAAACTTTTCTCCCAGTTTCTTATCTAAACATCCTGCTTTTACAGCTTTGCAATTTAAACTCTTTGTCTCAGAGGTCCTCAAAGGTCACACATACCCTCATGTTTCCCAGGCCTGAATTTAAAGAAAAACAGACCTCGGATTGAAGATATTTAAAACATATTTAGCCCCGTCAAAAATAACTACCACAACTTCCAGTATTTTCTTATTGCATTAGAGCACAATTATTTTCATGCAAATCTTTGTTTTTTTCAGCTCTTCTGACTCTTTTTAATCGATTTTGATCAAATTCTACTAGTTGTTTTCAGATATTTTGCTAAGAATATAACAGCTGTTGTCATTGTATGGTTTGACTCTTTGTTACTGAATTATTTATTTAATTATTTTGTATGTTTTTTCTATAAAACTCTTCTGTTTCTCTTTTTAATGAAATGTGCACTAAAGACAAAGTCTGATCGATTGATTAATTGACTGTTTATTTATTCATTCATAACATTATTCGTTGACTGACTGATTTGTGTGTGGGTATGTTTGCAGATTGGCAGAAATGGAGAACCAGAATTGCTCATTCTTCACAGATAGCCTATCTCCAGATGAGAGCCTGTAAGTATGTGGCCACACAACACAAACCCTGATTACAGTCACTGCTTTGTGTATGTATGAGTGCATGCATGTTTGTGTTTGCACTCTTTGCCTTCGAGACACCAACCTGTGTTATATTTTTGCTCCAGCTTGAACATGCATGTTGGTCTGTTACTGGGCGACTGGGTAATGATATAAATAATGGGCTACATAATGGGAATGACCCACATGGAGCACTGTGCGTGCTCTCCTCCTCCATCATCCGACATGCCTGGTGCAATTATGGTCTCTGGGTTTGTGTAGATAGAGATAGGCTGTTTGTGTTTGGAGGACTTGTCTAGGAGGGTGTAGCAGTGAATGGAAGAAGTCTTATTTTGATTTGAATGAAGTAGTCACTTCTCACTTTGAAAAACTGAGAGTGGAGAAAGAGGTTAAGAGTTGTTCGAAATCTTCCTTTGAGTCCGTTTCTTATTTTTGTTGACATCGGTGTGAGCTGTCAAACGTTTGCTCCTCTGAGATTGTTTTTCTCTTTCATTGCACTTTAAAGTCATCATTGTGTGCCCAGCAGCCCTCTGAAAAGCGCTGTATGGTCTTTGAGGCTCCAGGTGCACTTCTCGGTGTGTGCATTGTGAAATGTGCTCATTATTTCTCTTCAGATTAATGTTATGTCTGTCTGCTACTTGGAGAAGGAGCGGTGATTGACACCACATAAAGAATTTTGTTTTGACACAAAACTTGGTAAAAATAAGTTTTACCTCTGATGTTAGGGTTTTGTAAGCCTACTTTTGCTCATATCAGAGGTCGCGTTAACTGAATATTTTCTGTATTCTACCGTTTTTTTTTTATTTTTAGAATGGTTATCCAAAAATCTGAAGGCTGTTCAGCTTGTTTGAACATTATAATGAAAAAAAAAAGTAATTAAATACTTTTGAACAGATACTAACTCGAGATAGGGCCCAGCACCCCCAGCGTAAAATTTGAAAATTGATGGATAAAAATAGATTATGACTGGATTCTTTTGGACCCTCTAATCAGAATGACGGTAAAAAAAAAATGTGTGTAGCGGGACCTCTGGTTCATATATATTCATATTAATATATTGATCTTAAGCTTGTATGTCTATCTATAATTGAGCTCCTAACCATTTTTTTGTATGCGCGACAAGCCACTCTGTACCAGTAGCAGCATTACTTTCTGCTCTTGTGGTCTTGTATTTTGGGTTGCTTCTGCAAACCTGTCACTCTGCCCATCCGAGGAGCTTTTTCTGCTGCATGGCTCCGTACGTGCTGCTGTGCTATCTGCGTCTCCAGCTGGTGTTTTGGCTGCTATCATGCTGTTTTCTGTCCCGACCCCTGCTGTCTGTATCCTCAGTCTTCACTCCCCCCCCCCACACACACACAACACTGTCTACATTTCTCTGCACTCACTGTACTTACTGGCAGGTAATAGAGGTGAAACACACACTGCCTCGAAAACATCTCCACACTCCTTGAACTTTTGAACATTTTGTAAATGCAATTGTAAAAATTTTTAAATGACAGACTTCAGTGTACTGTATCACAATTTCATAGGATAGACCAACATAAAGTAGTTTATATCCGACTCTCAAAGGTTTATAAGATAACATTAGAGAACAAATGGCATAATGAAGAGCAAGGAACACATCAGACATCATCATGTTTGAATTAGAGTTTATTAATGTCATTAAACATCAAACAGCCCATGTATTCTACAATCTGAAAATGGAAAGATTTGTTTGGGACAGGAAACGTCCCAAGACATAGTTGTTGACCAGTTTCCACTGACAGGGCCTTTATAAAGAATATTAATCAGAGTAGCAGCCAAGATGTCCATATCTGGACGAGCTAGATCTGCAGCTCAATGATTCAAAGCTTAAGTAGGAGAATGTGTTGACAATACAATCATTAGTTGTGCACTGTAAAAATCTGACCTTTATGGAAGTGTGGCAAGAAGAAAGACATAAGAAGTTTAAGTTAAATAAGCCAGACCTTGAAGCAGTTGGAATGGACTGAAGAGACCCAAAGGAAAGTGGTGGGGAAACATAATGCTGCAGCAATCTTTTTTCATCAGCAGGGACATAGAAACTGATCAGAGTTGATGGCAAGTTGAGTGGAACTAAATACACTCCCATACTACTGGGAAAAAAAACCCACTGGAGGCTACAGCAGACTTTAGCCTAGGGCAGATTACCAAGATTAACTCTAGTCTAGTAGTACAAGACTAGCATCTAATTCAGGTGCAGCCCGGTTTCCGAACGGACTGCAATTCACACCTACTGCGGTTTGTGTGTGGAACAGTTCTGGAAATCTGCTCCTACGAGAGCACCAAATCTCAATGGTTCAGGCGAGTTCGTGTGACAAAACTATGTATATAGAGAGATGGTTATCATTTTTAATTAAGTCTTATGTTGCTTTATATCTTATGTGTTTGAACATTGTTTTATTACTTGTTTGTAATATGTTTGTAATTTCTATAGCTTTATGAAAATCTGCATGTGGTGACAAGAAAAAAAATTGACTTGATGCGGAAAGTTAACGGAGCTCCATGATGCAGCATGTGTGAATTCTCTAATTAAACGTAATATTTTTTCATCTTTGTGGAACCGTATGGAGTCTGCACCTTGTCCGTTCCGCACCAGGTGTGAATTAAGTGTAACCATTTAACCACAGCTGCAATAGGATGGATTAGATCAAAGCATATTTGTGTGTATGAATGGCCTAGTCAAAGTCCAGACCTAAATTCACTCGAGAATTTTAGACAAAACTTTGAAAATAGGCTTTCACAAAATCCCTATCTGACTGAGCTTGAGATGATTTAAAAAGAAATGGGAGCAAACTTTTCAGTTTTCAGGAACATACCCCCAAACACCTGCAGCTGCAGGTCCATGAGGTCCTGGACTCAGGGTGGCTGACTACAAATGCACGCAACACTTTCATTTTTATTCATAAAACATTGTGAAATTTGTATCATTTTTCATTTACTTTACAGTTGTGCACTACTTTATCTTGCTTTGCCACATAAAATCCCATAAAAATATTCATTTTGCTCCTTTTTTATTTTTTGCCAGAAAATATGAATAATGTCAACTTTCATCATAATGTCATCTTTTGGGCCATAATAAGTAAAAATGAAATGCATAAGGAGTTCCTCTATTCAGTTAGAACATCAGGGTTTCTAAACTTACACTAAAATTTGCAAGCTAATTACTTTATAGTTTAAAGTAATTGTATAGAAATTACTTATATTTTTTTAATTACCTTGTGTTGCAGAAGTTCTATAACTTAATCCATTTATATTGCCCCTACAACACTTGCAAGGTAAAGCTGCAGGGCAGGAGATTATTCAGAGATCTCCAAATTCCCTTCTCCGAAGCTGCCTTATCTAGCTTATCTAGAAGGGACTCAGAGGTCTTCAGATGTCAGATGTGAGATCTAATCTTGCCAAAAATTCAATGATTTGCCCCAAGACCTCCAGTTAGTATGTGATATCTGAAACACCCCCTCCAGGAAAGTGTCCCCGCTCAAACCACCTGAAACTTGAAATGTTTAAAGGGAAATTCTGTTTGTTTTTTTCAACTTGGGCCTTATTTTTAGCATTTTTATGTTATTTTCACTCACCCTGAGAAGTTTCTAGCCAGTTTGAGCTGTTCAGCAGTATTTAAACATCCAGTCTTGATTAGCTGTATCCGTAGGACAGGAGTGCACGCGGCAGAACCCGCCGCGGCATCTGCAGATTCGTCATATTGTTTTATTGTTAAGCCCCCAAATTGGCCAGGAAGACAATAAAGAAGCACTTCAAAGCCTTCATAAGTCCAAGGACAATATAAAAATGGTAAAATCAAAGGAATTGGGGGCAGATTAAACCTTATTACACCTTTAATTCCAAGCACCTAAATCTACTTTCACTTCTTTCTAAATAGCTGAACTCTTCATTACCACATTTTTCACTGCCAGAACTACAGGGTAATTTCACTGGACTTTCATCTAATGAGGTGATAAGATGTCTACATATCAAAATCGTTTCAACAGTGAGTAGCGTCAGTGATCAGTAGCACCCCACAGTAGCAGAGGATTAACTAGAGATCAACATGGAAGAAGCAGAGATCAATTTTACCGGTTGTCCTGTAATAGAGTTTGGGTTTAGTGAAGAGTTCTGAATCCACTGTGGAATGTGGGGAGTGACCTAACTGTGCTACAAAACTTTTTAATCGTATTCTGTCAGACACAGACAGGGATATCCTATGCCCATCTGTCTCTCCTTGCATGTAATAATCAACCATCTTTGTTTAATGTCACCTTTACTTACAGCTGCCAGCTCACTGCCCTGATCTTTTGTCATCATGAAACAACAAATGCCATGTTTGAATCACTGCAGACACTCATATAGTTAATCTTTCACTCCAGAGATTACATGTCCCCTGCTGTAAATTCCAGTGCCAGTGTGCTTTCAATTAGTACTTCTAACACTTTGCATTGCACATACTGATGTAAAGTTATGAAGAAACTGATCTGCTATGGAAGCACATTCCTCGAAGCTGTTTTTCAACAAATTTGAAATTCACACACAGTTTGGAAGTGTGCAGTTATTGACCCTTTAGACCGTTGTTAGTTTATTCACTACAAGGACTTGTTCTGGCTTTAAATTTTACAAGACTATCTCCGTGTTGCATTCGGAAAGCAACGTAAGGATTTTTCTAAATATTACTGAACTATAATCTGACATAAAAATGATAAGATTATAACTTTCTGTTAACTTTAATCCAATAAAGTTATCTCTACAGGCAGAAGTATTATTGCCAGACATAAACTTCCAAATAGCTGTCTTTCCATTACATCCATTACAATAATTGCCAGACAGTTAGAGATCTATTTATTGTCTTACACCCTCAGGTCTACTTTAATAGATCTGCACATTATCTTTTCTATTTCAGTGTCAATAACAATTTTATTACTTTTGGAACTGTATTGTGTGTCTTATAGATGAACATAGCCGTTTTGTTAAATGTCAGTTGTTTAACGGTCTGGTGAGCTAGGTTTGTGATGCACTGGCAGTGTCATAATATCCCATCCTTGTGTGTCCTGTTCTGTTTCATTTTGTTTCATCCTGTGATCCCCGTTCTCATCATCCTGCTCGCTTTGCTATGTCCTGTGTGCTGTGGTGCTGTGCCTTTGGCTATGCTTTGTGCTGCTGGTGGCTGTGTGCTGGTGGCTCAGTGTGCTGTCTCCTGTGTGGGGGACTCAGGGATGAAGATCAGTACCTCCTGCGTCACTCCAGCCCAGCCCTGGACCACGATTCACCCTGCGGGCAGCACATGCTGTTGGCTCACCTGGAGCATCAGGACAAGGAGCAGCTCCAATGCACCCTGGCTCGCCTGGAGAACGAGAACAGGTCTGTTGCTGGGAAATCACAAAGGAAGTCTAAATATTTTACTATCTAGTTTTATGCACAACACTTACTAAAGCATATTCTTGACTGAGCTGTTAATTTAGAAAAAACAAATTAAACCATTACAACCCCCAAAAATCAAACTAAAAACTGTATTTTGTTAATTTCTCTTTGACCTGTATTACATTGAAAATAATACAACAGCACATGATTTAATATGTTCCTTTTAAATTTTGGTTCTTGCAACAAATTTTAAAAAGAATACCACGTTGTAATTTTGTCATTCCTTTTCACAACACTTACAAGACATTTACGGACTGAAGACACCAAGTGATGACCTGTTATAGGTGTTTCAGGTTTCAGGTTTGTCCCATTCTTCCTGAAAACAACCTTTAGGGCGAGTAACATTACAGGATCTTCATTGGCACATTTTGATGGGTAAAATTTGCGACACATTCTCTATTGGAGACATATCAGGACTGCGGGCAGGCCAGTCAAGTACCTGTACCCTCTTGGAGTCGTTTCGGAAGTCTGAAAGGACAGTATTGTCTTAACCGGCATTTGTGGTTGTAACTACATAATTTGGTACTTGATAAAGGTTTGCCAAAGTAGTCCTGAGCCCATGTGGTGATATCGCTTATAGATGAATGATGATTCTTGATGCAGTGTTGCCTGAGTGATCGGAGATCACGGTTGTTTGACTAAGGCTTGCAGCCTTGTCCTTTATGCACTGAAATTTCTCCACATTCCCTGACTCTTTTAATTATGTTATGCACTGTTCAAGGTAAACTATCCAAATCTCTTCATATCTTTCTTCAATGAACATTATTTTTAAACATTTCAATAGTTTTCTCACATAATTGTTGGCAAACTGATGACCCTCGGCCTTCCTTAGATGTTGCTTATGCCAAACCATACCAAATCATATACCAAATCGTACCAAATCATAATTATTATCACCTGTTGACGTCATGTGTTTTAATCACTTTGTTATTCAAGTTCTTCAGTTATTTATTTTTCTAGCCCTAAATTGCTCTTGTCTCAACCTTTTTCGGAATCTGTTGCCAGTCTGAATGATAGGAAAGTATGAATATTTACAAATGAAAGGAAGTTAACCAGACAAAACATTAAATATTTTGTGTTCATATTGTCAATAAAATATAGGTTAAAAGAAATTAAGAAATCACTACTGTCTTTTTCATTTGCGTTTTCCATATTTTTCTAACTTTTTGTGATTTGTGTTTGTTTATCCTTCATCAGTCTAAAATATTACAGCAGTGTTGGCTATTTGATCTACTTTTTACAGCAGTTAAGTGTTTGTTTAATGAGACATCCAGACAAGCTAAAAAATGCAGGTGTTTATCGTTCGTTGCTATTTGTAAGATCTCCTGCTGAAACTAAATGCACTCTAAAACCTACAGTCATTTGAACAGCCAGCAGAAAAAAAACACTCTCTGAATACATAGCTGTCAGCCAAATGTGTAAAACAGTGTGATAACATAGAAGTAGCTGTAAATCAAGCTGCGCCTTCACAGCCTGTGTCCAGCAGAGAGGAAAAAAAGCTCATAATGAACTGCCTGGTGTAATGCAAGTGAAAAAACATGTCTGAAACAAAATATTAATGCTTCATTTGAATTTATTTGCTTGGGGTTCAGACATTTTCCATAAATAAAGCTAATTAGTTTTCTCATACATCCACTTAATTTGTCACTGGAGGCATCTTTATGTGAATGATTCATATGAATAATTGTCTCATGTTCGCTTTACGAGTGACCTTTACAAGCACAGCAAAACACAGCTACATATCCGCACACACTTGTAGCCTGTGGGTGTTTGAAATCTTGACTAATTTTGAGGGGTTTTCTGCTTTTATTTATTTATTTTTATAGAGATGCCTCATTATGATGTCCAACCTATAAATTAGGGACACAGTAAATATATCCTCTAGCTGAAAGAAATCCTAATTGTGTTGATATTCTGAGCATTAAATGTTGGGTTTTTAGATAATTAATTTTATATTTGCATTTTAAAATTTGTGTGCATTTAAACTCTTGATTTAAACAAACACAACAGCTTTATTTTTTCAATACTAGGGAACAGGTTCTCAATACAGACTGTAGTTGTGGCCGCAAGGTAGTCGGTGCCTGTCACGGTGGCACCCCTCGAACCCGCTGGTGGACACCAGCGGTGGGGGATGCTGCCAAGCTGAAGGAGTCCTATCGGGCCTTTTTGGCCTGTGGGACTCCGGAAGCAGCTGATAGGTACCGGCAGGCCAAGCGGAGTGCGGCTCGGATGGTCGCTGAGGCAAAAACTCGGGCGTGGGAGGAGTTTGGAGAGGCCATGGAGAACGACTTCCGAATGTCTTCGAAGCGATTCTGGTCCACCATCCGGCGTCTCAGGGGGGGGGGGGGGGGGGGGGGGAAGCGGTCTGCCACCAACACCGTTTACAGTGGGGGCGGTGTGCTGCTGACCTCAACGCGGGACGTTTTGGGTCGGTGGATGGAATACTTCGAAGACCTCCTCAATCCCACCGACACGCCTTCCTGTTTGGAAGCACAGTCTGGGGACTCTGGGACGGGCTCTCCAATCTCTGGTGCTGAAGTCACTGAGGTTGTTAAAAAGCTCCTTTGTGGCAAGGCACCGGGGGTGGATGAGATTCGGCCGGAGTTCCTCAAGGCCCTGGATGTTGTAGGGCTGTGTTGGTTGACGGGGCTCTGCAATATTGCTTGGACATCGGGGGCAGTTCCCTTGGATTGACAGACCGGGGTGGTGGTCCCCCTGTTTGAAAAGGGGGACCAAAGAGTGTGTTCCAACTATATGGGGATCACACTTATGAGCCTCCCTGGTAAGGTCTATTCGGGGGTTCTGGAGAGGAGGGTCCGACGGATGGTCGAACCTCGGATTCAGGAGGAACAATGCGGTTTTTGTCCTGGCCGTGGAACACTGGACCAGCTCTACACCCTCGGCAGGGTCCTGGAGGGTGCGTGGGAGTTCGCCAACCGTTCTACATGTGTTTTGTGGACTTGGAGAAGGCGTTCGACCGTGTCCCTCGGGGTGTCCTGTGGGGGGTACTCCGGGAGTATGGGGTACCAGGCCCTTTGATACGGGCTGTTAGGTCCCTGTATGAACGTTGTCAGAGTCTGGTTCGCATTGCCGGCAGTAAGTCGGACTCGTTTCCAGTGAGAGCTGGACTCCGCCAAGGTTGCCCTTTGTCACCGGTCCTGTTCATAACGTTAATGGACGGGAAGTCTAGGCGCAGCCAAGGTGTTGAGGCGATCCGTTTTGGTGACCTCAGGATCGGGTCTCTGCTTTTCGCAGATGATGTGGTCTTGTTGGCTTCATCCGAACGTGATCTACAGCTCTCGTTGGAGCGGTTCGCAGCCGAGTGTGAAGCGGCTGGGATGATGATCAGCACCTCCAAATCCGAGACCATGGTCTTGAGCTGGAAAAGGGTAGAGTGCCTTCTCCGGGTCGGGGATGAGGTCCTTCCTCAAGTGGGGGAGTTTAGGTATCTGGGGGTCTTGTTCACGAATGCGGGAAAAATGGAGCGGGAGATCATGGACGGATTGGTAAGGCGTCTGCAGTTATGCGGGTGCTGTACCGGTCTGTCGTGGTGAAGAGAGAGCTGAGCCGAATGGCAAAGCTCTCAATTTAACGATCGATCTACGTTCCTACCCTCATCTATCGTCACGAACGCTGGGTGGTGAACGAAAGAACGAGATCGCGGATATAGGCGGCTGAAATGAGTTTCCTCCGTAGGGTGGCTGGGCTCTCCCTTAGAGATATGGTGAGAAGCTCGGTCATCCAGAGGGGGCTCAGAGTAGAGCCGCTGCTCCTCCACATCGAGAGGAGCCATTTGAGGTTGCTCGGGCATCTGGTCAGGATGCCTCCTGGACACCTCCCTGTTGAGGTGTTCTGGTCACGTCCCACCAGTAGGAGACCCAGGGGAAGACCCAGGACCCGCTGGCGGGATTATGTCTCCCAGCTGGCCTGGGAACCCCTCGGGATTCCTCCCGAGGAGCTGGCCAAAGTAGCCGGGGAGAGGGAGGTCTGGGTCTCTTTGCTTAGGCTACTGCCCCCGCGACCCGACCCCGGATAAGCGGAAGATGATGGATGGATGGAGGTTCTCAAGACACTGTGTAACTTTTACACCATAAAAACACTTTTTATTGAACATTTTTTGGTGACACAACATCACTGTTGAAGTAAATTTTCTGAGGCGGGTCTTCCTGCTAAAAACCGCACTATAGAACTTTTCACCCGCTGACAGCTTCCCAAGATGTACCGATTGAGATTTGCTTTATGGCAGGAAGCTACGTCTTACATAATGGTATAGACAAACCTGCAGTTTTGAAACTTCAGCCATGGCAGATCCACCAAAGAAACCAAAGAAGATGCTATCAGAAGAAGCAAGTAAAAGAAACTGGGCTGCGAGAGCTGAAAGCTGCTGGAGCTTCACCGCTGGAAAAGGATGTTGACCCCGAATTAGCATCGGGTGAACAGATGCGCATTGTGTGAGCCACGGAACTGGACGCTCAGCTGAGCCAGCTTCTCAGCCTCAAAGAAGACGTTATCAGAAGGAGCGAAGAAACGGAATTGGGCTGCAAGAGCTGCTGAAAGCTGCCTGAGTTCACCTCTGTAGAAGGCTCGTTATGATGATGCATCCGTTCTGCACCCGGGTGTGAATCTGGGGTTAGGAAAGTTGCAACATATTATAAACTGGATGCTGCAGCTCATGACCAGGAAGCTCCCCTATTATGTCACCCTTGATAAGAACGCACCTCCTGCGGTTACTCCTGCCTGCTCCCTCATACAGCAGGAAGCTGGGAGAAGACACAGGTCAGAGAGTATTTCCTTTCCCTTAATGCTGTGAAAGATCTTTTCTGTCAAACGATCGCTCAGTTCAGTTAAAAGTAGGATTAGCTTCTAAAACTCAGTGTTACACCTTTTTAATTTTGTTTGGTCAGCTGCTATGCGTCAGACGTTAGAGATACAGCAGAATGCACGGATGCTAAACTAGCCGTGTTCCTACTGGATTGGTGAGGAATAAATGTTTGCTCCGGAGTTATTTGGTCATGATAATGGTTGTTTACCAACCGACAGCCGCCGTCAGTTTGATGTTTCGTTGTTTTGGCTGGCGAGCTCGTAAAACCGTCAGTATACTTCTTCAGATTCGCTCCATAGAGATCTGTTTTTATGACTGTGACATTACACCGTAACCCTTGAGAGGGCGACAGATGGCAAATATCTGCAAAGTTACGGAGTGTGTCTTGAAAAGGTACACTATGTAATGTGTATGTCTATATGAGTTCTCCAGTCGAGATGTGTTTCGACTCCACCCACATGTGAGGCGGCTCCTGCTTTTAAATGTTAAACAGATGGATCACATTAGGTTAGGTTATGCTCCTCAAGGTTATGTTTCGTGAATGTTAGGATCAGAAAAATGACTTAGGCTTAGACAACTGTTCTTCAATATTAGGAGTAGTAATAAATCAACCATTCAGTCAGGCTCGTCAATCAAAGATGAGAAAGGCAGGACTTTGCCCCACAATGGGTACAATTCCAGTATTGTTGGTGGATGGTGGAGCTGAAACACATCTCGAAGGGGGAACTCATACAGACGTGACAACTGTGGTGCTCAGTTTAGTATTGAAGACTTAGCAACCTTGTGGAATCATATGTGATTTGCCCTGGAACCAGGAAGTGTGGACGCAGGACAGAAATTGCAAACAATTACTACGTAGCACCATTTTCAAAATGACCTGAACTTGCAACCACCTGGCTTGCTGAGATCGAAATGTGTTTCAAAATAACTTTCCTTCCAACATGATTGGAACATAAAAATTTTGTGTGATTAATTCACAGTAAAATTCTTACATATTGCACATTTAAAGATAACCTTTAAATGTTGTAAAATATAACCAAGTGATCTGAAATCTGCTACTATGGATACACATATGATTCTTCAGAACTTTGGCTAGATAATGTAGAAGGAAAAAAGAAAAATATAGATATAAAGACATGCGGATTATTATAAATTTTCTTCTCATTATAGGTTGGAAAATGTGTGCTTTTTAAAATAATTTTCCACAAGTGTCAACATCCCACATAGAAGGCAATGTATTCAACCTCTTTTTGCCAACATCTTATGTGTTTATTTATTTCAAAACCTAGAAGTATAAAAAAAATGTTTGCTGTTTAAAAATGAAAAAAATTCTAGAGCAGAACTTTTCTTATTTAAAAAGGTTGTGTCATGTTTGCACCTTTGAGCAAATTTTCATTAGCTGTGCTGAAGATAAAATGGCTATTTGGACTGAGAAGGGTGCAGACCCCTGGATTACACAGATAATTAAAAGATGAACCCAAAATTTAGACGTTGATAAACAACCAAGTGAGACTAAGGTAAACTTGATTATTGGTAGTCTTTATTCTGAGTTTTGTCTCCTTGGAACAGACAGGTGGGTGCCAACACAATGCCAGGGTGAAAACACATCAGCAATGTGATTTTAAGTAGGAATTGTTGCCTAACAAATTTGAGTTCACAACCTTTTGCAAAGGTCTAACAGGGCGATCTTTAAAGTAATTGTAAAAAATAAAAATAAAATCCTCCATCTGAGACTCTACAGAACTCTGTTAGCATCTCAAGTGTTAAAATTCATCCTAGCATGATTCAGAAAAAGGTTTCAGAGGTTTTACTTTTTTGGAGGGTTTCCAGGAGAAAGCATATTCTATCTAAACACTATATGGCAGCATGACTCAGGGTTGAGCGAACCACTGTATCTCTGGAACAATGACTTTTAAGCACATTAGACCAAACCTTTGGAGAAAATCAAACACGGCATATCAGCACAAACAACCCACAACTTTAGCACCTTTCACAGTAGTTAAAAATGCATTGTGACATAATGTCACAATGCACTCTGGGAACCCAGTACAAACAAGTGCGCATTTTGCATGAGTGCCTGTGGGTCTGAGTCACTCCGATTGTCTCAAACTTTTAGTTTCTTCTCCAAAAGATGTTGAAATGGGAAGAAACTACGCACTGCTGTGGGAGCAAATCTGACTCTAGATACCAAAATTGCATGTTGGAAAAAATTATGAAAAGTCCGAAAATAATTAGAAAAAAATGTCCCTATAAATGTATAAAATTAAATTAGTCCTGATAACAGGGTACAAAAACACAAATAGCATATTTGTATATAGATACTCTGACCATCCACTTTTCAAGTGCTGTTGGTTTCCGAGGGGTTTTCCTTGATTATCGGGGGACCATACGATGACATCCTTTTACTCATCTGACATCCTCATCCGACATTATTTTTTAAAGACAACGTTCTGCAAATGAACTTATACCGCTTTAGGTCTGTTCAGTTTTGGCCATGGGTATTGTAGTCGGATTTAAGACTCTTAATAAAAATGAGAGAGATTCCTTTAAGCGTTTGGAGGTTTTAATAAAAGTTGAATCGATCATACAGGAGAACAGTACAGATCACAGTAAATGCTGAATGCTGCCTTCCCTCAGCTCAAATGAAAATAAAAAATTTTAAAGTTCTGCAACCTTGCCTCTATGACTTCTGAAGACAAAACTATTCTCTCAGGGCGGGAATTTCTCAGGATGAAGGCACCTGGCTCTTCAGCTGGGAATAAATGAATCTTGACAAATACAAAACAATGGCAATATCTTGGTTAAATCGTAACACAATAAGAGAAACTCTCAAAACTAAGTATATAAGAAGAATCAATTTTCTCAGGCAGTGAGGTTTTTCCTAACCTCGATTCCCATGTGAACTCAACACCTGCTTTCTGGCCCAACTGCTCTTCTGTTTTTCACACCCTCATCTCTCAGTGTTAATAATACTAACAGATGAATCATATTAATAAATTTCCTCATCACAGGTATGTATTTTCTTTTACCACTCTTCTGAATTGGTATGCATTTAACAAACATTAAAAGACCTTAAGACAACAGTATTCAATATTGTGACGTTTTATTGTCATCCTCCAAAATCATTTCATATTTAAAAAAAAAACATTTTCATGGGCAAAAATTGTTGTGCTTTGAAAATGTGAGTAATTGAGATTCATTACAAAGCCTCTAATTAATTAGATACATTTTTTAATTGAGTTCCAACCATAATATATATATATATATATGTAAACTGCTCACAAAAATTAAAGGAACACTTTTTTTATTGGGCCTGGCATGAATCAATTAAACCTGTCTGATAATTTTCTGGTTGGTTAAGCAGATGAGGGCATCGTTAAGCACTTTCAGCTGTATTGGTGTTCATGAACTTAACAATAGGTGTGTCTCCCAGCACAATCTCCTGAACATGGAGGAGATTTCAGGAGACTGGTGGTTATTCTCGGAGAGCTGGACAGGGCAGTAGAAGGTCCTCAACCCATCAGCAGGACCGATACCTGCTCCTTTGTGCAAGGCGGAATAGGCTGAGCACTGCTCGTGCCCTGCAGAATGACCTCCAGAGGGCCACTGGTGTGAATGTCTCTACCCAAACAATCAGGAACAGACTTCATGAAGATGGCCAGAGGGCCCGACGTCCTGTAGTGGGCCCTGTGCTCACTGCCCAGCACCGTGGAGCTCGACTAGCATTTGCTCAAGAACACTGGAGGATGAAAGAATTGAAACAATTGAATGGCCTTCATGATCCCCTAACTTAAACCCAATAGAACATCTGTGGGACATTATGTTTCAGTCCATTAGGTGCCGCCAGGTTGCTCCTCACTGTACAACAGTTCAGGGATGCCCTCACACAGATCTGGGAGGAAATGCCAAAAGATACCATCCATGGTCTCATTGGGAGCATTCCCTGACGTTGTCAAGCATGCATACAAGCTCGAGGGGGCCACACAAGATACTGAAAAGCATTTTAAGTTGCAGAAATTACGTTTTTGAAAAAATGGACTAGCCTGCCACATCTTCATTTCACTCAGATTTTACGGTGTCTACACAATTGAGCCCTCTGTAGGCTGAAAACTTTTATTTCCATTAAATGGTAAATGGACTGAACTTATATAGCGCTTTTTTAGTCATACTGACCACTCAAAGCACTTTACATTGAAGCCACATCACACATTCACACACACATTCATACACCATAGGACAATGTAGAATTTGTGGGGTTAAGTGCCTTGCCCAGGGGCACATCGACATGTGCCCTGTCGTTATGTGAATAGATATCCAACTTCATATTGAGATCTGATGTATCTAATGTGTTTAAAGAGCTCATTTAATTTTTGTGAGCAGTATATATATAACTTTGTGGACCACCACTGTCGGCCATTCTCACTGTCATGGTATAAGTAGTGTTGTGTTGCTGGCAAATCCTTTTTTTTTCCGTTCATTCCATTTGCTACCATCCAATCTAGGGTAAACATGCATTTTCAATGCAATGCATCTCAGCACCTTTTCAATAGCCTCTCTTTGTGACACATTTTTAATTAGATTGTGATATTTAAGCCAGCACTTTAGTTGTGGCAATTGATAATTAGTAGGGTCACCATGAAGAAATGCCCCTGTATGTATTTTTCATGCCATGGGGGATTCATTTATCAGCTCCCTTTGATCAATTAAGCTAATCTGGTCCTGATTGAGGAGGACAGTGAAACAGAATTTGGAGGAGGCCAAGCTTGGAATGAAAAGGGCGTGGATGGGGGTAGGGCCTGACATGCAAATAGAGTGGAGAAAATAAGGTAGGTGTATAAAATCTTAATTAATACAGATAGTTTCAACATAAAATAACACAAGAATTCTGTAAACACAGGTGGCTGTAATAATTATGAACTGCTCTGTATACCAAATTACCCCAGAGAAAGAGTGAGGCCATCAGACTGACAGATACAACTTGGACCAAACTGGGTAATTAAAACAGTCATAAAGCAAACACAGCAACAAATCCTCTATAGAATGACAGAAACCTCAAAGATTCATGGTGGCACAAGAACTAAATGGATAAGAAATAGTGTCGCTAAAGCCCTCCATAGTTATAAATGGGTTGATGAAAGATTTTATAGCTATTTATTAGGTTTTCACAAACAAGTTTGATGATATCCGGTTTAAAAATAAGTTGTTTTATTCTGTTGTAAGAAGGAAAATGTAACTAAAACTATAGTTCAATATCTTCAGCACATCTAAAATGTATATGTATTTTGATTTACACAAGAAAAATGTTAAAACTGATGCTTTATTAGGTGAAAGTTCATTTTAATTTTAAATGTAAGCGTTTAAAGGCATGTTCAGCTCTGCATTGCATCACCTCTTCTTTTAAAAACACTTGAAGGTCTTGAGAACTCAGGAGACCAGTTAGGAGAAGCAAAATAACTTGAAATTTTTTTTATTGTTGTTGTACATTTTAAAGTACTCAACATTTTTGGACTGACTTGCTGCTTTCCTTTATGTCCTAACACTGCACGTTTTTAGAGGGAGACAGAGTGGGACAAATGGACTGGTTCAAGAACAGAATTACTTACCAACTTGATAGACATGAGCAAGTTGCATAGCAAACCGATTACAGTATTCTTGTTTTTAGCCTAAGAGTTGCAGTTGAAGGATTTGGCATTCAGTCCCATGAGTTTTATACTTACATTGTTTCCAAGTCAAAATACCTGTTTGTTTATTTCTCTGAATGGCAGTCTTTATAATTTGTCATTTTAGGCTCATTAATGTAAGTGGGTTGCAGGTCATTGTGTCCAAAACCAAATTAATTAACAATGCATCACGGTCTATAAACTTTCCACAGTTTTTCCCCGTATTATGTCACATAGAAGAACAATATTGCATGCTGGGAATTAATGCTTGTATTAACGATTAGTAAACTTGTTTGTGTAAATTGTCAAAATTAATCTGCATCATTTACATTTGGAGTTAGAAATGTTGTATGCTACACTGAGCAATATGTCAATATTTACATTTTGAGTGAGTTTATTCCAGTCTACTCTACATTAATGTATTTTTTTTGGGAGACAGATAAAAAAAAAATCATATCAATATTTTTTTTTATTCCTGCACCAATACGTTGACTTGACAGCTTCCTCAACTGCCCTCCACGTTGTGTTTTTAGGGTGCTACAGAGCGAGTACAGGCGACTCAAGTGGAAACACGAGGAGGCAGCAGCCCTTCCCATGCTAACCGAAGCTGGTGAGGGTGGGCCAGGGTCACCCACAGAGGGAGGGGCGCAGGACGAAGAGCTGCTGGCTGAGGCACGGGTCCTGCGGCAGCACAAAACGCGACTGGAGACCCGGATGCAGATCCTGGAGGACCACAACAAACAGCTGGAGTCCCAGCTGCGCAGGCTCAGGGAGCTACTGCTTCAGGTAAAAATGGAGCACAGGAATTTAACAGGGATGCGAAAAATATATTTTTATATGTATGTTGACAGGCAGTCATTGGCATGAATTTCTTTTTTGGATCTTTTAAGGATTTATTTGAAAACAAAATTTCAGGGTGTAATGAACTTAAGTGTTTCGAAAATCACATTACTGTACATGTGCCCAAGTTTGGATACATTTCTTTTAGAGACAAATTTCTACATATATGTTCAAATTTATACATGAATCCCCACTAAATGTTTGCCAACCGCCACTTACTGTAGAAAGCTGCCACTGTTTGTTTTCTCCATTTAAAGTTTTCTCTTTATTAAGGGTTTAGGTAACTCAATCAAATTAAGCATTCATTTTATTTTTGCACCTAATTTTCTGGTTTATCTTCAGTTGAAGGCAGAATAAAAAGACACAAATCCCTTAGTTTTCCTCATTGTCTGAAGTTAAATTAGACAAAACGTCTCGTGTTTTAGGATCGTTTGAATTGTCCCTTTTTTTCTATTTACTGAATGCTATAAGAGACATTTGTTCTGATTCACCTTCAGACACAGAGAAAAAATTTGGATGTGTCTTTTCATTCAAATATATTTCCCAATCACAAAGTTGATACAAGAGTATGTGTGAAGTAGCTAATATGCAGTATTGTAAAGTACATAATCCTAGCAGCTTTTCAACAGGTTACCGTTTTAAGGCAGAAACCTGTGTAGCAGTGTTGCTGCTCTGTCTGTCTGGCAGCATTGAAAACCTCAATACGAGGGTGGGAGCAGGAACAGGGGTCAGTTTTCTGTTCCTGCAACAGGTAGTGCCTAAAGGTAGGAACTGTTCAACACTCTCAGCTCCCCTCACTGGCCCTTTTGTTTAACTGTAGTCACTTCTGAAGAAACCAGGACCACTGTAATTTCAACTTTTGGATTGGTTTGTAGTATGGATATCTAAATACCTGATTCAAGACTAGAGAAAGGATCTGATGTAAGAAAACAGCCGTAGTTAAATCCCAAAGAAATGGACCGGATCCCTGGACCTGGGATTCTGGGCATCTTATTTCTCTGCTCAGGGAATGTGAGAATCTTGACACAATTACTGTTCTATACAGCCTCAACATTGTGTCTTCAGTGAGGTATTGGCTATTTTCACCTAGAACTGAGCAGTGTAGTTTTGATGGTTCCTCTCTAAAATGAAGGTTGGAGTTGGTAATGAAGCTGGATAAGGTGACTCGTCTCTAAGCAAAGCTTGCAGGAACTTTGAAGTGTCCACTGAATGTTACGAGAGAAAATCCTTGATATACTGTATTCAAATGTTTGTACGTGGTTGTTTTTAAAACTCACTATACATTGCGTGGATTTTACACAATTGGAAGATAACATTTAAAATCGATTATTAAAACCCAAAGCTGATATATACTTATTATCATGATGAGTATAGACATCCTGCTAATCACAAGTGTCATTATTTTCCTGTTTATAATAAAGCCTGTTTATTTTGTCTAATTTTCCTTTAATTTAATAGAGTTTTGGTCATCTGTTTAATACAGAAGATGACATATCTATGTTAAATTTATGTGGATTTCTGTTTATTTGGTTCAAGAGGATCAGCTTCATTTAGACTGAACTGAATCACCACTAACTATTTATAAAAATTGAAAAGAAGGCTGATAGATAATTAGCTATATATGTTGTTCACTTGGGGTTTGTCTACATTTGTCTTGTCACTGTAGCCCAGCAATTTTTGGAAGCTTGTAAACATCTCCCTCTGACAGATGCTTTGTCCAGCTGGTGGTGTTGTTGGGTTGCAAATTACAATGGAAGACGCTACTTTATCAAAACTGTTTATCAAAGACAGCACAGCAGAAATGGAGGACATAATCCATTATTCTGTCATGCATGTGTAATACAATGTGTTTGTATGTACAGCATTAGAAAGTTGAAATCAACTAGCACTGAATGTCATTAAGGCCAACTTTCCCTCTGTTGTGCCTCTTGAGCTTTATTTATTTCCACTTCCTTTTGCATAGATAGAATAAAGGTCTGTAAGAGAAAAACCCAAGTTTTAATATTTATTCATCAGGTCTAACACTGCATTCATACGAGTGCAAAAAGCAACAACGGTGCATGTAAAGAGGGGAGGGAATGAGAGTACAAAGAAGTACAGTACAAAAAGATGAGGCTGAACAGCCACTAAAGAGTCGTATTAAAAGATTCACAGCGGTATGAAGGAAATGTGTAACAAAGAGAGGCACAGAAAGGTGGGAGCTGACTCATGCTGTTACCATTATGACATTGTGTAAATTATTAAGTACGAGTAACTAAATTGCACATTCAGGTCAGTGAGTGAGGGGAAAGCAGAGGTATAAAGATGAGAAAAGACACTAAGAAAAAAAGAGGGGATGCTGCCTCTTATGTTCCGTAAAACTTGGAAATTGAAAGTGAATAGAAAAGAGAGTAGGAAGACTAGGAGGAGGGAGGTGCAAGTGTATTCCTGTATGTGAAAAGAAAAAGTGCTGTTTGATTTCTTTTCATTGTGGAAAAATATCACAGCTTAATTTCTTTTAAAAATAAAGTGTCTGGAATCTGTAATCCGAAATGTTTTAATCTGTCCAAAGTCTCTGCAGACACCTCTGCAGCAGCTGAAATTTAACTCCTCCAGAGGACTGCTTCAGTGTTGCTGAAAAACAAAAACATGCCACGTTGCATATTACAGTTTTTTCTGTTGCAGTATGTATGTTTCATTAGGATCTTAAGCCTTTGTGTTGCAGATTTTGGAGAAAAGTGACATTTTAAGATTAGAACTCATATACAGTGCCTTGCAATGGTATTTAAACCTTCAAAACTTTTTCACACTTTGTTGCAAATTACAATGTATTCTACTGTGATATAGTCTTTAACAAATAAAATTAGTTTGGGATGCATTCCTTCTCTTACCCTTAATCTACAATGTAAATAATAGGGCTGGGCAATATGAGCTAAAATTATATCATGTTATATTGAGCATTGTACCTAGATAACGGTAAGTGGACGATAACAATAACCATATCACCCTCCCCTGTCCTTTTCTTTAAAAAAAAATATATATATATATACAGTGCTCTGCATAAATGTGTACACCCCACAACGTTTGTCAGAAAACCTTTAGCTTACTTTCAGAATCAACATTTTGTATGATACACTATACTACAAAATACTCCCACAAATGTGGCCGTTGATTGCAAACAAGATTTGTTCATTTGCACACACAAAAAAGTGATTTGCCTAACAAATTCATTCAAGCCCATGTTGCAAAAATGAGTACACCCCAATTATAGTCCTAGGAGAAAAGCCACACTTAAGACTACAAACTTCTAATTAACAGGCATTCAACCACAGGTGAGTCTTATGATTCATTTAAGAGGTGTCCAGCAGACAGGTGACAATAAAAGGGCATTACTTTACAAAAAGCCCTTCCCATTTCATGCTGTCAGTAATGGCTCCCCATGGAAGAGAAATCTGAGAAAGGAAATCATTTCTTTACTCAAAAAAAGGTGAGGGCTACAAGAAGATCAGCAAAGCTTTACATATCAGTCAAAATCCTGTAGCAAAAGTGATCAAAAAATTTGAGAGAGATTGATAGTAAAAACATCTTACAAGGCTGTCCAGGCCGTCCACCGAAGTTAACATCTTGACAGGAGCGTCTTCTGAAGAGAAGGGTTGAAGAAAATTGCCATGCAATTTCACTGCAGTTAGCTAAAGTTGTAGAAAGCCAAACTGAAGTGACTGTTTGCGGGGACATCATACGTCGCACACTGTAGAAGAACGGCATGCATGGGTATCGTCCATGAAGGAAGTCTCTCCTAAAGCCCACACACAAAAAAGCACGCCTAGAATTCGCTAGGGCCCATGCTGAAAAAATGAGACTATCGGGACTCTATACTCTGGTGTGATGAGACCAAGATCACTGTTTTTGGAACTAATGGTTTAAAAACTGTATGGTGTCGTAAAAGTGAGCATTTCAAAGAAAAATGCATGGCACCTACAGTGAAACATGGTGGTTGCAGTGTCATTATGTGGCGCTGCATGAGTGCTGCTGGTGTTGGGGAGCTGCATTTCATTGGTGGTATCATGAACTCATCAATGTACTGCTCTATACTGAAGGAGAAGATGCTGCCATCCCTCCGTGCACTTTTCCAACACGACTAAGAGCCAAAAGCACACATCTAAAGCTACTGTTGCATTTCTGAAGCAGAACAGGGTGAAGGCGATTGAATGGCCAAGTTTGTCTCTTGATCTGAACCCAATTGAACACCTGTGAGGACTTCTGAAGCGACAAGTTGAGAATCCCTCTCCATCCAGCATCCAGGCTCTAAAATAGTTAATTCTTGAAGAAGGGGAAAAGATAGATGTTGCCTAGCTTGCCTAGACCATTTCTAGAAGACTTGGTGCTGTCCTTAAAAATCACGGTGTTCATACAAAATAATAGATGTAGTAGTTTTTGTTGCAGGGTGTATTCATTTTTGTTTCAACCAATTTGAGTAAAACTGAAGATTTTGTGATCTAAATTAGATTATTAACCTTAATTTCATGTTATGGAGTTAGATAAGTGTTCAATAAAACTCATTGAGCTACTGATTAAATTCATACTTTTTTAAAGTGGGTGTACTCATTTATGCAGAGCACTGTAGATATTGTATCCTTTTCTGTATTCAATGTCCAGTAGTGGCCAAATTAGCTTAAATATTATGGCTTCTTGCTATTGAACGCCTTCAAATAGCCTTTTAATTCAATGTTTGATTCCCACCCCTTTCTGTATTTCTTAAGAGTCCAGTTTAATTTCAGAAGTGATCACACAGACCAGATGAGGAGACAAAGTGACAGGGGCCTAGTGAAATCGATGATTTTAGTCTGCAGTCGTTTATTTTAGAAAATATTTTACATCTGAGTACAGGTGTTAATAGGCGGCGACTTCAAGCAGCAGTACGGCGGGGTTAGTCTCTGCTCCGCCTGAGCCGCTGTTCTGACAAAACAGCATACTCTGTCAGACTAGCATACCGTAACAGGAGTTATCTAACCAATTTTAACCAACCCACAAGTTGTATGTCCTAACCCTAAGGTCACAGAAGGACAAATATACTTTCTTTTAAATGCCTAAACCTACAATATACATAATTTAAGTTGATTTGAACAGATTTTAAACACCAAAGGGAAAAGTACGTTTTTTTCTGGTGCGCATGCGCATTTACTGAAAGTATGTCATTCTGATGGGTATGCTGTTTTGTTAGAACACCGGACCTGTGCGGGCAGAGATGTTGGGTTAGAAACACTCTGGTTCAGCAACACCTCCGTTGTTGCAGTAACAAACATATGTGCTCCACGTAAGAGTATAAGTATCCAATAACAACATAAAAAGTGACTTTATTTGTGGCTAGTCGCATTTTTCTGAAAATAAAAAAGTCGGTAGACAAGTCTAGACTCTTGCTAAATAGAGCTTCTGGTCACATGACTGTGCGTAGTCTTGTGACTCAAGGAAACATTTAGGGCTGGAGCAGGGTTTAATTTACCCACAGGATCTCAAACTTTTAGTCAAAGCATCTTCATCTGTTATAATGGCCCAGTCAAAGTCCAGAACTAAATCTAATTGATAAGATGTGGCAAGACTTGGAAATTGATGCTCATAATAGCCCTCAATCTAGTCTGACTGGGCCTGAAATATTTAGCGATGGAAAAAATTCTCCCACTAGAAAAGTTAATATAGAGACCTAACCCAAAAGCCCTGCGGCTGTAATAACAGTGAAAAGTGGCTCTACAACGTATTTACTCTTGGGGATTAATATAATTTGCGATTGCAGTTCACAATTATGCCCCTTTTGTTGGTCTTTAAGATAAAATCCAATTAAATACACAAGTTTAAAAATGTGCAAGGGCCAGAAATACTTTTGCATTGTACTGTACAGCCCAGTCTTTCATTTGAAAGGCTTTATGACTTTACAGTCTTAATAGTATGATGAATAGTAATTGAATGATTGCAATTTCTTTACCCAGCCCAAAGATGATTCAGAGGCAAATGGATCTGAGCTGTCAACGCTTTCCTCTCCAGTGTCAGGAGGGGGTCACCAAAGGGAGCCACCCAGCAGAGAGACCACTGACACAGAAGCAGCAGGTCAGCATCATGCGGCTAGGCTGTAACTTCTGAATGCAAGCCTACAGAATGATAAAACACCCTTCCTTCATATCCTTTCATGATGCTAAAGATAGTGTTTGTGTTTCAGGAGATGATCTGGAGCGAGAGCAGGACACCGTGCTGCAGCTTCAGGAGGTCATCGAACAACTGAGAAATGTCTTCCCATCAGAACCGGGTGAGTACATCCAGGCTGCACCGATTTCCGCCCCGGGGAATGTGACACATGAAGAGAAGAGCAAATATGTACTGCTGCGAGTCGATAGTCAGGGGGGTGGGGGTGGGGGGGTGGGGGGGGGGGCAGATTAAATGGCAAGAGGAGGGAGATAAGAGTGACACATAGACCGTTGCATGGAGAAACGGTTAGCATCATTGCCACTGATTAATAAATCATCCCAGTGCTTTTTAAATACTAGTCTGCAGGGCGATCCATAGCCGTTTTGCAATATGCCGTTACCAGCTGTACATTTTCTTAGTGTATTTTTTCTTAAATCTTCCATTATCATATTTCTTTTCTTGTTTAATTTCAGGCACCACATCACACATTTAACCCTGCGAGGGCCTTAAAGAAGCAGAATGACACAAAATGTGGCACGAGGTCAGGCGACGAAACGTCAAACCCTGCGACTGCTGCAGCTGCGACACTGAGAACTAACCGTCGTCCAAAACGCTGTGCACTAAACGCCTTTCTCATGCAAACTGCTGAAGGCTCATGCTGATGCCCTTTTTGGCCAGACGGTGCTTCATGAGTTCAGTGACAGCATGTTAAGGAGCCTACAGAAATATATTGTTAGCAGAAGGTCAGTAGGAAAAAGAAAAACTTAACACCCAACCAAGACACTGTGCTTACCAGTATTTGTGTAGTCGTTCAGAGGTGTGAAGCTTTATATCAGTTCAGAGCACAAAGCCCAGAAGAAGAACTTGAAAAATATGGAACGAAAGGGGAAGAAAATCTGTTGTTTTTTATGTTTGAATGTGTTATCATGGTTTATTTTTCAGTTTTAGGTAATCTCATCAAGGCTGATTTCAGCTGACTGATTTCATATCACTACAAGATGCAAATGGAAGCTGAGAGCCCCCAAAACAGCGCATTTGTTATTTGTTTTTCTTGTGAGAATGGTGCATCATCAATTGAATCCATGATTTATTAAAGACTGCCCGAAGTGCCCGCCAGCACAGAGCCTCTTCTTGCACACACAGAATTTTGCTTCTCACTCTGCTTGTCGCTCTCATGGCTTGCTTCTGCTAAGTGAGCCCTTCACATGTATGCTGCTATACATTCACCCCATTCCCATTCCATCTGCATTCTGGTTAAATACACACCGAGTCTCTGCATGATCAATAATGTACTGTGCAAAGACATGCGCACCCACATACACTTTTATAAACCTGGAGATTGATTTGTTTTTCTCGAAATCATTCAGCCAAATTACCTGTTTTGGGCCAGTTTGTCTTGTTCTTGGAACTCTCCGCTGTTGAGAAACTGTATGCCGATAAGTATCAGCATGCATGCCCCCTCACCAGGATCTTATTGTTTTCATGCTGTCTGAAGATAGATTGACAGAAGGAGCTCAAGGGTGAAGCCCTCCCTCTCTCTGCTTGCCCAATTTCAAACACAACAGGGGTCTATATGAGGCTCACCAGCATGATATAGTCCTTCAGCATCATTATCTATAATAATCATTTCCTTTTATGTAGTTTTGAAGGATTGTGTATTTATTCTTCTTCTTTGTTAGTACTATACATATAGAAAAGGACGTGTGATTGGGAAGGATGACATGCCTTATAAGAGTATTTTTACCTCTTGAGTATATTCACATTTGGTAATGTTTCAAACACATAGTCGTTTTTTGGGGACTATATCTGATAGACCAACACATAATAGTGCCTAATTGTAAAGGAAAAGGACATAGATTTTTCTTTCCCTAAATATGTGAAAATTGTCACATGCATATGTTGTCATCAGTCCCTATAAGTACAATCACTAGCTTTTAGAGGTCCCCTCACTAGTAAATGGGGTCCACCTTTGTTCAATTTAGTCTCAGTGTAAATTTAGCTGTTCTGTGTGAGAGAACATTTAAGAACAAACAGCATCATGAAGACTAAGGGCGTTTTTACATGTGTGGCAGTGCCAGAAAACGGCCAGAGAAAAATGCTAACTTTTTCTGTTCACATGGTGCAAGCCCATATTGGAGTCCAGTGTTTTACATGACGGACTACACCGAAACAGTATAGCGGTACACAAATAATTATGTAGCTATCCAACACACAAGGGAGTGAGAAATAACGACGTCATAAAACGAGCGTCAAGTCTAGAATGACAACACATTTGTCCGATGGTTAACAGCCACCTGAAGCCATCTACAGCGTGAGTGTTGTAGTAAACCCGCCGCTTTGTAACGTGATGTGTTAATGTGGGATGCTTGAACAGCGTTGCTTTGATCTCTTTGTGGTCGTGTGGTGATTTGGTAACTTCGGTCGGCAGTGTCGTCACTTCCGTGTGGAGCGTGTCTATTGTCTTAGATACGGCCAGAGTACGGCTTGTGTTCATATGATCTGTATCCACTCTTACCTGTACTCTGATACTACCTCCAAGGCAGGTCTCTCGAACCGTATCCTGGCACGGTCCAGGCTGTGTTCACATGGTACGAAATAAGTGAATTTTGAGTAAATATGGTACCTGAATACAGACTCGATTCCCATGTGAAAACGGCCTAAGCAACCCAACGGGTGGGTCAGTGAGAAAGATGAGGAGAACTTTGAAGTAGGTTTAGGTGATAAAATATTATCCTAAACTTTTAATGCCTCACGGCTCACGTCGTCATATTAAGATTGAAACCAATGAGGCTCTCAGATGACACGAAAATTGAATTATTTAAACTACAAAATATATCCTTATCATATCAACTGGAATTCCTTTTCCCCACTGTAAAGCTCGGTTGTGACAGTAGTGTCCTGAGGGGATGCTTTTTCTGTAGCAGGGACAGGACAGCTGGTCAGAATTTATGGAAAGATGGATGGAACTAAATATGGAACAATCCTGCAGGAAAACCTGTTAGAGGCTGCAAAAAATCTTGAGGGAGTAGGTTCACCACGGTCCTAGAAACGCAGCCAAAGCTGCAGTGGATCGTTTAGGTCAAAGTATATTCACCTGTTACGGTGTGTCCAGACCAAACGCGATAGGAGCGACTAGAGCTTCAGGTTTACATGTAAAATCAATGGAGGAGCGTGATGAAGCGCGACTTGGGGTCCCGCGACACTTCAGAAGCAGATTTGCGTCGCGAAAAAGCTTTTCTGCCTGATTTGCGCGAACAATTCGCATTACAGATGCGATGGAAAATTCGTGCTACATTTTATGTGGTGCATTTTGTGCATTCGCGCCCATGTCGTCTATCGCTCTAGTTGGAAAAATCTGAACTGCAGCGTCAAATAGCGCCACAACAACCAATCAGGGGACAGAGTTTCAGTGATTCTGTGACTGTCATGGAGTCACAGCCTCAGCAGGACATGGAGGACATACTGATAAACATTGTGGCTAATCACCCCGAGCTACATGACACAAGCAGTTTGCTATACAGAGACAGAAAAAAATAAATAAACTATTTAGACAGGAATGCTCCTAAGAGATTTGCGGGTGGCTCTTAAAAGAGCCGTTGTTGCTGTAAAAGCACCTCTCGGCCTAGAAGTGAGCCTTGAAACAGCCTCCTCACCTGGTTTCCTGGTAGCAGCTCCCGCACCACATCCCACGCTGCTCAAATATTATAAACTTTTATAAACCGCAGACAGATGGACAGCTGCTCAGAAATGTAGTTGGTGTTTCGGTAGGCTAAGCTTGGACCTTCACGGCACAAACTGGGCAAGAAGGTCACGTTTTCCAGGCGGCGAGGAACCAGTGTTTATGGATCCCTCCGCCGTAACTAGACTGTATCTGTAGCTCACCAAACCCCCAGTGCAGCGGTCCCCGGTGTACCGGAGGCCAGGCCGAACACGTAATCCACTCTGTCCTTCGTCAGCCTGGTCCATAATCCAACGCCAGCTGCACTCTAGCCCCAGCTTTGCTGAAGCCGCTGCAACACGCTGTCCTCCGTCAGCTCGATCCATAATCCGCCGCAGATGCACTCTGGCCCCAGCTGCACTGAAGGCCAGTTCGCGCGTGAAAATACCATATTTTAAGCGCGAAGAGTTCAAGTTGTACACGCTTCAAGGTGCGAATGTGCACGCGAACAGCTGGGGGTGTGTCGCTTTTTATAGTCGCTCCTATCGCGTTCAGTGTGGACACAGCGTTAGAATGTCCTTCTGTCTCAAACCAAACCCAAATGAGAATATATAGGAAAATCTTAAAATTATAATTGAAACTCTCTGTCTAATCTGGGTAGTAGACTACGAAGCAAAAGCTTTTCTGCTGTAAGTGCTGAGAAAAAAAAAAGTTGCAGAATGTTTTGAATCGGCAGGGTGAATACAAATGGTTGAACAGTTTTTGGTTTGTTTTTTTGGGAGCAATGGGGGGGGGGGTTGTTTTAATGAACTGCAATTTTCCTTCCACTTTGCAAGGATGCACTAACTTGTGTTGGACTTTCACATCAAACCCCAAAACAATTAAAAAAATGTGGTTATGAGGTAACTAAATCTGAAAACTTGAAATGGTATGATCACTTTTGCAAGGCATTGTAAATTATGGCATGCATCATCCTGTTAACTCTATTAATGCCTTAAAACAAAACAGAATCCATCTGACAGAAGTTGGTTAAAAAAAAATCTTTTTCAGGAAAGCAAGTTGTTTCAGATGTCTGTGCGTCAGTTTTGTGTCAGTCCTGTTGCTGATTGAAAGTGATGGGGCAAAAGATGCAAAGTAGATCACAGCATAGTTAAACATCCATTGTTTGAATGCAGTCAAACATGTTTGCGTGTGACTCGACCCCTGATGCTCGGCGTGCTCGGAGGGACCACGGATCTGAAACACATAAAAGCAGGGTAGAACTGGAAAATCCTAAAACTAAAAGAATTTTTGCTCTTATCGCTGGAGGGCTGGTGGAAGAGCTTCACTTTGATGTGCCTGCCACTGGTATATGCAGCACTGGAGTTTACGTGAGACAATGAAGCTCTGGCTCCATGTGTTGCTGCCAAATGAAACCACCTAATTTTTTCAGAAAAGACAGAGACATTCTGGTTGAGATGTTCCTCCCAACTCTGAAGTAGATGGTGCTCTGACCTCACAAACACGAGTTTGAAACCTGTCTGCTGCCTTCATTACATTGTCAGACTCCAGGCTCACAGCACTCACATTTGACATCGTCCTCCTCAGCGCCCGTTGCCTGTTAGTTTTGATACTGTTGCTAGGGAACTATCCCCAAGGACGCAGTACTGCAAGTCTAAGAGATGGATAGTTGATGCGCAGTTCATATTACAAATGATAATAGCCTTAAGGGAAGCGAGAGAAAGCTCCTTGTTTCTCAAACACAAGCCACCATTTCTACACCTCTACTAGAGCTTCCTGCTTTTTAGCTACTTAGGGTTGTCATCATCATTACCAAAATCCTTTTTTGTGCATCAGTACAGCTTCAGATTCCTTTTTTGTAAAGAGGACATCAATGATTGTGGAGAGGAAAAACCCATGGCAAGCAGGGTTTACTCATTGTGATTTATCTCTGGGTATTTATGCATCTCATTAAAACAATGATTACCCGTCACAAACACACTCTTCATACTCTGGCGAAGATGCACAAAAACATGTAGCAGTGACAAACTGTGAAAAAGACACGGAGGCATTGATTACATGTCAGCGGTTATTTTATTTTAATATCATAGCGACATGGCAGTTAGATAAATTCAATAAACGGATGTTTAATGAAGTTACATCGCTTGTTAAAGTTGTCGAGAGTGACTCAGACGCAGTGAATCCAGTCGCTACAATAATAATTAGCCTAAATGACTGCCATATGGTAGAAATCAGTCAATGAATTACAAACCGTTTTATGCTGCATTCCATTTAGCATGGAAGTTGGATGAGGGAATGATGTTTCACCAAACTCAATCCTGCTCCAGTTGCACTCTGGAATATCTCATGCGCTAAAAAGGAATGGACTCGGATTTTACATCAATTTCTGTTCTGGTCAGTAGCTCCAACAAAAAGCTGCAGCCTACCTGAGAAGACAAATACTGTACATGTGAAAAGAAAATGGCCAGAGAGATGATGCGTGTTTCCCCTAAAGGAACATCCAGGTAATTTTACCAAACCTTCATGATATGTGCGTGTCTCCCTTTCACCAGGCCAGCCCAACAGTGTTGGGCAGAGTACCCACCTTGGGGTACGTATTCTTATATGGCCCAGTATTGACGCCAGGTGGGACTTGAGGTTAACTTTGGCGATTCGTATAAATCAGTGAGAAATGATATATCAACAGACGTCGCCAAATTTGTTAAAATTGGAAGAGTTGCCAGCGAAGCAGTGTATAACAACAACAAACAGAAACCATCTCTGTTTTTTCCATCTCTTGATCTCTCTTCTACTGTGGCCACCTTTTGGCGCCGATCCCTCTCACTACTCAGTGGGGAAACAGTCACGATATGCTGATGTCTCAGCTAAATTCTAAAAAAGGCCAATTTTGTAAGGAGGCACCAGAAACTTAAGGATGGGTCTAGATGATTTATCCTGTCAGCTTTTTCCCTCCCAGAAATGTCCTGGGACTCGTCTAGTGATGTGTTTATAGATACTGATTGACCATTTCTGCTTCATTATCATTATATTACTATTTTTCCAGGCAAACACAGTAATTGCAACTCAAAAACAGTGAAATTACTTAAAGCAATTTCCCTTTAAATTGTGCTTAAAATATTCTGGTCACCATCAGTACATTTCCTAATACACTATCCCCTTATCTCCAGCACTAATTGGGCGAGAGGCGGGGTACATCCTGGACAAGTCTCTAGTCCATAGCAGGGAATTTTTATAAACATTTATCTATATGTTGGACTGTATGGCAGAAAATATTAAGTTATTGATTGAAAAATAATTTGGTTAGGGTTTTTTAACACAATAAATTCATGCTTCAGTTATTGATTTGATGTTGAATTTATTGACATTTTCATAAATTTTTTACAATACAAATTTTTTTAAATAATCATATATATATATATCATATATAAATTATATATATATATATATATATATATATATATATATAGCTAATTTACACAGTTTCATTGGATCATTTGCCCTTTATTTTGATAACAGTGACAGTTTCTCTTTTTTTTACATTTTACTCAAACAAATAAAACACCATAGCACATTATTATGATAACATTGTTGCAGTGACGAATGCAGTAAGGACTCAGCCACATTTTCAACACCCCTCTCCTTTTTTCCCTCCATCCTAATAAACCCAACCCTCCTGGGGCTTTCACACTTCTCTCTTTAAGATATGTGCATTAAAGCAGATGAAAATCTGGCTGGCTGGCAAAATTATTGGGAAGATTAACTTAAATGCATTGTCCCTCAAATGTTACAATGAACCAAATACTGCATCTAGTCAATACTTTCCAATTGTGATTTGTGGCTATTATAAATAAAGCATACTGCAGAAACATGTTTATCACATGATTACAGAAAAACCTGAAAATCAGAAGTGCAAAATTAAACGGTTTATTACTACAGCCAACAAGTGTTACATGTGTGGCAGCCATATTGGATTTTTAGGTATAAGTTGGTGAGCAAACTTTGATTCTTTTTTTTTTTTTTTGGTTTTAATGGTTTTAATGGGTATTATGTTATTTTCCCCCCTCGTTCAACATGGAAATTCCAACTTTCAAGTTCAAAAGGAATGCAGCATTAAATTTCTCTGTACAGCAATGCTACAGCTGGCATATTCATAAACAGAAACATTAAGTTTTAGCTATGTTATTTCTTATTTCTGACCTCCTGTATACCAGTGCTACAAAATCCAACATAAAGTTTTAATAATCCCCATTCTGCTGCGTCCTTCGGCTACCACTCTGCGACAGCAGTAAGGCTTCACACTCCCACGCTTATTAGTGAGCCTCACCTGTGATCAGCTGAAGTTTCATTCATAATCATACTTCATTTCTAATTTATCTGACCCACATTGCCTTCCCAAACATACACACTAACAGTCTTTGCTCTATGTTGCATGACAGAAACTGTCTTTGAAGGTTCAGTGTCTCCACAGGGAAGAGTCCACCCAAAGAACATGTTCACAGGCATCATTACTGTCATGCTTTTACCCAATTCCTCCCCCTCTGGATTGCATCTTATCATGTAACAAGACCACAATTATGTCATATAACATGTAACAGGATCATACATCATCTAACTTCTAGCAACTTTTTGATCACAAATAAAATCATTGATTCACACAAGTGAAATTAGGTTTGTTTGTTTTGTTTAACTCACCACTAATATCTCATTAATCACCTTAAAGTTAACGGTTTTGATTTTCTGTTGTCGTCCAACACTATGTCCTGTCTACTCTTGGAAGTTTTTAATCTGTATAAGAGGTTTTCTGAGGAGAGGCTTTTTACTGTAATAACAAGTGGGTTACCGGCTGCTTTCTACTCTTTGTGTACAGAAATAAACTTTGTATTTGGCAAACTGCTTGCCTGTGTGTGGTTTTGTTTTTATTTGACTTCACTGTGGTAAACCTTTTGAGAATAGAATAAATCAAGATAACACAGAATGAGGCCAAATACATTCTGTTTATAATAATTTTATTTCTGTGTATGTATTTGGCTTTTAAGTAGTAAAATCAGACTTTCCTGTTTTTTTCTACCTCCAGCTATATTATAATTGCTGTTTTTAGGGCAATTCATCTTACCTACACTTTGAACTTTGAACTCTCTTCAGTGTAATTTATTGGTCTGTTCTGATGGAGTCACATTTTCCTTTTCCTGTCCCTGATTTTGCTCTGTTTGGTGCATCTCTTGATTGGCGTTTGACCTTTTTTTTCCCTTTATCTCGCACCGATCTGCTCACTACTTTATCAGAGCTGGTGGACACAGGGTCACTATCTTTATCTGTTTTGTGGTTATCTGCTTCAGAAGTCTCGACCCTTATTGTTTGTTCTTTATGTGACCCCAATTCATCCGTCCTCCCACACTTTTGCTCTTTATCACAGTGCTCTGCTTTCACATCATTATTTTTATCCATTTCAGTACTGCCTGCTCCTTCAGTCTCAACAGGCTGGTGTTCTATTGGTCTTTCCCTGTCTTCAACTTTACTGCTTTCAGTCTTTTCTTCCATTTCAGTGTTTGCTTCTGTGACTTTCTTGGCAGAGTTCATATTTTTCTTTCTTATTACTTGCTTTGTCCTGCTTCCAACAGGACCCCACTTTTCCGTTGTTGTTTCCCAGTAGTTCTTGTTCTGGCGAGCATGCATGGTACGGATGTTTTCCCCCAGGATTTTCAGCTCTTTCCGCACAAAGGGTTTAAATTTTGGATCCAATTTTGCCACCAAGGCAAAGTCTCTTCGAGCTTCATCTTCATTGCATAATGCAGCATTTGCCCGCGCCCTCTGGTACACTGCTTTAAAGTTACCTTTGGAGTAGAAATGAGAAGAAAAATGTGGAAATGACAGAAGTACTGACAGCTGCAGAAATGGAAGTAGGGGAAAGAGGAAGGTAAATGCAGAGGCTTATTTATATCCCTTAAACCAGGTGTGTCAAACTCATTTCCATTTTGGGCCACATCAAGGTCATGAATGTCCTTAAAGGGCTGGTTTGTGACAGAAAGTACTGATAATACTATATTTAACAAACTGTTAAAATATTAATAAATATCTCTCTGCATTTAACAAGTACTTCTTAAAAATCAAATAGTACTGAAAATATTTTCCCACTGATGTGATTTAGGACAATTTAAATAAACACTTATTTGATTTGACTTATCAAATAGTATTTAGGTGAATATTGTCCTCTAGAGTTTTGAGGGCTGGATTTGGACCACTGGCCTTGAGTTTGACACGTGCTTTAAACTCTTTTTTACATTTTATCACATTACATCCGCAAACTTCAATGTATTTTGTACAGATTGTATGGGGTGGAAACAAAACCTTTCACAGCAGTTACAGCTGCTGTTCTTTTGGGGTGTGTCTCATCTACCTGAAAACATTTGACTTTTTTATGCAAAATGGTTTAAGATCACTCAGATCACCACATACTACCAATAAGATTTAGGTCTTAATTTGAATAACAAATATAGTCCAGTTACAACCATTCCATCAGGCCACCATCAGGGACAAAAAGAGACTGCAGCATCTCGTACACCTGCAACAAGGTGATTGGCTGCGAACTCCCATCTCTCCAGGATGTGTACACCTCCAGGACACTGGGGCATGCAGGTTGGATCACAGCTGACCCTTCTTACCCTGGATGCAAACTGTTTGACCTGATTCTTTCAGACAGGGTCCATTCGGACCAGAACCTCTTGCCATAAGAACAGTTTCTTCCCCTCTTCTGTTGGACTCATGAACACTAACCCTAAGACTGTTGCCACTATTTTCTCTGTCTCAACCACATGACCCTGTGTTGTGTTCTCTGCACCAGTTTTTTCCAACTAAACATCACCTGCACTTATGTATATATAAATCTATTTATCAGATTTTATTTTTATTTATTGCACGCTTAGAAGTGTTTGTCTTGTTGTATTATTTATAATTATGTATATTTGTACTGCAGCAATTTCCTAATGTTGTAATGCTGCTCAACATTTGGTAATAAAAATCTCTCTAATTCTGTTGGATATTTAGAGTTTCTGTCCTGCTGGAAGGAAATACTTTTTCCCCAGTCTTAAGTGTTTTACAGCCTCAGACGGGTTTTATTCAGGTTTTCTTGTATATTTAGCTCCAGCCATTTTCCCATGAACTCTGACCAGGATCCCCATTCATGCTGAAACAAAACAAACATTCCCAAAGCACGATTCTGCAGCCACCATGTTTCATAGTAGGAAAAGTTCATTTAGGACAGTATTTATCTTCTACTGCACTCGAAGCTTACAAAGCCCAAATTCTTCCTTGATCTGTCAAACACCCTTCCTCTCCTGCTTGGCTTGTCTCAAACTCGAGTCTTACATCAGTCTCTTGGCTGCTTCTCTGTTTTCTGAACCTGCCTGTCAGTTTAGGTTGACACGCCTTGCTAAGTTTGCTGTTTGGCATACTTTCTTTTCACTTTTGGATGATGAAATTTGTAGTTTTACATGTGTGTGATATATTTGATTACCTAAACCCGCACTAAACATCTCCTGAACTTTTTCTCTTTTGTGTTGTAGTTGTACAGCCTTTTGTGCTGTACAACTTGGTCATTTTGATGCTCTTTGTTCTTTATTGTTCTCTAACAAACCTCAGAGTTCTTCACAGAACAACCAAATTCATTCAAATATTGAATTAAACAATCGAGGGCTCTGTTACCAATGATGTGACCACCTAATTGTACTAGATATTTCATTAAATAAATTTTGATTAGTAAATAAATATTTCATTAAATAAATTTTGATTAGTAAAAAAAAACACTTTGCTTTGATCTTTCACATTAAAACCCAATAGAACAATTTGAAGTTCATGGTTGTAACTAGACAAAATGTGGAAAAAGTTCACAATGCATAAACATTTTTGCATAGCTCTGTAAATAAGCAGCAATAAAACTTAAAAGCTGCACAATAAAATTCCAGAGTGAGGCTGAAGCATCTAAATCTAACTGCAGAGGTGAGACGAGTGACAGGAAAATGTCTGAGGAATGCTGAAGAGGACTAAATGATGAGAAAAGACAAACACCAAACAGCAATTTTACATCAGCCTCAACTATAAATAATTCATTGCAGAGGAAGCAAAAAGAAAATGTATTTTTGACTGTCATGTCCATGGGTGGGTGTTGGGGGAACAAAGAGAGACACAGGTTTGCGGTAGAGTCAGGTTTTGTGTTTTCTTGGTAAACAAAGAGATAAAGGATTTTTACAGTTTGAAGGGAAGGCCAGAGGTAAAACCTTTATATTTGTAAGCTTAACAAAGACAAAGAAACTTGTGTTCTTATTTCTGTATCAAGTGGGATTTTTTTGTTTGTTTTCAGCATCGTGCCAAGTGTGTAAAACTATTTCATTTTTCACTCCAAGAAATCCTACCTTTATGGCTCTTCAGCAGCCTGTCGTTTAGCTCCACCACTTCTTGGTATTGTTTCAGCTCTAGCATGCACTGACTGAGGTTGAGACTGAGCGGGAGACGCACCTTCTCCAGCGACTCCCAGTCCTCGCCGTGTTGTTCCACCTGCTGATGAAACGCAGTAGACGGGTGGTGCGCGGGGGGTGATATATGGCAGAGGAAATTTTGAAATGATTAAAACCAAACAAAAGTGCGTGAACAAACGTGTAAAAGGCAGAAAAGACATGATGAAGAGGATCCAGAGGATTGTAAGGTAAAGAAAAAAATTACGATGGAGCATGGGGGTTTGTGATGGAATAAGCGGATCTGCAGTGAGGTGGGCTGCAAGAGAAAGGTTGCTGAAGGAAGGAACGGTAGGAGCTTGAGAGCTGTGACAGCAACATCTCTGTGGATATCTGTTATTTTTAGCTCACTTTCTCTGCTCCTCAGTTTTCCAGCAAAACACTACTGCTCTTCTTAAAATAAAACCCAGAGCAGATCATCAGATATGACTCAAAGCTACAAGCCCTTCTATACCGTTTAGTGGTAAGATCTACGTCTTCATTTCAAATCTTGACTTCAAATCATTCAAATGACCGTGGCTCAGGTGGTAGGAGTTTGTTGCCAAAACCAGTGGGTTGCTGGTTCAAACCCCCACTCCATTCATCCCGGTCTTTATGTCCTTGGGCAAAACACCTGCCTTGCCTGCCGGTGGTGGTCAGAGGTGGCGCTGTGGCTACAATGTAGCTTAATACCATCGGGGTGTGATTGTGAGCATGAATGGGTGGATGATTGTATGTAGTATAAAGCAACTTGTGGTCCTCTGACTGAAAAAGCACTATACAAATGCAGGCCATTTATATTGAACCTGATAGTTGTAAAAGTATTCACACATGTTGAACCATTTCACTTTTTGTGACATTACAACCACAAACCTAAATGTGTTGTACTGAGATTTTATTTGACTAGATGAAATTTTTGATCTAAATACTACTTTATCTAAAGACACAAACAATATGGATGCAGGTTTCTTGAAATAAAAAAAACTCTGCTCAAATTATTATCCAGCCATTAACACATATAATTAAGATATCCATAAAAACTGCAAATTTTCCAGATATTTGAACAAGTTGAACAGAAGAGATATTTAGTAGTGATATTGCGGAAGATTGTCCGCTAAATTTTAAAATTCCCATTAAAAACATGTTTTGAAAAGTGAAGATCAGAATTAATTGTTTAAGAACTTTCAAGAACTGCTTAAGGTTTGAATGTGCTAAGGTTTTTTATTTGATTTGATTTTTTTTATCCTAACTCAGAAAAAAAACACACTGGCTCGGCTTCCTGACGGGGGCCTTGCTTTATTTATGAGACACTGGTGGCCACGTTCTACTTCCTAGGTACTAGATGAATAGTTACTGTCTTGCGCATTCTTGTACATCTGGTAATTGTCATGCTGCTGCAGATGGCTGAGACAAAGTGCTTTGCTTGATTCTTGTAGCGGATGTCTCACAGCATCTTATAATCACAGCCAAACCTCGCGAAAATTGCGGTGCAATAAAGAAGTTTTTTGCGTCAAATTAGACAAATCTTATTCCAAAAATAAAACTTCTTCAAAACGTAAACCACAACAACTTACAAGCAAAACAAAAAAATATATATTTACACTTTTACTGGTGGAACTCAATCTTAATATTTATATGACACTTACACTAACTTTCATACTTTACCACTGTTTTGTCACAGACTATTCGCACCACCCTAAAGTCATTGGAGCGGCTTTATAATCGTGCTTTTAAGATTCTTGACAAAAAGTCAGTGAAGTTTCATCATTGTTCTTTTCTAGCTTTATAAAAAAGCTTCGGCAACTTAAAACTCTTCTTTGAAGTAGAACTGGCATGAAATGTATGTTCTCTTTTGTACACCCAGGTACAGTGCAGTTCGGATGCGGTCTGGACTCCATGATGTTTGTTTGTTGTTTGCCTGTTACCGTAGCTCTTCGCGCCACGGAGGGAGGGACTCGAAAGGTGTAGTTCAGGGAATGGGGTAATTGGCTGAAACTCAACACGTAATATGCCGAAACGTGTCGTCATATGCCGAACTGCCCAACAACCCGTTTCTGAGCACTAATTTTCACTATGTAGGCAGACATACCCCGGAACAAAGGAAAGACTAATCAGTTTTTTTAACCCTTTAGGGGCCATAGGCAGGCTGGGGGAACTAAAAGATACGATCAAAAACCTCAAAAAAATGCACATTTCATGCCAGGTCCACTTTAAATGAGTGAATATACTTGCTCCTGAGCCTCTTTATATATATATATATATACTGTATATTTATATATATATATATATATATATATATATATATATATATATATATATATATATATATATTATATATATATATATATATATAACAAAAATATAAAACAAAAAGCATCACAAAGACCAGGACTATACTAGAAAGGTCAGGGAGAAAGTTGTGGAGAAGTTTGAAGAGTAGTTAGACTAAACAATAACTGTTCAATCCATTATCTGGAAATGGAATATGAAAAATAGGACAGCTGCTATTTCAGCAAGAGATCTTTGAACTGACAGGGAAGAAGAGAGCTTTAATCAGACAAGCAGCAAAAATTATATGGTAAATCTGAATGACAGAACTCTGCGGCTCACGTTGAAGAATTTGTTCAAAGGGCAACTATTAGTTATTAACTCACTAGGGAAAATGTATGTCTTGAGTAACAATATCCAAAGTGTTTGCTACAGCGAAGCATGGCGGCGACAGTATCAAGATATCGGACGTGTTTCTTCACCATAAGCAGAGATTGAAGACAGAACAAAACACAAGAAAATCAAAGAAGGAACCCCTATTAGATTTTGCAAAAGAACTGGGACTAAGGTGGAGCTTTAACTTCCAGCAAAACAACATCCCTGAACAGACAGCCGTAACTACAACAGAATAGCTTAGATCCGAGCATACTTATGTGTTGGAATGGCCCAAAGTGCAGATCTAAATGTGAATGATAGCCTATGCCAGAACATTAAAACTACAGATCAGATGTTGTCTGTCTTCTCTGTGCCTGAGCTATTTTACAAAGAATTGACAAAAATATTGACCTCTAAATGTGAAAGAAAAAGATATTAGAAAATGTGGAGACGAACTCTAAAAGGACTGCAGCAGTAATTATATTTAAATGTAATTCTATAAGTTTCTATACTTCTTAGATTTTTACATACACAAATCATCTGAGAATAATTTATCATTTTTCTTACACTTCAAAATTACTTTATTTGGGTTTATCACATCAACACCCTATAAATTAAACTGATGTTTGTGGTTGTAATGTGACAAAAAGTGAAAAAGTTTAGGAGGCAGTCATACTTTTCTATTCTAGAAAAAGTATTTGTTTTACATGATAACCTGTATTCTGTTACATACCTTGTTTTGCAAGAAGTCCACATATTCCAAAGCCTCCTTGAACTTGACGAAACCTTCTTGAAAGCGATGCTCTTTGATGAGAAACTTTCCCTCATTCTCCAGCAACATGACCAGTCGTAACATCTGCTGCCAGTCCTTCTCCTCTATTTTATCACAAGCGCCGAGCTTGACTACAGAGCTGCTTTCTTCCTCCTTGACTCCCTCAGATGGTCTAACCTTTTCTTCTTCAGATTCCTCTTTTTTAGCACATTTCATCTCAGATGAACTAAGTTGCTCTCCTGCTTTAGTTGCAGTGGTTGCACTTTCAAAGTCATTTTCAGTTTCTTTCTTTTTTGTTTCAGCTTTCTCCTCCTCTTCTTCATGTTGTACCTCTTCCTCCTCCTCTTTAATATCAATTTCCATTTTCTCCAGCATGTTCCAGTACTGCTCCTTCTCCTCCCAGTACTTCTCCTTCATGCGCTCCGACAGGGCCTTCAGCTCTCGGCGAATAAGCGCTGCAAGAGTGATGTCCAAGTGGGCCACCATGTTGAAGTCTCTCCGGGCCTCCTTTTCGTTCCACACAGCAGCGTGAGCCTTGGCCCGCTTGTAGTAGCCCTTCACACAGTCTGAAAAGCAGAAATTCGAGTCGCCACATGAAATTCATGACACAGTTGTTTAAATAAAGTTTTTATTATTCATATTTAAGTAAAAATCTTCTCTCTAGATGCTGAGGTTGCAATGTGGCAAACTGCTACCTCAGCTTATATCTCTAACACGTCATGAATTTGCATGCATCTGAAATGAGGCGTTCATCTGCGTTGTCATTCAGGCAAAAATAATTCTGTTTTAGGAGACCAACAGGGCTTTGACTTATATCATCTGACAGATGGCTCTACCTGATCTAACCTGCTCGGATAGCACTACCCTATCTCTGATGGAAAACATATTTAAACCGCTCTTTTAAATGTTTGTTATTTCATGAAGTTATTAAAAGCAACAAAGGTAACAGTGCGTTGAAAAAGTATTCATATCCCCAGATTTTTTTCTAAACAAACTTTATCGTATACTATTTAGGTTTTTATGTGATACACAAATTTAAAATAATGAGCAACTGTAGGGCAGATGAAAATTTACTTGTAGTTTTGTTTTTTTACATAAAAATCTTAGGACCTCAGTTCACGTCCAAATCCCAAGTGCCAGTACTTTGCATAACCAATTTTCCCTACAACTGTAGGTCTTTTTGGACTACTGGTTTTGTCCATCTCCAACCATCTCCAATTTTTTTTAAGGGCTGAAGATCAGTAGATTTGATAAATAGCTTATGTGAAAACCGACTCAAGTTAAGATTTTGTCACAGATTTTCAATTGGATTTAGGTTTGGGCTATTAGCTTTTATTGAAAGCATACTCTCGTAGCTCTGGCTGCTTGTTAAAGCCTTTTATCCAGGAATGTGAAACTGTCTCCACATCAACTCTGATCAGCTTCCCTGCCCTGATAAAAAAACATTCACCACAAGATGATCCTTACACCCATATTTTTCTTAATGGCGATATTTTGTTCAGGGTGGTGTTATGTGCAGTAGATGTAGTGTTTTGAGGTGTTGGTCTGTCACATTAAATCCCAATAAAACACAATGGATTCTGTGTTTGTAACAGGAAAAATGTGAAAAGGTTCATGAGTTTGAACACTCTTGTTGTGATGCATTGCCACAGAAAAAGTGTCAGTACTTCCTAGGCACACACCTTGTGCTGGGACAGAGAAGGAAATTTGAATTTTTCGGGCTGGAGGTGGAACAGTAGAGACCAAATAACTTGGGTATGTGCCATATTTAAAACTTTTTACCTCAAGACAACAATGAGGCTCAGTATTAATAGAAAAAATAATTATAGAATAACATGAATTAATTGTTTCTGATCTTCCTGCTGATTCACTTCAGACTCATTGGTTCATGATGATTATGTAATGAGTACATTGGAGTTTAGTGAAGGCCTCAAAATTGTCATTTTTCAACAAAACGCAGTTTGTGACTCTAGGTATTTTAGAACATATTCAATTTCAATTTAGTTTATTTATGTAGTGCCAATTCACAACAGATGTTATCTCAAGGCACTTGACAAGAAACGTTAATTGAATACAATTATACAAACATTCCAATCAGTTAAAAGTTTTGTATGTAAGAAATCCCTGCAGATTGTGTTTAGTTAACAAATCACCTGGCGTTTACGAAAACTCCTTAGAGTTAAGCTTCCAAGGTTGGTAAGGGTAAATCAGAATCAGAAATGCCATTGAGTGTAAAAAAAATATTTAAATGAAAATGGGCATTTATAAATTTGATGAGAAATCAATTTGCAGATAGATGAAAATGACATTTCTTGCGCTGTGTTCTCATGTGGAAATGATGAAACAGCAAAGAAAAAGGCTACATTTAGAAGAAGACACTGTTAAGCGTCATGATGTACCTCTATGTTAGCTCTCTTGTTACAGAAAGCAAAGCTAGTTATTGACCATTAGGAATCTGGTCAAGGACTGAAATCCTTATGGTTGGAATACTCTATTTGAATTTTTTTTTTTTACACTTTGTTAACCAAACTGATTTGACAAGAAGCCAGCAACTTATATTTATCATGCAGCAAAACTGTGACATTCTTTAAATCTATCAGTTTATAACACCAGCTTCCAAGATGTGTTTATAGAAAAACCCCACTGTGTTCTTGCACTGCAGAGCCTCTGTCTTCAGGCTAGATATACTCGCTGATGCTTTTTCTGTTCCTCAGCATTTAATTTCTGTCTATGCTAAATTTTTATTCAGCCAGCAGTTAAACAGATTTCACTGTCGCCGCCGGCAACAGCAGAAACACTGCATCGAGCCCGCCGTTTCCACAGAGCCGCTATGCTGAGGGGATGAAACAGGAGAAAGAGCGGCTGACTTAAAATTCTGCAGACAACATGACACTGATGACAGAAGAAAAAAACAACACAGCAGCAACTTAGAGGAGGAGGAGAGGGTGATGAAAGGCCCTAGACAAGTGACAAAAAAGGCTAGAAAAACAGCAGGAAGGTGAAAGTGTGAGACACAATAATAACATTTAAACATAATGTGGGGAGCTGCGGGGCCAGTTGAGGCGTGTTAAATTCAACAAGTGGAGAGCAAAAACTGCCCTGTAACATGTACTATGCCTTACAAGGTAATCATCAGGTTAGTTTTTGTCAGGTTACAGCTTCAAACCTCAATGTATTTTGCGGGGATTTTATAGGATAGACCAACACAAGTTTCATACGGTGTTGGCATAAAAGAAAAGCTATACAAAGCTGACCTTTAAACGGGATAATTTATTTATCTTTCTTCTTACCAGTCCTCTATAAGGTTCGCCACAGGTCATGCGCGTGATAAAGCAAACGCAGAATAGGATGATCTGGTCACACAAGACTAAAACAGAATTTCTTGGCATTTATGAAACATCCTTTGTGTGAAAGAAACTTACATTGCAGCCTGAAACCACAGTTCTAGCAGTGACACAGAATTGTGGCAGCGTTAAGCTGTAGGGTAGCTTTTCCTCAGCAGGAACAGGGATGCTGGTCAGAGTTCAAGGGAGGATGGATAAGAATACGTTCCATACAGATCAAAATATAAGACAATTCTGTTTTTAGAGGCTGGAAATGACCCAAGACTGGGGAAAAGTATCATTTTCTAGAAGGACTATCCTAAACATAAGACCCATGCACAGAGAGTAGAACAACAGCCCCACACTGAAAGAAATTTTGCAGTCACTCATAAATATAGAAAAGTCATGAGAACTAGAAACACTCTGACGATGACAATTAACAAAAATAATTAAAAAAAAGTTGGCAGGCAAGACAGCAGTGATAAGGCATGACAGGTGAATCTGGCAAAGAATGAGGGAAACTAACTGGCTTAAAAGTACTATGAGGGTGATCAACTGAGTCTTAACATAGTGCAGCTTTGTGTTGATATGGGCTTGGGGAACTCGGGGATGAATTTGACCAGAATGAATACAGAAAGACCTTAGAGAACTCAATGAACATATATGAGAACGAAGGCGCAGAACACACCAGCATAATTAAATGCTAGGAAAATCTAAACTAAACAATAGACAGGATAGGGGCCTCAGTTACAAAGCTTTGCATAGAATCCTCACTAAAACTGTTCTTAAGCTCAACAAAAAAGAATATACTAACGCAAAGAAAATGTTTTGACCCATTAAACCGCGATTTCGTAGAGCTTCACGCAGTTTCTGCTTCATAAAGCACACTGTCCACAGAAATGTGTATAGGTGATTTTGGATCCTATCCTGCCTATTACCCACCCACTTTCTGCCATAAAAGGTCAATGCAACGCACAGAATGAATATTCTGTGTAAACTTGCTGATTTATTTGCATGGCATGGCAACCCAGATGTCAAGATATTGCAATTCCACTGAGACTGAAATCGAGGTGCTTGTGAGTGACGTGGAGTCACAGAAAATGTATTCATTTATATCAGTCAATGTTTATCTATTTAGAGCTTTTCACAGCCAAAAGGCAACCACGGCGCTTCACGGTAAAAGACAAAAATATAGTTAGTGATGAGAAATGTGTAACAAGATAACAAGAGTAAAGAGATTGAAATGAAAAAAAGTACCAGTAAAAGCAATAAAACAAGAACAATGAACATAACGCTTGAATAAGTAAATAATGATATTGGAATAAGAGCAAATAAAACAAAAACTAAATTGCAACAGAATTTAAGATTCAGCACTTCTAGTTGTTTAAAGCCTGCCAAAAAGAGGTGTTTTTTTTGTCTATTCTTAAAAGTATTATCTGTGCAAAACATTATTTGGGGGTCAAAAACAAGAGCTGAAAAGGATCATGTTGTTCCAATGGTGTGTCTGACATTAAAAAGAAGTTGGAGACAAAGAGAAAGATAGCATGTCACAGCCAGGTTGAACTGCAGGGGGGTGGAATGGTCCTGGCAGTTCGGTAGATCAAACACTGGGCCCACTTCAGCACATAGATCAAATAGAATTGATTTACGGAATCTTAATTAGCTGATCTGACTGTCACCATCATGGGCCAGTGTCTACTGTGCCCAAAGTGTGTTTAAGCAAGATTCTTAGAGCTCTTAAAGCTGCACACAGTTTTCCGTGACCTTTTTTTCTTATAAATTACAAATTTTGCATAGAATGGGACTTACAACCCCATTTTGCGCACAAGCAAGCTCTATAAATGAGACCCCTGCTCTCTATTCAATCTGATTGAGCCTGAGCTATAATATATCAAGGAGTGGGTAATGTCAGTCTTTAGATGAGTAAAGCTACCGCAGAGAGAATTCCCAAAAGAACTGCTGTTGACGAGAAAGCTGCAGTGGTTCCACAAAGCTTCCACTATTAGGGCTGAATATATATGCATGTTACTATTTTCAGTATTTACTTGAAAAATAACACTGTATTCTATTCCTCCACCACTTTATGCACTTCTTTGTGTTGGCCTGTCACATGAAATCCCACAAAGTAGGTTGATGTTTGTAGTACTGGTGAGAAAAAGTGTGAAATGATTCAAAGAGTGTATGATCATGCCCTGGTCCATTAATGCAGTTGTTTGGTTCATAATTATTGATTTACCCTCAACTTCATTTAACCTTGTGTTTTCATCCATGCAACAATATTGTCATTTGCAGTAAAAGTGGGGGAGAGCCAAGGCACATACAAACCAACACAGAATAATACAAAATACTATAATACTGGAAATCCAGGCTCTTGAATCCAGGCTGTCACAGTGCATTCTGTTTCAGGGTATGGGGGAACTCTTGCTGCTCATAAGTAGCGGTTGTGCCTACTTGCAAGGCTCCTCTGGGCTCATATGACTAGCCATGAGTGTGACAGTGCAATTCCCAGGGCTGCTCCAGCTGTAAAACCTGTGGTAATGTCAACCTCATGTCCTCCTACGCACTCTCACACAACTTAGAGCTGCAAAATCCAGCATCTGCTGATGGAAAGTCAGACATGTTTTAAAAATTCAGTTGAAGCTGCTTAATACAAATCTAGACCATCCCTGTTTGTTGAATGGGTCAGAGTCCTTCATACTACGAGAATCATGTCCCAGGAATTCATCTAGGTGCCTGGATTTAAACTAAGGTTAATTGGTCTCTCTAACTTGTTCTTTGGTGTGTGTGTGTGTCTGTCTGTGTGTGTGTGTGGGGGGGGGGGGGGGGGGGGGTTTGATGGTTGCTTGGCCAGTGTGTTTCTGGGTTGCCCTGCAACGGACAGGCCTGGTGTATACTTGCCTTTCGCCCAATGACCAATGGAGATGCAACCCTGTAAGAGTAAGCGGCTATAAATGATGGGTATGGATGGATGGATGGATGGATGATTTTTGTGTACCATAGCTCTACTTATACTCATTTTTTGTATATTCTTAATTATAAATATTAGCTAAAACACTTCTGCAAGGAAGCAAGGTTTTTCCACCAACTTGTTAAACTAAGCTAACCCTACTGTATCATCAGAAATAACAGTCCTAATTAAATAACTTGAAATATAATAGATTTCTAATCATATGGTCTCATTTTATATGTAAAACAAGCCAGAGTGGGTAGATGATTTGGCGTCATTGTTGTATTTTTTACTTAAAAATATTTGGATCATATCAGAAAGGTTTTATTGCAGAATGTGTGAACAGATTCACATTACCAAATTGCACCTTACTAGTCATACGAGTGACGTCAAAAATGCTCACTAGTGGCACAGTTTTGTTTTTTACCAGTGTAACTAGTAGAAGAAAGTTTGTCTCACTAGTGAGCTTCTGAGCATCACATGTAAAGTCTATGGCTGTACTAATGTGCATCTGTGCATCATTAGTTTGCAACTAGCACGCTACTAGAATGCAATTACACACTACCAGTGCTACCAGTGCGTGACTACACACCACTAGTGGGACATTTCTGTAACATGTAAGACATTTCTGCACACTAGTAGGACAACTCCATAGCACAACATTCCCCACATCTTGACAAGTGTCACTGTAATAAAATAATCAGGTGTAATGGTAAGCATAATTGCATTAGTGCAGTTACATTTGATATTAGCGCAGTTACATTTGATATTAGTGCAGTTACATTTGATATAAATATGAATATGAACAATATTTGAATGATAGATTAATTGATTAAAAAAACTACTTGGGCTGATAGGTTAAAAAACAAACTGTGGATGTCATGTCTAGGAGTAGAATTTTTAAAAAAATGTTTTCACTAGAGAATTTTATAAAATAATACGGCCTTATTTAAGACAGGAAAGTCTGCAGTAATCTTGTTGTATTAAAACGTATTGATATTCCATTGAAATGGTTCCTTAACTTCGGTAAGAAGTATAGAATAAAATCCTTGTGAGCATCATTAAACAAAAACAAAGCTGTTATGATATATAATATTGAGTGGATATGTTTTGACATTTCAAAATGAATGCAATCCATTAATACACAAACGGTTTCAGGCATAACAGTAAAGGAAAAAATTCTGTACTGTCAACATTATTTGGCTAATAAACCTTAAGGACAGGAATTAAGTTTAAATGCAATTTGAATAGAAATTACATTAAAACACCAAACATAGGCTGATAATAGGTTGTGCTTTCTTCATTTTCTATAGATTTGGGGCTCATCGGATAGCCTTGAGCTTAGACGACTGCGAACATATGGTGAGTGTTGCTGGTTCACATCTCTTGAGTGAATAATCCCCTCACACTGTTAAATCACCTCAATGCACAAGATTAACCTTAGCGCCTCTGAAGCAGCTGCTAACCTCGGAGTTAGGATAAAGCAATGCAGCTGTGGGAGTGTGAAACTTGGTGACGCAGGGAAAAAAGACGAAGATAGAGAAAAAGACAGAACACACTGTTTCACTTCCTTGTGGAAAAGATACATTAAATACACAATTAACAGCATAAGAATTACCCAACATGAAACTTAAAGCATTATTTCCACATTGAGTTTGTTGTTACCTTTGTGTTTCTCCAGCAGCTCAGTTGTATGCTCTATGACTTCATAGTACTCCTCCAGCTCCAACATACACTGGCAGTAGTTCAGTTCCAAGGGAACAATCATTCGTCCCAAATTGATGTAGTCCACATCACCTGGCATCTCCTAACACAAGAAGTGATGGGAGAAAGAAAAGAAGATGCAGTTCCTTGTAAAATTGAATTATTTTATGGTTTTGGTGTTTTTTGTTTTGTTTTTGTTTTTCACAGATTCAAACAAAACGATTATGGACAATGACTATAACTAAAAAAACCTCTTAACAATGTTTATGCTTTCATAAAGACTGCGTGGACACCTTCATCATATGTTTGAATATTTTTGAAGTGTCCATCATTTATTGGACATCAATGAACACTAAGTATTATACAAAAATATCACCTACATGTCCACAATGAAGAGTTTATTTCAGTTATCCAGGAATCACACTTCTCCGCTCAGACTAGTCGAATCTCTGGTGCAAGTGGAGCATCGTGGCTTTTGTTGTGGCCATTAAAAAGTGGACCAAATCTTCAACCATAGGGAATTCCTGAGGGGTCAGTGTGTATGACTCTGTGGCCTACTTGTTGTTCGTGAATCTGGAGAGAGCATACAACCATGTATGCCTATACAATCCTATGCCTAAAGAAAGACCTGTTTCTGGATTCCTGGCACAAAGCACGAGTCTTTTCCTGGTGTTCATTGAACTCTGCCTTTACTGTAATGCTGCAGCCTGAGACCTGCTGGTTCATAGTTGCTCTGGTGCTGCCACTAATTACACTCATCATGTTCACCTATGCCTAATTATTGCCTGCTTCCTATCACTCCTGTCTACACCTATATAAGCTCTCTCCTGCCAGATTATCCCTAGGCTTGAGCTGTGGATGTTTGGCGTTTGTTCCTGCCTAACCTTATCTTGACAAGCATTCTTTTGGAAAACCATTGCCTGCTTTTTGACCTTACATTTGACGCAGATGGGATACCTCTGCTTTCCCTTGCCTCAGATTCTGCTGACCTGGATTTATCTGGACTGTGTGCAGTTGGATTCTCACTGAGTGTAACCTTGTGTTCTTGTCTTCCGAAACTGAATCAAGAGGAGCTTGAATCCCTTTCTCAAGAGAAATAATACTTCTTGCTAAAAACTTTTGTTGTTAAACTCCAGAAGCTAAATACATTATTTAAAGTCACAGTGTCTGGTTGAACTATCCTGTTTGTGGTGTTCATGGACAGGATCTCAATGCACAATAATGGAGAGGATGGCCTCCAGGGTGCACTGCAAAGTTCCAGCTCTATGTAACGCATATAGGACAAGAATCGGTTTCTCTAAGTCCAAGGCCTTGGGTTTTTGACCAGAAAAGGTTGGACCGCTCCCTCTGGGTTGGGAGACAGTCTCTGCCTGAAGTAGAGGAGTTTAAGTATCTAGTTGTCTCATTTATGAGGGAAGAGGAGATGGATTGAAAGATCAGGGGCTTTGTATGCAGAAATGTCTAAATAGTTAACATATATGGAGCATAACCTGAGTAATCAAATGCAAGATACAATTAATCAAATAAGCATTCTCCAGGGTTGCCTGGGCTCAGCTTTAGAGACAGGGTGAGGAGCAAGATAATTTGGGAGGACCTTAAAGTAGAGCTGCTGCTTCTTCACATTAAAATGAGTCAATTAAGGGGAACCACAAATCATTAACTGGAAGCTGGTAAAACAATGGTGTCCTTTACCGCAATTGAGCAAGCTTAACATCAACGTGGAAGGTGTTATGCTCAGACGGGAGAAGGATTCAGCGGTTAAATCATAATTAGACGATTATGCAGTCAAGGTGATGCTTTCAAACCAAAGGACACTGTACCATACCAACTGTTCATCGTGATATGTGGTTGTTTACATTTTGGCCTTAATTTCATTTTCTGTTTAGATTTTTTAAATTCTTGACATTTTAATTTTACCATTTGTTTTATTAATTTGTGCACTGGATTTTTTTTCTTTAAGTTCTGTTTATTTTAGTTTCAGGTTTTTCCCTTTGTTTAACCTTATGGTCCCCTTTGCTCCCACTATGCTTATCTTGGGATATATATAAAATAAAAATAAAAACATGGTGGTGAAATGAATTTTGCTTTTGGGCTATATCGCCACCAGTGGTACTAGTGCATATCACAAAGTGGATGGAAAAATTATCAATGAGGGTTACCTTCAAATTCAGTTTCACTGAAAAATCAATGGATGGTAGAAACTGGAACACAATTTGATGTTCCAGCATAAAAAAAATTATTACAATTATGGAATAATTTCCTCAAAACTCAACTTGGAATTGATATGTTTTTTTTAACGTAGGGCAATGGCTTTGACACCAACCTGTCTGAACATAAATATATAATGCTTAAAAGCAATAATGATTGTAACATTTGTATGTAAATTTACATACAACTTTTGATTTAGGAATCCTGAAGACTAGTTTGTTTTTTTTATTCAGCCAGCTATCCAACCACAAGCCTTTAAGCAGGCTCACAGGCAAACCAAAATTGAATGCATGAATCTCCCCCTGGTCAAAAAATTACTTTCAGGAATCTCTTAAAAAACAAAAAATAGATTTATAACCCTGATCTATCCCTTTCGGTCCTCCTCCATCCGTTACTCACCCTAGACTGCACAGTTTTTAGTAGAAGAACAGCTTCCTTGTACTTGCTGGCAGCCTCTCTGAATTGTTTCTGCTTGACCAACGCGTTGCCCTGCATGTGCAGAACGGGCACCGTCTGCAGTTTTTCATCCTTCTCCATCATCCATGATTCTCTGTGGTAGGACAAGGGGTCTCCTACCTGGAAGCAACAGGGGGAAGTAGGAGAACGCTGCAGGATAAACATGTAACAGAGAAACAATACAAACTCTCCAGCGATAGAACAAAACAGTGATCCAAAATCATTTTTTGATATGTTTTATGAATATGTGACTTATAATTGGGTATAAATGTTAACTGCAGTTAAGAAAATGATATCAATTTGCTAACTTCTCAACTTTCTTAAAATACTAATAAAAACAGCGCAAAAGAAACATCGTAAGAGCTTAATTTCTTTAAAGTTTTTTGCTCTACAAAATAATTCTATACACATTAAAATTTAAACTAAACTGACTTTAATAGATCTTTTTCACTATTCATTTAGTGTATAGGACTTTTTGTTTTTGCTTAAACATTTTACTTTTAAAGGTCTATTTTTAAAAGAGCAAAAAGTCTAAATGTTTTCCCTCACGAACTTTTACAGCGAGACTGTACAGCTGCATTTATTTAAGCTAAACATCTAAAGTTTTCTGCAATGAAAAGACATCAAAAGTAGAGAAGCATCTTACGAATTGATTGCCCGACTAGTTTTAACTCTTTAAATTAGTTTTTTTTCCGAGAAGGAAAAGGCTTTTTATCTGAGCTGTCAGTGCATTTTTTATGTTTCCTTTTTATCAACAAGGTTTTGTTGCACAGAGAAGGAGAACATTTTATTTTTCTTTTGCTTTTGTTTTACAGAACCCCTAAATTGCAAAAACACAAAAGTTCAGGAAAACGTAACTTTTATACAGAATTGATACAGGTGCTGTTCATTTGGCCCTTTCATTAATCTGTACTGAGATCTGTACTGAGATTCGTTTTTCGTTTTTTTTAGTGCGGGAAATACAAACTCTGGAATTTGCCCTTTATGACCATTTTTAAGGTTTGTGGCGCAATGTCAATGTAATAAAAATAAACCACATCCGAAGAGGCTAGTATACTGATGGTTTTAAAAACTCACTAGCCAAAACAGTATAAAAAAACGGACTGAGTGTCAGATGGTGAACCATTAGTAACAAGCAGTTATGTTGAGCGACAGGTACCGTCTTAAAATTTTAATATTATATACAAAGTACATCATGTTTAACATGTAAACACAGATTTTGTTCACGGTATGGTTTAATAAAAATATTATAAAATTTTAATTTTAACCAGGCACGAAAATGATGTTATGTTTACATCTACCAGCCAGTAGCGGGCGCCATGGCAGGTTGACAGAGGCGCCTTGCTTACGAGGTCATTGTCCTTCCATGGTCAAAGAAACCAGTTAAACGGAACAAACTTAACTCACGTAACCGTGGCTGCCCGCATTTGCGCTCTGTTCACCTTTCACCCATCATAGTAGCATAGGTCCGTAGCATGGTGGCATTCCTTTAGCCATGGGACTGGAAATGCATAACGAGCATTTGACTTTTTTTAATTGTATATAAATATATATTACTTAAATGCTTATGCGAGTTAGTACCTGCTACCCACTGAAGCTGCAACTACCTAGCAAATTACCATCCATAGATAATGCTTTGGATCTAAACAACTATTTTTGGATATAAGCTTGATACTTACTACATTTAGTTGACTTACATTTAAACTGGAAATTTGCCCCCAAAGTAGCTGCTGCCAGCTCCTGCTCCGCTATTACTTCTAAAATACAGTGGTGTATTCAGGGAAATTTTTGACCGAGGGAAGGCATCAAGGTACCTCCCATGTATCCTTGGTCAGTTAGGTTAATGGTAGACAAACGGAGGACACACGCCTCCGTAGAATATCAACATTGGATCACACCTTGTGTCCCTCATGACGTATCTCCTAGGCAACAGTAGGGGGAGCAAGGCATCAAGGCAAGGTTCCTTGAGAAACATCCACAGTCTCTATATGTTGCAACAATATGGCCGGCATACTCAATCCCAACTCATTATATATGGATGTGCTCCCTCCGCGTCACATAGTGATGCGTGGGGTACCCTCCTTGCGTCATTTTTGATGCACTCAGAGCAGGCGAATAGCTGTATGGTTGTGGTCCTTTATTGTAAACATCTAAAGTTTGTTTTGTTTCAGAGCCGGTCGATCTAGCTTACTTTGTCAGAAGAGCATACCGTACGTTGAGTTATCTAACCAATTTTTACCAACCCACAAGTTTTATGTTCTAACCTTAAGGTCACACGTCATTACACCATTGTGTGACGTGGAGGAAGCCTGACTATGCGTTCATATATGACGAGTTGGGAGTGAGAATGTGTTGATCAAACACACGCAGAAACAACGACTTTCTTCCTGGATCGGTGAACTAGCTAACTTAGCTAACGTTAGCTAACAGTTAAACTCCTCTACAATACATTACTCATTGGACACAGTTCGGGTTGGTCACTTGGCATATCGGCAGCGAACCAGGCAACCCAATGGCTGGAATAATGTTTTTGTTGCTGCAACTACAACCTAGTTAAACTTCTCGCTATCATGCTCATGTTCCATATCCAACCTTTGAGCATCCAAAAATAAATACCGATAAACATGAGTAATGGTTTAAGATATACACAAGTTATGGCTAAAGCAATTGCTCGTGAGTTCTTTAGTAATGGATAATCATGGACACAAGTCTGATCATTTTAGCATAGTTTTACGGCTTCTACTCACAATTTACTCAAAGTGAACATGGTTATTTTAATCCCAAAAAAAATTGAACCAAATGAAAGTTAGCAGTAAGTTTGATTCGAAATTGTGAATCATTTGTATTTCAGTAGACTGAACTAACGCAAAGGAGGATCAGAATAACTATCAATGAAAATGACATGCATCATAAAAGTCTTTACTGACATGGCATTGATGAAATGTAATGCTGAGTTATGTAAGAACTAAGTTTGAGAAATAAGTTTGAGAAATAAGTAAGATAAATAAATAGGCTAAGAGTCCAAGTGGCTACATGGAACCACACTAAAACATAACATAACTTAAAAATACTACTTAATGTTATATTTTTAAATGACTACTACGAATAAAAAACACATTAATTACTTATTTCTTGTAAACTACTTTGATATTTTGTGTTTTCAGTTTTTATGTCAATTTCTTGATTTATTCTTGCAAAATTGTACAGTCGTGGCCAAAAGTTTTGAGAATGACACAAATATTAGTTTTCACAAAGTTTTCTGCTAAACTGCCTTTAGATCTTTGTCTTAGCTGTTTCTGTGATGTACTGAAATACAATTACCAGCACTTCATACGTTTCAAAGGCTTTTATCGACAATTACATGACATTTATGCAAAGAGTCAGTATTGCAGTGTTGGTCCTTCTTTTTCAGGACCTCTGCAATTCGACTAGCCATGCTCTCAATCAACTTCTGGGCCAAATCCTGACTGATAGCAACCCATTCCTTCATAATCACTTCTTGGAGTTTGCCAGAATTAGTAGGTTTTTGTTTGTCCACCCACCTCTTCAGGATTGACCACAAGTTCTCAATGGGATTAAGATCTGGGGAGTTTCCAGGCCATGGACCCAAAATTTCAACGTTTTGGTCCCCGAGCCACTTAGTCTGCTCCATCGTGCTGGAAAATGCATTGTTCTACATCAAACTGTTGTTGGATTGTTGGAAGAAGTTGCTGTTGGAGGGTGTTTTGGTACCATTCTTTATTCATGGCTGTGTTTTCGAGCAAAATTGTAAGTGCCTTTACATCCCTTGGATGAGAAGCAACCCCACACATGAATGGTCTCAGGATGCCTTACTTTTGGCATGACACAGGACTGATGGTAGCGCTCACCTTTTCTTCTCCGGACAAGCCTTTTTCCAGATGCCCCAAACAATCGGAAAGATGCATCATGGGAGAATATGACTTTGCCCCAGTCCTCAGCAGTCCATTCACCATACTTTCTACAGAAGATCAATCTGTCCCTGATGTTTTTTTGGAGAGAAGTGGCTTCTTTGCTGCCCTTCTTGACACCAGGCCATCTTCCTAAAGTCTTTGCCTCACGTGCGTGCAGATGCGCTCACACCTGCCGGCTGCCATTCCTGTACTGCTCTGCACTGGTGGCACTCCGATCCCAAAGCTGAATCCTCTTTAGGACACGATCCTGTCGTTGCTGGACTTTCTTGGATGCCCTGAAACCATCTTAACAAGAATTGAACGTCTTTCCTTGAAGTTCTTGATAATCCTATAAACTGTTGATTTAGGTGGCATCCACAAAAATCTAACCACAAAATACTTCCTGTGAAGCCATTTTTATGCAACAAGATGATGGCTGCCGATGTTTATTTGCAGGTGGTTAACAATGGAAGAACAATGATTTCAGCCATCACCCTCCTTTTAACATGTCAAGTCTGCCATTTTAACCCCATGAGCCTGACATAATGATCTCCAGCCTTGTGCTCCTCAACATTCTCACCTGAGTTAACAAGACGATAACTGAAATTATCTCAGCAGCAGGTCCTTTCATGACAGCAATGAAATGCAGTGCAATTCTTATGGCAAAGAAGGACTATGCAATTCATCTGATCACTGTTCATAACATTCTGGAGTATATTCAAATTGCTATTATAAAAACTTAAGTAGGAACATTTCAAATTTCCAATATTTATGTAATTTTCAAAACTTTTGGCCACGACTGTACTTCGTGGCTAACCAGAGTTGGTCCAAGGCTTTATGAGTCCTAAACATATTTCGATTCAAGAGCCTTCCGACTAAAAAAACCACGATGACTTCTGTAATATCATTCTTGTTTATCAACAGAAATCATATCTAACCATTAATTGCATTTAAAATGGGAAATATCCATACAAAATAATCAAATGTGTAGTGCCATGAAGTCTTTTCTCTATACATAAATATATTGAACGCATGCACGTTCAAAAATCATTAAATTATTCTTTAAAGAAATCTATATTCTTCCATCTTAAGCTAAGGTGATTGAAGGTCGATGTAGAAAGGTGGCCCACAAGAATGGCTAGGCTAATAGTTTAACCCATTTCCACAACAAAATATTTTACCTAAAATTAAATGTTTTTGTGTGATTAAAAACATTTACTTATTAATTTTAAATGACAACTATCATAAGATTATTTCTGCAGGATGGCTATAAATGTACTTATGATTGCAATTGTGTACTTCTTGGGAGCCCACTGCTGGTTTAGAGGCCTCTAAGCAGTTGCTTAGTTCGACCTGAACCAACTCTGATTCTAACAAGTTTTACATCGACCAATAAGACAGTGGCTTACCTGCAACAGCTCCATGATGAATATGAGTGGTTGAGGATTTCGCATTATCTCGTCGAGCTCAGGGAATCCAGTGGAGTGATAGTGGAATAGGTTCCCCATGCCGCACATGTGTTTCTGCCCCTCAAGGGGATCTTTCCCTTGGGCAATCAGCCTCATTCCTTTGGACACAATGGGATACAAGCCTGTGTGCTGAAATAAATTGGACATCAACACAAACAAGGACATCAAATGGCAGAGAAAAAAAAAACATTGGTTCCTAATTATGTGTAGGAAAAGAAGTTACTGTCAGTCATTCCTTTAAAGAAACACATAAGATCACTCCACTATACTTCCTGATTACATTTTTGTTTAGGGAAAAAAAAAGTTTACCGTAAACTGAGCATGAATGTGGCTACTGAAAGCTGCTTTCTCCTCATATTAATTAAAACTAGCTTCATCTGTTCCATAAAGGCTTATAAATACTTCTAGGACTCACAATGGCGTCACACCAGAATTCAGCCACCTCTCCAACCCTCATGGAAGTCAGCATGGGCTCCCAAATTTCCATCTTGAACATCTTTCCAACAAAAATCTCAGCTGGTCTTCCGGCCCGTCTACTGTCATCGATTACTGTCCGCTCAAAGTTGTCCAGCAAGGTTTGGAAATGGAACATCACCTTAGATGCACAGAAGGAATAATACATTTTATATACGACAGCATTTTCAAAGAAACATATATATATAAATATATTTATATATGTGTGTGGTACCAACACACTCAATATTAAAAGACCATGGATTTTGAATCAGATCAATGGTCAAAAACACACAGCCATGTAAGCTCTTCATAAAAAACAAAGCTGCTAGAATGTCCTAATCAATCGCCTGATGTAAATCAAACTGAAAATCTAAAGAAACTGATCAGAGTGCAAAGAACTGGCTCCTATAACTTCAAGACGATGGTTGGCGTGGAAGAATGGGCCAAAAATTACAACGGCGCAGTGAACATGTCTAGTAGTGAGAGTACAAGCAGTCAAGTGTTCAACAAATGTTAATCAGGGTGTTTAATACTTATGCTCTTTGTTATTTGTTTTTCTTTACACATGTATGGACTTATTTTTCCTTAAATGTGTGGTTTCCTTATCAACAGGCCGATTAGAAATGTAGTTTCAAAGAAAAATATGGTAACTAAAAAGAACAAATATAAAAAATTATGATGGTAAATTTTTGGGATTTATTGTTTTTTATAAATCTGTAGAAATTAAGCATAATTTACTGTTTTATCCAAATCTTTGACATGATTATGCTTTTTTTTTTTAAATAATAATTTCTTTGTCCTGCTCTCTTCTTTTTCTGTCACCTACCTATTTCCATGCTGTCAGATTTTCTTTGAATTACAAAGCATATTTAATTTAAAATGCTTGTATATTCCTAGGTGGTGAGTGGTCCTTTGATTCTATTATTTAAAAGCACTTTATACTGAATTCCAGACACGTTATGTAACACAGAGATGAGTATTTTAAGAGTATTTTATTAGTTCTGTTTCTTATAAAATATTTTCCTAACCTCGATAACTGACTGTAAAATTATGTTGAGTTCTAAGCTTCTGCTCAGAACCTGATATAACAGACAAAAAAAAAAATCTAAAATCTGCATAAGCAACTGGGAATAACCTCCATATAGTGGAAAGAAAAACACACACACACATATGCAGGTGAATGGAAATTCATGCTGGCATTGTCATGGAAAATATTTGTCACAACATCCAGGCTTGGTGCCATATGGCTGGATGGGACTGGAAAGGAGGGGAAAAGTTGGAGACCAACAGATCAGAGGATGAACGGGAAGCTGGCCAAAAAAACATGTTGCAATTTGGTTGACTAAATGTTTGCTTTGTGCATGAGAGCCAGATATGGAGTAATTTTATCTTCCTCATGAATAATTCAGAAGATCTAATTTAAGTGGACAAAACCAATCTAAAAATAGACACTTAAAACTCATTAGTCTCACTAAAACTAAATAAATAGAAACATGTATTTAATTTACTCTCCAAATGTAACACCACTAAGGGAATTTTAAGATACCTTTGTCCCAGGTGGAAAATGAGGCAGTGGTCCATTGCCTCCTGCCAGGATTTTCTTCTTGACCCCCGGATAGTTTAGAAGATATGTCTCCTCCATTGCCTGGCTGAATATTAAACAGAAAAGTTTGTGTGTTTTGAAGATTTTCTTCTCTCTTTGTGTGCTCTTCTGGCTTTTCTAATTAGCCCAGTGAAGAGAGTCTTGGCTGGTTTGCTGCTCTCTGACAGATGGCAGGATTAGGCAGGGTTTGGAGATGGCCACTTTAATCTGTGGAGCTAATCCCTTGCCTACCCTGACGATTGGTGGGGCAATCCTTATGGCAAAAGCTATAAAAGCCCAGACTTGTGTATGAGAAAGGTCTAGGTCCCTCTGGGACCTGAAAGATCATTCTGGATGCAGAGGACTCTGAAATTGACGATGACATATGTTTAGATGACTAAATGCAATTGTTTGGTTATACCCAATGAATTATTCTGTTGAGAAAAAGTCAGACAATTATGATCTTACTTGTTCAGGTCGTATTTGTATTATTTTTTATTTCAAAATTTACTATTTCAAAGCAGCAACATACATTTTTAACAACACAACAAAAATCATTGACTATTTTTCTTTGCATGTTTCAAGTCTTTTTCTGTAACCGTTTGTTTAGTTTCTTTCATGATTCCATGGCAAATATATAATAAAATATCTAGCCTCATCAGATTGATCAAGAATATTTTTTTGCCTCAGGGATTGTGAAATCTAACCTAAAAAAACTGTGAAAATTGCACAGTGTTGGTTTTGGATTAAAACCATTCATGTTACATCATATCAGGCCTCAATAGGATGACGTGTTTTGCTTTAGACTGTTTTAAGTCATTTATTTTAGACAGGAGCAGTTTTAAGTTTGTATACATTATTACCACATTGCCATCACTTTCTGGAGTAATAATCTAGGTGCTCCTCAGGGTTATGTTCTAGGTTGTTATCCTCTCAACATAAATGCTTCCCTTGGGGTAAGTCATCAGGAAGCACAACGGTTGTTGTGGGAAAAATGCATTTTAAATAAAGAAGTGAGAGAGATTCCTTCATTTTATCTTGGAGGTTTAATTATATTCCAATTGATCATACAGGAGAACAGTACAGATCACAGTGAATGCTGCCTCCTCAACTCAAATGAAAATAAGTATTTATAAAGTTCAGCAACCTTGCCTCTATGAATTCTGAAGACAAAATTATTCTCTCAGGGTGGGAATTTCTCAGGATGAAGGCAACTGGCTTGAATCTTATTTAGTGGGACCTTATTTTACAGATACTCAATAATTTCCTTAAACATCTTAAAGTTTCTACAGAATGCAATTTGCATGAAGGTGCAAAAAGGCTTTTTGTAAAAATAGCTCACTATGCATTATTCCTACCAACAACCCTTCATTCTTACTATATGCAGATCTATTAACTGTTCTCAGAAGACTACAATTGTAACTAAAGCCTTTTTCACTGGAGTTAGCTTGTTTCTATACTGTAGGACGCTAATAGCTTCTACGCTATTAAAACTAATCTACAAAGATATATTTTTTTAAAACAGCTCATTGTTGACAGCATTTTTTTTCTTTAAATGGAATAATCTAATTATTATCTTTGTTACGACAGTATTCTGTTTAAATATGCTTTTTTTTACTGCATTACATTTTGTTTAAAGAAAACTGCTTTTAAAAAGCATTGCGAGTAATTTATATGATAGTTTTACATTTCATTATATTGTTTTGCATATTTACTTTGACTGCTTTGCTTTGTTTGGGAATGTAAAACTAATTTAAGGGGACTGAGGGTGAAGTTAATGCCTCAAGAGCCACCACACACAGATGACTCCTAGACATGGGCTTCAAATGTAGTATTTTTCTTGTTGATACGCTGCTGGTCTGTTGCTCAGTGGTCCAAAGTCTTCTCTTCTGATTAGAGCAAATTCTCTGGAGGAAGAATGGAGAGGAACACAATCCGAGATGCTTGAAGTCCAGTGTGAAGTTTACATTGTCTGTGGTGATTTAGGGAGCCATGTCATCTGCTGTTATTGGTTCACTGTGCTCTATTAAGTCCAGAGTCAGTTAACGCAGCCATCTACTGGAACATTTTGGAGCACTTCATGATTTCTTCCACAGACGAGCTTTATGGAGATGCTCGCTTCACTTCCAACAGGACTTGGCACCTGCCCACACTGCCAGAAGTACCAAAACCTGATTCAATGACCATGGCAATAAACTCAAGTCGCGTGAACTGAACTCCAAAGAGAATCAATGGGGCATTGCCACGAGAAAGATAGGAAGGCTACTAGGGAGGCTTCCTGGTCATCCATAACACCTCCGAAAGACGACAGGCTGATAACAGGATCCATGCCACGCTGAATTGAAGCAGTAGCTGATTTAAAAGGGGCCCAAACCAAATACTGAGTATACATGCATAATTATACTTTTCAGAGGTCCAACATTGCTCTATTTAAAATTCTTGTTTTATTGATTTCATGTAATATTCAGATTTGCTGAGCTGAACTTAGGTTTTCATTAATTCCAAGTCATAATCCTAAAAATTAGAATGGCTTGAAATATATTGTTTTGTATCAATCTATTAGCCTAGTTTCACCTTTTAAAATGAATTACTGAAATAAATTAACGTTTACACGATTCTTATTTTTTGAGTTTTACTTGAAATATTTCTTTTTGTTAAGCAGATTAAAGTAACTTTTGGCCAGAATCAGAAAAAATAACGAGGCTACATGGTTAAATATTTATGCACAGGTGGTATAAACATCATCCCTTTGTGTAGCTCTTCCTCACTTGGTCTATTTTCTTTAGCTTTGTATGAAATTACTTTTCTTATAAAGTGCCTTGCAATGACATCCGTTATGAATTGGCACTATATAAATAAACTGAACTGAAATTGAATTGTAGGGAGGCAGCTGTCAATCAATTGTGATCAGAATTGGCCTACTTTCCCTTGAACATTGACCAGCAGGTAAAATCCCCCCATCTTTATTTAAAAAACTACCCAATTTTGGTCTGCTAACAGATTGCTCTTTGATGCTAATCATTTTAAATATAGCAAAAATCAGATCAGAATTATAAAGTGTTATGATAAAAAACAGAGAAAATACCAATAAATGTTCCGCTTTCTTCTATAACCTTTTTTTAATCCTTTAATCATCTTTGATCAGTAATGTGGAGGGATCTGTACTGACGTACCAAAGAGAGGTTATTTGGGCAAAGATGAGGACTGCCTCCTGAAACAACGATGGAAGCTGCTTGGAGTTCTTGTAGCTTTAACCTTGACCATTTTTGTTTTATTTTTCTTTCACTATTGAGTATGATGCACACAAAAATACCAACCTGTCAAATAAGAATTATTTAGAACACCTGTGAGACTTCGTGATGACAACTTTTTGGTTTTGTTCAGCTCTCATTTGTTTCATGAAAGAGAATAAAGATCTTTTACCAGTTTGGCTGCTAAATAAAGACAGCTGATTTAAATAATAGAAAAGGCTTCACATATTCACTGTGTAAAAAAACCAAACATAAAATTGGACTGTATCAACAACCTCAACACTCTAACTCGAGTTTCGAGTTTAATTGATCCTGAATGGGGATCATGCAACGATATCACTTTTTTCAAACAGATACAATACCAATACTTAGAGGAGAGTACCAATGCTGATACTTTTACCACAAAAAATGCAATGAATTGGAAGACAGGTTTATTTTTTCTCTGCTTGTTAAATCACATTATGTTGAATTAAATTAAAAATAACATTATAAAAAATGACCAAATAACAAAAATTTCTAGTGAAAAATAAACATTTTCTGCTAAATTGTGGCAGTTTCCACATTTTAAGTATTGGTTCATATCGGCCCTTATATCAGCATCGGTGCATCCCTAATCCTGAATCTGTAAATTTTAACATTGCAAAATAGAAAAATGTTGATCCATTTTCAGCTAGTTAATTGTGCAGCAGCACTGATACAAATAGAAAATGCTCTCCCTATATGCAACTGGAGAGATATACACAAATGAAAATTTAGACTTGGCATGCTTTCACAAACCATTCATTCTTTACTTCTAAATTTAAAAAAAAATAAGTAACACTTATTTAAGACGCTTTTATTTTAGGATGACATTTCATCTTCTTCCAAAGCCAAAAATGGACAAACATAATGCAGTAACTTGCACAAAAAGTTATCAACGTCTATGATACAAATGAAAATACTGCAGATGTGATAGATAAAATTGAACAAATAGGAATGACGAGGCAAGTTCTCTGATAAGAGACCCCTCCTTCCTAAATTAGGTTATCGTTGTCCTCCCTTTTCCTTCTTGTGATGATGTGCAGCTGAGAGTGATATGAGACTGCCCCCTGTTGGTCACTTCTCTATCAGGGAGTCCAGCTGCTCTTGCAGGGAGGCCAGCTGTTGGGAGGACAAAATACATAGCATGATTGAGGCCTTTAACTACTAAATTAAACTGTAGAGAAAGAAGATGAAAATTAACACTTCACACAACAATTAAATTCATCCTTTTTTTTGTCCGTGCCCAAGACAAGGTCTAACAGCAGGGAGCCAAAAGGCACAGACAAATGAAACATTACCTGAGGGGATTTACAGCAAACTTTTCTGTTAGTAATTAAGATGAACCTACGGATGGTATTTAGTGCTGAATGCTGTAAAAAGTTCACAGCATGATCTTGTTAGAAAAAAGGCACTTACCTGCTCCATCTCCCGCTCCTCCTGCTGAATGATCTCATCTAGCAAGGCTTGGAAGCGATTCTGCGAGGGGCGAGAGACAAACAAGATTTGTAGGAGTCGACACGTTGAGCCTCATTAAAAGTATAATGGCTTGAAATGTGTGTCTGCCCAGACTGCTCATGTCAGTATCTTCTCTGTGACAGAAAGGCCACTTGGAATGCCAGTCAGGGACAGATGACCTTTTCCGCTCTACTGTGATAATAACGACTGGTGATGAGCCTGAGATGGTCCCAAAACACTAGGAAATGAGACCCCTAAATGGCAACATAAAAAAAGCCTCATGTCTGCTCATGTTCCACTCGTTTTAAAGTTTTTAATAAAGAATAAGGGGATAAAGAGGGAGGTTTTGTGTTTTCGTGGATGCCACAGCATGTACACTAAATAATAGCCTTCAGTAATGTTATTTTTAAAGTACTTAAATACAATTAAAAATATAAAATGTGTGTCAAATATGTTTCTGCATCCTTGAATCTATTTTGGTCAAATAGAATCTAATTCAGGGAAAAAAGTTGTCGAGAAGCTTTAGGCAGGGTCAGGTTAGGGGTGTCAAACTCCAGTCTACAAGATCTACTCATATCGTATCCAACACATCTTAAACAAAGTGCTGCCAAATGTACCTGTTGAAGAAGAATTAACAGCACCCTGAACAAAATCTCCCACAGTGAAACACTGCTGTGGGATCCGTTTCCTCTGCAGAATGAGGAATGCTGGTCTGAGAAAATGCAAAGGAGCTAAAAGCAGGGTAATCCTGCAATAAAACCTGTTAGAGGCTGCAAAAAACTTGAGATTGGGCAGAGGTTCACCTTCCAGTACAACAATCATCTTAAACATACAGGCAAAGTTACAGAAGCTTAGATCAAAGAATATTCATGTTACAATGGCCTAGTCAAAGTAGAGACCCGGGGTCTCATTTATAAAACGCGTTAAATCCTTACTATAACCACAATTAAGCTCTAAATAAATAAATTAATAAAATAAATTACTTACGCCACATAAGTTTCAGATCTATCAAACTTGGAGTACACAGAGTTGCACACAATTTCTGCTTTATAACTCGGACTATTCCTAAAAATGTGCTCAGGGGATTTGGGATATCTTGCCTCCTATACACCTGCTTTTAAACTTAAAGGAGACATATTATGAAAAAAAAATGTGTTATTGTGTGTCTCTGGTGCATATACATGCATACAAATCTGGAAAAAAAAAACATCCATGCTTTTTTGAGTGAGATAGGGTTTTCTTGATTGATCCTGCATTCAGTCTCTGATTGAGCAGTTCAAAATCTGTCCGGCTTTCTACATCACAAGCCGGAATATTGGAATATCCACACCTCCTCAGAGTGCTGTCCCCACCTCCTCAGAACACCGTTTCCACCCATCAGGTGCCGCAGTAAACAAAAGTTACCATTAAGATTATGGAACACCATATTGAAGCTCCACGCAAAATGCTCCGTTTGTGGCTGGTCAAAAGTGCTCATAACACTTTATCAGGTCCCAGTCAAAGAGGACAGAAGAGCTGCCTGGGCTGAATTTTTTTTTTACGATAAGATGCTGGCGGTAAGGGTGGGGAAGATGGGAGATCTGCCGCCAAACTGAGCTGCTGAAAACTGGGAAGAAGATGAGAGATCTGCCGCAGAAGAGCGGCATAGATTGGCTTTATTTTTTAATGGTAAGAAGCGGGTGGTAAGGGGGCGAAATACAGAGGACCTGCTGCCACAAAGGGCTCCTCAAACTCCGGGTGGAAGACGATAGATGAGCCACCGATCTGAGCTACTCCAACCCGGGGAAAGACTGAGGACATGCAGCCGCACGGAGCTCAAAGAGCGGAGTCTCAGCAGTGCTAGAGAGCTGGAGTCAGCAAGATCGAGCTGGAAGGCTTTAGAGTCGGCGTCTCAGGGAGATATCAGAGTGCCAGGTAAGCAGTTAAATATATTCTTCTAACTTTAAGTCATTTCTTCAATAACCATTCAGAAGTATCTTACTGAATTTGTATGGTTGAACTACTGCAGCAGCCATGTCCGTAACTTTCACACATAGTGGTAACAGTCACTATGTGAGTGTTGGGCGTGAGCCAAGTTTGTAGAAGTGTTGGGCGTGGTCAAGTTAGCAGCAGCTCATGTAATATATAATGAGCAGCAGAAAAAAAGCACAATCTGCAAGGGGCTGAAACTTCCTGGTAGACGGCTGCATTGACCTTGTACCTCAGGAAACAGAGTGGGCCAACACCGGCAGATGACATGGCACCCCACACCATCACTGACGGTGGAAACTTTACACTGGACCTCATGCAACGTGGATTCTGTGCTTCTTGCCCTCCTTGTACAAGGTGTCAATGGTCGTCTTTTGGACAGCTGTTAAGTCAGAAGTCTTCCCCATGATTGTGGAGCCTTCAGAACAAGACTGAGGGACCTTTTAAAGGCCTTTGCAGGTGTTTTGAGTTAATCAGCTGATTAGAGTGGCACCAGGTGTCTTCTATATTGAGCCTTTTCAGAATATTCTAATTTTCTGAGATACTGAATTTGGTGTTTTCATTAGCTGTCAGTTGTTAATTATAAAAATGAAAATTAATAAACACTTGAAATATATCACTATGTGTGGAAGGAAAGTATACAGTATAGAAGTTTCACGTTTTGAATGGCATTACTGAAATAATTCAACTTTTTGATGATATTCTAATTTACTGGCCAGCACCTGTATATTTGTACTTCACACAATTAATGCATCAATAAGTGCAACTGCTATATAGTCTGAAGCCAAACATATTAACATATTTCTTGAATGCAAATTATTTTCATTCAGATTCTCATCTTTATTCTCAGTTCAGAGACGATGCCTACTGTTGGTTGTGTTTTAGTGTTTCCAAAGCTGTACGAATTTAAACATGTACCTTACATTCACAATTTTGCCATCTCACCAGCTGTGCTGCCAGTATTTTGTGTTCAAGATGAGAGTAAGCGAGGTACATGGTGTGCTTTAAGTTGTGCACATTTTTCCGCCACGTTTTCTTCAACAAATCCCAAACTTGGCGCAGAAAGTGAGTAACACAGCCTGCAGCCCCTGTTTTATGCTGAACTAGCTTTATAAATGAGACCCAGAATCTTTGGAGATGTCCCCCAACCAATCTATTTTGAAAAATGAATGGGAAGAAATTCCAGTCTAAACAGTAGGAAAGCTGGTAGAGAAATACCTCAAATGACATGTAGCTGTATTTGCAGAGGAGGATGCTGCTACATTGTTTTGACTCAGAGATATGGATTCAAATGCATGTCCCACTCTTCACTAATATTGGAATAAATGTCGAAAGCCACGATTTACACATTCTCCTCACAAATATGCACTGCTTTATGTTAAAATACGGCATAAAATTCCAATAAAACGTACTGGAGTTTGTGGTTCTACCCTGATGAGAAACCTACCTCAGAGAAAAAGCCGAAAATGAAGACTTATACATGGTAATATTTCTCTATACAAAGACTGATCCTAAATTGTAAAAAGAAAAAAAAAATTGTGCATTCGCTTTTTACCTTCAGGGCCTGGTTTTCCACTTTCATGATGAGCTCCTCCTGCTGTTTCTTTCTGGCACGCGTTTCCTGAAGCTTGCCCTTAACGTTGTTAATCTGCACCTGATACTCCATAACTGCAGAAAACAGAAGGTGGTTCATATGTCAGGAAACATCAGAAAAAGAAAAACATTCATGCATTTGATTTCCTGTGCAGAGAAGCTGAACAACTGTAGGAGCATCTTCACAATGCACCCCACCCCTCAGAAGCAGGGCATGCACCATAGCTTGCTTGACCACAAGTGGAGTTTAATACATTGAAGCTAATGGAAACAATTAAATGGGAACATTTAAGGAAGGATGTACCAGTACTGAGACAACTAAAATCATTTTACTGTAGGCTTAACCTTCGGATTAAATTGAATCAAACTGTATCACACTAAGCTTTTGCCTCATCAGCATCTAAATGTATCAAATTAATTGTATCCCCGTTCTGCTTATAAGGACCGGTGCTGGCTGCTGTATTTTGTTAAATTAATAAAGTAGCAGCGAGTTCAGCATCACTGATCACAACCTTGAGCTGCTGCAGGTAATATTCTGAGCCGTACAGGAAATAAACTCTGCTTCGATGCTGCTTTGGGAGCTGACCAGTGGTGCTGACTGTCAGCTTCATGTATGCAGATAAAGAGGCAGTGCTGGACAGCTGCCTGAGCTGCATGCTGAGATACAACACCTGTCAGGCTTGTTAGCTGAGAGCTGTCAGTGTGTGCATCTCAGTGGGGGAGGGGATCAGTGTGTGTATTTAAGTGGAAGAGAGGGGCTATTTATTTAACTGCATATATATGTGTGTGTGTGTGAAGTATGACCTAAAAAACTCAGCTCTCATTAAAAGTTCAGACACTTGGATCAGTTTATTTTTTTACATATGTTTTGACAAGTACTTGAGGGGGATCTGATTTAATTTAGCATCAAACTTTCTTCTATAGTCCAGCCTTGTAACGGTGACAACTCGTACTGAAAAAATTAACATCTGAGTTGGCTAAGAGGCGGAACATTTACCCTGAGGTGCAACTTGCAAGCCCAGCGTAAAAGATTGCATAATCTAAAGCCGCTATTGCTTCATTCACTTAGGTATGGAGGTTGTTTGAATGTGAGTACATTTAAATTAAAGAGTGTGCACTTTGTACTCATATTCATATCTTGCATTGAACAAATGTGAGCCTTGATCTTTGATCATATTTTGGACTTTTGGACATTAATCTTTGAACTACAGAAATAAAATTCAAGTAAAGCATGTTGACTGTCATCCTCCAATTAAAGGAGGGTTAATATAGTAAATAATTATCGGCACCTCTGGTAAAGATATGTAAAACACATTGAAACAAATTCACCTTTTGTTGCAGCAGCAGTAGAAAAATCGAACATTGTTTAATTTGAGTTAATTTAGGCAGTGATAACAAAATCGCAAGTTACGATTTTTTTTCATACTTAATATGGAAAAGGATTAGGACCAGTGGGGAAAAAAATACAGAACTGGTTCTGACTTTAATCTCAAAAACCTGAGGGATACTCAGAACTGAGACAGAGGTAGTCGTAAAAAAGGGGGTTGGCTCGGTGCAGAAAAAGGAAATGGAAAGGCACCAAATACAGGCAAACCGACCCGATAGGGGCCCAAACCAGGTTGATCCTAGTGGAAAAGGGACAATAATCCGGTTAGCTTTTCTTTAAAATGGTAACAACAGGGGAGCAGAAGAGGATTAGGGCCACAGAAATGTTTTTTTTTGTAACATGACTTTCATCTTTAATTTCTTTTCTTTTTTTCCTCAGAATTCTGGTAAATATAAATATGAGGTGTCATACAGGCAGAAAGGATTATTGGAGCAACTTTTGTGCACTGTATTTTAATGGTTTTAATAAATTACAACAATTATTATTTTACTATCATGAAGGCCAAAGCATGGAGAAAACTTTGACAAAAACTGCAATTACAGCTAATTACTAACAAAGCTTAAATAGTAACTGAACCCCATGAAAAAGCATCATACCGCCCCAGGGCAACATTTGAAAAACTCTACTAAAGTGGGCAGGACCAGGAGACATGGAGGGGCATGGTCAAGTGTGGAGGATAAGCACTAGGGGGGGATGTGGTCTGGAAGACAGTCACGGCTGAACTATTGCATGCCTAGCGCTAGCATTGATGCTAATTAGCTTCGGCGGGAACTACCTTAGCCTTTGTTTCCTTATTCACGGTGTGTTTAAAACACCTAAATCGGTTTTTATTTTTTTAATAAGATGAGTTTTTCACACCATACACATATTATATATGAAACTCTTCAGCTACTTCTTTTCTCTCTCAGAATGTAAAAATATGACAGATTTGAGGTTTAGTTTTTGAGATATTATTTGTTTGAGACAACGTTCAAGATATCAAAAGGTAGGCTAATTATTGGCCCTGCTTAAATGTTTGCTGTTTTTTTATTTTTTATGCTAGTTTCAGTCTTTCCACTTTACCTCACAGCAATAAAGGTATAATGTTAGTTAAATTTTTCTAAAATTAGAAATTTGTCAATATTGGTGGGCCTTTCTCAGTATTCTCTGTGTGAGAAAATGTTCCAGCTACTTTTGAAGACAAAATAAAAATGGCACCTTCTTCAATTGCCTAACTAAAATTCTAGTACTTATTACATGTTCTAAATTTTTAAAGCTCAAGTATGCATGATACATGATATTTCATTGTGGTTACCTGAAAGGGTTTAGTAGTTTTTGTTTTTTATGAGGGAGGGTCCCCACATATATCGGATATCGGTAAAAAAGCCAATATGGAACATCCCTAGTAAAAACCCATTTATACAGTTTATAAGCAAAAAAAATTTGGTTTTGGGGTTCAGTTACACTTTAAAAGAGATAGTGTTACATCACATCCATGGTTTACCTTTCCTAATTCAGCAAGAATTTCATACAATCAGCATCCTAAGCTTAAGGGGGAATTCCTTTTTTTTTTTGTTTATTTTCCAACCTGGACACATTTACACTGTAGCAGGACTGTTGAAGGAAAATTCAGGTTTTTTTTAACAATTCCGCTGCGGTGTAAATGAGGCGTTAATAAGTCCAAGGCGAATATATACATGGTAAAATTACGAGCGGAATTTGTCCTGCCCCAAGCACTCCCGTTCTTTGGATGTCTGCTGATGGAGGAATTGATGGAGTGAATATAAATACTGCTGAACGGCTCAGACTGGCTCCAAGCTTCTCAGGGTGGGTTAAAAAAAACATAAAATTTGCTAAAAATAAATAAAAATAATAATAAAAAACAGAATTCACCTTTAAAAGATGATCCATGTTGCTGAACCTTTGTTAAAACCCACCCAATATCCTCACCTATCTGGTTGTTTCTGTCACTTTCGTTCTGAGCAGAGTCCGACTCGTTCAGCTTGTCTTGGAGCTGCCGCACCAAATCGTCCTCGGTGTCCATGATATTCAGGTCTTCATCGTCGTGTCGGTCCCCTTCATCCTCTTCGTCTTCACTGGAGCTGCTGATGTCGTTGAAGATCTCCCTCAGTTCATCATGTGGGACTGGATGACCAGAATGCATTATTACTTATTTCAGAGAAAAAGACAAATCAGGAAAATGCAAACATTTGAGAGCTAAAACCTGGTGAAATTAAAATGAACAGAAGAAGCGATGTAGACCCTAAACAGCTAGAAAACCTCCCCTCAGATAATGTTATAACAAACATTGGTTTAATGTTTAATGGGCTCCATTCAGCTGTTCACCATTTATATCTATATTTTATTTTAATATATTGCCATCTTGTCCCAACCTACACCCATCTTGTACAGTTACCGGTGTGGTTTATTACCGTTTTCCCTTTTTATTGCATGTCAACGTATTTGTCTTTGGAGATAAGTTTTATGATGAGTTAAAGAGATGGGATACATCTCACTGATAATTTCATTGTATGTTGTGCTGATGCACATTTGGGTTGGTTAACTTGTGAAAAAATGGCAGACTATGATCCCTAATCAGTCTGAAATTACTAGGAATAACATGTTGCAGGCAGATCTTTTTTTACAAGAGTCCCACAAACACATTTTGTTGCCTACAAATGACAAAGGCTGTAAAAGACCAGAAGGAAAAAAAAAGTGCTTTATATATATATTTTTTTTTTTCAAAAATATCTACTTTGTGTTTTGCTTCTACAGAATGTTTTTCTTTTAGACAAAAAAATGCAGTTCCATACACCCAAAAATGGCAAAACAGTGAAATGACTAACAGTCTTATATTCACTTTTATAACAGATGTATTGGATTTTATATATCAAGTATGCGAAAATATGTTAATTATGCAAATTATGCAAATCAATTTCTTCTTATTTGCATAAATACCACCATACAGACAACAGAAATAGCATAGAGTGAGAAATTAAAAGCAAAGGTGAAATGAAGAATTGCGAATAACACAATGCAAAGCATCCAAAGGCATTTCATTGACAAAGCAGAGAACCTTCAAACTAAATCTTTCAAATTGTATCCATGGTGACCCAGTGGTGAAAATTATTTCTTGCCTCGGGTTACGATGAAAACGTGAAAATGTTCATTTCCTTGCCATTGAGCAAACACATAAAATAAGCTATTAATAACTTCTTCATACAAAACACGAATAAGTATCATTTTACCTGAAGATCCATGACCCATCTTGTGTCCGGAAGTGCCGGGAGAAGAGTCCAAATTGCCGAGAGAGCCGTGCTGATCTGCTTCCTTGGACTCATCCTCTGCTATAACCTCCCATCCTGAACATCTTCAGTTAGAGTCAAACAATTTCTAGAGATTACGGTAATCAACAGTGTTAATATTGAAACACGTATCACACACAAATCCAGACCAAATGAATGGCACCTCTGCAAAAAACTGGTTAAAAGTTTTTGAAATGTTGCAACTCATATTCTAATACAGTAGGAAAAAGTCTGTTTTTTTAATCCTTCCTTTAATCTGTGTACATTCATTTGATACGAAAAATGTTAAGAAACTATGATAGTTGTCTTCTTACCAAGCTTTACGGATATGACACAAAGTCCTATTTCTTTTATTCAACACACACGGCAATCAGGACAGTGAAGGAAAATCTCTAAGGAGTGGATTCTTAGGATCACCTAGTATCCATAACAACCATTTGACATCATCTTCATGACAACCAGTTCTTTTTGAGGTATACCAGGGACAAGTCTTTTCTGTCATGTACTGAAAAACATAAATATGAGGAGTTTTCTTCGTATTTTTTGGGGGAAATTGAGAATCTGGTGGGGGTGTTAATCTTTCAAAAGTCCTGAGATTCGTTTTGGAGTGCGTAACATACAAGAATCTCAGAAAATGTTAAATAGTTATTTTATTTAGGAAAGTTCTTATTATGCTTAACCATCATGACAAGATGTTTTATTTTTTATAACCACTGATAAACAACAGGGGCGTAGTTTATAAGTGTGCGCAGAATTCTTACTCATACTGTACTTAAGCTCAACAAAAAAAGGTTACTTACATATTTTCCAATTTATAAAACATTGCACACACACAGCTGGATGCAATTTGGGCTTTATAAATCGTATTCTCCCAAGAAAAGTGCTCAAGTGAATCTGGATCAAAACCTGCCTTCTACACGCTCACTTGTTGCAGTCGATGCAAAGTAACAAATTCAGATTCTGCATAGACTTAAGCCGGCTGATCCGTGGAGTTTAATGGGTAGCCATGGCAACCGAGAGGTCGAGAAAACGAAATTCCACTGAGACTGAAATCTAGTTGCTTTTGGATGACGTGGAGGCACAAAAAAAAAAAACGTTTTATTTAAATCAATCGATGTTCAGCTTTTGGCTTTACACAGCCACAAAGCTGACCAAAGTGCTTGACAGTAAAACACAATACTATAGCAGCAATAAGAAATGTGTAACAACATAATAGCAGAGAGTAAAATCCAAAATAAAAGCAGCAGCACAAGCGATAAGACAAATAAGAACCAAAACATTTTTTTAAGTATGATTCCTTCTTGTAACAACAGTAAGATTGGAACAAAAATCCAATTAAAACTAATAAAAACTAAATTACAACAGAACGCGCTATTTAAAGCCTGACAGAAAAGGTGCATTTTAAGTCTCCTTTAAAAGAGCATCATCTATGCAAAACATTATTTGGGAGTCAGAGATAAACCCAAGAGCTGGTAGGGAGGCACTGTTGTTGCAGCGGCATGCCTAGTGGAGGAAAAGAGGATGATGGCATGCCACAACCACAGTGAGTCTGCCAAAGACGGGGAAACCCCAGAGTGGTGGCACGGTTCAAACCGATCAAGAGAGCTAACACTGCTACTTCAGTGACTACTTCTGTTTGTTGCTGGTTCGAGCCCCAGCCCTGACTGTCTTGGTTGTTGTGTACTTGGGCAAGACACTTCACCCGTTGCCTACTGGTGGTGGTCAGAGTGCCTGGTGGAGCCAGTGACAGAAGCAGTCTCACCTGTCTCTGAATCTACATCGGCTCATCGGTTTTGCACCAGCACCACCATTGTGCAGGATTATGCGTGTCAATGCAGTATTTATATTTCTACTCACTGATCACACCTACTCTCACACCCCTTTTCAAAATTAATACACCAATAAGTACAACTACTATATAACCTGAAGATGTACACATGACCACACAGCGATATAATTATTTATTTTCAGTTCAGAGACAGGGGGTGGGTGCTGACTGTCGTTTGTGTTTGCGCGAGGAGCAGATAGAGAAGTAGGAAGTTCAAACCATCAATCATAATAGGATCATAATAGGACCATTATCCCCGACTCCAACGCTTCTCTGCCCGGCTTTCTAACCATATGGCCAGAAAGAGATTTAAAGAGGAGCGGCAAAAGCAAATGAGGTGGACAAGCAGTGCTTGCCAACAACTGATGGTGTCTTCCAGGACATGTTACTGTAAAATATTGTTTCTGCTGCCTGGACTTTGAGCTGTTAGCACTTCATAGTGGGTATAAAACTTTAATAAATCTACAGTCTTCAGTCAGAGGCCTCCTTACATTCATTGCAAGAATGATCTCCATCACCATCCACAATGCCTAGATAGATACTTGGAAGAGGAACATACTTGGATTATCAATTACAACAAAATGGGATTCACCATCTGGGATAAATAAAGTGAGATTTAAACTGAATAGAAGAAAAAAAAATGTGATTGCCATTGGGTCATTCAACAAGATAATAACCCAAATCAACACATAAATGCGGCATTAGACACAAAATCTAATTATTTTCATGGTTTTTGTAATTTGAAATTAAGAGAAGGAAGCATAATAAAGCATTCGACAATCTAGAGTATCTAGAGAGGTTGTGCAAGGAGGAATGCTCAAATATCCTCCTTTCCGTATGCTCCAACCTTGATAAATGTTGTAAGACTAGTGCTGTCCAATTGTCAAAAAGGGTCAGGCAAAGTACTGAGAACAGGGGCTTCAATAATTTTCCTAGTGTTGATTGTGTTAAGAATGATCATTTCATAAAATGAGATTTTTTCCACTAAGAATAAGATTCTAAACCAAAATAATCTTTAGGCTTTTTTTTGCACGAGTGCCAACCGATCTGTTTACGTCTTCACATGCATATGTTGTGTGTATGTCTGAAGCTGTATGCAAACAATGAACCTATAAATAGTATCTAGCTTTACTGTGCTCAACTAAGCAGTGATAATGAATAGTCCGTCTCAATCAACTCACAGCGAGTAGCCACACAAAGCAGCCTCCCTGTGCTCTTATTCTGTCAGGCAAGTTCAGAGCGTCACCAAAGACCAAAATGCTTCTTTTCACACTGCATCTTTAAATACAAAGGGTTTGCATAGAGCCATGTAAGGTGAGCTGGGCAGGAGGCTGGGTGTTGGATTAGTCGATCTGCAAAAATAAAGTCTGTAGCGTTCAAGCAAACGTGTTTGTCGAATCAGAGAGAAGAAAAATGCTCTATCTAAACATCTAATCAGACACAAATGAAACAAACGTCAGGACTATACAATTATAGTTCAGAATCATTAAAACATAAGCTGTGAGTGACCTTTGCCTTGACCGTGGGGATATCCGCCGACACATCACAGACTACCTCATATGAATTATAATAGAAGCGTAAGAAAGAATGTGTGGAGCTTAAAGGCCCCACACGCTAAAATTTAATATAATCAAAAGTTACTTCAATGCCCATCAGTAATTCAGTTGAAAAATGACAAATTATACAACTGCATTATATAATGGGAAATTTGTCAAGTGTGTATTTCTGCTGATTTTTCTTATTATATCTTAACCTTAACCTCTTAACGTTCCGACGGCCCGCGGGCAGGCCCATCCGCTGATTTTACTTCTAAATCCATGATATTCTGATTTATAATTTCCATGAATTTATATGTTTTATATCATTGGATAGCTAATAGCATTGTCTTTTTAGCCATATATGCCGAAAAAGGACAAATTCATAAGTGTAAACACAGCAGTTGTCTTTGCCACCCACCTCCCCATTCCCTCCCCGAAGAATCCAATTTGAACAAACACAGTTGCCCCACAAGTCCTACATTCACAGTCTAACATAATCTGCTCAGAAAATTCAACAAATTTCCCTCCCCAGGAGTACGTTTCTCAATGTTTTTTAATCACAGATTCTTATATCATGTGGATTTCCTGCTAGAAATCATACTGCGAATGCCCGGAGGGCTTAGTTTATGACTCAGAATTACTTGATCCAATAGCTGACAGGTTACCCTGGTATTCTGTGGCAAAATCGTCAGCTATTGGCTGATAGCTGAAAGGTACCATCCCTACTCTCTCGTACATAATTTTTTTTTTAATTAGAAGGAAATAGCAGATTTGGCACAGATTGAACCTTTTTTGGGCACATTTTAACTTTAGTTTATGGTATTCATTTATATATGATGTAAAATGCTCAGTTTTGGTTTATTGCTGTTATTTTGGTTATTGTTATTTTTTGTGCATAAAGGTAATAAATAAGACTTTAAACCCACAATGTTTTTAGGGTCACCGCACAATTCTAAAACTACTTTTGAGCATACATTTTATAAATGTTAAATAAGGAAACACAACATTTAATCTTTTCCTCTGTATTAAATATTATATAAGTGGACAACAATTGCAGTTAGACCCTTAGTGTTTTCTTTCCGATGAGACCCCAGCCATATCTCTACTCCAAACGGATCAAGAACAGCTTTTATTTTAATTTAGGTATGCATTTTCAAAATATTTTGGGCAGAAATTGCAGGAATGTTAAAGGGTTAAAGAAGAGTGAGAAGTTTCCACAATCTGTGATGATCTGGCTAACAATGCTGTCTGCTTGATTGTTCAGCACACCAACATGACCTAAACCAAAGGCAAACCTATGAGGTTTAGGTCAACAGGAAGACAGGAGCTTCGAGACCCAACATTGCAGATGAGCTGAGGGTCACAATTAAAGTAACCAGTGCTTCGTAATCATCTCAGCAGAGCCGCAAGCTGATCACCTCTCCGGCACTTTGCACTGATGTACTAGTTTACGCAAAAGGAGCCAAAACCAAACATTGGGCCTCATTTATCAAACTTGCGTACGACCAATTCAGGGTGTAAATGTTGCGTACACAAATAATTTACACTTTTCGGCATTTATCAATCTGAACGTGAGCGTACAATGTGCAAAAATTTACACCAAGTCAGGAGGTGGTGTAAATTTTACACCCATTTCAACCTTCATGCACTTTTTTTGCAACACACAAAAAACATGCATAAAATTCAAGATTTAGACAACATTAAACATTCCCGTGCTGGAAAAATTATGCCTACACCTTTCACATTACAAATATGCAATTTCATGAAGTTATGTTGGGGTTATGTCATGATCGTCTTTCATATTAATTAAACAAGGGGCGCCTCGCACAACACAGGGCTCCAAATTGTCGATTGTCGATTAAAAAAGTTATTGCCTTAATTGCTGCAGTTAGTGTGCGAGTCGTCTTTTTTCTTCCGTTCAATATTACCAATGTTTTCGGCTGCCCAATATTTTTGGAACGGATGTGCGTGCTGATCCCCTTTTTTATGATAGTCTGTCATTAAATAAAATACAAAATGATAAACTCTAAAGTCTCCCACAAATTGTCGATTTCTCAATAGCAGCAGCATACAGAGAAATTGAAGAAAAAAAAAAATTTCTCTCTCCCGTAATGTGGCTTAGTTAAAAAATAAAAACCTAATTAGACCTAAAGTGGCAGTGAAACAGTTACTATGTAAACTTTCTGTAGCAGATATGAATATAAATGAATAAAATTAACTAGAAATGATCTATGTACAACATGATGTGCAATGTATGGTTACAGCTTAGATGTTTTATAAGATGTGGGTTGTGCGCAAAATGCGCACAGCCATGGCATCATGTCATTCCGGTCCCACTACAGGTGCTATCCATACTGGGTGTTCTGGCCACCAGCTGTGTAATATAACAATGAATAACTGCATCATGCTTTAGGTGACAAAGGTTGTTGGAACGGAGGGTTATTAGATGTTCCAAGTGCACACAAGACGCACCATGGAGCTGGGTCTGCCTGTGACCTATTTCCTGCTAGTGAAGTTCCTCTTTTTAACAATCTTGGTCGTCTGCCGTTCAGCCATGTCGCAAAAACAAGGCGTGGAAGAGACGATTGTTGAATATTTATAGGCGTGACTTTCATAAATACGCTCGTTTCATCCGTGACATTTATCAACAAGCGAAGGTCTTTACGCACAAATCTAGGTGGATCCGACACGTTCATAAATCCCACGTTGGGTTTTGCATATTTGGAATATACACCCAAAATATACACCGTTTTCTGCGCAAGTTTGATAAATGAGGCCCATTGAGTGTAATGTACAAAGTTAAAGAAATAAACACCAACATTGTGTGTAAAAATCTTCATAAGTAACGTAGCTTTTCAGTTATATTCTAAATTATTAAAATGGAATCCTACATTAACACAAACCAGGGATTATTACGAGCTAGTGTATAATCTTCTATCTTCATTAATCTGCACAAGATTTACTCTTCAAAAAACACCTAATACAAACAACATTTTTGTTGCCCAATGCCCAAAATACCCAGCTTTCCACTGGATGCACGGAATATCTGTACAGTAGGCGCCTAAAAGGATACGAACGCTGACAGCCTCGGCGTCTGTACTCAGCAACCTCTTCACTTCCTTTTCCACATCAGGAGATTCAATGTACTGCAGCAGGAAAAAAAAGGAGAGAAGGATAAGTTTACTTGTCAACCAACATGCACGCACACACACACACACAACCACAAACACGTGAAGGTAGCTGCTGGCTGGCTGCCAGGAAGCACATTAGCGACTGAAACAGAAGGGGCCTAATCAATGTGGCTTTGCTCCACACCTTCAGGACAATCCATTCAGAAGACAAAGTAGAGGTGTACTACTCAGGCTCGCTCACGTTCACTTTGATCAAAGCTATTGTGAAAGGTTTTTTTTTTTGTAAGCCTTTGGGGTAAACTAAGATGAAATGCTTTATTTATATGTAAATCTTAGTTTCTACTTTCAGCACAGTGCATGTTTTATAAAATGTAAATGTGTTGTTGGAAAAGAGATGGGTCATCAAACAGTATGCTAAACAGACGGTGGGGGGACACTAGAGGGAAATAATAATTTTTCTTCAAAATATATCGAAACCTTCTTTTTCGCCGTCTTCCGAAATCTTCGCTTGCGCGTGTTCTTCAGAGGGCAGGTGACTGCAGACGTGAAACAACAGAGTTAGCAAAACAACAAAGTCTTTATTTGCTAATTTGAGACATTTTTAGCAAAAACCACCCCAAAAAAATGCAAATCTTGTGACAGGATTTATCCACTTACTGCCATGATTCCAAATGAATTTCTTGTCCTTGTCTTTGTCTTTCTTTTTGATCTTTGGGTCAGTGCCGGTTGGCTCCTCCAAAGGAGGGTAAAGGTCTCCATCTAGTGTACAGACCAGCATCTAACCACAGATGGAAAAAACTGTGAATTATTAAACATGTTAATTATTAATAAATTTAGCTCAACTTTCCTCCTCACTGACAACACTGGAAATGTTAACATTTACAACACAGATTTCTAATTATTTCACTGGGATCTTATGCAATAAGCCGGTGAAGTAGTGCAGAATTATGAGATGCAAATGATGGATGGTTTTCAACAACTTTTTAAGATAAAAATTTTAATAGTGCAGTATCCATAGCCAATACTGAGTAAACACTTTGGAAAACCACGGTTAGGGAAATTACAGTAGGAGGACTTTTGGGATATGCCAGTATCACATCTGCACATCTACAGACTTATATTTTGGACTGTTTGTCTTTAAAAAAGCAGCTCGAGCTTTGTCAGACTGGATGTAGAGCCTCTATGTGCAGCATTCTGGGAGACGAATGAAACTGGAGGCGTTGTTTTAAAACCTTACCATGGGTTCAACTTTCCCACTACTTTACCCATAACCTGTTTCTTGTGTTGGATGAATGCAAATACGGGATTTAGTTATGATTTTTAATATAAAAAAAGAAAGAAAAAATCCTTCATCATTTAACTTTCACTTCATAATTATGTCCTACCAGATAATCCCATATGAATTAAATATATTTATAATATACTTCACACTGTTCAACATAGTTAAATGTAAGTTTTTAAAGCAAAAAAAATAAATAAATAAGGAAGAAAAAGTTCAAGTTGAGTTTACCTGGCAGACATCTGCTGTCTTGTAAAATGTTTTCTTGTCTACCGTTTTGAGGGACTCAATCATGCATGGCAGGTCCACCAGTTTGCAGGCCAAAGGGACACGGTCTACTCTCACTATCCCATGACGACCATCCGCTTCACACAAGAGACAAACAGAGAACCATGTGATTTAAAAGTTGTTGGTTTTTATTACAATCTCTTCAGATGACAGACTCAATATTGAGACGAGCATGTCTTCGCACCCTTATCTAAAAACAAAATGCATGGCTTAAAGATGTATCCTGACATTTTTAAGTCTTTTTATGGATTTACACCCAAACTCTGTGTGCTCACAGCACACAATAAAGTTAAAATTCTAATTATAACTATAACTATCAAAAAAGTAACACTGTTTTATCCAATGACATTAGCCTTCAGTAAGTATATATGATTTGGTAGTCAATTTTGTTTTGATGGTCAGATAAAACTGAAAGAAAAAAAAAAACATAACTGTCAATTATCACATAAAATGTAGAAATGTCTAAAAATACAAATTTCACTGAGCCTCTGGTTGGAAAAACATCAGCGGTGCTTGTTACACAGGAATCTAGCCTTGCAATATGGATACAACATTCCACAAACACACAGAAAAAAAATACTCATAAATATCAGACCAAACGTAAAACAAAAAGTGATTCAAGATATAAGTGCAGATTCAGCAAACATCAGCATGAATGTCATATTAATTTTAGGCTTTAAAAGATGCACCACAACTGCTGTGTTCTTCGTAAAATCATGTTTGTACAAATAATTTTGATTCATTTTAAATACATTTAAATTGTTTAAATCTAATCTGAATTTTCTCCAACCCTCTGAAAGTCAAAATATATACATACAACTCACCATCAATCAATCGTTATTTATAAAGCAATTCAAAGTGCTTTCTGGAATCATAATGACCCCATGTAGACCACATGTGGGGTCAATTTGCAACATTTTCTTCAGATATAATCTGTTGGGCTATCATAAGGGATCATTCCAGAAGCGTAATGTTGTCCTTCTTTGTTTGTTCCTATACCAGTTCTGATGCGTATTTGTGATGATTTACCTGATACCTCTTTGGACTCAATCTTCGACCATCTCTACCAAACTGTTACCCTTTAGGCCGGTTCACACACTGAATGTTTTTTTGCTGCCTCAAAGGACTCACGATAGCTGGTTTTGGTCGGATGAGCTCTGGCAGCCTGTCACACTGTATGGCTACGGAGCTGCAGATCACATGCAAGCGCCCTTTATTTCCATCAAGAGTCTTTTCACGACATAAAAAAACAGTTTTAGAACAGCTGAAATTGCACAGTGTCCCAGCTTTAGAGGGAGTTAAACACGTTAAAATGATCAGGAACAATACAGGAACCTAAGTCAATTGGAATGTGGAAGATGCGAGAACCTGTGTCACATTACACAGGGAACCAAACTCAGCATCAACATCGACAGAGACTAGAAAAGAGGCTCCTGCTCCAAAATTGACATTTTCAAGTTCTACTAAAGTTTAAAGCTATGCGGATAGTTTTAGAGTCTGCCAAAATAAAGATGGAATTATTTGGTCAGAATAACAATATATATGCCTGGAAAAGATACACTTTTTGTCATTGTGATTTTCAACCCAAGGAACACAGTACCAACTTTGAAGCATGGTGGTGGCAGCATGATGCCTAGAGTTTAAATGCATGCATTCCAAGTGATTCAACTACACACAAAGTAACCTTTCCTAACCTTTCGCCTGTATATTTCATAATCCACAATACTTCATTGTTGTTGTTTTTTTGTTCTATTGTACATGTAGACAAATGTCCATATAATGTAAAGATTTGTAACATGATAATGTAAAAAATGTTTTGGAACAAGTATATTATAATTGCAAATTGTAGATAAGTGACATACTGTAGAGTGCAAGTGTGTGCATAATATTAACCTTCTTTCTGCTGCTTTTTATTCAAGCAACATTTATTTCAGTTTTTTTTTACCAATGCTATTTTACTTTTGAATTAATGAAATAAAGAATATTAATCTGAATGTTGTCTTTTTAGGATAAATTTTTCTCTCTGTGTAATTACTCCTGGCCATGACAGAAAGCTTTTCTGATTCTTGGTTGTTGACATTAACGTTCCGAAGAGACGGAGGATGGAATCAGTTGTAGGCTATAATCTTGCATATTTACATGTACATGTTCATTAATATATATTGTGCCTGTTGTAAATAAATAAACTCAGCTCAAACTCAAAAATAGGCTGACACAAAGCTTCTTGACTGTCCTTAACCCAACTGAATATGTATGGATTTTGTCTCTGTGGCAGAAAACTAACCAATTTTAATTAGTTTTAACAAGAGTGCAAAACATCCAGGCAGAAAATCCCCCATACCAAAAGCTCTTGGGAGTGCGTGTTCGTTTTTGAGTTTGTATTTACCATTTAGGCTCTGTATGGATTAGGGAAACGTCTAAAATTAAAACTTTAGCAAAAATTGCCAGTAATGAAGCTGTATGTTGTATGTGCAAAAACAATGGCTCAAATGCATCTTTAGAAACGGCCAAAATTAGGATGATATTCCTTCCCGTAATGGGTGCTTATAAACCTCATATCAGCAATGTATGAGAAGAATTTCATGATCAAATTATGTGAAACCATTCATCACACAAAGACAGTACTAATGATGAAGCATCTTACGGTGCAGCTCGATTGTAAGTCTGTCCTTCATGTTCATACTGCTGGACTGCGCTATCCTTCTGACTGTTGAGGCATACTCCTGAAAAAGACAGAAAGTAAATTGACATCACTTTGAACTCCCAGTATATTATGATGACTTTCTTTGAATCATCAGTGGTCTCACCGAAGGGAGCCTCAAGATAAATTGACTCTCCAGCTCATAGGGAGCATCTTCCTTGTTTTTGGAGCCGACCTTTCCCACTAGAATCAGAACATAAACGTAGACAGAGCTCAACTTCTCGTTAAACAGAGTTGGAGGGGAAAATAGTCACAGAGTGAACTAAGATGGAGAAAGGACACCCTAGACTTACTGTTGCTTTTATGTTTTATTAATAAAGGCAAAACACAGCAGTTAGAGAAGAAGCCCAAAGATATTTACCAAATAACGTAGCATTACATTAACATAAGGCAATTATATTGTTATTTTATCATCTACTGCGATACACCAACTTTGAAACATAAAAACCTTAAACTGTATATAAGATAACGTATCCCTGCGTTCATTCATTTAATACAGACGAGAATAATACACCATAACCAACAGCAAAACAAAGGTAAGTACATGCTAATGTTAGCAAAGAAGGCTAAATGATGACGCTGACCTTTAATCTTAGACGTCATCTCCAGATTTGTTATTTACGAGGCCCAGTTGAAACGATGAGTTGATCTCCAAAGTATAATAACAAGGCAAACTTGATTTTTATGATTTATATCATGAATCCAGGATATTGTCTAACCACAGAAGTTTAGCCATGAGCTAAACGAACAGCCGAATGACGCTTTCCGTACGCTGCGTTCAAGTACGCCTCGGATTTATTGTATCGCTTCACGTTCGTCTTCGAGAACGTTACAACGAAAATGTTAACACATGTTATGAATATTTTTTTTTAAAAAGCTTATGTGTTTGTGTCTGTACCATAGACTGTACGGTCTGTACTTAATGTTAATACAGGATGTTCACTTGTAAATCAAACAAGGCACATGCTTTGAAGCGTATATATGTAAAAATGAGAAATGACTTTCGAATGCCCACTTATTTGCATTTGACATACATGAAATTAACGAAAGAACGAATAAATGAATAAATATGCCTACAGCGAGTTATAGTGAGACAAAAGGGAACGATTAACGCCTTTGTTAAACGTCATTATGGAAATAAATGCATACAAATCTTAGCTCGCAATCATGTGTAAAACTTGCCCAGAGAAGATGGTTTCCAAGTCAGATTTTCTTTTTATTTTACATTCAATAAACATACATGAAAGCTATCAAATTTTGTGTTGCATGTTGAAAAAAAGAGATATTCAGCTTTATGCACCAGAGGCAGGAACTAGTTACAATTACTCCACTACATTTTCTTGAGTAGACTAACGCTTTCTCCGCATCGGTGTTGATTAGGGATGACATTGGTATTCTGAACTATTGTTTCCCCAAATTCCAGAGGAGATAAATACTATCGTAAGTACGTTGTTTTGGAATATTTGTTAAGTATTGCCGTCATATTACTGTTTTTAGTAGCCTACAACTGACAACTACCAAGTAGGCTATTGTGAAATAAATTATAATAATATGAGCATCAACAAAGGGAAAGATTGACCACTAGACATATATTCGGGTTTTTCTTTCAAACTGAAACAATTTGCAGCGAAAGAAAATGTAAAATAGGTTTACTTTCTCTAAAATTACAAATTCCGACAACTACAAACGTTGCATTTTGTTATCTTTGCTGCTCTTTAGTTTTTAGTAACAAAATAGTTACAGAAAAATATAATGAATTGCCTTTTTAATGGCAATGGTTACGTGTGCGTCACGTTAGTGTAAAAATACCCGTTAAAAAATAAAATAAATGCCTGTTTGGATTCACTTCCTGTAAAAAAAGGACTCAAATGCAAATTTCAAAATAAAAAAGACAGATCTGGCTGTAATTGATCAAATCGGTTGAAAACCTCAAAATCTCTAAGTTGAGATGCTGTTTATAAAAAAAAAACATTTGAAACTGAGATTTATTCTTTTAGGCATTGCTTAAAATAAAACAACCTTGTAGAGTGCTTTTAGAGTGAAATACATTTAACTCTTTCTGGAGATTTTGATTTTCACTTCCGAGTTGAAACTCTGTTGCTGTCGTCTTTTCTGCTGTCATGACTCATTCTCTTCTCTCTTTCTTTTACCTCCGACGACATTGACCGTATCAGAAAAAAGCCGTGATGTTGATCAAAACGAGCGTGGACGGGTCCGTGCTGGCTTTGAGGACGCTGCGGCTGGTGGTTCTGGTGAGCCTGTGTGCGTTCATCAGTGTCTCAGCAGCAGCATCATCTGCTGCTCAGGAGGAGGACAGTGCCATGGAGAACATCGTTACAGAGAAGAAGGCTGAGGAGAGCCACAGGCAGGACAGCGCAGACCTGCTCATCTTCATCCTGCTCCTCACTCTCACCATCCTAACCATCTGGCTCTTCAAACACCGGCGCTTCAGGTTTCTGCACGAAACCGGGCTGGCAATGATTTACGGTGAGACTGAAACAGACGCAACCAGATCCGCAGCATCTGTCTGTGGATCAGAAGTTAAATGTCAACTCTACGGTTGTTTTCTGTTTTTTTAAATGAGGCCGTTTGAGTTGGAGCAGGTGCACTTCTGTTCCCTTTATAGCACTGAACATTTCTTACTTCCTTTCAGAGATGAAACTGGTAACTTTGATTGACAGCAGAAGTCAGTCATCTGGTTATGCTACTGATAACTTCCTCCTTTTTAACTCAGACGTCTTCGCCTTTCCAATTCTTATTGTTGAATATTTTCCTAAAGGTTTCGAAGTAGTGCATTAATAAACAAATCACTTATTGACACCAACAACTCATTAACACCTGTTTTAATCCAGCAGTTAATATTAATCTGCAGATTTTAATGGGCTTTAAAAGAAAATGTATTACTTTCTGCCACATTGCTTAGTTAGATGAAGGCATTGTATACGATTTACCAGTAAAAGAAACCATACCAAATCAAAAATGGATGTATTTATTTTTTAATTTAGGGAATTCTTAAAGTTAGTATTAAATAGAGAGGTAAGAAAATATCAATATTCCAATTTATATCACACTATTTTAACTCCGGATATTGTATTGATATTCAGCAATGAATCGATTTTTATCTTTAAAATTTGAATCAAATCAAACTTTATTTATAAAGTTGTTTTCATAAAAAAATTACATCTCAAAGTGCTTTACTGATTAAAATGACCCCACATAAATCACATTCCCAACCTTCACCCACAGAATTAGAGACTGTTTACATGACGTTTTTCAGCAAAAGGGAAGTTTTTTCTCAGTAATTTAGCCTGTCGTTTACATGAGAGCAGTGTGTGTGTGTGTGTGGAGCACGCAACCTTTTGCTCTTTTCACCTTCTTCGTTCCAGTGGATCAACTATATCTAGTAAAAGAAATTTGTGGATGCGTATGAAACAGGTTGGAGTATTTAGAATGCTGTGACAGTTAAATTCAGTTTTACAAATCACAATAAATAGTCTTATTCATAGTATGAATATACATCGCAATACATTGTATCGTCCGCCCTGTATTATGATACATATCATATAACCTGATTTATGCCAATACACAACCCTATTATTAAGACCACTTTCTGGTTTCAGGCTCTGTAACAGTTCCTACTAGGGCTGCATGATATATTTCACAAAGATATCATCACAATTTATCTCGGTCTGGCTTTCTAACCCCACAGCCAGGTATAGATTGAAAAAGGGAGCAGGAAAAGCCGATGAGGTTGCTTAGCAGTGCTTGCTATCAACTAATTGTGTCTGCAGAAATTGGTAATAAAATGTGATCTGATCTTCACCCAAGTCACAACAATACACAATCAAAGCCGTAATATCACACAAATAATTATATGTTTCCATGTTTTTCTTGATCATTGAGAACATTCACAGTGCAAGTGAAAAATTATCTGATCCCCTAGACTGATGACATTTTCAAGACCTATTTGCAGACAGAAGTCAGCCAACTGGAGTCCAATCAGTTAGATGAGATTAGATGTGTTGGTGAACGTTGCCCTATAAATGGAGAAAGTTCAGCATTGTTGCTGCTCTCCTTAGGAGTGGCTGTCCTGTAAAGATGACTGCAACAGCACATCACAGAATGCTCAATGAGATGAGTAAAATTCCTAGAGTGTCAACTAAAGACTTACAAAAGTCTCTGGCATACCCTAACATTCCTGTTGCTGAATCTACGATACGTAAAACACTAAACAAGAACAGAGTTCATGGGAGGACACCACAGAGGAAGCCACTTGTGTCCAAAAAAAGCCTTTGCTGCATGTTCAAAGTTTGCAAATCAGCACCTTGATGTTTCACAGCACTACTGTATTCAGGGGGACAGATGAAACCAAAGTTGAGTTGTTTGGAAGAACCACACAACACTATATCTGGAGAAAAAGAGGTACAGCACACCAACAATAAAACCTGATCCAAACTATGAAGTATGGTGGTATGGGCATCGTGATTTGGGGCTGCTTTGGTGCATCAAAGCTAGGGATGGGTATTGATATCAAAATGGTAGTAACCACACCGAAAAGTGACATTTCTGTGCTTTATTTCAGTTTTTTCTTCCGGAGACATCAAGCACTTTGGATTCTGGGCTAGTCATCAGCCAAGAGCGATTCCCTACATCACCAGAAAACATGGCTATCTTTTTGCAAAGAAAAACAGCTAAAAGTTAGGACTGTCAAAATCAACGCAGGTTGATTAATTCCTAGAATTAACTAAATATTTTCATGCAATTAACGTGTGCAAAAAAATACCACCCTGTGTATAATTCAGCTAGCACCACATTAGTTCTTCCTAACTTGCCAAACTGTGGATTGTTGTGTAGCAGCATGTGTGTTGTGTGCCTAAATGACATGTGACTACATTATTATTGTCGTGTTGGCTTTGAGTTGATATGATTATACGTTGTCTGTGGGAATTTTCTTTACCATCCGCTTGGGATTTCAGCTCGCTGTAAGTGGTGCAGAGTATAAATGTGCCATATTTATGTTGATTTATGCATGTTCGCTCACTGTATAGCTTCGGTATATTTCATAGTGAGTTACTGCTGCATTAAAATGCACATTACTCAGTTAAAGTAACTTTTTCTGACTTGAATTAGTGCCAATATATATCAATAACTACTTCTGTCAAATAATGATCAAAAATGTAGCCAGAACAAGTTAGAAGCTTACTGATGACATAAAAAAGTGTGGGATCAAGATGAGAATATTTTAAGAGAATGAATCCAAATATTGGTGGTTGTGTATGGATTAGTTTACTTTAGCTATGTATTATGCAGATTTTCTGACACTGTGTGGATTAGAGAAAACCAAAATAATACAACAGTTTTTAATTTCTTAATTTGTTTGCAGTTTTTAATAAATGCAGAACTAACCCAAATCTGCTTAATCTAAAAGAAAAATCCAAATGCATTACATATAAAGAGAATTGGAGCTTTGTTGCCCTAAATTAAACGCACATCTGTTCTATTTTTGTCTTTTGTCTCTTTTTCTCCAGGCCTTATCGTCGGAGTGATCTTGCGTTACGCTGTTCAGGTCCCTCGGGATACCAGTGTTGTCTCGACGAGCTGCTTTGTTAACGCCAGCCCTGCCACCCTGCTGGTTAATGTCAGCGGCAAATTTTATGAGTACACCTTGAAAGGGGAGATCAGTGCCAACGAGGTGAATGATGTGAAGGATAACGAGATGCTGCGCAAGGTACGGGCCGTCCTCTCATATATGCAACTTTATAGTTTGAGGGTTGGTTCTGGTTAATTTGAAATGGGTGGTTACACGACTATCAAGGAAGAAAATGCAATTGATGCAACAAAAGCTACTTGAATGTCAAGTTACTGCTGATTAGATGTAGTAGTGTGTTTTCAGTGTTGGTTTTGCTTTTGTCCTTTTTTCACACAATAAATAGCTTTGTGATTTCATGTTATACACTTGGTTGCAAAAATATCCATACTCATTGAAGTGTGACACATGTTCTCAATTGGATTTAGGCCTGTACTTTGACTGGACCATTTTAAAACAATAAAATGCTTTGATCTAAATCATTTTATTCTCACTCTATAGTTTGCTTCCAGGTCTTCCCTGAATTAAGCTTCATTTGGTTTCCAGTAGGTTGATCAACTTCTCTGTTTCAACTGAAGAGAAGCATCCCTCTAAGATGATGCTGGCTCCCGACATCTGTCATTGTCATAGGGTTCTGGGATGATGTGCAATGTTAGTTTTTCTCCTTACGTAGCATGTCACATGTCATATATAGGCCAGGAAGTTCAGTTTTGATTTCTCGACAATAGCACCTTTTTCACATGTTTGCTTTGTCACCAGCTGAATAGAAACAAAACTGAAGTAATTATTTTTGGGAATAAAGGGGAACAATCAAGAGTCAGCATACGGCTTCAGTTAATGCAACTAAAAACTACTGATCAAGCTAAAAATCTAGGTGTAATACTAGACTCAGACCTGAACCTCCAGGGTCACATAAAGGATATAACAAGGTCAGCCTTTTAACAGCTGATAAACATATCTAGGAATAAAAGGACTAATATCTCAACGGAACCTTGAAAAACTCATCCATACGTTTATCTTCAGTCATATTAATTACTGTAACAGTGTCTTCACAGGTCTGTCTAAAAAGTCAATCAGACAGCTGTAGGTGATCCTAAACGCTGCTGGAAAACAGAGCACATTATTCCGGTTCAGAGAATAGACTTAAAAATACTCCTACTAGTTCATAAATTATTAAATGGCTCAGCACCAAAATATGTCAAAGATCTGTTGTCAGCGTACCAACCAACCAGAACAGTCAGGTCCTCAAGCTCTGTTGTAGTAATCATCCCTAGACTCAGAAGCAAACATAGAGAAGCAGCTTTCAGTTTCTATGCACCCCTTATTTGGAGCAAACTTCCAGACGACTACAAAGCTCCTTTAAATCAAAGCTAAAAACTCTGTTTAAAGCTGCCTTTGAATAAATGATTAATGATAGCTGGAATGTCATATTTTTTAATGTGTCTTATGTTTTGTGCCACTAATATTGTATTTTAAGCTTTTATTGTTGTTCTTCCCAAGTCATGTAAAGCATCTTGAGTTGCCTTTTTGTTGAAAGTGTGCTATACAAACTGCAACAAACTGAAAATGAGACTTATGTGACTTTTTGTTCTGAAAGACAGATTTCTGGCAGGTATTCTGACAGCAGATTCTCCATCTGAGCTGTGAATTTCTGCAGCTCCTCCAGAGTTACCATGGCCCTCTTGTTGCTTCTTTAATTATTGCTCTTCTTACCTAGCCTGTCAGTTTAAGTGGTTGGCCATGTGTTTTTGGGTGTGCAGTGATCCTTTACCTTTTTCAGTTTTGGATGATGGATTGAACTTGGGTATTGAAAGTTTGGATATGGGATTGAAAATGTATTCACACAACCGTTTTTGGATTTTTTGTTTTGAAAAAATAAAATCATAGATTATTTTCCTTCCAGTTCACAACCACTTTGTCACATAAAATCCAGAGAGAATACTTTTAATTTTGTGATTGTAGGTTGATTAACTGAGAAAGAAAAAGGCAATAGTATGTGAATACTTTTGCAAGGTACTGTAACACAAGCAGCAAGTGGATAAAAAGCTGCTTTAAATCTGTGTATTGAACAGGGCTATAACATGCCGTTCACTATGTGATCCAGAGTAAAATATAAACAGCCTAAGTTAACACTCTGTGCTCTGAGAAATCTATTCTACTGATCTGGATTCATACCTAAATTGGGAATGACCTCGTCCTTAATTGATGCTTGGTTCAGTCTCTGCCCCCTTTTAACATTTTGTTATTTTACTCGATGTCCCAGATGTGTCATCCTTGATTAAATAGTTTATTGAATTTATCCAAAGAAGCATTAGCATCAAATGTTAATGAATGTATCTTCGCTGTTTTATTGACAAAATGTTTGTGTTTTTTTGGGTTTCAGGTTACATTTGACCCAGAGGTTTTCTTCAATATTCTGCTCCCTCCAATCATCTTTCATGCAGGCTACAGCTTGAAAAGGGTATAATATTCTTAGGAGCAACATTAGTATTAAATATACAGTTTAATTTCTTATCAAGTGTCACCTTATTCTGAGCTAATCTTTTTACACCTCAGTAAAATTAAGTCATGCTTGGCTAATTTCATGTTTTACATTTTTTTAGAGACATTTTTTCCGTAATATGGGTTCCATCCTGGCTTTTGCCTTTGTGGGAACTGTGATTTCCTGTTTTATTATTGGGTAAGATAATGCTACTCAGAAGCAATACTAAACAGAACTCTACCTTTTTGGATCAATTTTAAAGTAATTGTAATCCATTTAGTGTTGTTAATTAAGCTAATTAAAGCTGTATTCAAACAGGTTGTTGATGTATGGCTGTGTCATGCTGATGAAGCAGCTGGGCCAGTCAAGTGGAGACTTCTTCTTCACTGATTGTCTGTTCTTTGGAGCCATCGTCTCAGCAACAGACCCGGGTATATAACCAAATTAACTTCTAATAATATTTTTTTTTAGGATACTATGTTAATCAGCTTAAATAAGAGTATCTTGTAAATTTGTAACAACAGAACACATATACTTACAATATGAATGTGGATAATGTTTGAATCTTGTATTGTTTTTTATAATACAAACCATGTATACTTACACAACTTATAATGCTAATACAAATTCAAATTTAAACCAAAGTGACGTAAACAAACTTCTGAAAGGTAATTAATATACAAAGCAAAAAAACAAGGGGCCCAGTGTACAGCCCTGAGGTACTCCAGCATTATTTTCAGCCATTTAAAAAGTTGTATTTTTATTACTCATATTTTATCCATTTCATTTAAGTTTCTGAAAATGAGATAATGATCATTTGGAAATTGTTTTAGCCATGACATTTTCTTAGACTGGTATATCTAAATCTATACATCAATTTTCTGCTCATAGTAGTGAAGAGTATGGAAGTTTATTTCGACAAAGTTGAGTAATTTTTCAGAAAGTGTTAAATTGTAAAACTAATACATTTTGAGTTTTTTTCTACATTATTCTTTCATTGTTGCATTTTTTTCAGGAAATTGTTTAAATGTATTTTCAGTAAATGTTATTGTTTCTGTGCTTCTGTGTGTTTCACAGTGACAGTCCTGGCTATCTTCCACGAGCTGCAGGTTGATGTGGACTTGTATGCATTGCTTTTTGGAGAGAGCGTGCTCAACGATGCTGTTGCTGTGGTTTTGTCCTCGTAAGTTGTTTCTTTTTTTATATCCAACGATGATTAATCGGCAAGTACACAGAGAAGCTTAATGACTGAGAATTGAACAAAAAAACATTAAAGTGTACATTTTTGTGGTCTGATCATTTTCACATTTGACCAAAGTAGAATTAGTTTCGCAGGTGAAGCTGTTTTTCCTTCTCCTCCTCATTGGTCTGTTTTAATTTTCACAGAATAATGCATTATAATTGCAAGCAGCTAGGAGGAAGTGGACCATACAGAGAGACTTTGGCCCATTCATTGAATGAGGGCATTAAGAGGAGCATTCCGCTGTGGGCCTTTGTAGTGCCTGGGGACAAACATGATGAATCTGAGGCTTTTATTGTTTTAGACTCTGACTTATCCAGCAAGGGTTTTAGAACATTCTGTTATTTGTCTGTTATGTTATTTTAATAGTAATTTTTTTATGTCTTTTTGGTAAATATCCTATAGTAGACTTTATCAAACTTATCTTTTTTTCAAAAGGCCACATATCAAACACAGCTTGTAGCTAGACTGAGAGCTTGAATAAGTGTCATGATCTTGTTCCTACCCCTCTGAACTCATTCCTTCCATCCATCCAAATTATGTCCTGACGATACATTCTGCAGGACATGATTTAGGCTGCAGAGTGCTGCAGTGGGTAGCACTGTTGCCTTGCAGCAAGAAGGTTGTGGGTTCGAATCTTTCTGCAGAGTTTGCATGTTTTCCCTGTGCATGCTTTGGTTCCCTCCAGTTACTCCGGCTTCCTCCCACCGTCCAAAAACATGACTGTTAAGTTACTCTCTAAATTATCCTTAGGTGTGAGTGTGTGTGCGTGCATGGTTGTTTGTCCTGTCTGTCTTTATGTGGCCCTGCGATGGACTAGCGACCTGTCCAGGATGTGCCCCACCTCTCGCCCATTGACAGCTGGTAATATACACCAGCCCCCCAATGACCCCTTGAGGATAAGCGGTTTAGAAAATGGATGGATGGATAGATGGACATAATTTAACTTGTTTAAACAACAAGCTAACTTTTGCTAAACAATCCTCTAACCTCCACAATAAACAAAGTTGAAGAGAATTCTTGGCTTCATGGATTTAAACAAAAGCACAAAAATAACAAGAATACTGCCCTGATGGAATTTGACATTCTAGCCAGAAATATCTGCCTGATAAGAGTACTGTTTACAGAACATGCTGTTTGGTCAAATCAAACCGCTAAACTTCTTACTTTGCATGTTTCAAATTTTGAAAATAATGTATGTAAAATGCATTTAACTGTTATCTACGGACTATTATTTTGTATGCACGGTTGAAAGCAGATATTTACGTACATTGTTTAAAAAGACACAAACCTTTTTTATACGATGGTCGGGGTGAATACTCGATTCTGATTGGCTGGAGGGTGTACATTAAAAAGTGATAATGTACACCTAGGAAAGGCGTCCCGTCAAATTGCCTGATGACAGTTCTAAATTATTGCGCTGGCTCAAATGGCAACGGAGTCTCAACGTTATTTGCATCATCCTCTGGACACACACAGGCAGTAAGTAGTGTACTGGCCTTCTGAAATGATATTTTGCATCACGTAACGTAAGATAAAGCCATCTCACTTCCTATCACTGATAAATCGCTGAGGTCGGCTCGCTCTGGCCACGTTGCTTGGCAACAGCTGTATACGGGAGATATTAAATAGTTCGCTCGACTTATATAAAAAACCTCGCGATTTTAACTCTAAAACACATTAAAGTATTATTAATTGATTAAGTATGTCCTTCTTTCGTAAGTGACGATGGTATAAGCGGGTAATGCCCTTCGAGGTGTCCATTATCAGAAAATAATGGACTTCGTGGAAGCAACCGTCCTCCGCTTCGAGTCGGACGGTTCACGCCTCCGCGTGATTGAATTTAGATTAAATCAGGATAAACTTTTCTTTTCCAGATTAATATCTGCTGTGGGTTATCTGACAGAATAGTTAGACAAAGATACATTGTCTTTAGAAAATTAGGAAACATTACTTTTTTTCAACAATACTTTAGTCAATTGGACGTACACCCGCGGATTATTTTAGGGCAGCATCTCCAACAAACTGCTTACTTTTGTGATTTCAAGAGGGGGAAAATTCAGCCAAGATATCAGGAGAAGAATTTAAGACCTCCATAACTCTGTTTTCTTCTTGGGTACAATTTACAGATTCCTGAAACCTCCCCTTTTTTCTGTTCAAACACAAGTATAAATAGCATGGAAATGTCCACCATCAGACTGTTTAAAATGGAGAGATTCTGTGTCCCATAGAGAACCCAAGAACCAGTTCAAACATCTCGTGAGGATGATATCTGAATATGGAATTTGCTTTACTGACATGAGTTGAAATACCACTCAAAAGAAGAAGCTATGACTTTAAAGGCAACATAAACAAAGACTGATTGTAATTTGTGATGAATGCAGAAATTAAAGACTTTCTGCAAACGAATCATGTGGTTTGATGAAGCTAAAACTGTGGTGTATGGCCCTAATAACAATCAGTGTGTTTCTTCAAAAAGGTTCAAGCTTATTAACCTGAGAACCCTGTGTGTAAATCCTAACAGAACTAAAACAGGAAAAGTTTAGTCTACTGTATTTAATGTCAAAAATGAGAAAACAAAGGTTATGGGTTTTTTTGTACAGTGTATATAAATATCTAGTGTCAGCCGTGTGTATTTACCATTAAGTGTTTTCTTTTTATGTTTTATTATTAGGTCCATTGTCGCATACCAGCCACAAGGAGACAACAGCCATACATTTGAGGCCATGGCCTTGTTGAAGTCTCTTGGGATGTTCCTAGGAGTTTTCAGTGGCTCCTTCTCTCTGGGCGTGGCCACAGGAGTCGTTACAGCTCTTATATCTTTTCTGGTTTTGTTATCAATCATCTATGGCATCTGCTCTAAGTAAGGTGATGTCTTTGGTTATTAATAATATTCCACTTTCAGTGATTGGCTGATTGGTTTTTGTAAGATACTGTGCCGAAATTTGAAAACAAGATGAGTTAACTGAGCATACCAGTTGTTGTCTGTAACATGACGCAGGCTAAAACTGAGTTAAAAATCTGTCAGTCAGGACAAAACCAATCATATTCATTTAAATAAAATCCTTGACTACGACTACGTGACAAAGTTCACCAAACTGAGGGATTTTCAGCTGCTGGAGACGGCTCTGTTCTTCCTCATGTCCTGGAGCACCTTTCTGCTGGCTGAAGCTTGTGGCTTCACAGGTAGCAAACACACTTTACACAAATCCCAAGTGAACTTGAGGCTTGTCGAAGGGATCCAAATGTAATTTGCTTGTCTTTTGATCATATGATCTATTCACACATTGTGCTCTACAGGTGTTGTGGCAGTTCTCTTCTGTGGCATCACTCAGGCCCACTACACCTTCAACAACCTGTCTCCCGAGTCTCAGGACAGGACAAAGCAGGTCAGAACCAGACTAGTTGCTTAGTATTCCTAAAGTTCTAGGCTGTGTCATTATAACAGTTTTTTTTTTTATAAATGATAACCGACATTAATCATATGTATGAAAATACAATTTAAATCGGAATAAATTTCAATAAACAAAACGTGATAATGCGATTTGCCTCAAATCTAGCAGTAATCAATTCTAGAGGAGTAAATCAATGTCTTTAGTTACACAACTTTTTACTGAAAATAAAGAGATATCACAATTATATTGACCATTATAATATTGACACTTAAATTAAGAACATATTGCCTTTATTATGACCAGTTAATGATGTAATTAATTCAAATTCATTAAAAAAACAGATCAATGTGCAAGAAAGCACAATGCTAACACTACTTATAGATACGTTCTGAAGGTAGTGGAGATTTAACATTTAGGTTATTATTGGCTTATTAAAGATCTAATTTCTCTATTGTCTTAAACTCAAACCAAATGTATTCACTTATAATTTGTAGCTCTATATATCTTACCTAACTTTTAAGGAAGTTTTGAGGGAGAAAAGGGGAATTGAAAAGGGGGAATTTTTTTGATCTATGAGTTTACAACCATAACCACCAAAATTACGGAACAGCACAAAAGCAGTGGAAACTTTAGGTGCAGAAGGCTGCTTATCAAGCAGCTCTGATTCATTTAGGTTAATCATATTCTCTGTTTCTCTCTCTTGGCAGACTCAGCTCGAACAGCTGTTCTGTTGGATCAGAGAGGTCACTCTGAGACTGTTAGGTTTTTTTTGGGTTATAGTTTGGACATCTCTGTGGTTTCCCTTTTTGGGAATTTGGAAGAGTTCCACAAAATAATCTTGCTGGATTCACTGCACTTCATTTCTGCCATAGACACATGAAGATAAAGCAGTTCACAGGTGAAACTCTAATGATTTGAATATTCATGTTCATTTATCCCAATTATTAAACTAATATATGTATTGATTACATGCAAAGCAAGATATTTCAAGGCTTTATTATCTTGATTGCTTACAGTTTATGAAAACCCTAAATTCTAAATTAGAATATTGTGATTAAGTCCAATTATTCAGGCTCAAAGTGTCACACTCCAATCAGCTAATTAATCCAAAACACCTGCAAAGGGTTCATGAGCCTTTAAAGCTTCTCTCAGTCTGGTTCAACAGGAATCACAATCATGGGGAACACCGCTGACCTGACAGTTGTGTGTAAAAACATCATTGACTCTCTACAAAAGGAGGGAAACCCTCAAAGGGTAATTGCAAAAGAAGCTGTACGATCCCAAAGTGCTATAAGCACATTAATAGGAAGTTATGTGGAAGGGAAAAGTGTGGAAGGAAAAGGTGCACAAGTAGCAGGGATGACCGCAGTCTGGATAGGATTGTCAGAAAACGGCTGTTTAAAAGTGTTGGTGAGCTTCAGAAGGAGTGGACTGAGACTGGAGTCAGAGCATCAAGAGCCAACACGCAGAGACGGTTTCTGGACATGGCCTTCGAATGTCGTATAGTATGTCGTATGGTGGTCTGTTTCTCAGTGGTCCAAAGTCCTCTTTTGGAGCTGAGTACATTTTCATGATTATGCTTTTCAGAGGTCCTATATTTCTCTTTTGAAAATCCCTGTTTTGTTGATTTCATGTAATCTTCAAATTTCCATAGATTTTGAATTTTGGGTTTTCATAAGCTGTAAGCCATAATCATCAAAACTGTTACAAATGAACGCTTGAAATGTATCGCTTTGCATGTAATGAGTCTGTATCGCATATTAGCTTCACCTATTAAGTTAATTACTGAAATTAATTAACTTTTGCATGATATTAAAATTTTTCGAGTTTCACCTGTAGGTGCATCAGAAAGCCTTACTTCTTCTGTACTGTAAACAAAAGCTATTAATTTCACAACCAAGTCATTAAGTCGGTCAGGCTCAGATTTTGGTTTGTAATTTGTACCAAAGGTCCTCTTCAACTGTGATGGACAAAATCTAAAAAGGAAAAAAGCAGAAAATCTCAGAGGATGATTTTTAAATATTTTCATTTTATTGCATAAGCATTTGATCACTTACCAACCAGTAAGAATTTTTGCCTTCCACAGACCTGTTGTTTAAGAATCCTGTTTTCCACTCATTACCTGTATTAACTGCATCTGTTTGAACTTGTTACCTGTATAAAAGACGCTTGTAAAGAAATTTAATTTGAGTTGTAAATAATTTCAAAAGCTCACTTGATTTTCTAACTAGCAGCGTAAGATCACTCACTTTAGGAAGTACTCTGACATGTATTCACCTGTATTTAAAACAGTTCTGAAGAACAGCTTCATGGTCAGAAACTTTGCGTCTTCTGACTGCCTTGGCACACAATCTCTGAAATAATTATTTTAAATCAGTCAAATGTTATAAACAAAACCCTTGAACAGTCTTGGTTAGCAGAGTAAAATGGATGCAACCTCTAATTCTCTTATCTGACATAGACTTGACTTTTGTAATAATTCAAACAGCGATGTAACAATGGTATCGCTTGTCAGTAAATTTTGAGGGTTTTTTATTTATTTTTTTAATTGACAATTATCTTCTCTGTTGATGCAGTCATCGGTCATTTGTTTATATGCATCCTGTAAAAAAAAAAAAAAAAAAAAACTTAAAAAAAATGTTTGACTCAAATATAAAATATTTCTTTATGTTGTCTTTCTTTTCTTTCCTTTGCAGCTGTTTGAGCTGTTAAATTTCCTGGCAGAGAACTTCATTTTCTCCTACATGGGTCTGACCCTCTTCACCTTCCAAAACCACATCTTTAATCCCATGTTCATCGTTGGAGCTTTTGTATCTTTTTAACCTGGAAAAAAAAGTTTTAATGAGTGTGTATTTAATTTATAAAGCATATTTTTTTTGGTTATTTTACATTTCCTTGATTTTGCAAAAATAAAAAAGATTTTCTTTTACCTGGTGTTTGGACATAATTGTTGTTGTAAAGAGTCAATAAGCTTTATGTGTAGGTGTGGTGTTCCACTGGTTGCTCTCCTTGACCTCCTTCCCATGCAGCTGGCAGCATTCCTGGGAAGAGCTGCTAACATCTACCCTTTGTCATTCCTCCTTAATCTTGGTCGTCGTAACAAAATTAGATCCAACTTCCAGCACATGATGATGTTTGCAGGCCAGTGAAGTACAGACGAGAAGCATTTTTGACTGCCAAAAACAGAGGTGACCTGGTATGATATGTGTTTTTCTCATCGTTTTCATGTATCTTTTTGTTTTTCAGGGCTGCGAGGTGCAATGACTTTTGCACTGTCCATCAGGGATACGGCCACGTACGCTCGTCAGATGATGTTCTCCACCAATCTTCTTCTGGTGTTTTTCACTGTCTGGGTTTGTGGTGGTGGTACCACTCAGATGCTGTCTTTTCAGCGGATACGGTATGCTGTTTCAGACTTTAAAATAAAAGGAAAACTGCCCATTATTTCCTCATTCCTTAAAGACCAATGCTGAACATTTCTGATTCTGAAAAACTTAATACCCACAGTTTTGGGACCCTGTTTAAATGATGGTGTATAAAACTCTTCCTAATATCTTGCCAGTATCAGGGAAACCACTCTAGTCTTCCCTAACAATTCCTAATCGATAAATTAGTAGGCATTGAATAAAAAAAATCTGAACTCCTATTTTAGTTTGAAACTAGAAGGCACAAATTTAGACCATGAGGATTTTGACTATTTCATTATTATATATAAATGCCACATTCTAGGATGTTAGGGTTGTCAACTTGAGTCAATACAAGGTATTGTTTTCACTTAATAGTTTTATCTTTCAAAGGAAAAAAGCTATTCAAACCAACCTGTGAAGAAAAAAAAAATCACTGCTGGTTGTTCCATCCTCGTCTACATCGACTCTACTCAAATATTTTAAGTGACTGCCAATAAGTACTTCACCCTGCTATGGACAGCTTCTCAATCAGGTTTAAGTCCAGACTTTGCCCAGAACATTCAGATGTGAAACCCAATTTGCTTGAGATTAAAGTCACAAACTAAGTACAAATTATCTGTTTCTGAAAATCTGTGTTAGTTTTACCCTAGCTGTAACAGGGGACACACCTTACAAAAACGTATGTTTTGTTTAGTTTGGCCATCATTTCAAATACAGCATCTTTCTGAATCACCCATAATGGGTGAAGTAATTAAAGAAGAATGAATCCGAAAAATAAAATTAAAATTACAGAAGCATTCAAAGAGGACAGACCTCAGCCCCCTCAACCCAAGACTGTAAGCCAAAGCAATTTACTTTGTATAGTACACTTTCAACAATAGAGTGATTTAAGGTGCATGATTCAGTCGTAAAGAAAAAAACAGAACATATGTTAAAAGCATGAAAAGCGGAGAATATAAAATTAGAGAAGCATGAATCACAAACATACAATGCATAATAAGTTATGACACAAAACGTATTACACATAAAATATGACATTAATCACTAGTTGTTTTTTTGTTTTTTTTAAGCAGCTCAATATGTCAGCAGCTTTGCAGTCGTCAGGAAGTTTGTTCCAGATAAGAGGAGCATAGAAACCAAAAGCTGATTCTCCATGTTTGGTTCTGATTCTAGGGATGACTATTAGAACAGAGTTGGAAGACCTGAGTGGTCTGGGTGGTTTGTATAGTGACAAGTCTTCAACGTATTTTGGTGCTAAGCTATTTAATTATTTATAAGCTAGTAGGAGTATTTTAAGGTCTATTCTCTGACCTAAAGGGTGCTGTTTAAGGACTATAGAACTGGGGTTATATGCTTAATTTTCCTGGTTCTAGTGAGGACATGAGCAGCAGCTTTCTTGAGCAGCCGCAGTTGTCTCACTGACTTTTTAGGTAGACCCGTGTCACTGTTTAGTCGAATAAATATAAATGCGTGGATGAGTCTTTCAACAATCCGTTACAAAATTAGTCCTTTATTCTTAGAAATATTCTTCAGGTGACTGAAGGGTGACATTTTATGTGACCCTGAAGGTTCAGTTCTAAGTCCATCTAGATCTCAGGCCTGATCAGTAGTTTCTAGCTGTATTAACTGAAGCTGTGCACTGACTCTTGGTCATTGCTCTTTAAGTCCAAAGATAATTACTTCAGTTCTGTTTCTATTCAGCTGGAGAACATTATGGGACATTCAGCTATTGATTTGCTCAATAAATTCATTTAGGGTTTGTATGGGTTCAGAGTCACCTGATTGTAATGTGAACTTGATTGTCATCTTTGTAGTTATAGTAACCAATCCTAAATTTGTGTGCCTTCATTTTACACTTTAATGTTTAGTGTGTGAATATGTGTGACCAATATCTAATTTTTGTATATTTTTTATATTTCTGCACACAGCTTAACTTATTGGGTCAAGTTCAAATACCATATGTTCTAAAATATTGTAGATGGTGTTTTTTTGTTGTAGGTCATTCAGAAATAAAAATATTTGACGTTACAGATATTATAAAACGTAACTGAGTTATAGAACATAAAAATAACGCCACAGTTACTTTTACAGTGTAGTAATTTAATTAATAACTCAATTACTTTTTGGGATAAGTAATTTGTAACTATAAATAATTACTTTTTTAATGTAAGATGCCCAACACTGCCTAAAAGTGTCCCAATGTAACTGATTTACTGTTTTTTTGTTTACAGAGTGGGAGTTGACTCTGATCAAGAAAACTCTGTAAGTATGCCACTTGGCGATACAACATACGCCTGATGTTATTTGAAATCTCTATTAATGAGTGATTAATATCCTTTGACTTGGTTCAGATGAGTTTCGCTGACGGATCAGAGAGGAGAAGCACCAAACAAGAAAGTGCCTGGCTTTTCAGAATTTGGTACAACTTCGACCGCAAGTATCCTTGAGGGGGGAAAAAAATCCCTGTAGTAATAGTGTTATCCACTCTGATTTATTCTACATGAGGCGTCACCACTTGTTCAAGTCCATTTGTGAGTGGTGAAGTTCATATTTTTAGCCAGCAGAGGGAGCAAAGGCTACAGTTTTAGAGGCAAATTATCTCCAGAAGTACAATTGAAACCAGATATTTACATACATGCTATTAAAAAAAAATGTTGTCATACTACATTTATATCAGACTAAACTTTCCTTTTTTTAGGTGAGTAAGGATGACCAAAATGAAGTGTATATGCTAAATACCAGAATTATAACTTTATTTTACTGTATCACTTGGTTAAAATATTTTTGGTTCTCCTTCCACAACGGCCTCATAACAGTTCACTTGAATTTTGGCCCATTTCTTCTGACAGAACTGCTGTAACTGAGTTGTTCACACACCCTTTCTTACCTGACCACAAATTTTCTATCAACCTGAGAGCAGAGCTTTGTGATTTTTATTCCAAAATATAGATTGTTTAACTTTTAAGCCATTTTGTAACAAATTTTAATGTATGATTAAGGTTATTGTTAATTAGACCGATCTCTGTCCAAGCTTTAACTTCCTGGCTGATGTCTTGTTACTTCCGTATTTCCACATAATGTTTTTTTACCGCCTGATCCCATCTATCTTTTTGAAGTGCACAAGCACCAGGCAAAAACCCACACATGATTGATCTACCACCGTACTACACAATTGAGACAGTGCTCTCAAGTTTCCCCTTATTTCCTCCAAATGTAACAATCACTTTGACTAGACATCTCTGTTTTTGTTGATGTTTAAAAATTAAGGTCTCTGTTCCTTCTTTTGGATTGTGGTTTTATCCTCTCTTATTGGTCTTTCAGTCCATGTCGTTACAGAATCCATTTTACCATCTTCATAAGTTTTTTTTTATATGGTTGATTTATGGGGTTTTGGGGATATGAAAGCCGGATTAAGGTTTGAACATGTGAATGTGGCACCTTCAAAGATTCAAAAACTTTACCCAAGAAGGAACCAGACAGTCTAAAGTCCACAATTCTCTTTCCTACATCTTGACAATTGTTTTTTTGTTTTTTGCACGATATCGCACAAGGAACCAATTTGTGTGACGTGTTTCCCTAAATTAAATCTACACCTGAACTGTCATTGAGTTCCAATGTTGTAAATTAACCCAAGAAGTAAGAAACTTTTAAAACCATCTTCTAGTAGCTCTTGTTTAATTATTTAAAACCGTAGTAGTCCTAATATATAAAGCTTCTAAACCTGGAGAAAGTAATGAAAAATATTTTTTGGGTTGTTTTTTTTTTGCAACGTTTTGCAAATGTGATTAGTTTTGGTTTCCTCACTGAACCCAAAACAGGAATGTTTTTTAACAATAATTCAGAGTGAGAAAATACATTGTGGATGTAAAGATCAGTTCTCGGGGAGATAAACTGTGTTACAATAGAATATTGATCACTTTCATTTTTTGTTTGTTTATTGAGTTCTATAATTTCATTATCCTTGCGTAAAAACTAATTTTGCAAACAGGTCATAGGACACTAATAACATCGACATCACAGTAAAGTGGTTCTCTGGTATTTACAGGTAACCACATTCAAGTCACTGAATGCAAAAACTACATGAGTCTCTAATAAAACCGACAAAAGTAAAAACAGCCAACTGGAGTAAAATTAGATTGACATATGTAGGAGAAATGTGGCATGAGTGAAAAACAGCAGTGAGACCAGCAAAATTTTATGGTTTATGACTGTGTCAGTGGCTACGTTTACATGGACACAAGTAATGGAATTAAACGCCTGATCGGAATAAAAATGCTTCATATAAACATGCCATTCAGATTACTCTGACCCGATCAAACTCATTCGGATCAAAATTTCATTCCGATTGAGAGAGGTGGTTTGTTCCGATAGTTAATCCAATCGTGGTGCATGTAAACTCCTATTCTGAATGTAGGTAATTCCTGCGCATGTCTGTTAAGTCATTTGTAGATGTCTAATGCGTCGTCTGAATTAAATAAAGGGATTCGGTTTTTAATTTGATTGTGTACATAAGAATGAAGGCTTGAGGATGTAAAACCGTGGCCAGAAAAAGGAAATAAAAGCACACTATGAATAACATCATAGTCCTCCATTTCAAATTTGTTTACAATGGAAGTCTATTTCTCCTTCAATGGTCGTTTCCTGTTTTAGATAGTTCTGTGCATGTCCAAAGGATTTATGCTCTTCAGACATGTAGCGCATGTAAACGACTTTTTTAAGATTTTTTTAATAAAGCTGTGAAATTCTAATCCGATCTACGATCTATGATCGGATTAAAGATATTTTGCACATGTAAACGTAGTGAATGAGGAAAAGACAGAAGCAGAACTTAAGATTTTTAGATTCTCTTTGGGAGTGACGAGGATGGATAGGATCAGGAATGAGTCCATCAGAGGGACAGCTCATGTTGAATGTTTTGGAGAAAAAGTCTGAGAGGACAGACTAAGATGGTTTGGACATTTTCATAGGAGGGACAATGATTATATCGGTAGAAGGATGCTGAGGCTGGAGCCACCAGGCAGGAGCCACCAGGCAGGAGGCAGAGAGGAAGACCAAAAATTAGATTTATGGATGTGGTGAACGACGACATGAAGTTAGTTGGTGTGAGGGCAGAGGATGGGACTGAATAGAGACAGATGATTCGCTGTGGCGACCCCTGAAGGGAAAAAGCCGAAAGAGAAGACGGCATGAGTAGCAATTGAGTGTTTGATCCACTTACACTCCCTTAGAGTTAATTGTTTTGTAGTTTTTCCTTGACTCCAGCTTCTCCCAAGCTACCTGAAGCCCATCCTGACTCACAGCGGCCCCCCTCTTACAACTACGCTTCCTCCCTGCTGTGGCCCCCTCGCCCGCTTCCTCACCAGCCCTCAGGCCTGTGAGGTCAGACGGCGGGTAATACGGGACCAATTTAGTTCAGTTTAAATGAGCACTACAACCCAAACTCATCCCATGTTTTGTTCCCCCAGAATGAGTGCCAGCTGAAGGACGACGACTCTGACCTCATCCTGACGGACGGTGACATCAGCCTGACTTACGGCGATATCACGGTCAGCACTGACGCCACAGGTGCCCGCACCAGTGGCGGCCCAGCCACGGATGACCTGGACAGAGAGTTGGCGTACGGAGAGCATGAGCTGGTGATGAGGGGCACACGCCTGGTGCTGCCGATGGACGACTCAGAGCCGCCATTCACGGACCACCTGCGGATGTGAAAATCAGGTTTCAGCTCAGCCCCAGGCAACCGTCTAGTACAAACTGACCCGAGCCACTGAGCAAAAGACGACTACCTGACTCCCCATTTTTCACTCCTTCATTATTTCTTTTGCACTTATCCTTTTCTCATTTTTACCCATTGCTCAGTTCCTCGGTAGACAAATCGCTTACTCTACCTCATTCTCTTTCTGCTTATCTTCATACCTCTCTTACTTCAATCATTCCAGTTTTTTCACATTTTAAGCTCCTATCAGTCAGCTTACTTTGACATTGCAGCATGAGTTAGTGAGTAAATGTAAATGCCAACCACTACCAAAGTTGTCAGTGTACAGTATATCTCAAGAGAAACTATACCGTTGTAATGCACGTGGAGGTTGCTTGTCGTTTTCTTTGTATTTTAGGATTTAGAGCGTTTTCTTTTTTTGTGGTTGTCGTCATTCCGGGTCCGACTTTGAATGTTTCTTTCTTTTCTCCGAGCATCAGACGCAAGCTGACCCATTGAGAAACTTTACTGTACATTTGGTTACAATCAAGTGCCTGGGAATTGTAGCTTTTAAGCATGGCGACTCTATACTAGATTATTTCCGATAAAGAACACGTCTTATACATTATTGTTATCATTATTATATATATTTTTTGAGCCCAACAGAAGCCACCATCCCAAAAGGTAGCAATATACTGCACAGGTGTGTGTAGGGCATCGGTTTGTGCTGTTTGCTTGTAAATAATGTGTAAACAATGTGAAGCCACCGGGCAGCAGTGAGAAATAGTTACAGATCTCTGTGGGTGACCTTAGACTCTGACATTACAGAGAGACTTTACACCTTGCTTTAGACACTGAGCATGGTCACAGGGATTTAGGGGGTTGCTGCTGTGAAAATGAGATCCAAATGAAGTAAAACGAGTAAGCTTTGTGCCATTCCCGTCATGCATTTTGACATTTTGTGTGCACTGAATCCAGTTGACCTTAAAGTGTTTTGTACGCTTTTTGCAGAGGAACATCAGATATTTTTTCATAGAAGTAATAAAAAAAAAACATTTAGATACCTAAATTTGACCAAAAAAATATCTTGTCTTAGAGGAAATAATTCTGTTTCATAGAAGTAATAAAAAAAACATTTAGATACCTAAATTTGACCAAAACAATATCTTGTCTTAGAGGAAATAATTCTGTTTTTTCTTAATATAATTGGAAATTAGAAAGATTATCTACTTGCAGAAGGGGTTCAAACTTTAGTAAGTTTCTTTTTTTTGTTTATCTGGTTTCATATTTTGAAAATATTTCTTAATACTAAACAATGAATGTATTAGAAGACTTAAATTAGGTATTTAATTTAATGTTTTTCTATTTTTAATCTGACCTATTTGCTGTTATGAGACTTTTGTATCGCAATTACTTATACAACTATATCTCAGATGTCAATGTCATCACATTTATTTATTTCAGTGTTTCAAATTACAAATTAATGCTTGTAAATGCAATGGATTTTATGGTCAGAGAATGAATTATTTATGTTATTTTATATTGATTTTGATGATAAATTTTGGGCTTTAACAAGCTGGTAATCAAAATTTTCTCCAAAAAGAAGATTATTACTCGAGACTAATGAAAAATTATTGTCTAGCAACTTGGATTCTGTGCTCTCCTCATCCTACAACCTTGATTTCTAAATGAAATACTAAATTGACTTTGTCAAAAAAACTAATAAAAAGAAATATCAATCCTTTTTCTCCTTTTCCCAGATAATCTGATGCTCTCTTGGGAATGGCCTAACGCAGGGAATTTAGCTGTTGCAGGTCATATCCTGGATATGACTGTGGTGGCTCTTAAAGCACTGACTCCAGATCCAGTCCAATAACTTGTGAATCTCATCCAAACTCTTAAATATGATTTCCTTCAGAATCTCCACCAATTCTGCAGTTATAATTGTTTCTTCTTTACATTTGTTACTATACTTTTCCCTTCCAATCAATTTTCTATTGAGCTATCTTCTGTGGCACAGGGTTCTTGCAGCTTACCCTGCCTGAGGATCTCAGTGATTATCTGCCATAGCGTAAAATGTCTCAAATTTATTAGAATTACATAATGCTCAAATTTAATGAGAAACCGAAATTTTGATTTTCATTTACAACAAGCTTTAATCGGTAAAATTTCCAGATATAAACAAAGAAGTACATTGGTCTGTGTTTAATTAATCTTGATCGTGTAAAATTTTTCCTTTTTGTATTTCAATTACTGAAATAAAATGCATGTTTTATATTTTAATTTATTGAGAGACAAAAAGTTTTCCTGTTTTGACTCGTTAGTTAAATATTGCTTTTAAAAATACGACACCCAATTGTTATATACTGCATCTAAGCAGTCTTGTACAATTACAGTATTGCCTAATGATATAACTGGAATCTACTGTGCAGCTCTATTATTCATATTAGAAAAAAATATTATTTCAGCTTCTCATGTAGGTTTAGATGTTTGCACTTGGAGTTTGCCAGGGCTTTTATTTTGAAGTCTGCCAGTATTAGTATAGTTCAAATGCTCGACATCATTCCTGTTTTGTTCTGAACTGGTTGCTTAGGAATTAATCATTTTGAAGTTAAAACGGACATTGAGTTACACAAATGTGTTACATTTGGTTTATTTCTGTGCACGTTAAAGAATGCAAGGCTTTCTGAGGTCTTTTTTAGGCTTCATAGTTTCACATCTGCTGATGCTGATTGAACAGGAAGCGTTGGTCAGGTTGTCACCACGGCGACACTGTGTTTATTTGAACTGAAGCCAGAAAACATTTGGTGACCTTGTTGAACACAACCATTTTTTTTATTATTTTTTTTAGCTCTGTGCGAGCCAAAGTAAAATAAGTGACTGTATTCAAAATGAATGCAGGATGATGGGATTTTTTTTTTTTTTAAATAGAGAAAATGAATAAAGGACTGAACAGAAGGACAGAAGTAGAGCAGGCTTATAGATACCGCCCTTCCTTCCTCAGTTATCTTCTGCTGTGCAGGAACCTCTTATTTAAATGGGTTTTTTGTTGTTTGCTTGTTTGTTTGCTTTAATCAGGCATTCTGTATAACTCCATATTATCTATTGTAGAGCTGAATTATCTTTGTATGATAAATATTTTTTCAAAGAGAGGAAACGTGAAAGAAGAGCATCATTTGCACTCATATTGTAAACTTTTTTCAGTGATGTTTTTTTCAGTGCTGTTCAAACTTTATTTTTTTTGGAAGTTTGTGGGACAACTAAAAAAAAAATCATGTCAGTCAGTGATGGATGGGTTAACGTTAAATAGAAGTTTTATTACTTCTATAAATAAATATTTAAGTGATTTGTTAAATGACTTTGTGCTTATTTTCCATCTTATCAGGTACTTTTTGTATCTTGTATGTTTACAAAAAGATGTTTGCCAGAAATTCTTCAGAGCATAAATTTCGTCTTGACTGTGTAAAAAAACAAAAAGTGACATAAATCTGCGCAGAACTGTGTCTCATTATTATCTAAATGACACATTCATCAATGTGAGCTCTTCAAAACTTGACCTAGGTTGTGGCGTTTTCTGCTCTGCCAGTACAAGTTCTGTTTTTGTCCTCTGATCACTGACTTGTAACAAGCTTTGATCAGTGGAAATCTTGTCTGAAGTAGCTGCACCAAAGAGGCCTGCTGTGCTCTGTGTTTTCAGACACCGCTCTCTCTTCATACTGCATATTTTCTCTGTATGAATGTGTCCAAATGCCTGCAGGTGTTTATGGATGTGTCTGAAAAAAAAATGTTATTGTGTCTTCTCTTTATTTTTGTTATTTTTTGTTGTTTCATGTACTGACTGTTTACATCTGTGTAAATATACCGTCACCTGTTCTGTGTGCTTGTCAATAAACTAAAGCCTTTGCATTTGATTAAAGCTCTTTGTCCAATGGTCTCGTCATTTACCCATCTTTTTAATATTTTACATAGATCATTTTACAGAAGTCTAACTCTGGTTCATCTCACCCACAACAAGCATGGAGCATGTGTACCAAGAATATTCTGGATTAAGCCTAGTTTATACTGATGCAGACGTATTGACGGAGACGTTTTTCCTTTTATTACCCTCCGCTGGTGCTTCAGTATTGCAAAGCTATTCCCCACCAGGACAGCAGGGGGTGCCTACTTTCAGCCGGGTCTGCCTACCATTGTGGTGTCACCTCTGGTCAATTAAAGTTTCTTTACTACAGCTTGTAAACGCATTCCCACTTACGGAGTAATGACCGCAGCCTGTTTTGTTGTTCTCTACACTAGGGATGCACCGATACTGGTATCGGCCCCAATACCGTCGAATGTACATGTATTGGTTACCATGAACTGATACTTAAAATGTAGGAAATCTGCAATAAATTCACAAATAATGGTTCATTGCTTGCCTTAAATTTTTGTTTGTTTGCTCCCTGTCCTCAACCTGCTCAGACTACAGCTGCAATGGCAGAAGGCTGCAACTTCATTGAAATCGCCAGGTAGTGTAAGTTAGAAGTGGTTGGAGAAAAAGCCTGTAAAAACCCAGAATGACAACAACAAAACACTTCTGATACGCTCCGAACTCACAGAGGAATGACGCTAGCTATTCATAACAAAACATTGGTGAAAAGAAGGAGTTTTGTGGCAGATAAGGCCTGATTTAGAGGCTGCACTTTTGTTGCCCCGTTAACTCCCATTATATGGATTTACGCGAATTGTGAATGGATAAAAACTTTTCTCGAAGGACTCCAAGTGGCTCCAAAGTGTTCTGGATGAGTAAATGAATGTAGTGCATGCTAAAAATAAGGTCCAAGTTGGAAAAATTGGTACTTCCCCTTTATGGGATCAGAGTAGAGGAAGCTGAAAACCTATGAATGCTTTAAAGACTATCCACAGTTTTTCACTGCTTTTGTTGGCTTTTCAATATAAATCCCAACACTTTGAAGACTGAATTTGTAATGTCACAACATGGGGAAAAGGTTCAAGGGTTATCAGTATTGTTGGAGGGCACTGAACTTTCATAGGATGGATATAAAGTCTATGGCGTTAGTCTTTATGTCTTTTAATTTGATCTTTTTGTATCCCCGGCAGCTTTTAACATAACAGACATGACCTTCTGCTCTCATAAATTTCACTCTGACAACTAAAATGTATTTAATCGCTTGGTTGTTTGTGTTATGGGAGGAATGCCCTTTTGTGGCAATTTTAAGAATGATGCAAACGTCTGTTAAAGCCCTTTGGGAGTTTTATATGATTTTTTTATGCTTATAAATTTAAAACTGTGGGTTTCCGCAGGGTTCAAGTGTTTACTTTGGGTCAGAACTAAGTTATCTTGATTTCTTTACCAAAGAAGGAGATGAGTGAGGCTGGAAGAGAAGAGGTGCTTAAGTGTCATGTTAACAAATCACTGCATTTTTTTAAATAGCTGTAAACACCTGAAGTTCTACCAAGAAAAATCACGTAATAGCCGAATGAACATCCCTGTAGAGCAGAGCTCTAGCTGTTGACTCTGCTTTCATCAATAAAGAAAAATTATGACTACTTTCCTCCGTTTTTCGTGTGTGGAGAGCCAATGAGAACTAACAAAGACAGCGCTTGTAAATTCCTGGTTGAGGTCATTGTTTATTGGAATTTATAGGGGGTTGGCTCGTCTTTTCCTTTTTTCTCCACTTATTGTAGCTGCGGAGAGTGTGCAGTCTTTAAGGCTGCACAGTCTGCGCTCATTTGACGCCTCCCTGTCAAACCCACCGGACGCATCGCTGCTGGCGCACAGTGATAGACGCTCTCTGCAGAGGTGAGTGCGAACCGCGGAAGCGTTCATTCTATCCCAGACCATCGCCCCCTCCGGTTTAAACAATTTTTAGTTTTTATCAAGCAGTCCATTTCGGGGCAGCTTGTTTCTTATCAGAGTGTCATGGTTTTCCGGAGACAGAATCAATTATGCATTTATCTAAATGGATACTGTATAGCTATAATTAGTTTTAATAGGTTGTTTTTTCGTTGCAGGAAGTGATGAGCTTTGTTTAAAGACAACATCTCTAAGATTTTTGTAGACTATGTCTAAATAAAGTTTCTGTTTAATGTTACATGAAACAGTTAAATTCAACAATCCATCAGTCTGTGTGTTATTCTCTCAAAGCGCATTTTAACTAGTTAATACTTGGTTTTAGGCATAGACTAGGCCTAATCTAGGCCTTTTTTTTGTAAAGGTAGCTACATCTTCCTGGTGTTCCAGATGGGGAGCATCATTAACTTTGGGTTGGCACCCATCAACAAAAAGCCATAAAATAATGTAAAAGAGTTTTATGTAGCTGTTTTGGATATGATGGAACATTACTTCTGGGTCTGAAAAAAAGTAGGTTAATAAAAAAATACAGATCCTCTCTGACAGTTTTAACTCAACTCAAAATTTTGCAACCGTACCTTTTTAAGTTCCAAAAACAACTTATTTGGTTCGTTTAAACAGGATTTTTTTTGTAGCACCAAAAAAATAGTGTGTCAATGATTTTAAAAAGCTTTTGTAATTTTTCATTGTTGATCTTGGCATTTTATTCTGATATCAGTTTAGAGCAGGGCAAGAAGTGAATGACAGACACGTAAAAATCTGCACAATACCAGATTATGTATTCATTTTGAATAAATAAATAAATAAATTAGTTCAACTCAATAATACTTTATTAATCCAAAAGAGAATTTGAAGTAAATCTTTTCAAGGTATCCGTCTCACCAGGAACAGCCAGTAAATTTATGTGCATGACTATTGCCACGTCTTGGTGCCTGGGGACAAAAGAATAAATGAATAAATGAAACATGATGTTGATTATTGTTGACAATATCCTTTACTGTTTAAGATGCTTTGATTTGAAGGAAAAGTATTGCTCTGTAACCATAGGTAAAGTGACAAAAAAAAGTCACCTTTGTTGCAATGTTATTACACTGGTGTAAGTTTAGCTCAGTGTAAAGAGTTGGCAGGGTTGTAGTAGTGAAGTGCCCATTATCTATCATTTTGATCACCCCTTCCTCGCAAACACCATGATATCTGGGTGGGACTTAATGTGTTCCAGCTCAAACGGGAAATAATAGCTGTAGGCTCGTTGTGTAACGTTACATTTACCCTCCAAACACTTTCTTTTTTAACGTGGCTGTAGGTCAAAAAGTCCTCAAGCTTTCCAAAGGTTATAAGATGGAAAGTCCTGGGAAGAGGTAGAGTCCTAATCATTATATATGATAGAAACCTATCAAACATTTTACATCTACAAGTAAGATGTGGCAAATTTTTCTGAGACTTATGTCAGAGACTGGTAGATGGAAACAAGAGTCAATTCATTAATTATTTCAACAGAAGGGGGTAACATAGGGTAGGATGAACTAACATATTCCTTACCTTGACAATTTATTTTTGTTTAAATCTTTTTGTCAATAAGTATAAAGATATAAGTTATGTTGTATGAATGCATTTTAATAAAGTTCTTAATAAAAGAGAGATTAGTAACTGGGCTGTAAACAAATATTGAGGGGGGGGAAAACTGACTCTTTAACAGGGTGTCCTAAGTTTTGCACATCTCTAAGTGACTTGCTAGTAATGTGCTTTTGTGTGTATAATAACCTGCCAAGCCCAAAGGTTCTACGTTTAGCATTAAACCGCAAAAACATGTGTCCCGTCCCTTTTTTTGTTTGGGATGCTGCCAAACCAAGTACATGATGTCATTTAGCTGAGCAGCAGATTACGGCTCTTTTTCTGGCTCTCTGGACCTCCCTCTAGTCTGACCTCACTGTCCTTTAAAAACCATAATAACTGAGTAATGAATTAACCCAGCTTTAATGGGAGAAAGGTTTTTAGTGTGGCTCTCGTGTCATTTCATAAACCACATAGAGCAATTATACAACATTGGAGATGAATAATAATAATAATTCCTTGCTTTTGGTCAGGGTTAAATAAATATGCTGTGTGGCTTTGCCTGAGAGCTACCCATCAGCAGCAGGATGTCTGGAAGACTGAGGTAACTTTGTGGCAGCTGTTTTTTCAGGGAGAGGGACGCCTTTCCTGAGACAGATCCATCACTCTTTCTTTCATTGTAAATGGAGCAGAGAGCAAGAAAGAAGGTGTGCCTCGGTGCCTTAAATAGGTAATGATAGTTGTTTTTCTGCCTTGGCTAAACAAGCTAAGTTGAGGATAAACTGCTGTCCCCCTCAGATGCAGAAAACCTAAACTGAAATATAGATGAGTGTTTGGTGGATTATAGCACAAGATCAGAGTGAAAATAGGGGCCATTTTAAAGACTGCAAAGACAGGAAATGAGCAGCTATGAAGTTTGATAGCTGCAGATTTATTCCCGCCTGCAGATTTATTCCCGCCCTTACCTCTGTGTATGTCCTGGACAGATATGTGGGTCGCATTGGAGGAGCCTTTGGATTTGGGCAGCTTTCATTGTGTTTCTGTGATGTGGCCTCCAAAGGACAAAACCAAATGTAGACATACTGTTCTATTTCACACAAAATTTTCTGAACAGTTAACCAATGGACTTTGAGATGATGTGTTGAAGGTTGCAGTGGGCGTTATGCCAAAAAAAAAAAAAACATGCATTGCCTTTTTTATCTGTTTGCTTACTCTATTGCATCCCACAATGCAAAGAAAAAACATTTTTTTGGTAAAAGCCTTTGGCTCGAGCTTACACTGTTTGAGTGCTAGCTGTCGAGTGAAGGTCGGATCGTGTGTCTCACCATAACTAAGCAACTCTAGAGTTTGGAACCCAACTCATCCACAGGGTTTCTGCACGGTTTGGTGTAACTTCCCATAACAGCAAAAGGAACCCGCCTCTTTCCTGTTTTGAGTGCTGTGAGCCCACTAAGAACCATAGAGGTATCCAAATTATGCTACTCTTATCTGAGGATGTCTGAGTGTCTGCAGACGCCTCCCTCTTTGGTTTGGGAGTGTTTGTGTGTTGATAGAGATCCCCTTCATGGCCTTTTGTCCTCAAATATTTTCGATCTCGGTATGTCTGGGTCTCACAGCCAAATCCTGACCTTATGTCTGCGCTCTAACACGGCTCTGTGTGTGAGGAAGCATGTGGAGTGTGCTGGTGAGTCACCATTTCCCCCGACGGAGATAATTTGGCTCAGGTCATCTGCTGGCTAACCAGATTCAGAGGGCGATGGAGCCACATAAAAGTCCAGGACGAAAGGTCATATTTAGAAACAGGCTTGATGCCATGTAAACAAGACTTTTGTTGCTGCGGGTTACAGCCTGATAAGGTTGTTGTTTATCCCAGCTACGCTTCAGCGATTTAATCTAATTTCTTCAGGAAGTACAAGCAAAATGTATTGTTTCTTATGAAAATTTAAATCCATAAGCTGAGAAAAAACAAATGTTTGACAAAAAATTAAGTCTGTTCTTTAAAAATGCAACAAAAAAAGACAAAAAACATGTCTTTTAAGCATTTTTTTCCTTTCTGTCTCGAATTCCAAAAACTGCAGATATTTCACAATTAATGAGAGCTCAGATAAAAGTGTAAATTAAATGACAGAAAGAGAGCTGGTAAAGGAGGGCTTATGGATAACTATATTTTGAGGTTTGAGGAAGCAATAAAAAATGAGCATTAGGAATAATTTCTTGATGTTACCTGCAAGACAAATCGCCTTCTCAGTCGGTATTTGTTGGCTGGACTTGGTGACTCATGTTAATTTGTTTTGGTGAGTTCAAAGTTAATGGGTGATAGATCCTAAAATAGGGACAAATTTACTGGATTGTCCTGTGGTAATAGAGAGAATAATTTCAGTAATTACTAGCAGCTGCCATATTCACTAGCCAACTCAGCCACAGAAACATACAGACGGGATTTTTCCCCCTTTGTACATTTTTGGGGATTCCTTCCTGAACCAGACATTTTTGAAAAACTGTTCAAATTTTGTGATGCTACAAATGACGCATTTCTTAAGATTTTACGAGACATACTAACACAAAAAAGGCCATGTTTTCAAAGTAGGAAGGAAGATGGTACATAAATGAAATATGGGGTTGGCAGCATCATGCTTTGGGTATTCTTTACTTAAGAACGAAAAGGGAAGTAAATTCAGGGTAACCGAATGTATTCAAAGGACAGCTAATTATATAGAGTCCAGCTGAGTGAAATGTACTGTTATTGTACTGTTCTTTGAAGGCCTCAGAGATTTGTTAAATGCATGGTGAGGAAGCATTAATCAGAGGAGAAGCCAAGGGAACTAGGGTAACCCTAGAGGACCTGCAGACATCCAGAGTTCAGGTACGATAATCTGTTTATAGCACTGTTTATTGTATATTTAAGCAATGGATTTCTTTGGAAGGGACTAGAAAGTTGATCAAAGTTGAAAAGATAAAGGTTCACCTTCCTCAAGGACAACTCTAACATGCAGCTAGAGCTATATAATGGTGTAGATCAAAGAATATTCAGTAACAATTAGCAGTGGTCCACTTTGCTCAGTCAGTGTCAACCGTCTTATTCTATGACTCATCTTTTATGATAGGTGTTGATCTTATATGTCATTTGTTTATGTTGTAAACACCCCAACAACTATCTCGTGTTGGGGCAGCGGGAGTATCTGTTATACTCAGTGGATGAAACCTTCAGCCTGGGTTTTCGCTTTATTTAACATTTGATGTCACTGTTGTGGAATCCAAAATATATCCCCTAATCTCTCCTCTCTCCATATTCTCTAATCCATATCCTAAAAAGGACAGGAGGGCTGAAGGTTGGATTTGGATGAGGGGTCGGTGGTGGTCTAGGTCACAGAGGGGTATATACAGGGCTCCATAATACACTGATGCTCATGGTTTATTGTTGGATGCTCTGTGGATGCTACAGCTCCAGTTTTTTCCTCCCTTGTTATCTGATTGGAACCAGTCATGACTTTCTACAAGCATTCAGGTAAAAATTAATTAAAAATGCAAATCAAATTCATTCGTTTTTAAATTTACTGCTTTCTGTCCACAGTTTTTTTAATGTTTTGGCATGCTCATATTCATCAGGGCCTTGATAGATTAAAAGAGTAGCATATTCCAAAAAAATCTGACAGAAAAATCTGTCTGAGTCAGACCAACAATATTAAGGAAAGTTTACTTTGTTGCATAGATTCATTTTAATTTTTCTTCCCCGTCAAAACCCTTACAGAAAAGCCATAATGTCAAAATATTACACTTTCCCTTCTCTGTAAAGGAAAAACTTAGCCAGGTGCTGAATAAAACCTTGTATTTTGAACACTAATACATAATTTTTCACTTTAGAGTCAATAAGTTCTTTACTCATTTTGTAAGATGGTAAGAGGCTTAGAATACTTCTGCACCATTGGCGTTTATGGAAACCCAAAAGTTCAGCCACTGTATCCCATAAAGCTAGAACTTTTTTTCCCCCAGCTTCTTTTAATTAGATGACTATGACAATAATTTATTCTTGACAGAAAACAAGATTACCCAATGTCTAACTCCTGGTTTTAATGTATTACACTGACTAGAGTTTAGGACTCATTAAAATTTTTCTGTGCTCTCATATAACATATAATAGTTTATAGAAAGCTGAAAGATTGGTGTGTGGATCTCACAGGTTAATTTTAAATAATACAGTGGTAAATGTAAATGAAAGCAAGCTACTCTATTCATTGGTTTGCTTTTCTGTCTTCTTTGATTTTTTTTCATACATACATCAGGGATTGTTAATATGTGAGATATTACTTTAACTGCACTGCCATCGACAATGACAATGCTTTTAATAAAATTGTCCACCAAATGCATAATCAAAAACCGTAAGGAAGAAATTTGTTTTGATCATTGAAAACACTGAAATATAGAAAAAAATGTTTCAGATCTTATTATTTATACTGTAATCTAGATAAAAACTTTTATCTAAAGAAAATAAAAAGTAACCATTTCCATTTAGTTTAATTTAAATAGTTTCTGATCACCTTAGAATCCGCAGTTTTTACTAGATCGGCCCTAATTGGTTATCAATAGGTCAAATGCTGAAAAGCACGTTCCATAAACAGATCTTAGATCTCCTACTATTTCTTGTCCAACAAGGTACACGTTTATTTAAAAAAAATGATAAAAGAACAATAGACGACATATACTTTGATGAACAAATGGGGATGATTATGTAACTTCTTCGTTTCTGTTGGATTCAAATCTAATAACTGTATCAGAAGAGTTTGTATTCTGCCTGTTCCCCTTCATGCATTACAATCCTTCGGATGAAGATTGGTTTTAGCTGGTTAGTTTAGCCTAAAGGTTCCTGATCGGTGCATCTCTAGGGTATCAAAGGTATTAAATGATCTCTATATGATTTGGAATATTCCAGCTCAGATTTTGGTCAATCTTGGTGTTAAAGAGATTAAAATAGATCTTACAATGGTTATTAGAGACGAGCACCGAAAAAAAATTCAAATAAAAATTTATTTTAACCACTGGAATATCAGCTTTGTATTCTTTTATGGTTCGTGGACTAAGTGAATGTTTAAACTCAAAATGCATTAATATTTTTTAAAACCTGACTAAATGTGTGGAATTTTGAACTGGAAAATGTGTAAAAATCTTGATTTATATTCTTTGTGCATAATGGTAATATCCAAATATCATCTTCCTACAGGTTAATCTTTGTGCGCAAAAAAAAAAAAGAAAAAAAATGGAAAAGCCATAATAGATCATGACGTGGCTGCTGAGTTGATGATCAGTGTGAGTCAGGTCACCTCTCAAACTGATCTCGCTGTGACCTTTTCCATTGCAGAGGACTTCTTTCCACAGGGACCACAGTTTTGATAATCTCCTCGTTCCACAGCCGAGGGGGAGCACATACCGTATCTCTTCTCTGTTTGACATATGGCAGCTGTCACTCTGTTTGCAACAAAGATTAAGGCTGGCCCAACAATAGCTGCTTATCCCCAGCAGGCATCACTCTTTGGCCTTTCAAAATTTTTCCCTTTGGAGGGTTCTTTAAATAGAACCCCTGAGCAGCTTGGCTCACCAGAAGCTTGAGTTGGACAGGTTGGGTTATTCCTGGGTCCCCACTTTGCTTTTTATCCCTGTGGCACAGCTGCGCATTACTGTCCGGCAGCAAAACTTCTCCCACCCATCCGTCCACACACAACAGGGGGACATACCGCACTCCGGGAGGCTCAATACGCTCATTTGTGGCTGTTTAGCAAATCTCACTTTAAATATCTTCATAAATATTTGCTTTGTTCCCATGGTAACTGGGACAGAATGTCAATCCACCCGTTGTTTCCTGCTAAGTTCCTGTCATTACAGATCAGATTTAAATATTTGCATCTCTGTGCAGGTAATGATCAGCTGACGAAGAAAATGACGCAGAAATTAACACGACTCCTTCATGATCTTTGCTGGAAATCTAAAATGCTGAAGAATGAAGAATAAGCTGAGTTGTTTAAACAAATAGTTTAAGGGTTTATGGAGGCAGTTCCATGGGGAATGAGCCAAACACTATAAATAAAAGGTTTTACAGGGGAAGTTAGATCAAACTAGAACAAAGCTGCCATGTGTGCGACTGGTTTACCTCACTCGCACTTCTCTCATCGGTTTGGTATGAGCCGGATCTTGCACAAGAACATGTGTTCTCCATTTAGGCTCTATTTCTGCGTTTTAATAATTTTTGCTACTGTTGCTCAAATTGTTGATCAAGCTCTAAAGTAAAGTCACAAACGGTATTGTATTTACTTGAGATTTTATGAGACAAACCAACACAAAGATGTGAATTTCACCTAATAATTGTAATTAGTAAGACCACATTTACTCTGAATAGAAATACACAAGTAGGCTGGCTTCAGTTGTGAAAATTGGGTAAAAATATGTTTGGCAAAGCAAAAAATGGGTTATGTCTAAAAAGTTAACTTTCCTTATAGTTAGTTTTTGTTCTTTACAGTTCAAAATCCAAATAATATCAAAATCAATTCAAAATCACTGATTTTGCACCAGGAAAATATTCTTGATTTTTATAGGTTTCAAACTCTCTATAGGGAAACATGGTGGCGCATCATGCTTAAGAAAGGCTTTCCTTCAGGAGGGACAAGAAAGCAGGTCAGTTTGTAACAGCTGCAGCTAAATAGAGAAAACCGAGCTAGAGCTTAAAGAACTTGAGACTAGGTTGAGGGTTCACCTTCCAGCAGGACAGCAACCTTAAAGATGCTGCCAGAGCGACAATAGAAGGGTTTAGAGCAAATAATATAAATTGCCAAATAATAGATTTAAAACAAATAATCTGTGGCAAGACTGAAATGCATTCTTCATCCAGTCTGACTGAGGTATATTATGTATATTTTTTTCTAAATCTAATACTGTATGTAATACTAATATGTAATACTTCTGGTTAATTTATCACAGAAAATCCTAACGTTTACAATTTACACAGTTAGGCATTGGTGTGGCAGCATCATGCTGCAGGGATACTTTTCTTCAGTGAGGACAGGGAAGCAGGGTAGCACCAACGGGAAGATGGGTGTAGCTAACAACAGGGCAATCCAAGAAAAAAAAAACATGCTGGAAGTTACAAAAGACTGAAAACTAGCACTACAATAGAATTGTATAGATCAAAGCATACTCGTATATTAAGAATGACCTAATCAACATTCAGAATTAAATCTAATTTAGAATCGGACTTGAAAATTGAATGGTTGCTCTGCAAAGTCTTAAATCAGAATACTTTTTTCAATACACACACAGACTTAAAAGCAAAATGTAGCAGTTTGTCCTAAATAGGACTTGGATCTGCATTTTGTTAAAAGGGAAATGCTGCCCCCAACTGGTGAAATAACAGATAAACCGAAGCTGCTCATAACCCCTAATATAACCCTTTATTACTCTCTTTTGTCATGTGTTTATTTCCCTCAGGTCCCAGAAGTTACCTCACCTCCACCATGACCGATCGCTTCGACTGCTACTACTGCCGGGACAACCTGCATGGGAAGAAGTACGTGAAGAAGGATGAGAAGCACGTGTGCACCAAGTGCTTCGACAAGCTATGTGCCAACACCTGTGCAGAGTGCCGGCGCCCGATTGGTGCGGATGCAAAGGTAAAAGTAAAATATAGGGCGACCAAAACATCGAAACAGAAACAGGATTGATATACTGTTAACTAAAACATAGACAGATGTTACTTTGGTGTATTTTATGATGTTTTATATGATAACCTAAGATAAAACAAAGCATATCTGTGAAGCAGAAATAGTTTCCCATATGAAAGAAATATAAATCTTCTTTACTCTTATATCCCCAAATACACTTATGTGTTCTGCAATAATCAATGCACCATTTGAAAATAGAACGAGTATTGCACTGCAAACTTCCCAAAAAATGACTGTCTGTCTAAGCTGAAAGGAAGTGAAAGTATATATCGGAGAAGTAGTCAAGATGCCCAATTTAACTCTGGAGGAGCTGCAGATATCCAAAGCTCAGGTGGAAGAATCTGTTAAGAGAGTTATTAATTGGGCACTTCACAAATCAGAGTTTTATGGAAGAGTGACAAGAAGGAAGACTTTCCTGAAAGAAACCCAAAAGAAGTTTTTGTTGAAGGTTTGTCACAACAAATGTAAGAAAACCAGTCAATGCAGAGGAGAGTAGCACTGAATTTTTATGGTATTCAAGCAAAACTCTTGAGCTGTGTTTGAAGGCTAACAAAGCAGAATACAACCTCCCCGTTGTGAAATATAGAGGTGACATCATTGTGCTGTGAAGATGCCTTTCTTCAGTAGAGACAGGGAATAAGGTCATACTTGGGTCAATCTAAATACATGGAAAAGCATAACGCTGAGGTTCACCTTCTAGCAAGACCCTAAACATACCACCACCAGAGCTACAATGCCATGATTCAGATCAAGAAATAATTATGCTCAGAATGGCCCAGTCAAAGTCCAGGCCTAGGGAAACTAATGACCCTGGATTTTATTTAGGGTAAATGCCAGTAAAGTGTGGTAAATACATGACTACAAGCTATATGAAAACCATGTATGACTTTCCCTTCCATTTCACGACAATCCTGTAACGTGTCTTCGTCTATCACATCAATGACCTATAAAATGCTCTGACGTTTGTGAGAGTAACGTAATGTTGAGCAGATCTCTCTCAAGTCCCAAAGTGTGATGAGATCTGCAGGAGGTTCTCCGTATGTACATTCATCCCGTTTTTGGTTTAGGAGCTCCACCATAAGAATCGCTATTGGCATGAGGATTGCTTCCGATGCGCCAAATGCTACAAGCCGCTGGCCAGCGAGCCGTTCAGCGCCAGAGACGATGGCAAGATCATGTGTGGCAAGTGTGGCTCGAGGGAGGATGGCAACCGCTGCCAGGGCTGCTACAAGGTGGTGATGCCAGGTGGGTCAGAAACCTTTGCATACTTAGGTTTTCGTGACTTCCAATATGTTTACTTTGTGGTTATGCATTTGTCAAATGCTTTTATCAAAATTAGCAGAGCAGAAGGAGAATGGCTTCGGAGGTAGGGGAATAGAAGGTAGCTGCTAGATAGAAGATACTCTCTGAAGAGCTCGGTCTTCAAGACAGACAGCAACCTGTTCTGGTAGCATCATTCCACAATCATGGAACAACACATGAAGAGAGTCTGGGTCATCTTGAGCATGGTGTCCTCTGGAGGGATTGAGTAGCAACATAAGACCGAGAGTTGTTATTTGACTTGAACGGAGCTCAACAAACGTTCTGGACTATCTGTGGAGGTTTTATGACACAGACTGAGAGACCAGGTTAAAATGTTCACTAGGTATTTAGACTTTAGTTTTCCGTTTAGACATCTCTTATTTCTTCATAATTTGCTTCCAAAGAGAGCAACTTGTGATTCAAAGGCCTCTTGTTCGGATCATCCTTTAAAAAGACTCTGATTTGATTAAAAGTTTGATCAAAAAATAAAACAAAACATTTAGAAAGTACTTTTGAAAGTATCCGAAACCTTTCCTTTGGACTTTGGCTGACTTACACTGATTTTCAGTGTAGTGGATTCTTAGTTATTACATTTTTGGGTCAATTTGTGAATAATGCAGTATTTTAACAGGAAGAATTTGATCTCTAAGAAGTTGAAAACCTGTCACAACTTCAAGGATCAATTGAAGGATAATGGATCGCTGCTAAATCTAACCCTAAAGCTCAGAAAACATGGCTTTCATATTTATTTTTCTCTGCTTAAGAACATCTTTTTCAAAGCCTGAAACTTTTACCTTTTGTCTCATAATCAGTTTGACCAATGATATTTGAGACTCCCATATGTAGTCATGTTGTAAAACAAGACGCGTACAAAAAATGAATGACTGAGCTGCTAAACTAAAAAAAAATAACTCTGACTTTTCAGAAATCCAGAAAATCCTCTTCAGGCTAGAAAATGTTAGAAATTTTTTTCAAGGCTTTGAGGGATTTTCAGAGATTTTCAACAGGCGCTTTTTTGTCTTTTAAGGATCCCAGAACGTGGAGTACAAGAACAAGGTGTGGCATGAGGAATGCTTCACCTGCTTTGAGTGCAGGCAGCCAATCCGCACACAGAGTTTCCTGGCCAGGGGTGACGACATCTACTGCGCTCCTTGCCATGAGAAGAAGTTTGCCAAGAAATGCTTCAAATGCAAGGAGGTACAAGGAGCCGCATTATTATTATACAATTCTTTCTGAGCTCAACATCATGATCAACATGCTCATCTCTCCAATTGTTAAAGCCCATCACCTCTGGAGGGATCAGCTACCAGGACCATCCCTGGCACTCGGAGTGTTTTGTGTGCGAGACCTGCCGTAAACCTCTGGCAGGAGCGCGCTTCACCTCCCACGAGGACCATGTTTATTGTGTGGACTGCTACAAGACTGACGTGGCCAAGAAGTGCCACGGCTGCAAGAATCCAATCACAGGTTGGGCCAGAGTTAAATGTTTGGTCTTATTCAAACAAATAGAAAAAGACACACTAGCTTTGCATTGAATGTAGATTAAAGATTTTGCTGAAATGTGATTCTGTTCATTTGAATTATTAGGCTACTATTAGAAAGTCAAAAGCAGGATAGCTTCTTGTGCAATATTGTGAAACGTGGTACTTTTTATGCATTTAGAATGGTAAAATCTTAAGAAAACACTATTATACCATCATGGAACATTTTGATTGCATCGTATCATGCGATAAATTAAGTTTGTTCAACAATTTTTTTCCTTTTCCATCATAATGGTTAAAATCAATTTCAGATGTTCGCTACAAGGGCAGTAAAACTCCCTCTAACTGCCTGAATTTTCAATTTCAATTTCAGATGTTCGCTACAAGGGCAGTAAAACTCCCTCTAACTGCCTGAATATATTTATAGCAAGCAGAGCCTGAATAAATGGCATTAGATATAGTAACCTAACAAATATAGTGAAGCAGTCTTTTATGCAGTTGCTTTTAATGCAGATTTGCACATTTATATTGTCATTCTCTAAATTATTTTAAGAGAAAAGCTCCAGTACATTTTCAGGATGCCAACTAACTTTTTACCATAATAATTCAGTAAATATATGAATATATTTTAGGGACACATCAGAACTTGCAGGGAAAAAAAGAAAAGCTCAAAATATTGTGAATGTTGAGACTTAAATTTTCTCGTCAAGGCTTAAAAAGGGGCATTGAAGTCTGATTTAAGATTTCATTTGTGGAAAGAAACAATTCTGCAATTTGACTTGAGTACAGAACAATGAGTCTGTTGAATGAATATGAATATGTAGAGGAGCACCTTCTCCTGCGTTAATACATTTTACCCATGAAACTAAACCTGATACAAACCCTCTGATGTCTTCATGTCTGTTCTGCAGGGTTCGGCCATGGAACCAACGTGGTGAATTATGAGGGATTCTCCTGGCACGAGTATTGCTTCACCTGCAAGAAATGCTCCCTCTCCCTCGCCAACAAGCGCTTTGTTCTCAACGCAGAGCAAATTTACTGCCCCGACTGTGCCAAGAAGCTGTAAACGGATGCAGATTTTAATTCATGAAGAAATTGCTTTGACTTTAGTTTGACACAAAAAAATGAATTATTTCTGAATTAGCAAGCTGTTGCATATTTGCTTTGGTGAAACAAGACAAAACTCAAGGTTTCTGCACTAAATCTTCCAATCAACAACGATGCAAAACGCCTGTTTCTGTAGTTTTGACTCAGCGTATCAGATCCTACAGTAGTGGGGTTTTAACTGATATTTTTAGGGATTCTTTGTTGCCTTGTGGGACTAACGTACCTTCAGTGCCTTCCAGGAATCGTTCCTGGATCAAATGCTTTTTATCCTGCCTGCTGCTGCTCAAGCAAACCTGCTTTGATTAATAATCCAGTTACATCTCAGTTACTCTTCGGATTTAAAATACATGAAGGCTTTGTGATTGATAATGAATAATAAACTTTGGAAGTTCAAGATATACAAATAAAATGATGCACCGCAGCTTGTTGTCTTCCTTGGAGCAGGAAACAGAAACACAACGGAGGAATGTTTTCGCTTCATTTAGACTTTATTGTTTTAACAGTCTGTATCATATCTGCTCTCTTTAGATATATTTACAGTACAGATTTTATTTGCAGACAGGGGGTTGATACCAAATCCTCCAGAGAAACATTTATATTCACAGAGTCGTCCTGGTTGGTTGGACTGATTGTCTAGGCCGAGGTAAAGACACCGTCAACTGTGAGAATGCAATAAAAACAGTACATCTCAAACTAAGGCACCCTTCTAGTCTATCAAACATTATATTGAGGACAGAGAGCTTTGAGTTTAGTACTTAGAGATGCAGCAGGATCTGAAAAACAATATCTGCAATTACAAACAGGATCTACCCATGATGGCTGAAGTGGAAAAAGAAAGATTTGACCGAACAGTTAGAACAGCAAAATATCACACCTTGTGTAGCTCGTTTTACAGCAAAATCCCTCCTTAGTAACAAGTCATCTCCAACAGGGCAGAGCAGTTTCAACAAAACTTTATGAAATGAATGCTGAAAGCAAGCAGCTCTTAAGATATGGTGAGTAAGCAACGAAGGACGGTTTATGGAGTCTGTAACATTCATTGAGCTTGTTGAGATCATTTCAGCTCATAGTCTTTTTGTTTACAGAGAGATTTTTAGTGAACCCAGCAGAGAAGAAGGCAAACGTCAAGGTCCCCCAAACCTCAAAATGGGATTATTCAAGCAAAAGGAACATTAATGTTTCAACGGATTTAGAGAAGAAAATGCAGAACATTGAAATCAAGTCTGACCCACGTTAGTTTGTTTGGTGAAGATGCTCCACTTAGTAAAGTAGGACAGGTGAAACCTGAGCTGATGTGTCACATGTCTAGACAGGATATAAAACGACTGGGGTCACAGGTCAAACATGTTGCCAAGAACCAAACCAGCTAAAAACAAAACAAATGGACTTTGGCTTGTTTTCTTTAGTTTGTTTTAGATCAGGTCTGAAACCGAGATTAATATTAGCATCACTGCACACAAGATTTAAGGAAACTATATGTTGAATCTCCAGCTGCACATTTGCTTTGCAGAGCCTCTTAGAGGATATTATCTATGGGCTCTAACATAAACCAAGCAGATCAGGACCAATCACAGCGCACCACTCAACAGTAACCAATAAGACCCTAATAAACCACAACCTGAGCCGTTTCCTTCCTAAACATGGCTTCACTTGCCTAATACTGATTATATACAAAAGACTTAAATACAAATATAAACAATCCACCATTATTTATACTATAAAAAGAGCTGAAATGCATTTTGTCAGGCGCAGCAGCTAATGTGAGGTGAAACTGAGGCAGAAAAAAGCCAAAAGAACTAAACACAATAACCTGATATTTAGATTAAGCAAGAGTGAACTTTGGAGCTAAAAAACCCCCAACATCCTAAAGGGATACATTGGATTGTTTGGAGTGAAGTTTCCATCAGTAATATTCCATTCTACTGAAGATAAGAGAACAGATACATTCACACAACTTTAAAAAAAATCCAAACAATCCCTTTAACTAGTTTGTTACGGCTTCAGTTATTCAAACAGCTGGATGCAAAGACAGAGTTAGAGACTAAAACCAGATCCATTACAGTGATACTAGTAAACATTAGTTCTTTTCACACATAAACCAACCATGCATGCTGCATAAACACACTTGTGCAACGTCGCTGACCTGTGCTGACTCAAAACCTTTCACCTTGTGGCTATGATGCCCTCCAGTGGCCAGAAAAATGAAAAAATGGGAAAAACTGAGAAAACTGCTGTAAAAAACAAACAAACAAAAAAAAACAGCCATTAGGGCAGGTAGCCAAACTGTGCATGAGCTTTGTATTTATGCATTTTACCACTGAGAAAAAAGCCAAAGTTAGGAAATAAAAGGTAAGGCCATATGTTGATGGGTGCTGCAAGAAGCAGCCGGTCAAGTAAATTTAGATGAACCACATGCAGAACAAACTTTTCATCCCGAACCCTGACAGAACAATGCTTAACATTGTTTTCAATAGTTATTTTATAATTCACATGGCCTCACTTTCATGTGTCATGGAATATTCTCATACAAGAGAGAAAACAATAATAATTACAATAACATGAAGCACAAATTAATAAATTATAAGAATGCACCCCTAACAAAAAGAAAAAAAAGTTTTTGACACAAAATTGTAAAGAACTAAACAAAAAGAGGAAAGACGAGGAACATGAAATATTTCCCTGAAGCGTGACATTTTAGAATATTTTAATTTCATTCAATTCGTTTCCTCATTGTATGGGGTGCAATTGCAGCACTTAGGGTGGTCTTTCTATTTTGCTTTGTCCGCCTCTCGCAGGAAGTGGAGGAAACGGTTTGAAACGGCTAAAAGATTCTTTTCGGAATCTCAGCTGGAAAGTTTGGGTTTGGAGTGCAACACAAAGAGTCTTCTCAGCGACGACTGCAGCATCAAATTTCTGCGGAGATGAACACAAGAAGAGTTAAGGTCTGCAGTGAGAATAAACCGAGTCCAAGCTGTGCAGTGAAGCCTCACCTGACATGGCTTCTATAGGTTGATTAGAGGAGTGCAGGGTGCTGATGGGGGTTCCCTTGTCCTCAAAGGCCACCCTGGTCCCATCTGAGCTCCCGTCACAGTTTATTAAAACCTGATTACAGTCCTCCGACTCGATGAGAGGCCGAGTCCTGGAGTGGACGTTGGGGTCGATGAGCTCCTCGAAGCTCCACTGGCTGGACTTCCCGTTGAGGCTGGAAACCAAGTCCTCTTTGGTGGAATCCTCTTCATTCAGGAGCTCCGAACCCTCGACAAGGCGGCCCGTAGGAACTCCACTGGAGAGGCAAGGGAAGGCAATTTTATTTGTATAGCACACTTTCAACACAGGGCAATTCAAGGTGCTTCACATATGATTAGAATATAATTGAGAAGTTACAATAAGAAAATAATCAAGAATGTAGGGACGAGTAAAAAACACAGGTTTAGTTCATTAACTGATCTTGCTGAAGAAAGCTCACAGTTTTTAACACAAGAAAGCATTTACAGTAATTAAGACAATAATTCGTGTGACAATTAAAAACAAGCAAGTAGAAACAGGTACTCATAAGCGAGTCTAAATAGTTAAGTTTTAATTTTAGACTTAAAAGAGTTCAGTGTCTCTGCAGCTTTGCATTCTCCCAGTAGTTTGTTCCAGATATGAGGAGCATAGAAACTAAAAGCTGCTTTCCCATGTTTGGTTATGGTTCTAGGGACGATCAGTAAACTGGATCTGGATGGTTTGTACCGTGATAGCAGATCTGTAATGTACTCTGGTGCTAACCCATTCAATGATTCAGGACTTTAGAACTGGGGTGATGTGTTCTACTTTCCTAGTTCTAGTGAGAACATGAACAGCAGCGTTCTGGATCAGCTGCAGCTGTCTGATTTTTTAGGTAGACCTGTGAAGATACTGTTACAGTAATCAAGGCAGCTAGCGATAAATGAATGGATGAGTTTTTCTAAGTCTCCTTCTGTCATCAGTCCTTTAATCCTAGAAATGTTACTCAGGTGATAAAAAGCTGACCTTGTTATTGCCTTTATGTAACCCTGGAGGTTCAGGTCGGAACCCATTATTACACCTAGATTACAGGCCTGGTTGGTAGTTTCTAGTTGGACCAACTGAAGCTGTTTACTGATATTAAATCCATCTTTTTTGGGTCCGAAGAGAAGCCCTTCAGTTTTGTTTTTCTTCAGTTGGAGGAAATTATGGGAAAACCAGCTGTTAATTTGCTTAATGCATTTATTGAGGATTTGGGTTCATCACCACCTGGTGAGATTGAGATATAAAGCTGAGTGTCATCAGCATAGTTATGGTAGTTAACATTGTTGGTGGTTATAATTTGATTTAGTGGGAGCATGTAGATGCTAAATAGGAGGGGCAATAGGATGGAGCCCTGGGGGACCCCACATGTGATTTCTATGTTTTGTGATGAGAACTGGCTAATCGACACAAAGAAGCTGCTGTTCTTAAGGTAGGAGAGTTGGAAAAAGCCATTAAAGGCAGGGGAGGTTCCTGCATATTAGTCAGACTTTACCAAACCCTTTCCAGCTCTAAGTCAACTTTGACCCATACTTGGATCATAAATACTTCAGCTTCACCATAAACGCGATACTTTTACTGATCTCAGGCAATGTACAAAAACAGACTCTTAGCCAAAGGCTAGATTGATGGTGATATAAATAAACTTGTGGACAGATGGATGAATAGGTACAGCTACCCACCCAGATCTGGATATATATATATTGGATAAATTAAATTTGGTATTATAGCTTTACTCTCTACTTAATAAGCATGAAAAATGGTTAATGGTTAATGGTAAATGGTCAAAATCTGCTGAAGGATAAAAATAATCTCAGTAATATTAGCATCATATGAGCAAAAAGTATTTGGCAGTCAATGATTGTGCAAGTTACACTTCAGCAATGATAATTAAAAAAAAAAAGTCCAGGAAATTACATTGTATGATTCTTAAGAATTAATTTGTATAATGGAGCAGAAAATAATTATTTGGCCAATAACAAAAGTTCACGTCAATACTTTGTAATGTAACATATGTTGGCATTGACAGAAGTCAAATGTTTCCTGTAGGTCTTCACCAGGTATGCACACTGTAGCTGGTATTTCTGCCCATTCTTCCGTGCAGATCCTCTCTAGAACTTTGGTGGGAGTTGAAAGTCCGTGTTTTCCAGCGACAGCTCCAAAACATCAAAGATTCCCTATTGGACGGAGGTCTGGAGACTGGATAGGCCATAATCTTAAAATGCTTTCTACATAGCCATTCCTTCGTTGCCCAGGTGGTGTGTTTGGGATCATTGTCATGCTGGAATATCCTGCCATATTTAATCTTCAATGCTCTCACTGATTCCAAAATGTCATGATACATGGCCTGATTCATCCTTTCCTTAATACGGATCAGTCTTCCTGTCCCATTTGCAGAAAAGCAGCCACAAAGCATGATGTTTCCACTGTCATGCTTTACAGTATGTATGATGTTCTTGGGATCAGCATTCTGCTTCCTCCAAACATGGCGAGTGGTGTTTATACCAAAGAGTTCCATTTTGGTGTCATCTGACCACATGACATTCTCAATCCTAGTCTGCATCATCCTGATGGCCTCTAGAAAACTTTAGATAGGCCTGGACATGTGCTGGCTAAAGAAGGGGGACATTTTGGACGCTTCATGACGACTAGGGTGTTACTAATAGTAACCTTTGTTGCCGTGGTTCCAGCTTCCTTCAGGTCATTGACCAATTCCCTCTGTGTAGTTCTCGGCAATTTTCTCACCGTTCTTAAGATTATGCGTAGCACACGAGGTGAGATCTTGCATGGAGCCCCCGGTGAGGGAGATTCATTCCATTTTCTAATAATTGCTCCCAGCAGTTTATCCCTTTTCACCAAGCTGTTTGCTTATTGAAGATTGGTTCATCCCAGTCTTTTGCAGGTGTACAATCTGGACCCTTGTGTCCTTGGACAGCTTTATGGTTAAGGACTTTGTGAAGGTTGGAATCTGACTGAAGGTGTAGACATCTGTCTTTTTAAAGATAATGAGTCAAACTGGTGCCATTCTATGTGCTAATTTTTTGCCCTACTATACAAAAAAATTATTTAAGAATCATACACTGTGGTTTTCTGGACTGTTTTGCATCATTTATCTGCCAGTTAAAGTGTATATATGATGACAAATTTCAAACGTCTCATCTTTTTAAGTGGAGGAACTTGAACAATTGGTGGCTGCAGCTTTTTGGGAACTGATGATCTACGTGGTACTTAAAGGAGTGTCCTGATAATGCACTGCCTGATTTTAATGTCAATGGATCTAGGATCTACAGGAGAATTTTAGTTGTATGCATTATTCCAGGGAAAACTAACGTTAAGAAAAGTCTGATGCAGCGTTGTGTTTATTGATTTCACACCTTCCTGCCTGAGTCTCCACAGTGGTTGTCCCGTTGGTGTTCTCCTTGTATTCAGTCTCTGGATTTCCGTTCATACTGCCTTCTTCGAGAATCACAGGATCATCAGAGGACAGACTGTATTGGTCACCCTCCATAGTAATGTCATCTGTTTGAGCAAAATATTTTTCAAATGTCTCCGTTTCACTCAAATATAATATCAGAAAAAAGAACAAATGTGAAAATTGGGGCATACTTGCCTTTGGTTTCACTTTGCATCTCATCCACACCCTCATCTCCATTCTCCTGTGCATATTTATCATCATCTCTCTATCCATCAGAAATAATCCAGGCATCAGTCAATATTCAACAGCAGCTTTTACAAACATCTTAAGATACTCAGAATAGCCTAACTGTAGATTAACTCACCTTGAAGTCATTTTGGTCCCCTTTTCTAGTTCTCTTCATTATTTCCTCAATTCTCTGAAAATAAAAATACAAAAATGACCTAAAAATAATTGGATAAAGCTCCTATACTTTTTTTTCTATATAGAAATGTATGACTATTCCAGAAAAAAATATTCTAAAATATAAAACATAGAATCTGAAGAAAAACACACAAAACAAAAAATAAATGTAAGCAACGTCGAAAAGGAATAAATGGTAAAAGCACAAAACAAAATAAGAGAGGAAGGAAAGAGGGGATGCAAGAAAAAAAAAAGAGTAATCAACTAAAGAGGGAACGACAAGGAAGTTGGGGGAAGGAAGGATTAAGCGGTTAAGAAAATGGATGGATGGATGGAAACCAAGGAAATAAAAAATAAATGAAAAAAGAACAGAAAATATAAAGAAGAAAAAACTATAGAAGAGACAGGATGAAGGGTGGTTAGAAACAAGGAAAAAGGAAGGAAGAACGGCTTAGATACGGGGATAGCGTATAAAGTATGGAAATAGAATAATTTTCAATGCTCTTCTGTTCAGTTTCTATACTTATCCAGATGTGGGAAATACTACAATCAACTTTCATATTTTTTCAGACTGTGTACAAACACTGGTAAAGAAAGAAACAAAAGTATATGCTTCCATTCTTCACCAGTCCATCCATCATACCCTTTTCCTCTCCATTCGCTCTTGCTGGTTCTGCTGCATAATGCGCTCTCTTTCCTGACGGACTCTCTCTGCCTCCTCTAGGGCCTTGGCCTCAGCCTCTTCTCGTTCCTTTTGAAGCTCGATCTGCCTTAGTGCTTCTTCTTCTTCCATTCTTTTTCTTTCTTCCTCTGCTAGACGAGCTTCTTCTTCCTCTTTAATTTTGTTCTCTTCGGCCAACCTCTTCTCCTCCTCCAGGCGTTTCAGTCGAGCCTCTTCGGCCAAACGCTGCTCTTCTTCTTTTCTCTGCCTGGACAAGCAAAGAACATGTTTAGACATAAAGAGAGGTTGCATTGTGTGAAGTTAAAATCAGCCAAACATTTGCATTCATCATCCTCAAGACTAAATAGTAATAATAGGGATGCACTGATACGATACTGGTATCGGTAATCAGCCCCGATTACCGATAATTTCCATGTATCGGTTAAAGTTAACAGATACCATGAACAGATACTTAAAATGTGGTAAATCTGTAATAAATTCACAAAAACTGGTTCATTTTTCACTTAAAATTTTGGTTTTATGGTGATTTTATATTTTACTTCCGTTAATTTGTCTCAGTTATGTTTAGTTAGTAGAGCCTGGTGCCTTTAGTCTCTTCAACAAAGGTATAAGGTGGAAGGTATAAACTTAATTAATTCAGCAATAGTATCGGATCTGTATCAGGTATCGACAGATACACAACAGGCATCGATATCGGGACTGAAAAAGTCGGATCTGTGCACCCCTAAGTAATATACAGACTTTTGCACCTTACTGCTGGAATACTCTCACCTCTCTTCTTCCTCCTTCTGTATCCTTAGCTGCTCCTCTCGTTCTTTCTGCTCCCTCATCAGTCTTCGATTTTCCGCTAAGATCTTGGCCGCCTCAGCAGCGGAGTTAGTGCCGGTCGCCTTTGAGTCTGACAGGAAGAAAAGTCAATGCAGGTGATAAGCTTAGCACGTTCTGTCATTATGACATCCTCTTTCCAAAGCAATACAGACCCAAAGACATGATATCCGTTCCTTTACCTGACAACAACAAAAAACTGACAGAAAGGAGAGAGCAACGCTGACAGCTGCAGGATGCCGGATAAGGATCTATAACCTTCACATGATTATTGTTGTTTTCATCAGGAAATTCAAGCTAATCTCAGTAAACAAAGAACATATATATTAAAAAAATGCTTTTTATAGGTACTGCCATAAAATGCCATGCAAAGGCACGTATCTTTGTGATAAATCAACATAAAGTGGTGAATAATTGGAATTTAATCAGAAAAACTAGTGTTCTAAGCGTTTTACAAACAAAAATCCGAAAAGCGTGATGTGCATTGTTTAAAGCCCCCTTTAATCTGATGCCCCTAAAAACAAATCCTGTTGAATCAACTGCCTTCTGACCTTTATGGAAGAGTGGTGAGAAGAAAGACGATGTTGAAAGAAACCAATAAGCAGTTTTGTCAACAATTTGCTATAAACCATGTATGAGAGAGGGGACATGTAAAAGGAGGTGCCCTGGTCAGGAGAGACTGAAAATACTTTTTACTTTATCCCTACAGGCGAAATCCTACAAGTATTAGAAAAAACTTTTCTCCGAAGAAACAAACCCAGTGGCAAAACGCTGTTGGGATGTTCTTTATCTGACAGGAGGGATCAGGTGGTCAGAATTGACGAGAAGAACGATAAAGTTAAACACAGGAAAACCCAGGAAAAAACAAAACAAAAAAAGAAACGCAACAAGCTGCAAAAGTCTTACGAATGCAATGGAGTTTTCCTTCCAGCAGGACAATGACCCTAAACATACAACCTGAACTCTAATGGTTTAGATGAGGGCATAGTCATGCAGTTAAATGGTCTAGTTAAAGTCCAGACCTGAATCCAATTGGGAATGTGGGTCAAGACTTGAAAATTTACCTTCACAGACATGCTCCATCCAATGTAAGTTTGACCTTTTTTGCAAAACAATTGCCAAAGTTTGCTATCTCTAAAGTCTAGATGCTTGAAAATGGTAGAAAAAGCCATAAAAACCTTTGTGTTGTAAATGAAATGAAAAGCATTTAAACATCAAGTCAGAGGGGCCAATAACAAAGCACATTGATTTAAGTGGCATTATTAAGACATTTATAAAGAGATTTTCCTTAATCTAAAACAGAAATACACTTAATACATTTTTATCTAGTTATTTTTATATAAAAATGCAACTTTATTTAAACAGCTTTCAAATATTCAGTCCAAATTATTTTTTATCTGCCAATACATCTCGCAGTACACCGATCTGTCAGAGTGGGGCAGAAGAAGCAAAAACAAACAGAACTCTAACAGGATGCAGGTCCAGCTGGGACATAATGAGGCTCTATGCATTTTGAGGCTCTAAAGGGATTTAATGCAAGTAAAGCTGCAGCCACATTAACATGTAACAAACAATACAAAATTATGATCATTTTTATTATATTTGTTAATGCATTTTACTAAATGGGCTTTTGATATCAAGATTTCACACCCTGTAAAACAGTTTTAGCATTCAATAAAGTGAGGTAAGTAAGCTGCATTTTGTTTTACTTCTGTTTACAGACCAGTGATTTGGTGCAAACCGAACGGGGACATGGACAATAGATGGAGGAGGAGCAGTTGGATATTTTACTTGCAAAAGATGAAAGGAAACCTTTGGAAGTAAATGCTTAGAACAAGACCTGTGATACATCATATAAGAGAAAAAAATTTCTCTAGGTTGACAATGTAGATGTCTTTGGACTGACATAACATAACTAACAGCTGCTGTGAGACTTAGCCACTTAAGAAAAGTGAGAGCATTTCTGGATGCACCTGAGCAAACATCCTAGTTGCCCAACGATCAATCAGTGTGTGCAAACTGTCGACACTGATACTATCAGCAGACTAAGAAAGTTAGGTTACAGTAAATTATACATTTAAATTGTTAAGGCTCCAATTTCATTATAATTAAAAGCCATAGCGATCAGCTGGGGTTACTTTGAGAACCTTTTGATAACTACATTTAATTTAAATGAAATGTCTTTACTTGTAAAGTGCCGTGAGACAACATCTTATGAATTGGATCTGTATAAATAAACTGAATTTAAATTAAATGAAAGAGATCATCTAAGTTTGACAATAGTGTTATAATTTAAGTTAAATCTTAACTGAAACTTAATTGGACAACATTGAATTGTACTAAAATAGTTTGAACTAGTTAGGAGTTTAATCTGTCGGATTCTATGCAATTAATAATGGATTGGACCCTTGAAGTTACATTTATTGTGAACTATTGCTGTGTAAATAGAGTAAACAGCTCACCATCTTTGTCTTTGGTCTTGCTGGCATCTGAGCTCTGTGGAGCCACAGGCTGAACAGGACCCAGATCCTTGGACTTGGAATCTCTCTTTCGCAACGTCGGCGGTCCTGTCGGAGTGAGAGCTGGTTTCTGAATTGGTGGGGGCTTGGCTGATGCGGGCTGGGGAGACGGGGGGCGCTGTTTCATCGCAGATGGTGAGGGCGGACGCATCTTGGGATTTTGTCTGTTAGAGGAAAAGCTTGGTGGGTCAATTTTTTAGAAAAAGAAAAAAAGCAGGACCTGTGCAAAATCTTACTTTGCTGCTGCTGGGGAAGGGGTTCTCTTTGGAGTTGGGCTAGGCGCCGGGGATGGTGAGCGATTGCGTGCCAAGGGAGTTGACGGTGAGGCGGGACGCTGCCCCCCGGGTGATAATCGTTTGTCTTTCTGTAGTTTTAAGGTGGCAAAAAAGGACATACTTAAATTAATTCAAAGAAAAAAACAGAGTACACATGAAAAAATACTTTGAAAACAAGGCAGCTATGAATGACATTCAACAGCAATTATTTGTAATTCATTACCCATAATCCTAATCAAGTGGCCAGGGTTTTTAAAAGAAAGATTGTCTTTATTCAAATCTTATGGTGCATTCACACAACACGCTTTATCAGCGTCAAACAATGCTTACTTAGCGACTAGTTTGATGCATATACATTTTTAAGCTGAAGGTTGCAAAGCACATTGGCGGGCCTTTGTCTGGCGGATGTTTAAACACTAGCGGATCATGGTTAGCTATACAACGTAACTACAGTGAGACGTTCTGGTTGGCACGCTGCGTCAAGGGTGTCAAAAGTACAGCTAGCTGAACTTGTGCATTGTTGGCATGTGCAACTTGAAATGCAGGAAAAGCTTGGATTATTATTGACGCTTCCAATGCACACAAAGTGCCGCAGAGACTTTGGCGCCCCTCTGGCAGCCTCAACCATAGACTTTACATGTTATCTTGCCGCTCTTGGCTGTGACATTTGGGGCAGTATGAACGCACAATAAGGACCCACAGAAAGGCCAGATTCCCATGTCTGATGATCCACACAGGCCGCTAGGGTGTCATTTCATTCACTTTTAATGCCCAAGTGCTCTATTTAGCACACAGTAAATATGATAACAGATTGTCAACAAGGTCATCCATGTGACTCTCAATAAGAGACAAAGACACAGCACTGTAAACTCCAAGCAATTTGCTCTGAATATTTAACCTTATCTATGTCAGACTGTAATGAAGAGAACCCGCTTTAGCGCTCTGCATGAAGCTTAAATGTCTCAGGAAAAAAAAAAACTTCTCATAGTGATACGAAAAGTATACATATATATTTATTCAAATCAACAGATTTTTACATTTTAAAAATACAGATTATTTTACAATGTACATTAACAGTAATGTTTAGTTAGAAGAAGAATCCTTCTTTGTCGCACAAATGGGAAATTCAGCTGTGACAACAGCAAACGGACAGGCAATATAAGCCTTTGTTAGTATTCAGTGTCACTTTGCTGCTGTTAAATGTTTCCATGTTTAACATGTTTTAATGCCCTTAAAAAGATTAAACGAAGGGAGGCAGGACATTGATGTTCTTACTGCAGCGTCAAACCGGGGGATGCTTTTCCACAGCGGAGTGTAGGCTGATATATCATGTCAACTTCTGAAAAAAAAAAGTGGTCTATTTGCTAAATTTCACAATAAGAGAAAAAATATGTCAAAGATTAGTTTTATCGACATCTTAAAAATCAGAACTTTTCACTATATTTGGTAGCATTGCCACTATTACTTGGGCTAAATGTTTTGGGTTTTATTCCAAAATCTTCTCACATTAGCTTGCCGGAGTTCTGGAACATTCCTCCAAACTGAACTGGTTTTTACTGAGTCAGGTTGTAGGCCTCCTAGCTTGCCCAGCTCTGACCACAAATTCTAAAAATGATTGAGTTCTGGGCTTTGTGTAGCCCATGCCAAAACATTTACATAGCTGTCCTTCAGCCACTTTGGCTGTATGCTTGGGGTCATCGTCCATTTGGAAGACCCACTCACATTCGAACTTCAACTTCCTGGCTGATGTCCTTACATGTCACTTAAAAGATTTCCACACATTGGTCTTTCCTCATGTTACAATCTATTTTATGAAAAGCACCAGTGCCTCCCGCAGCAAAGTAGCACCACAAAATGATGCTGCCTTTACCAAAATTCACAGCTGGGATGGTGTTCACAGGCTTGTACACATCTCTATTTTTTCTTCAGATGCAACAATGGTCATTAGTTGCAACCAGTTCCACTTTAGTTGTATTAAATCATAGATTATATCTTACTAATAAGAGTGGAGCAATAGGACAACAAAACAAAACAAAACAAAAAGTCAAAAAGCTTCTGAATTTAGGGGTGGGGTCTGCTCTGCATGGCCTGATCTGGCCATAATGAGGCCACTGTGGATCCCTTTGTTTCATACAACAACAATGACGCCCTTCACGACCTCAGAGGAGCATGAGAACAGGCAGATTATGCCAGAGCGCCAGGCACCAAAGGCCACCAAGTTAAAACATAGATATAGACTTGTGTGTAGGAGTGGGCACGATTCCCTCTGAAGAACAAACGAAACATACTGGGTGACAAGAAATGTTCAAAGCACAGGAGGGGCATCATTTCCCTATGGTTAGCATAGTACTTTGACAGGCAAATGTAAATATGCGCATTTAAATCAGACAATGTAATGCCTTTTTTTTTAACCAGGGTAAAACCCTTTGATAGTGTTGGAGCATGATTTTCATATTATATTGTTAAAATGCAGCGGGTGAAAAACTAAAAGCAGCAATTGAAAAACAAGTTTTTACACTTTCGTCACAAGCTAGTCAGGTTGCTAGTAGACTGATCAAATTTGGTAACCAGTAAAATTGTTTAAGAAGCTATCTCCATCAGAAGGTTTATGCTCGCTTTTGTTGGCAAATAGATTCACATTTATTACTATTTTCCTAACATTTCTGATAGAATTCAGCCTCTAATGGTCTCTGATTATTAAACAGACTTCATCCTCAATAAGTCACACTGTAATTTGGATACAGCTGAGATTAGACCCGACATCCAAGTAATCAAATTAGGTTAACTCTTTCAGTGTTCAATTAAGACCCTAACCTGCAGACAGAGATACCGAATCATTCAATCATTCATTCACATTTTATGAGCTGCTTTTACTAGTTCAGAATTAATTCAATAGAAGACTTCTCACCAGGGATGTATCGAGGGCTTCACTGGCCGACTTTGAAGTGGTCATGCCGCTCTTCTGTCGGTCGATGCTGCGGCTACGCACGGGTCCACGTGGTGGGTTCAAGGAGCTGGCTGAGGCTGAACGAGGACACAGGTGACACTCTGGTAAAGGACACAGTCATCGCAGGGCCAGGGGAGCACAACCAATGGGAGGAGAGAGAAGCGACCAAGTTGGGCAGCAAAGCAGCAAAAAAAGGGCCAGAGAATGAAGAGTCGATGGGAAAAGAGAGGGAGATTTGGGGTGGAGAAAAAAGGAAAGGGAATGTTGAGGCAGAGGATGGTTGGAGAGAAATGTTGGAAGAGTGGTTCGTAAGGGAACAAAAGCACACAAAGAGCAATTTGTTAGATGTAGCACTTAAGCAGGCAGTAGGTTTGTTTCTAAATTTTGGGAGATGCGATGAGCGAGGAGGAACAATCTGACAGAAGTCCCAAACAAACACACTGCATCCACCAAAGCCTCTGCACACAACGTAAATATCTAAACACAAAGCACATCATAACACAAAGAACACAAAATCTAATAATAAAGAAAAACGGACAACACTGGAAACACACATTGCAGTAAAAGGACTTGCTAGCCAAACAATTACAGTAACTGACTGCAACCAAAGTTACAGCTGTAAAGGTAGAAAAATTGATTTTTTGTGTATGTGAGAACTAAAAATGTATATAAAGTTGTGATCTGATGCTTCTATCTTTGGCAAAAAACTGGGAGAAAGACATGAGCCAACATACGATTCTAAGAGTATGATAAATACCACAGTTAATGGTATTTAAATAATCCTTTTAAATAAAACACTATTCTAAGTATAGTTGCACTGATTAGGCTTTTTCTGGGTGATATTGACCAACATTTTATTCTAAGCACGAAACATTTAAGAGTGCTGCAGGTTCTTTGATTGGGATGAAAGCTTTGAACCCAACAGAAAATGTTTGAAAACTTTATCTGATTTTTGATTAAAATAGAAACAGACTTTGAAGTACATGCTGTTGGTTGATCTGGTTACAGATGGAAGGTTGTGGGAGGTTATAGATCTGATGCTTTTAATAAAATCGGTGGGGGGCAAGCCAACTGACTGATCCATTTTCATTTATAACAGAAGAGGGACAGCTATTCCTAGTCCTTCTGAAAAAACTGTTTAATCATTACAGTAGTACTGCCATCTATATCTATCTATTTTGACTGGATTTTAATACAGACATAGAATAAACACCCACTAAAATTAATAGTTTGTTATTTTTGAGACGTATGGTATAATGGAAAATTGTTGAGGTATTGAAACTAAGTTTTAAAAATCTCCAAACACTGATAGCAGAAATTGACCCATGACTACTTGTGAATGGAAGTGGCTGTCAGGAACTGTGGTAATCATGTTTACAGCTGGGGGAGAACACAGCTTTCTGCACCGGCTTGCTGTGTCAGATTGGGGGATTAGCCGTCATAATCCTGAGACCTGAAGAACTCTTACTGCCACAACATTGCTCCAAACGTGCTCTGTAATTCATTGTGACGGCACACTGAGCAGGGGCGGTGACTGTGTAGCAAAGCCCCATCACGAGCTAGCACCCCTGCCCTGGACGGTGTTGCCACTGGGCCTACACTTGGCAGAGGATCTATAGCTGCTAATGGGTTGTTAATGGCCGGTCCATAAACACCATAGCACTAAGAAGAAAACACTACAAAGCACTTGCAGCTCTAGAGTGATTGCTTATTGCATAATTCATAAAACACACAGGGAATCATCTTTCACAGTGAAATTAAACACTGGATGTATATTTGAAGCCAAAATAATCACATATGTCCAAATATCAATGAAATCATCGTCAACTTGTCCTCACTACCGGAACACGTGTACAAAAACCCAGCAGACCTTTTCAGATGTAACAAGAACCAAAAGGTAATCAGCTTAGAGTAAATCTCTTGGACCATGAAGCTCTTCAGATGAAAGAAATGTTGGTGGCCAACCACCGGCACAACCCAGCTCAACAAACCGACAATTGTGTCAGAATTGACACGTGAGTTGGTAGTGTTAATGTCAATATTTACTTGATACTTTCTCTCACATGAGCGTAATGTACTCAAAGTAATTGGAGTGCTAACACTATTAACCGATGATTGATAAAGAGGCGTTACGAAAAGTTATTCTACAATGCTATCAGTTTAGGCCAAAGTGAATTTGAAAAAAAGCAGGTAGGTGTCCAGTAAGGCATTAGGATGAACCTAAAGAAGCATTAATAAGAGACTACGTCTACTTTTTAAACTCTAAGCTTCTCTAATAAGCAGGAGAGGGGTGTTGGTCAAGCCATCCTTCTTCTGAATCAGGGTCTCCTAAGCGGAGGTTACCTGTAGCATCTGATCCTTCAGCGGACAGGACGGCGGCACTCTTGCTCCTAGCTAGTGAGGCCTGGGTAGGAGTGAGCAGGCGACTAAGGACCCCTTCATCCACAGTACTGGCCGGTGGCTTGCGGGCTACACGGCCGAAAAATCATCGAAAAACAGCAAAAGAAGGAATGGGTGGATGAGAGTTGGGAGGGATGAGGGCAGAAAGAAAAGTCACCAGGTGATTTAACAGGAGAGAATCATATTGAACCAAAGGTTATAGTTCTGTGATCATACATGGACATTTTTAAGTAACTGCCACTGTCCATCTAGCTTTCAGCTATTTTTTTGAGACAGGGTTAAGTCCATACCATGAATGAGCACAGAGATAAATGATCTGAAACTGAACATGAGTAAAAACAGAAGGCAAATTAGACACTGAGGCCAAATCAATGGCTCCTTGATGAAGGAGAAATGCTGATGGAAAAAAAAACATTAATTGATCGTAAAAATCAAGGAATAAGGTTATGTGAAAAAGAAACAGACCAAAGACTAAAGTGAAAGAGTGAGTGAATGTGACCATGCAAGAGTTATTTAGCTTCTGCTGGATATCTTCACTGTAAACATGAAGAGGTGGTTAAAAAAAAACACTCAAAAAAAGATGGTGCATAATCAGTTTTAGTGGATCACAGCAGAAACAAAATTGTCGCTTTAATGAAATGAAAGAAAAGAGTGAAAATTCCCCCTTGGGCTCCTTTTGCTACTCGAGTAGTACAACATATTTTATTAAGGTTTGATGTGACAGACCAAGATACCAGTGAATAAGTTGTGAAGTGGAGGGAAAAGTGATTTTTAAATTACTAAAAATTTGGATTCAGACCTGTAGAGGCTATACTTTTTAAATACACTTAACTGGAAATAAAGTGGTAAAATAAATTTGTGGTATGCATCTACAGCTTTGATCATAAAGAGATTCATATTGTTGCCTGTTCTTTGCAACATAGCTCAGTTCTAGCAAATTCAGTGAAAAGCCTATGTGAAGTTCAAAATAAGTTGGATTTAAGTTTGGAAGCTGACTGGATCGTTCTAACACTTGAATGAATGGGTATTTAACCAACCTTTTTTTCTGCTGAAGAAAAATATACCCAGAGTCAAATTCTCTTCTCATCCTACCAATCAAATTCTGCTTATTTACATAGCGCTAAATGGAGACACGTACTCAAGATATTTACAAAAACTAAAGTACATTTAATCTAATCACACATACATTCCAATTGATCATAGTCAAACAACGCAGTCAATTTCAGCTGATTATTCAAACTGGTAAAAAAAAAAAAAAAAAAAAGTTTTTCAATCCAAGGACTGAGTCACTGAGCACTACCTTCTCGATGGAAAGTAATGATTGACTATTGGTGGAATTGCGTTGTTGACTTTGCAGTAATACCTTTGAAAGGGCATGCATATAGCGACAGAGGAGGAGAAAACTCCCCTTTAACAGGAAGAAATCATGCCACTGGACGTGACCTGGAGTGACGTCATGGTAGTGTACCTGGCGTACCCAGTGCTCGTTTCTTTTCCAAGTTCTCGCTTCGTGCAGAGGTTAGCAATTGAAAATTTGTATATGATTGCCGCTCTCAATTGTAGCCTCCCCACCCATCTGATTCGAGTCGCGTGTCGTTTCCACGTCCTCCAGAGGTTGCGCGACACGGCCCGACTGCATTGTCTCCCATCGTTGAGTCCCCTGTTGTAAGTAATTTGTTTTCTTTGGCTAAGTGTCATGTCAGCATTAACAATGAAGGCCAGTCACTGTTTTTTACGCTTTTGGCAGTGACTGGTTTTTGCTCCGCGCCCTGTATTACTTTGGCAGTAAGTGGTTCCCACTCAATGCTCTTGTATTGGCTTCATTAACCGCGTGGGCTTGTTCTTGCTGGACGAAACGGTGCAGTGCATAACGATGTCACTGGTGAACAGCTGTGGCAACCGCTTGGCCCCACTGAGCCCGGTAGATGGACATATGTTGTTCCCCTCCTGACTTGGGATCGGACACTTGAGCGAAACCCACACAGACAACTCCTGTGTTAATTGTGTCTGTATGCCACTGGCAAACAAGTCTTCCAGACTGGCTATGGTGGCCTCCAGTCCTGGGAATGAACCAAAGCACAGTAAGCCAACACATACAGGAGCCACTTCGGCAAAAAGGTTTGCCATGACCATGCCTTGCCCGCAAAAGTTGATCATTTGGCTCCTGAGTTTGTTTATTTTACTTTTGAGTCTACAACCTGTAACTCCAACCCATAACTCCAACCCATCAGACTCTGGTGAACAAGAAGATGATGAAAGATGATCATGCAATCTCTATTGCTGCTACTGAATCCTTCTTTAAGGACAGAGGCACCAGCTTCATGGAGGAACGGCAGTATGGAGAGCGCTCCTCAAGCCCCTCAGTAGCAGGCTCTCGTGTTTCATAACAAGAAGCCCGACTGGAAGCTGGACCAGGATTATCATTTGTTAAGCAGACTGTTCAACTGGCTTTATCCCATCTTGGAATTAATAATCAAATGCCTTTTTTAAAGTCACTCAGTGCACTTCCAACTGTAGATGGGATCCTGGTTGTGGAGTGAAAAGTAGGGCCACGTCTAAGCTGGTTCCCAGAAGGCCGGTGCAGGTCAACAAGCTGTTGCTGAGATTTATTTGCCTAAACAACACATTCAAAGGTTTGTTTGGCTGTAGGTCCAAAACATTTACCTGGGATGACAAGCAATGTGTGGAGTGTACTGCTGCAATACTCTGAGAGGGGAGACTGCACCAGCCACACCTGACATCTAGTGATGTTAAGGGTCGACATCACTCTGCCAAGCTCCCTGGACATATAAGCAAAGGCCTGGAACGAGGTGTCACTCAGGCTTTGCATAGCATTATCAACCCCTGCCTCCTTCAGGAACTGAGAGAAAGCAAGAGCCAGGTGTGAGGATTAGTTACTCAGTTGAGCTGCTATTTCATAGCTCTTGGTAAGGAACTCATCAGCGACCCTGCACTGAGGACGTGGACAGCGGGCATCCAGACAGGTAGTGCCAGCTGGAGCTACCACAAGGCTACCAATGTCAACAGAGGGCATATGGTCCAAACCATACTGAGCTGCATCCTGCATAGAGCTAAGAGCTCTGTAATCCTGAGATAAATGGGTGGATGACCTAGGGTCTGCCCAACATCGGTGAAGCTCCTTCAACGTAAGGATGTGAGGACAGCACATTAAACATCTGTTTCTTGTCCCCGTGGATGGAAGTCAGTCCAGTCAGACCTACCTTTCGAGAGCCTCCTAACAGGCCCCTCAAGAAATGACCGGCTTCAGCAAGCTCCCAACAATTGCCCCTCTAGGTCTTCAGGAAGTCGTAAAAGAAGCAATCGGGTCTGAGTCCCTACATTAAGACTCCCAGCCACCTTTTTCCAGCTCATCTCAAGCACTGGGAGGCCACAGTTACAGACCCATGGGTGATTTCAACCCTGTTCGACAGTTACGGCATTTAGTCCAAGCACCTTCCCCCACAGTTCAATTGGATAAAAATGACAGTTGTTTCCATCCCAGTGAGGTCTGGCACTCTGAGACAGGAGATATTGGAACTTTTAGGAAAAGGAGCAATAGAATCAGTTCACAGTTCAGAGGGTTCTACTTAAATTACTTTCTTGTTCCATAGTAGGATGGCGGTTTTTGTCCTATCCTCGATTACAGACACCTGAATCGTTGTCAATGTGCTACGATATCACATGCCTCGCACGGTGGATGTCCTCCAATCAATCTCACAACGTAATTGGTTCTCATGCGTCGACCTAAAGGATGCTTAGTTCCATGTGCCATTTACGCCTCACCACAGGCAGTTTCTGTGCTTTGCCTTCCTCTCGCTCGCACCCCGTACATTCACCAGGTGTGGCTGCGGCACTAGCTCCATTGCAGGCCTTTGGATTGCGAATCCTTCCCTACTTAGATGTCTGGCTTTGTTCTGCGCTATGGAGCAGGCACACAATGACAAATTCATCCTATTGGACGTGTCTCAGTTAGGTCTCTAAGAGAATTTTGCCAAGAGTTCTTTGATACCGAGTCAACAACTGGTCTTTGTCGGCATTGCCTTCGACACTCTAGCCTTGACTGCCTTCCCATCCCCACAGAGGGTAGAGTATGTAGTTTGGCTCATCTCACATGTTCTATGGCGTATGGAACTGTCTAAAGCCCAGTTTATGTTTCTCCGACCGCAAATTTGCACGACGTATTAACGGAGATGTTTTTTGTTTATAGCAGTCAGTTTATTTCTCGCCACTCTCTATTGTTTTTTCAACGTTGCTCGACCAGGACAGCAGGGGGTGCTAACTTTTCATGGCATCTCTACCTACTATCACAGCATTCTTTCAGTTTATTTTCTACAGCTTGTGAACGCATTTCTCCCTCAAGGAGCAATGGACGACAGAAAGTACGTTTTGATTTAGCTGTAAAGCTTTTTACTAGAAGTGCAGCTCATAGAATACTCTAAAAACGCATGAAAACAAGCAGCCTTTTTTGTTGTTTTCCTACACCTCCTTCTGTTCAAAATCGGCTGATTATAATCGTACTGATTATATAAATTATCCTTTATCCAATATAAGGCATGTAGGTGCCAAATGCTGCATTAACTACTGATTACAGTGACTATAGAGCCCCATTCTGGTGAAGCGATCTCTGGCTGTTGCTGAACAGACCAATCACAGGTATACGTTCTCCGTTAACGGAGATGGATAGTTAAAAATTGGGCTTCTACTCCGTGCGCTCTTGCGTAGGTGACGGAGAGCCCTTGCGTTGATGGATAATGGCGCTGCGTCAATCAGTCTCCGTCAAAATGGAGAAGCATAAACTAGGCTTTACGGATGACCTCTTCGCCTCGAGCGCAATCACGCAGTGCCTGCAGTGGTTCTCTCTGTCGGAACCAGACAGTCCGTTGGGGCAGGACGCTCTGGCACACCCATGGCCAGACCGCTTCCTGTATGCCTTCCTCCTCTTGCACTATTAATGTTGATGCCTTACACAATCGACAATAGCAATCACAGAGTTCTGCAGTTTGCTCCATTTTGGCCCAGGAGGATCTGGTTTCCAATGATTTGCAGGCTCCTCAGTGGAGAACCTTGGACTCCCCCTCAGAGTAAGGACCTCCTCTCACAACACAAAGACGCTCTGGGTGAGCGCCTTCGTCTTCACCTATGGCCGTTGAAAGGCTGGACTCCATGTTACACTCTTGTGACCAGGGTAAGTATGAAACAGGTTGGAGTATTTAGGATGCTGTGACAATTTTAGAAATCACAATATATAGTCTTACTCATAGTATCGCAATATATGGTATCGGCCCACTGCATTGTGAGAAATATATCACCAGATTTTTACCAGTACACATTCCTAGTTATTGTGTTCTCATTTTTGGACAATACATCTTGACCGAATTTTATCCCTGACCTTTCTACTTCTACTTTTCTTACTTGGTCTCTAAGATGCTGTTCACTAACATTCTTTAATCTTCAAGGCATTCACAGAACAACTTTATAAGATTAAATCACATACAGACTCAATTTACTAATTAGCTGTATTCTAAAAAGTAGTTGTTTGCATTGGCTTTATTTCGGGATTTCAGATTAAAGGGGGCTGAATAAAAATGCATGCTAAACTGTTCTGATCAATTTAGCAAATATTTTTGAAAAATATGTATGTATATTTTTTTAGCCCTCACCATATACTACTACTACTACTACTACTACTACTAATTAGTGATGGTCTGACACAAAAAATCTCAGTAAAATATTTTGATATATGCCAGTTCTAATATAACAAAATGTGACAACCTCAAGTGGTATGATTACTTATGCTACAATACTTAAAACTAGCTTTGTAACGGGTGATGAAGTTTCCAATTTCCTTTGAAGCCCCATTCTATGTGGACATCTGCTGCTGACAGATCCATACCAGAGTGTTGTTAATTTAGGTTTAAATCTCAGTTTGTTGCTTGTTCTTAGAAAATGGACAAGGCAATGTCAAAGAAAATAAGAAAGTCTGTGTTTAAGAGGATGTATAGTTGTAGATCTAAAGTTCTGCTTTAATAATAGTTAAGTTAACCACACATAAGACACATTTGTACAAGACAATAACATCATTGGCGTTTCACTGGCACAATTAGGACAATGTGGCTGAAGCACATAGAAAAAAGCACTTAACAGCAACATTAACACTGCAACAAGCTGCTGTTGTTACTTTTGAGCTTGTGTGTTTCTGTGGAAGGATGGCACCGAAAGGCACCACAATAAAGCATTAGCAAGTTAAATAAAGCAATGACGTCATCTTAAAGGGAGAAGAAAACCATCACTTGGATCCAACAAGACAAAAAACTGTGTTAGAGAGGACGCTACACAACAGAACTCCTGTGCTTAACAATGAAAAGGGTTAGAAAACAGTGAGAAAAACTTAACGGATTGAATCTGGAAGATTAGTAAAGTAGAAATGTTAAATGTTATATTACGATCAACATTGGTATAGTGAAGAAAACGTTTGCTTTAAGAATAACTGACCATTCAGTGAGAAAGTCGTGGTTGAAGAGAAGACAAGCAAGACGTTTAGGAAAACCAACCATGAGCTCTGAAACACTCATCTTATTTAAACATTTCCATCAAAAATGCTTAGTTTAGAAAAAGGAAGTCATCAGAGCTGAATGCTTGTTATTAAAAAGGAGGAGACCCGAGCAATGCATGCTGATTTTACATTCTAGCCACCTTGATCATCCGTTGTCCCCTTATCAGGCTTGGCAGGGGTCTGTGCTCTGCTCACACTTACTCGTGTGAGGGAGGAACTTCTCTTCTTCACAGAACGGCCTACGGACATGAGAGTGGAGTTATAGCCAACCAGACACTGGGAGGGAGTCAACAAGAAAAAAGCCCAGGGAAGAGTTTGAGTCATGTGAACTTCATTTTGCCTTATGCAAGTCAGCAGGGTCAACACTGGTAGCAGCTGATGCCCTAGTTTAAGAGATAATGGCTAAACTCACAGACAAGCTCTTAGGACTGTCCAAGCTACCTTTTTCTTTCAAAAGCCCAGTTCGAAACCATCAACCCAAACTACTAAAACGTTTTCATACAATCAACAAGAACGTTCTCTTAGTTTAGAGCTTTAAAGGCAGTTTCAGAGCTTAAAATGTGTCACTGCTCCTTCCGATAAGTGGTGTAAGGAACCCTGTTTTTGTTCTGAGAGCATAATAGGGATAGAAGAGGCGATCATCTGCACCTGTCTGTTCCACCTGAAGCTTTTTGGCATCTTCCTTACTGGCCTGAGCAGCAATGCCATTGCTTGGCAACCGGTTACAAGATGAACTCCTCGGCCTAACACCTGAGAGACAATAATCAAAACACCCACAGATAAAATTAGATGAATAAGACTTGTAAATATTAGAAACGTGTCTTAGATTGTCTTTATTTTACTGCCTTATACTTAAGTGTGCAGATAAAAAAAATGCTTAGAGGTGAAAAAATATTATTTGCCTGCCTTCTACAAATCAAGAATTTTTTTTTTTTTTTATTGAAGTACACTTCTTTAAGCAATTTAATTAAAAAGGCATATAATGATGTATAGTACATATATGCTTTAATAATTTAATTGAAATAAAAAACCTTAAATTACTGATTACCAAAGAAAGGATTATAAATATAGATGTGTAATGGCTTCTACAAATATGACAAAAACAAAAGAAAGAAAAAAACAACTGCTGACTACAGAGATGTCCAACAGATAGACACGAACACTCTTCACCTGCAGGGTAAGCCACAAAACGTACTTGCTAAAGAAAGTCTTATATCTGGGAATATTAATAGAAAGTTTATGGGAAGGATGTGTAGCAGAAGAAAGGTGCACCTGCAACCTCTACTTCATGCCGTAATTCAAGTAGACGAATTGCCAGCCAGTTAAGGTATGCATTTACTGTACAGAATATACACAAATTTTCAGAAAGATAGCATTTTCTGAATTTAAATATATTTTTTATAAGAGTATAACTGAATTTTTGCTTTCTGAGAAGATGCTAGCATTTATCATCACAAGTGACGGTAATAAATGTAGTAGAACCCCTGAACAAACACGCAATTTCTTTCAGCAGACAGTTAATAAATTCGGAAACACATTTCCCCACGAAAAATATTGAAAGTTAGAAAATAATGTGTTCCAAACAAAAACAAAAGGGGCAAGCAGACCAGAACACCATCTGGTAACCAAAACTCTGAATTAATCAGGAAACTTAATTCAAAACTTAAACAGTAAAGTGAGGCAGCAGAGTTTGATGGTCCCGCATGTCAAAGAGGCAATCTGAAATACCAACTTCTCTGCACACCAGCAATGGACTAAAAACTTGTTTTGAAAACAGAAAGGGATCACAGTTTATGATACAATTAGTATTGACAGAAGGGAGAACTTGGAGAAACCTTGTTAGTTTCAGTTTACATAAAAAAACAAAAATAATTATTGTTTTTAACTAGAACGGGTTTTCACTGAATGGGATCTAATAAAGTGTTGGAAGACAATCTGAATAGGAGAGGAGGAGGAGGAGACTGGAGGAAAGGACTTACTTTTGTCAGGTGATTTACCTAGGGCGGCAGAGGAGGAGGATAAACGTTTGCTGATGCCAGCCTCGGGTGGCTGTTTCAGGTTAGTTGTGGATGTGGAGCGCTTGTCAGCTAAAAGCAGGGAAAAGAACAAACAAGGGAGGAGGGATTTACACAGGAGGCCAGCCAATAGGGAAGGGATTTCAGGTGCAGGCAAGGGACTACAAGCTTCTAGTATTTTTCTAATTCTTTTTAGAGAATAAAAGCATAACGTGCTTCAAAAATCAGGTTAATTTCCATAGCATATTAGTTATACGACTTTATATATGCAACATTCAGCAAATGCAATACAAATTCAAAACATGAAGAGACCAGTTTAAGGTGAGCAGACAACAGATGCTGGGTTTAACCAACCATAAGCAGAAAGCACCAACAAAACTATATTGTGATAGACACAATAGTGGTCCTTTGTTGAATTTTATTTTAAAAGGCTTCAATGACAAGTAGCCTATGTCACCTGGATGTGGTTAGCAGTAGGGCTGGGCAATATTACCTGAAGCATTCACTAGAAGCAATAGTCTCATGTGTATGTATTATACTGGAGAACAACAAACAAACTGCCTGAAGATGTTTGGATTTCTGGGGGGGGGGGGAATGCATAGAATAATTTATAAAAGCTTACACATAACGAAAATGTTTTTGATATACTGTCTTTAGAGGCTCTGGATCAATTTGCTAAGTCCCCAGTTATTATTACTCTAACCTTTCCTTAGCCTGTTTCTTCCCTTAGCATTTGGGTTTGTACCTGAACCATTTGCAAAATGTTTTTTTTTTTTTTTTTAAGTATTTCACTCCATGTGAAATGAATCTATATAGAATACAAGTCTCACTTTTTGAAATGAGTGACAGAAATATTTAACATTCTCAAAATACTTTTTAATTTTTAAGACATACGTGTACATGAATGGCATAGACACCCTGATTAGATAGTAGTTAAGGAATTACAAGCCTTGCAGTTAAGGAATTACTTTGTGCTGCTGACATAGCATACAGTGGCGTTACAATGAGAAATTTGCAATATATGGTACAGCTCTGTAGTCCTGTATAACTAAATGCTATTCCTTTTCTTTACAATGCACTCAACATGCTCTACAACAAACTTTAGTTAAGGCTTTGAAGCATTAGCAATAATAAACGACACATTGTTTAGCATTGTATTTACTGAAAGAAAGCAGACAGGTTGATTTTCTGTCCATTCCTACGTAATTGATGATATTAGTTGCTTACTCTTCATATTCCTTAATGCATTGAATGACAATTGGTATCTCTGTGATCAAGTAAAATAATGTTTTCATTAGAAATATTTTTAGTTCCTTACTAGTACTGATGCAGGTTGACTGCCGAAAGAATTTTTTTTTGCAACAAGATTAAATAATAAATAATAAAAAACAGGAGTTAATCCATTATTTTGCCACAACATACTCAATAGTGAGTGAGAAAGCCACCTGTGCAAGTAAAAACCAAACACTCAGGACAAATGTCCAGGAAAACAAAGACACACAAAAAAAAAACTGTTAGTGAAGAGGTGAAAGTGCGAGGCAAGGAGTAGATGGGACAACATGTGCTAGTTGAAAGGACAGATGGTAATTAAGCCGTTTGTGCCGCCAGTGACAGTCCATGCTGTACAAAGGTAAACAAATTAACAAACAAAACCTTGTCCACTCCTTGGTGGCTTTTCTGGCGAGGGAGAGGAGACAACTATAGCTACTGGAGAAGAGATGCTGGCGTCAGAATCTCCTGTGGGGAAACACAGCTCTCAGACTGGAGCAAAAACATGAGGATGGGACACATCCTTCACATGTAAAACGGAAAAAATTTCATAACACACATTACATGACAGTTATTCCCTGTGGTACAAGGTTATACTGATGGATTCAGTTAATGTGGTTAATTCTTACAGCTTCCAGTTAGTTAAAGATGACAGAAAGTTTAGCAAATAATTAGAATAAGTAATAGATATAATATAATAGTGTAATATATGTATAATAATAAATAGAGCTTCAGTAGTATTTCATAGTGGGGTTTTTAAACTATTTATACTAATTTTAATATTTTCACATTTTGTAAGGTTACATACAAAACCTTGATGTTTGTTATTGGGAATCTTTGTGACAGGCCAACAAAAAGAAGCACAAAATTATGACAAAGAATGAAAATTATCCATGGGTCTTGGTGCTGCTTGAAGGTGAACCTTCAGCCCAATATAAGGTCTTACACATGAGACAGTTCGAATTTCGTCTCATCTAATTCGAGTACCTTTTTCCACACACACTTGTATATCTTCTATACAAGGCATACTGCAAAGTGGATTTACCGTGGCTTTTTCTCAGGCCAGTCTCACATAACGCTCATTTTCGTGGAGTGCATCCTCCATCTGAGCTCTAAAGTTACCCTGGGCCTCATCGTTGCTTCTTTGATTAGTGGTTAGAGGTTTCCAGAATGGAACACTGTTCTCAATTCACTTTTCAAGCATAGGATGGTAAACTGTTTGAAACCCATCCATAGCTTTCTCCCTGACCTCTGTGCCATATTCCTTGGTCTTCATGATGCTGTTTACTCACTGAAAAACCTGTGAGGCATCATATAGCAACTGTTTTTATAAGATTAAATCACTCATTGGTTAGTAAATAGGTGACTTAGGAATACAATGTTGCTGCACCGGATTTAATTTAGAGGTAACAGAGTAAAGGGGCAGAATCCAAAAGTGTACTAAACTTTACAGCTTTTTTTATTTGTTTTGAGAACAATGCATTGTCCTTGTACTTCACAATTATGCATTACCTTGTGCTGGACTATCACATAAAAACCCAATAAAATACAAATTGACATTTGTAGTTATAATGAGAGAATGTGGGAAAGTTTAACAAGATATGAATACTTCTGCAAGGCACAGAAAGGTTTTTAAACATCTTTAAGGCACATTAGACAAGCATCAACTCCTCTGGTTAAACTTCTGCTGAAATTTGACCCATCTGGTGACCTTGACGTTCTGTTTGGAGAGGTTTCTTACGCTTTAAAAACCAGAAACAGCCTAAAAGTAAAAACAGCATATAAAAACACAGACTTCTCCTACCTGCTCGTCCATCTTGGTCTGCAGACAGTCCTCCCCAAGACCATCTCTTCTGCCTCTGCTCAACACGCTGACTGCGTTCTAGTGTTCGCCTCATAACTGCCTCATAGTGCTCCTGAAGAATGCCAAGGACAGAACAAAGCAAAACAAGTCACTGTTTCCAGCCAGTGACTGGCCTCTAGATAGCAGGAGGGTTGAAGTATAAAGATGTCTTTCACTGCTGTTGTCACTGCACTAAAGCCAGAACAAATATGACAGTATCTAATCGTTTCAAAATGAGCCTAGAGGAAAACTGACAATAAATCAGTCTTTAAAGTTTTACCTTTTCTTCTTCCTGCTTCTGCTTCCTTTTCTCCTCCACAGCCAATCGTTTCTGCTCCTCCTTCTTCCGCTGCTCCTCAAGCTTTTTCTGACGTTCCTCCATCTGGCGTTCCACTTGCAGCTTAGCCTTGCGCTCCCGCTCCATGATCTGGGACTCCCGTAAAGCTGACAACATACAAGGACTGTAAACTGTGCTGCTGCAAACCAGGGACTTAATCTGCTGTCCCTGATGAATGGGTGTGGCATAATCTCTATATTGAAACCCCACAAAGAATACTGGGGTTATTTTGCCTTGAAGCTATAATTAGCAGTGGCTCTCTTTTGTGTAATCTAGATATTGTTATGGTGTAAAGTTTTTTTTACTTTGATTAGGCAGTTGATCATCAAAGTAAATAAAGCTTTAAACCATGTTGGTGTAGGGAACCGTTTTGAAATTATTTCCAACAAACCCCATGTTGTTCTCTTACCCTGTTGTCTTTCTGCCTCTTCTCTCCTCTCTTTTGCCACTCGCAGCCGTTCGTCTACTTTAAGTGCGGCACCGTCAATGACTGAAAACAGGCAGGAGTAAAGTGGGTTAAAATCTAAAAACGTGCAGAAAAACAGACAACCTGCAGGTGACTTACACAGAAGCAGAGTGTTACAAAGGCTTTGTCTCGTGCATGCAGATGTGTGCATGTGACTGTCATTAATAAGCTTTGGCAACTGTTACAGTAATAAGATGATGACTAACCTCCTTTAAGCCACACTGGGAGGATGGCGGAGGTGGATCGTGTTGCATCGGTTAACATTATGGAAGATGAAGCTGTGAGAGAGCTCTGATTGTATCTGTGTCAATGTGTGGTGTCATATACCTGGTTTACAGCCCTGAGGTTTCGATGGCGAGCTGGTTGTAGGTCCTGGGCTGTTTCCTGCTAAGCTACGCCGCTCCTCAGCTTGTGCCTGTGCAGCCGCAGCTGTGAGGAGACACAAAGGCATCCATGACTTACAGATGAAACTATGCACACTATGAAGCAACTATAACAGCCTAATCCTAAATAAACAGTAGTCTGAGGTAATCTAATGTTTAAAAAAAGCTACTTTCTCATCTCTGTGCAACATTTGCACTGCATATAAATGCTAGTAAAAGAAAGCTCCAGAAGAATTCAAAGTTACATAATCAGCTATTTGGCATAATCACCTATATCTTCCCTCTCACTGCAAACTCTACATTTGAAAATATCTGAAATCAATCATTTGAAAGTTAATGATGTCTAAACTAGTGTTCAACTCCGTACAGGACAAACTTCCATGATATTTATTATAGTTCTCTGCAGCAGTGAAAGCCAAAAAGTCACGAGGGAAGGAAATGGCGAGAACGTGATTATCTTTTTATGAGCCATGGAATCAATCAGGAGCTTCTTTTCCTCTGGTTGCCGGGTATTCAGCACTACAGAACTGCTGACGAGGAGGAAAACAAATATGCACCAGCAGTCCAGTGATACTCGCAGTATTGACTGACACGTTCAAATCTGTCCTGAAAGCCTCTCACTCACTTCAAAACAAATATGAAATGCTACTTTTGACATTTATTAACAGCAGTTGAACATGGAATAATTATTATAGGCACTGACCTTAATGAACAAGTATTTCTACTCATTTCACTTTATTTATAAGCCTGATATGATGAAATGTGATCTCCATACTAAATACTTTTTTAAGTTAAAAAAAACTTTGAAATCTTAGAAAACATGGTCTTTGAACTTTGAACTTTTTAAACCACAACCACAAACTTCAACACGTTTTATTGCAATTTTATGACTTTGATCAACATACAGTAGCAGATAATTATGAAGTGAACTAAAAAGAGATGTATCGTTTGTAGGGATGGGTACCGAAACCGGTATTAAATTAGCCCCGGGGCTGATTCTGATAGTACACCCGGACCAATAAGCTTCAGCCTTATCGGTACTCTTAACGGTAAAATTAAGGTCGTATTCATATTCTGCGGGAGATATAAACACAAGCCAAACACTGTATTGGCAGCCTGCTCCTCCTTAAAAAACACACGCTGCGGGGACTGATGGTGGGAGGAGCGACTGCTGCGCAGCGCTCTCACTAAAAGCTTCTGGCACTCGTAGGTACACTGACACGATGGCAGAGCTAACAAAACGATCCAAACTTTGGCTTTGTTTTACAAAAATAGAAACCGACAATGCACGCTATCATAAATGCAATAAAAGCTTTGCTTGCAAAGACCAGAACACAAGTAATTAGATAAAACACCTTGCTAAAATATAGAGTTTTTTGACCATCTGAGTGCTGCAGCATTAGGATGCAGATGTAGGAAAAATTGAAGGGTGGATGTTATATTGTTGTTCTTAGGGCTTATTTTGCACTATACACTTTAGCATTCAAAATCTTTCATTTTGGCTCTTGCCTTGTTTTATAAGGAAGTTATGTTTGATATTTTTTATTTGAATACCTTAAACTTTTAAAACAGTTTTTGATATATAAAATAATTTGTTAATGTTTTCAGTAAGTTATTAATGCTGTAGAAAATTATTGTTCATTATTTGTGTTTTTCCCATTTTGTTTTAGTCTTTTTTTTTAAGTACCGATAAGGATACCGATAAAATACCGGATCGATAAGGAGTATCGTTAAGAGTAGTAGTATCAATAAATCCTTAACCATACCCATCCCTACCCGTTTGCTATAACACATGTAGGGGAGGGACCAGAGATGTGAAAGGAGTTCTCTTTGTCAGATAAAACTAAAATAAAATAAAAAATTTAGTTCATGCAATGATCATGCTGATCACACCATTGTCTAAGGAACTCATTGGGCTGTCAGCATCATGCTAAAGCTGACCAGAATGCGAATCGAGGATGAATGGAGCAATAATGGAACAAAGCCTGTTAGATGGTGCCAAAGGCCAGGGAGGAAATTTCCCTTCCAGCAGAACAACAGTAAAGATGACAGCTGCACAATATATTGTCAATAAGTCGTAATTGCAATATAACTGCGTGCAATTTTAATACCACAAAGGATTGGTTGGATAGCATTAACTATTGGCTAACTTGTTCAAAGCGCTATGAACTCACTTGCATGCCAACGTAACATTCAGCCTGTTCAAAGCACAGGTTAGAAAGAGTGAGGAACGTGAATTTATGGCAACTGATGTTGGAATCCCAATGTTTACTATCAATATTACCATCTCATTTTTCTGTCCAGCCCCAAAAAACATACACCAAGAGATAAAATGGAATGGTCCTGATCTTACCATCCCTTTCCTTCCACTTCCAAATATAAAATAGAATAGTCCTTTAATTGTCCAAGGGTAAATTTGGTCGTAACAGCGGCAAAAAACAAATATGCAAACAGAACAGGACAAACAACAGAAACAGATACAATTATTACAGAAGAAAAAATACTTACATGTACAATAGTTACAAAAACAGAGTTCTTAAGCACAGATAAAGTGGTAAACCCAGGTTTTAGTGTGCACAGTTTGCACACTAAAGATACAGAAATATGTTTAAATAATTAGAATATTTAGAAAAGTACAGATTGTAAGTTGTACTTTGCTTCAAAAAGTAAACGTGTAACTTGCAATAAGTTAGTATATATAGACTGGGGGAAAAAATGTGCAAGTTATAACCGTAGTGGTGTTTGGTTGATTAGTGCAATTTACAGCATTGATGTAAACATCTGTGTTTGTTGGGAGCAGTTTTGATTGAACAATCTGACAGCTGCAGGGAGGAAGGACCTGCAGAAATGCTCATTCATTCATCTAGGACGAGCAGTCTGTCACTGAAGGAGCTCTGTAGTTCTGCAACATTCACATGCATTTGGTGGGAGACAGTCCATTGGACATATTTTGGCCAGAGTCGTCCTGTCTCCTACCACCTGCACTGGATCCATCTCGCGTTGGCCCATCATATCAAATACACAAAAACTGCTGCTTGTAATTAGGAATAAACCAACATTTTGTTCCGCCGATATATCAGTCTGATAGTTCCCTTTTAAAAATATTTATCGGAAGATATAACACTTTAGTAGAACTCATTTAAAGTCAGGCGCATCTACCTTCATTCACTATATAATGCAAATAGAAATCCCATTATTAAATGTGACAAAAGACTATTTTACATGGCAGTTCTCACACTGAATCTTTCAAACTAACAGTTAAGAACAGCAGAAATCACTAAGGATACAGAATTGTTCTTGCATGTGCAACATAATTTTTTTTCTTTTGATCTGATTATGGTAATTTGGTTTGTAGTTTCTAAGCAAACTGCTTTGAAAAAAAAACTAGTAAAAATTTTTTGTGTTTTTTTTATTACTTAATATATGTGTAATTGTTCAAATGTTTTTAGAGTATTTCATACATTTATTATAGAGTGAATTAATTATGGATGAACAACAAATACCAGTAATAAACGGAGTAATTGCTGTCTGTTTCAACAAAAGTTGAATCAAACATTTCTGTTTAGCACCGTCAATTTTAGTCGTTTGGTCGACCAATTGGTCAGTGTTGTCTCGGCCGACCGACATTCTCAGTCGACCAGTCGCATAGTTTTTTTTTCACCAATAAAGATAATTTCATTGATTTACTCCTTGGTGTTTATTCATTTATAAACAGTTATATATGACTTTATTCTACATGTAATTAGCTCATGTTTTAACACCAACTTTAAATGCTTTAATTTACGCTATTGTGCAACAGCGCCACAGTTAGGCGCACTGGGTAGAACTTTTCTAGAAACGGGAACCGCACCTCTGGCTGGCTGCACTACGCATGACGCTGCTTCACACTCAGTAAAGAGGAATATAGTTCGGTTTACTCTGATTCAGTTAAAGCACTACTTGTTTTGGACTATAGGCAACAAAATGTCCAACACATCTAGATATTTTGTCTGCCTGCATTTTACAAAAAAAGACAAGACTGCGGAGTGCAAGCCATACAGACTAAAGCTTGCTTACCATACCTCAACAACCAATGTGGCCCATCACTTAAAACCGGTAAGCGATATATACATGTGTCAGACAGCTTGCCTTGTCTAATGTCCAATAGTTAATAGATTTTATTTATGCGATAGGTCACAACATAGAAAAGGTAGACTAGACCTGCAGATTTGTAAGTAGCCTTAACGGCTTTATTATGCAGACTCAATACATTGTGTTTTATTACTAGGCTTTTGCTTTTATTAATCTACACTTGAACCGTTTAAAAAGAGCCTTTTGTTATGAATTTTTATTATTTGGAATATTTAGAAGTTGTATTTATTTATAGGTCAAGTGTGCGATTGTGACTGATTGTCACACACTCTACCGACCTAGGACAGAGCTCCTTACTTTTCTGTTAAAAAACTATTTTAATTTTCAAAGAATTGTATTATTAGAATTTAATGTATCATTGAAGTTTACTCGTTGCTGTTGTTCTCCAAGGTAAGCGTCCAGCAATAAATGTTTAATCAAAACAGCGCGGTTCTCTGTCACTTTTTTTTTGTCGACTGGTTGTTGTGCAGGGCAGGACTTTGGTCGGCTAAGCATTTCCTTGGTTGACTACAACCCTATTTCTTTTTATTTCCCAGTTTTATATATGTAATACACAGTGAGTTTACTGATTTGTTTGATTAACTTTAGCTAAATGTTAGATTTTAAAGCACTGAAGTGCACAAAAGTAAGATTCAAGAGTTGCTTAAATTCAGTGCTCAAAAACTGATTAGGTTTCAGAAATGTTGTACAACCACTGTATCTATTAGTTTGACATTTTGACATACAAATAGGGCAAAAAATGCTGAGATATATCAGACTCAAACATTGGCAGCACATATCGGCCATCGGCTGACCATGACCACTACATATAATCTGTAGAAAAACATTTTTGGAAGATCTAACTATAAAGTGACAACATCTGAAAAATCTCCTTCAAATGCTCCTCAGTTGCACTACACTGCAAAGACACAAAAAACACACAAACCAAAAACCCCACCGGCATCCTTTGTATACCTAAAGAATACGTTAAAAATACTCTGAGCACACATTATATTCAGAAACACAAAGTAAACTGTAAAAGTCATAAAAATGTAAGTAAAGTCAACCCACAAAACTAGATACTCAACAAATGGTACATAACGCCAAATGTTAGTATTTTTTGTTTATCAAGCATAAATAAAAACTTATTTTACAACTTCTATTGACGAACAAATTTCACCAATGCACTGCAATCTGGATATAATTTGCATAATATGGCGTAGTCAGCTCATAACCCTTTGTTAAACTAAAATCAGAATTTACATCCCTGCAAAGAGGGAAATGTTGACCATGTATGGCACTAAAGGTAAAAAAGTGTGGTTAGTACAAAAAAATGTATTTTAAGATTTTTATTATTTCAATTCAATGAGACTTCAGCAAAGTAATCTGTTCATTGTCTGAAGAAACAACAAAGATTTGAGCTTTCAAAATAAAGACATAAAATATTTTTGTTATGCTATTAAACAAAAAGTGCAACATAATTTGCAGATCCGATAAAATTAACCACAAGTGAATAAAAAGAATACATTAAACCATACTATATTAGATAAGAAAAAAGGTTTAACTTTGTTGTTGTGAAGTAACCAAATCATCCTGCACACACAACAAGCACTGATCAAGGTTTCTCACATGAGAGAGTAACACGATACATCCGCCTGTCTGCATGGAAATGAACTCCCTCCAGATGACAAAGCAAAACTAAGAGGAAAGACAAACACTGGCTTAAAAGAAGCAAAGTGCAGACATAAGCAGATAAACTTCATGGAACATAAATAATAATGCCCTAAAGCAGGGGTGGGGAACCCTGGTCCCTGAGGGCCGCATTCCTCTAAGTTTTCCAGGCAACCCTGCTTCAACACACCTGACTCAAATCAAATGGATCCAACAGACAATGAAGTTTTGTACAATTACTAGTTCATTTTATTCAGGTGTGTTTGTGCAGGGAAACCTTGCAGGATGAGGGCCAAGGTTCCCCACCCCTGCCCTAAAGAGACATCCAGACAGAGATTGTTTTTAATTATCTGGAATACTTGTCTGTCTGGTTAACTGAAAACATGTACCTCCTATGTTAGGTAACCAAAGTTACTCATGGACTAGACTAAGGTTGCAACAAGATACTCCCGTACAAGAGCTTGCAATATTAAAACATCACAATATTTCTCACTGAGGTGTGCCATCTTGTATGCACTATACAGTCACATTCGACTAATTACCGACTGTGGCTCAGTAAGTTGAGTAGTGGTCTTACAATCGGAGGGTTGTATGTTCAGTTCCAGCTTCCTCCATTCACATGTCGTGCCCCTGGGCAAGGCACTTAGCCCCAAATTGCCTACCGATAATTGTATCGGTGTTTGAATGTGTACGCGTTTGAGTGCGAATGGGTGAATGTGGCTCCAGTGTAAAGCGCTTTGAGTGGTCAACATGACTAGAAAAGCACTATATAAGTTCAGTCCATTTACCATTCACTTCTCTCTTGGCCTGGTGAAGTTGACAAATGCCCTAGCTACTCTTAAAAAAATTATTTGCTTGGAGGCATTTTGGGTTTCCAGTAGGAAGGATAAATTGCAAAAGAGTGAAAAAACATGAGCAATATACAGTGGGGCAAAAAAAAACTATTTGGCAGCCACCATTAGCTGTTTTGCAGCTGTCGCACACAGTCTTCTTGTTAAGACGGGATCAACACCACAGGATGAGTAAAATGAGGTAAAAGTGAGCAATTCTGAAATAATAGATGTTTAAACTTTCATGATTGGGTAAAATAGAGTCTTTTCAAGTACATAGACTCAAGTAGGAGTCAACTCTCAAGTCACAAAACTTACATCCACACCTCTTTTGCTAACTAATGGCATAAAAAAGACAGGTAAAATGAAGAAGTTTTGTTGCAGATAATGCTTTATTTAGAGGCTGGACATCAATTCCTCCATTGACTCCCATTATATGGAAATATGCTGATCATCTCTGGGTGAGTAAATTAACATAATGCATGCCACAAATAAGGTACAGGTTGTAAAAACGGTACGTTACCTTTAAGAACTTCTAGAAATCAGAAAAAGATGGACCTCATTTTGTAGGTTTTTTGGCACAAAATATATACAAATTTTGATTAAAGCCCTTATATCACCATAAATTTGATCTTTGAAGCTTTCTTTAAAGTAATATTAAAATCTTGTCTCATTCTTGTGACAAGACAACATGTTACGTTTCATTAGTTTTATGTACCGTTACACCTCTAGAGGACACCCATAATGCTTTAGGACAATTGAATCAAATATTGCAGGCACATTAACTAACAGAGCATTAGTTAATAGGTCAGGACATTTATACTCAGTGATTGGCAGATGAAAGGTCACATTGCGTTGACTTCCTAAGGTCACATCTTTTATCAATAATATCGACAGAAAGTAAAAAAACAGCAAATATCTGTCTGGAGCTCCACATGTCATGTTCTACATTCAGTCTCTGCCTAATTGAAATTAAAAATGTACATTCATTTAAATAAAGGCTAGGCATGACTATGAATGTGCTTAAAACAGATTCATCCAGGTAAGTGTGGACGGGGATGTTTTTATTTTGTTTTTTTACAAATGAAGTGGAGAAAGTATTTGTTGTTAAGAAACCCCGGTTACGTGAGTACATGGCTGCAGTCAGAATGGTTGAGCATCTCTTCCCATTGACAAGAAACATAATGACAAACGGTAAACACTGCACTGAATTAGGATTTTCATCCAAACTGTTATCTTTCAATAAGATTTAATGAAAGGTGACATTTTGCAAAACAGAATAACTTTTCAATACATTTTGTGTCACAAGTTTTATGTTATCAAAAGATTTGATTGGAACAACAGAAATGGTCAACATCGTATCTACAGGGGCCATAATGACAAAAAAAAGATTGGAAGATCGTAAACATGTTCCAGCTTTTCCAACGATGAAACGTTATGCTAGCATGCTGCTTTAAAACTGGACTGCTTGAACAAAACCCTCATGGGATTTCAAACATAACATCTATTTATTTGATTTTCGTTTAAAAATATGCAAATTTTTTATTAATGTATTTTAGCCTGCATCCTCAGCCTGGATGTGTCAAAACTGAGCTTTCTAACCATATAAATAAAAGCTTTCAAAGAAACTACAGCTTAAAAGTAGGGAATATATCAAATAACTGCTTGAAATACAATAACTATTTGCTAACATATTTCAAGTGCCATGTGGTCGATCAAGGCATCCAATGTTTAGCCTATTTAAAGGAATTTCACTGCAGTAAATACTAGGGGTGCACCGATCCGACTTTTTCAGTCCTGATACCGATGCCTGGATTTTGTTTATCTGTCGATACCTGATACTTATCCGATACTATTGTTAAATTAATAAACTGTACAACTTCCACCTTATACCTTTTTTGAAGAGACTGAAGGCACAAGACTTTACTTACTAAACATAACTTAGACAAAACAACTGATTTAAAATATAAAATGATCACAAAAATAAAATTTCAAGTGAAAAATGTATCTTTTAGGGGGAATTTATTGCAGATTTTCTACATTTTCCGTATCGGTTCAAGGTATCTGTTAAGTTTAACCGATACCGATACATGTACATTAGACAGTATCAGGGCCGATACCCGATACCAGTATTGGTTCATCCCTAGTAAATACCTCCACCTAACACAGTGTAAATTGTTAATATATATCAAAATGCTACTAATATATATGGATATTTAATGTTAGCAAATTTAAATGAGCATAACATCTCATTGACCAGGAGCAGGTTCAAGCACATATGTATTCATTTTACTACCATTATACAGGAGCTCTGAAAAAAAAATGAAAAAAGATTTTAATGGTCATAGTCAGCATATTATTTGTTCAGAACGATTACGCAAAGGTGAGAAGATTTTCAAAAAATCTATTTCTTAAGTAACAGTAAAATTTAATATAATGTTATCTAAATAGAAGTGAATGTAGTCTTCAAATGTTACTTAAGCAGTAATGAAAGAAGTATTTAGTGAAAGGACTGCACAAGTACTGAGTATCTCTTATTTTAAATCATGCAACCAAATGACAATTATATAATTTCCTAATCTCTCTAAACACAAAGTTTATAAAATCAATGCCTAAATAAAACAAGTACCATCTCTGTTAAAAGAATGCAAACTACTTCTAGTAGATAATGGATAATGTAAATGGACTGAACTTGTGTAGTGCTTTTTTTTCTAGTCATGCTGATCACGCAAAGCACTTTATACTGGAGCCACATTCATCCATTCGCACTCAGAAATGCATACACATTCATACACTGATATGCAGATCCGTAGGCAACTTGGGGTTAAGAGAAGGTGGAAGCTGGAATCGCATCTACAACCCTCCGATTACAAGCCAACAACTCAACCTAGTGAGCCACTGCCTTTTCACTTAGCCTTCACAAGCCACCGCAGGTTGCTTATTTACATACAGGATGCATCGCTTTCCCATAACCTGCTAGGTGTGTGTGTCTGTTCATGGTAGGCTAAATGAAGTGACCAGAGGTGGATAGAGGAGCCAAAATAAAAAATTACTAATATATAAAGCTGGGTGATATGGCCCAAAATCTATATTGCAATAGAATCTAAAGCATGTACAGTACACGATATGTACCGTAATATTTAAATTAATTAAAAGTTCAATTTTATGAAAACACAAAGTTAAACAAAAACGTCTGCCATCATGGTTATTTGTTAATAAATTTAAAATCGCACCAAAATATACCTGCACATATTTGAATTACACAATGCTTAAAGTTTAGCGGATTTCTTTTCCATTCAAGTGAAAAACAAAAAACCCATTTCAAATATATAGTGTAAAGATCAACACTAAACATCAGTATTTTTCCTCGACAACAGCTTGATGACACCGTCACAATGCGCAATCACGGTAGGCCAGCAGAGTCAAAATATCTACCTTTGGCTAAATTTAGATCATTTCTACCTTATAACTTTTATATCGCCCACTACTATTTATATGTTTTCCCTCCAAAAAATTCCTGAAGTTACTGGAACATCTAAAATTGAACTATGAAAAAAGTTCAATATTTCTAACAAGCATTTCAGAAAATGAAACAAAGATCCATTACACATTGAGTAAAATATTTCAAGCCTTTATTTCTTGTCATTTTGATAATTAAAGCAAGATATTTCAAATAGATATGTCAAGCTTCTGAAATGCAGCATGGAGGCAATCAGCTGCTGGTTCCGCTAAGGTGTAATTGAAACTCCGGTTACTTTGTTGGCCTTTAGGTTATTAACATTGTCGGGTTTATGTCTCATCTTTCACTTGACAATGATTCTGTATGCCGTTCGGGTCGGGTCATTTAGATGTGGACCACGTAGCAACAGTCCAGTTCTTCCTCCCCATAGCCCTGGTATTATGCTTGCTGCCTATTTGTAGGAACTACCTGTCTGTAGGGGGTTTTTAATGCTTAGATCCGCCTCAGTTCACTGCTTGTAACAATCCTCTGTCTGTGGTTATCCCTGTAGCTGGTGCACTGTTTCTTGCCAAACCATTGTCCTTTCACTCGACTTTCTATGAATATGCTTGCACTGAACAATCAAGCTTTGTTAGCAATGTCTTTAACCTTCCTTTTTGAGGGTGTCGACGACTATCTTCTGGACATCTGTCCAGTCTGCAGGCATCCCCATGATTGTGTAGCTTTTTGACCCAGACTGAAAGTCTGTTTAGAGCTTTAGGAAGCTTTTTAAGACGTTTTGAGTTAATAAAAGTGGCTGATGATTAAACTTTTTCACAATATTCTAACTGTAAGGCACTGAATTTGGGGTTTCATGATTTCTAGGGTTGGGCATCGAGAATCGATTGGAACCAGGACCGTCAACCAGAAGAAGAACCAGCCAAATACTAGTGAAGAAGAATCCACCAGAAATGTTAGCATTGCTGCACAATCATGGAAGGTGTGTGTGTGTGTGTGTGTGTGTGTGTGTGGAGGCCCAGTGTTGCACTGCAGTCCAAATCTGGCCAGTAAAACAGTAAATTACGTCTGATGTGAACAGCAAACAAGTTATACTCAAACCGTTGTTTAACTCAAATGCAAATGTCCAGCTGAACTTAGCTCATGCATTTGTTTTCATAGACAAACTGTCTGAGATTGCTAAGTTAACGATAGCCAGACAGCTAACAATACTCCGTGACGCCTCCTCTGTACACCTTCTCAGCCGAGGGGAGGCAACAAGTTCCACAGAGAGGTTTGTGATTTCATGATGTACCTGCAGCTAATCTGGGCTGGATTTTTAAGTTGTTTGTTCAATATTAGATCATTACATTACCTCCGGGTGCAAGTCACCTTTTTATACCAACATTCTTCCTCTTCTGCTCCCATTGTGAACGAACCAACAACTGGTATTCGCTTACAGATTTGGGCTGCACTATGTTAACACATCAAAATTTTACTCAGGATTATTCAACTACTCAAATGCAACAGAAAAAAAAAACTGTAATGAATAAAGGTACATTAGCTATTTTGATTTATATAATCTTCATTTTATGTTTAGTGGAATGTATATGTGTTAGCAAAAATTACAAGTACTCTGTTAAAATGCACTAACTACAAATAATGAAATCTATGTCACTCAAGGGGACAGAAAAAGAGACACAGTGCAGCGAGGTAACCGTTGCTAAGTAATACTCTGAGCAGCTTAGGTAGACTGAAATGCTTCTCAGCCACTCTTGGGCTCATCTGAAGGCCTAAGAGTGGCTGAGAAGCTACAATAATCAGAGGATTCACACCAGAGATGGTTCAGGAGGACAGAAGTTTTAAAGACTAAAAGATAAATCTATACATCTCTATCTCTGTCAAGATTTTCACTTTAAATATGCTGCTATAAGACTTCAAAGAGTTTCAAAAATAAGCTCTAAATAGCAACAATTTTACTTCAGGTTTTTTTTTATGTTAGAATTTTGGGTTTAGTAAACGGCTTCATAGAGGGAAGTAAAAGCTGACAGGAAGGAATTGAGGTAGCAGCTGTTCAGTTTGACAATGCAGACTATTTGAGCATAACACCAGCATAAGCAAACACCAAAGTGCATAGATGGGACTTTATAAGAGAAACATGAATGATTTCAGGATTTTACTCTACAACCTCACCATATAGGAGGTGGATTAATGTGTTGCAAATAAGTAACATCTCAGACTACAAAGCACACAGCTCTCCCTTAACATCTTCTAGTCTTGATTAAAAAAGCTTTAATTAGATGGAAGAACTCAAGAGAGCCAGGTGTGCTTATAGAAATGAAAAGAAGCCAATGAGAAGAGTTCCCTCTTAGCACGCCGTCACTATGGAGATTTGCACTCATTAACATATAACACTACTGATGATAAGACAACCTCTGTTAACTTTTTTTTTTAAACCTCTCAAACACATTCTGGTAACCATTACCAACCTCGCTGGAGGCTGGTTTCCATGCAGATCAATGCTTGTTGACTCAAATTTAGTTCACGTCTGCAAAGAGAATATCCCACGCAATTCTCATGTGGTCATTATCATATATAATGTAGTTATGCAATGCATCTCAGCTCAGTCTATTTTAGCAATAAAGGATTACACAGAAACTGGCTATTAATATTTGCATTTTTTTAAACAAATTTGGGTAAAAAAGCACAAAACCCCATTGGGAGCAGAACACAGACACTTATTGATTAAAGTCAGCCCAGAGAGAGAGAGAGAGAGAGAGAGAGACGCTGCACGGTGGCGCAGTGGTTAGCACTGTTGCCTTGCAGCAAGAAGGTTGTGGGTTCGTATGCTGGGAGAAGGACCCAGGGTCTTTCTGCATGGAGTTTGCATGTTCTCCCTGTGCATGGGTGGGTTCCCTCCGGGTTCCCTTCCTCCCACAGTCCAAAAACATGACTGTAAGGTTAATTGATCTCTCCAAATTGTCCTTAGGTGTGAGTGTGTGCATGGTTGTTTGTCCTGTTTGTCCTGCCCTGTGATGGACTGGCGACCTGTCCAGGGTGTACCCTGCCTCTCGCCCATTGACAGCTGGAGATAGGCACCAGCCCCCCCCGCGACCCATTAAGGATTAAGCGGTTAAGAAAATGGATGGATATATATATATATAAATAAAATGCCAGTCTGCATTAAAATAGTCCTAGCCAACTCTAAAAAACAGCTGCAATACACTGAGTGAAATAATATATATAAACATGAAAAGTTAGATCAGCTGGTTTTGTTTGCTTTCTGCAACTTTTCTCAGCTGCACTCCACACTGTGCCGTCTTGTAAAACAGCTAACACTTTTTTTCTTCAGGGTTTAGGGTAATTTGCATTCATCCATCTGGAGAGATGACATGGAGTGGGGTCAAGTTTATATAAGTCCTCTACAAATAGCAGCAAAGATACTCTAAAGTACAACTATGACAGAGTGTTTTAGCAATTTGATCCCAAGATATGTTCTAGTTGTGGGCGATTTAAAACGTATAAGGTAGAAATTATATAAATTTCGACAAAGGTAGAGATTTGGATTGAACTGCCATATTGTGCTTCTGCATTTTGATGATGTCATCAAGCTGTGCCTACATACTTCGTACCAGGTAAGAAAGGATGATGTTTAGTGTTTGTCTTAACACTAGATATTGAAAGTTTAAAGTCTGTTGCTGTTTTATATATAAAGGAAAGTAAACCTGTTGAGCTTGAAGCCTTTTAATTCAAATATAAGCAGGTTTCTTTTGTGTGACATTAAATGTATAAATAAGTAACCAAAGACTTCATTTTCATAATATTTAGCTTTTATTTTAGTTTAAATATTCTCATTTTTATTTATGTTGTGAGGATTTTTGTGCTGCATTATTTTTGAAAAATAATAGAATATCTTTAAATGGCAATGTTCTTCAAATGGCATTCTAAACCTTTTTGAAGTAGTTCTGCTGCAATGCGTTAACAAGAATGTTCATAATTAGTCATATCTAAACAAAACAAAAATAAATTTATATATATATATATATATATCACAATACATATCGTTACCGCACGTGCATTAGATTACATTGCAATACAGATTTGAGGCCATAGCGCCCAGCCCCAATGCTAATTTTCTCAGTATGCCAAATTGACTGATAAAATAGAATAGGGAGGAGGCTGATATATATTCTTTAAAGTAATAATGTTCTCGTCTTTGGTTCATTCTATTTAAAGTAAATAAAATGTTTTGCTTCACCAGAAATAAAATCCCAGGCTACCAATGTTCAATGTCTTCACCTTCAGGATCTCAGGTCAGATGACACTGCAGATAAAAGCTAACAAACACACACACACACTAAATCTGCTATAGGATTACCAAGGCCTCTTTATGCAACCGTAAGCCTTGGCTATTTGCAGCACAAGCAGGAAATGATGATACATGACGGTTTGATGGAGTATTTTCATCCAGGTACGCCACTTTCTCTTACAGATGCAGGCAATCATTTTTATTCATATATCCTGACCATGTTTAATCACTCACACAGTTTCTTACTTTTAATGTACGATATTTCTTTAGGAGGAAGCAGAATCCATATTATGCTTTTTTACAGTAGGCAGCATGAATGTTGTCCATCTCTGCCTGTCGTGTAATTATTTTATTTATAGACCATGCAGAGCCAAAACAAGTTGGAAACAAAGAATGAGGAAGCAAGCATCCTGTCTGTGATCTACACAAGCGCTGTTAGTTCTCTATATCACAGATCTGATCCCAACCAAGTTGGCAAAGTACAGAAACCCTTAATTTGTCCAAATAGACCAAAATGGACTTTGTAGAGACAGGGACTTATCAGAACAATCATATTCCAACACCCTATCTGTCTGAGAATAATGTCTAAGATCTATTTCTATGTCTAAGATCTATGTCTAAGATCTATTCCCATTTTCCTATTTTTTTTTTCCACAAAAAAGCAATATTGCAGATCTTTCTTACCGGCAGCTGTTGAGAATCCACAACAAACCAGATAAACTGTTTACATTCCACGTGTTCTTTGCATAGATCTCCATTTTCCTATATATTGCATTTTGCAGCATGCAGTCTTTTTTTGCAGTTACACTGAATTTAATACAACTTTCCATTCAGGATCTACATTTAGTATTTATCAATACATGGTTTTGTTTTCCAGTTGTAATTTTTGTAACTGTGCATTTTTTATTTTCTAAATTCGTATTGAAAGCATTCTTTTTATTTGCTATATCTTGTTTGTTTCTACCAAATAGCTTCTGAAACACCAGAATCTTTCCAAAGCAGAATAAATAAAGAATGTTTCTATTAAGGCTTATAGCTTGACGTAAACAGTAGAAACAAATCTGCATCAATGCAGCACAACAACATTAGGTTTACAGAACAAACAGAAGAAGGTAGCCGTTTCCGGTTTATAGTGTAAAACTCGTCAGAACTGGTTAGATTTGAGAACTGCAACACTATTCTTACAATATCTATGAGTAGGCATGGACCGATTATCTGTATCAAGGTTTTAAAAGTGCAATATCTTTCCATTATATTACTCCTAGTGTTTAAAGTCTCTTAACTGAGAGGTCATTTAAGGTGCTGGAGGGACTGGACTTCCCTCCAGCTATATGAAGCTTTAAAAAAAAAAAGAAACAGCTCTGGCTGTCCTTCACCTGCTGCACACTGCTGCTCAGCAGGCAGAAACAAGACTTGGATGGGAACTGAAAGACTTACACTAAAACTGGGGAGTTCACTAATCTGAGCAGACAGCCCGACTAAATAACCAGCTACCATCAGGTTGTTATACTCCCCCTCTTTTACTATAAAAAAAGCATAAGTACAAAAAGGAATATTGTATGCAATAGGCATATTTACTATATACTAAATTCAGCAGGTATGTTTATTCCACATTTTTGCTAACATTTCATAGCTGTAAGCAAATATATTATTTGTGTAAACACCTTGATATAGTGGTATTTAAACTGAAGATAATCACAGCCTCAGAATGTCATACAGACCCAAGTCTAGCAACAAGTTAGGGAACACTGAGGAAGAAAAAAATAAAAAATAAAAATAGCCCGCTCATGGCCCTCCAGCTTGTTTTACAAGCATGTTTTTTGTTGTTGTTTTTTTATACAGGGTGTATTTATTTTGACTTCGATTTCAGGTAAAAAGCCAAGAACTGATGACTTAACTAAAGGCAGGTTTAAAAAATATATAATTATTTTTTCAGAAATTAGCGAGAAAATAAAAATTTACTCACATTCAAAATCAAACTTGCCTTGAAAAAAACAAAAAAGATTTTATTTTTACCTATCAATGCCAAGCCTTAACCTCCTTTAAGTTTTCCACAACAGTGGTAAAATGTTCAACTTTTGAAAAATAAACCTCATAATTACAAATAGCCTTCTGATATCTTTAAATAGTGCCAAGATGAAATAGAAAAAGGAGAAATATATTGAAATAAAAAGTGAATGATAAGTTTTAAAAATAAAAGACAATTATTTCAAGTGCAGCCCTGGTCATTTTATGCTATTCCTTAATAAGCTAATCTAAATAAATCAATTAATTACATAAATAAAAACTGAATTGAATTCAGCCCTTTATTTAAACTGTTTTTACTAATTTTTTTAACTTTTCTTTTTTACCATAACTGAAAGTTTGTAAGAAATAAAAACAATTCAAGTTATGAGATCTGAAGGACATCAGTAAATACTGATAAAAGACTTATTGTCATATTTGGTGTTGATGTGCGTCCCGTATCGGCTCCAAACGACTGTTAGTAATTCTATTGCAGTATTTCTGTTAATTATTTTTTTTTATTTACCTTTTACTTTTCCTATTGCAACACAGGTCTATCGATTGGGCTGAATGATAATCATATATATCAATCAGGGAATGTTAAACATGAACAAAGATAGTGGTTGTTTTATAATGTGATATTGTTATCAACTGATATGAAAAATATTAACATAGATTTTTTTTTCCGTAACACCCAGCCCTTCTATAAGTAGCATTACATTAGAACACACAGCTCTGAAGGTTTCAATAACTTAAAGTAAGACTTTAAATAAAAACTTAATCCTAGAATAAAGAGATCTTGCCAATATTGCCTTCAAAAACGTATGGCTGTCAGACTTCCATCACAGCCTTAAAATAGCATAACTACAAACAAACTAAAAGCCAGATAAAGGATTCAAAAGATGAAATCTGGTCAAGTGGTTCGGCATTGAATCCCCTCCTTATGCCCACCTCAGATGTTAAGATCAGAGTCAGGAATCAAGGATTGCTACAAACATTCATAAACTGATCGAGTTTACAGATAAAACAAAAGTATACGTTTATAATATAAGTTTCTTTGTATATTCAGTTTCATGGGGATTTATAAAGATGTAGTACGGAAGATCAAGATCACACGGAACTGAGATACACAAGCGTGTCAAACATAAGTACTATGTGCATCCAGATGTGTCAAATATACCATAAGATTGAAAAAAGAACAATGCCAGCCCCAAACAGCGTCCAGACACATTTAATTTAGTAAGATTAAAAGTATGACCGCTAGTTGGTGGCTATTTTCACCTTCTTCCTTCCAGTAGATCAACTAGATCTAGTAATAAAACTGGATGTGCAAATTATGAAACAAGTTGTTTAGGATAAAGTTTTTCTACATTTAAATTCAGTTTTAAAAATCTAAATATATAGTCATAATCATAGAATTACAAAATATCATATGCATATTGGGATATACATCATATGATCAGATTCTTATAAATACACATCCCTGGTGACCTATAAACTTAACACAACTCTAATAGGTTATATGTGCAAGTAGGAAAGAAAAACATTTAGGTGGCAATTTAAAAAATAACTAGGAACTGAAACTAAGATTTTCTGCTTTTTTTTCTGTTTCTATCTCTGTAAAAGCCTTTACTGTCCATTTTCAGTATAATCTTACATTTTTACATGCAACTTTATGATCTTCCTTCAAAACTGGAGGGCAGCACTTCTCCTTCCTCACATTCTTGTGGAAGAGACAATCCCCACGAGCCAGATTCCTTACATTATTTTATCACTGTCGCTCCTCTAGTTTGACTCAAGGTCAATCAAACGATTCATTTTTCAATTCCCCACACAGCCAGAATTCCTACACGTAACTCTGAACTCGGTGGACATTTTCATAAAACCACAGAACTGGGTGGACGCAAATTCCGGATAGAACATACCGACTGGAAAAGTTAAGGGGGAAATAGGGAGATCAGCTCTAAATATGGTCCACTTGCAGGCTGGAGTAAAAAAAAAACGTGCCTACACCCAAACTGGCTATGTAGAGAACTCCCTCATACCCTAAAAAGTTGCTCGAACACACAAGCCCGACTGCTGCTGCAGCCATAACAAGCCAAGCATTCATGCCCACAGATGCAAACCCAGTAAACATCCAAGTCTGCATGAGCTCAGCAAGCAGTGATGAAAAGCACTGATAGAGAGGGCTGCTTCTGTCCACCCACATGGCTCTGCATCCCAAAAAATGCAGGGATTCTTTTTCTTGACAAAGCAGGTTTCTGAGCATAAGACTAAACAAAAAAAGAAGTTGCACCAATCAGCCAGAGACTGGTATAGGACTTTGTTTTCCCTTAATGAGCAAGTCCCCAAATGAAAAATCAGATTTCCTTTCATTATTAGCGATTAAATTGACCCAAATCTATGAACTCCCCTCATTTTCAGGCAATAAATGCATCAACAAACACCATATGCTTTGGTGGACCCTTTGAGTTTAATAAAAGTAAATTAATATTAGGAATATATATAATTTGATGCATCAATTGGGATAATTATTTTCAATTACGATTACAATTTACTACCTTTACTAAACAAACTGCAACACGCTTTGTCATTTTACAGTCCAGAGGAAAAAAACAACAAAACCATTATGATATAACATGAAAAATCAATAATCAGTAAGTCAGAGTTTAGAAAGCAGTAACATCACTATCTCTTAGCATCTCTCACCTTAGGACCATTGAGGCAAATAAAACCAACCAAACAATTAAAATTTCTGCAATGCTCCAATCACTACTACTTTTCCCTTAATTGGGTCCAATTGGAGCTCTAGGGTCAAATGCTAAAAAAATACAATCCCTTTGTTGTATTTATAAAATGCACCAAATATATTAAATATATGCATTTTTGGACCACAAATGCATCAAACACCACCGTGTATTTTGATGTCCCATCATCAAGTTTATAAAAATCGCATAAAGACTGGGTACTAATTAGTGCTGTGTTGAGGGGAAAATAATTACATAAATAGCTTCGGAATCGATTCTACAGTGTCGACTCTTATAAAAATCCCAAGAATTGAATCGATTCACAAGATCAAAAATCAGTTTAACATAGTTTTCCTTTTTTTACAGCTAAAATAATGATTTAAAAAATCCAGACAGTGGTTCTGAGGCTTAGTTCTGAAAGCGTTAATACAGTTTGTTAGTTTTTCTCGTAAGCTGTTACTCACCCAGTGTTATGTCATGGAATTATGGGCACATAATTTATTTAACAGCAAAAAACAAAAAGTTTTCAATAGCACAGACCCATATCTATATCGAAGATTGAATCCGTCGGATTGGATGGGATCGTGATAATCGATTCCAACTTTTGAGAAACGGAATAGAAACCCAGCGATAGTACTGATGGTTATATGCGTCTCGGGAATCCATCTTTTATGTGTTGTGGATTTTAGTGGGGGGGGGGTGACTAAACTAAAAACCCTCTAAAGAGGTCAAACACTAGGGGGGTGGACAGCTTTGAGCTCCTGTTCATCAAGAGCGACCAGCGATTCTCAGGCTATGACGGCAGCGATTCAACAGCATATATGATGCATTTTAGGAGAAATCAGGTGAAGTATTATTAAAACAAACTACACCACATTTTGAAGTCTGGACAGGTCAGACTTCAAGGAAAAGCAAACATCAACGTCAGCCATGAAAAGTCTGATCAGCTCATCTCTTCAATAAAACAACAGACAGCTTTATATTAAAACTCTCCAATCAGAGGCTGGCAATCCAGCATTCTCACTGGAAATCAGGTCAGTCGTTGTTGATGTTATCCACGCTTAAGAGTGGAGGGGGTTATGCCATATGCCAACAAAACGGACACAACAGACCAGCAAGACATGAGGACGAAATATCCAGCAAGAGATACTCTGAAGCAGGAAGCTGCAAATTTGCTGATGTGCCATGAAGCTGCTGATCTGAAGCAAGAGGAAACATGGCACTGAACCACTCAGTTTGTCAAAACATTAAGGAGCTGAGATGATAAAAATGTTCACGGTTGACAGAAATCTACAAACGAAGAAGTAGATAGTTTCCCTGATTACAGACAGGCAGCTGTCTCCCTGTGTACGTCTGAAGTGTCCCTTATACCTTTGTAGTTAGTTATCCAATGAAATAAACCACATTTACAACACAGCAAAACGTTAACGATGATATACAGTCATTATAAGCCAACCGGCTTCCAACTACAAAGTTGTGTCTTTGGCTAACATTAACTACACGAACTTTTACTGAGTGGCAATAGCTCGCTGGATGTTCGTAAGGTTAGCAAATGCAAGCAGAAGGAAGTTTTGGACTTTACATAAAGAAGCTGCAGATTTGTATTCGTCCATTGCAAGCAGTTGACCGAACTGGGAGCTAACGTTTACTAGCCAGAGAAGCTTGCCGCTCAAACAGCCCGGTAAACGGTGGCGGCTGTCTGCAAACAACGTCAACTCATTACCACACCAAACGGCACAAACTCGTCCAACAACTACGCTTCAAATGCCCCGTTTCTGCTTACCCATCTGGGCTCTCAAGCCTTTGAGCGTCGTAGCACTCTCCGCCATTTCTATGAAGTTTTCCTTCTCTGTTTTTTTTTTTTTTTTTTTTTCTACACCAGCGGCGCGCAGCTCATCGCAGCCGGTTGAACTCGGACACGCGGGGACGTGGACATCCAAGATGGTTGAAGGAGAGGTGTCACTCCAACTAATTTACGGAAAAACCATGAAGCAAAGCATGGGCCGAACCCTTCCTGATGGGGAGCCTAAGACACGCCCGTCTACTTCCGATCCATGGGTCCCCTACTGGCAAACAAAAAAAGAAAAAGTTACAATGTTATTTTCTGATCCAGTTTGAAATGCTCCGTGGATCGAATCATCATCATGTCCCTGAAATTTAAAGACACATTTTGATGCAGAGGAAACACAGATTTTCGACCTGCAGCAAAAGTTACTCTATGTTTTGTGTAAAAACTTTTAGCAGACTACAACTGAAGAAGAAGAAGGAGAGCGAGGGTCGTAGGTTTCAGGACGAAGACAGGAGCATTTAACACAGAGAAAAACACTATAAATCTGACCATGTGGAAAGTAGCAGCTATGTCGGGGGTAAACCGTTCGTCGGAGTGAGACCCAGCATGGACGAAGCTCTACAAAGTCATGGAAAGTGTTTTAATCGCTATAGCTAGTGCTAGCTCGCGCTAGCTGCGTAACGTCATAAATGCGACTTCTGATTTGTAAGCATTTTAATTGCGAAATTTTTTAATCAAATAATTCTAAACAGCTTGACAAACACAGTCGAAATGTACACAATTAGTTATCATTTAAATTGAGGTACAACATATGTGTGATTCAGGAGGGAAGACAAAGCGGACCGGAAAATAACTTTTATTGCTTGGTTGACTTCTATTCATTATTATTTTGCCCAGGGGAGCCATGGGCCGACCGGAAGGGGAGGAGACTTAGGCTCCCCATAGCTGCCAGAGGTGGGAGATAGAGCCAAAACTTGCACTCAAGTAGGAGTAGCATTACTAAAATATATTTTACTCAAGAAGAAATAAAAAGTACCCATCCAAAAAAAATTGTAAATAAAAAAAACATGAATACTGAAGTAAGAGTAAACTATTAGGTAAAAATGCCACTTAATTTCTGAGTACTTGAGTTGAGCTGTTTAATCGGATTTAGTCTATAAAAAAATAAAGTCAAAAAATTATAATCATACAGACAAAATATTAAACCTTCTGCAGATTCTGGTAGCCTGTTCAAAATAACAATATGAAAACGGTGTAAAAAATACATAATATATAATTACAAAATAACAGAAGAAATACATATTTCCAACCAATAGGCTACTAACAAGGAAATATATAAATGTTTGAACTATACAAAGTAGTCGCAGTGTCATTCTGTTTACTGTTTATTTGCTTGACCTACAAGTTGTTCAACAGGCTCAATCGATATAAAATACCATAAAAAAATTCTTGAAAATAACATTTTGGAGAAAAAAAAAAGCTTTTAAGAATAGTTTGCCTTTGCTGTACTTATTACTTATACTTGAGTGATATTATTAGAAAATATTGCTACTTGACTAAAATTTCTGGATACTCTACCCGGACAATGAAGAGCAAACACATCAGACACAGACACACCTCTAGTTAATTAAAGGAGACAATCTGTTTCTAAACAAGCTTTGAGTTTCTAATTTCCAATCTTCCATCTGTTGATCTTGTGGCATTTTAAGGTCCAGTGAATATATCGTTAACACCATAAATTCTCACTGGAAGCACCTTATACTTTTTTCTAAGATATATGCCATTACCTATGGTAAGTATTGGTATTATTTTGGAAAGATTGACTTAGTGAAGTCTTTCTTTTGTTTAAAATGACTTATTAGGTAATTAAAGTATTTATTTGTATTATTTTAGTCTCTAAAAGGCCAGAATTTGCCTATAACTGAAAAGTTTTGTGTCTGGTTACATTATCATAAAGATATTACATGAGATGTTAGTCAATAATCAAGAAGCCTTTTTACCAAATACTTTTGTACTCTTCCTCAAGTAATTTTTTATACGGCATTTTTTTAGTTTTACTTGAGTAAAAATATGTTAAATAAGAGGTACTCCTATTTGAGTACAATTTTTGGGCAGACTACCCACCTCTGGTAACTAGTTAGCTACTACTTACCTCTGACAACAGCACAAATCACTGACAAAAAACAACATTTAATTTCAAATTGATACGTCCATGTGTAAATAATATTCTATATTTATTTAAATAAATAACCAGAGGGGCTTTTTTTGGAGAAAAAATGCAGTATGTTTAATGCAACTCACTTTAAGTATTTGCATCAGTGTTTTTGTCAGTTACTTAAAGTAATTATTTAATAATAAGAATTTTTAAACAAACACTAACTGAGAGTGAATAAACTGCGTACTGTAGTGCATCTGTGCAATAAACGATCACTCATTTACAAAGCAAGCACAAGCGAGAAATTACAATTAGGATCGAAAGCGCCCTCTATCGTCAAGAGAGGTAGTTTTACAGGCTTTAAAACAAAAACAAAAATAAAACGACTAGTTTCTTTGTTGCACAAAATACTATTAATAAGATAAGTTCGTGCTGGAGTTATTTTCTAGTCTAAGATATAACTTTTTAAAACTAATTTCATGTTGTAGAAAGAATAAAAGGTGTACTCTTTCATCTTAATTGCCCATAAATTGCTTTTAATATAATTACGAATTGTAATGATGGGATAGCTTAAAGCCTTACCAGATCCAATATGCTGAAGAATCTCCAGACCCAGAGATGATCAATTCACAAACATCTTCCAGTAAGACGATAAGAAAATGTTCTAAGAGCTCAAGTTCCTTTCTTTTACCGTGAACACTGTATCCTCTGTCCGGCTTTGTCTCACATGCTTTAGCCAGAGGGCTGCTCGCCCATTTTACATTGTACACAGATAACAACCTTGCCTAGAACTGCAGCTGAATAAACTTGGATATGGTATAAATTAATGTTAAAACACACATAGTTTAAAATCAGTTTTTATTTAATTGGAGCATGACATAATTTATGTGAAATTGTTAGTTTACTGTCATAGCATTTACCTTTCTTTCCTTGTAGCATGGAATACACAACAAAAGTTAGTGAAGTCTGCCTCCTTATGAGTTTTCAGCTTATAGTGATATCACATTTCACTTCCGATCTACTTTTCCTCGGCATAAACAATGTCTTCTTGCTCCAGAAGTAAGTGAATACAATATGATCTGGTGACTGTGTCAGCATACAAAGCAGGTTTATGAGTAACACACAACAGTTCAAGTCATGGGAACAAATCCTCGGGGTGTTAGGCATCACTTGTTTACCAGAGCTCTGTGGATCCTCGAAACAACTTCGAAATTAGGCAGGAGTGCAGCGGCCTGGGCAAGCTGAGGAAGTTGGGTGTAGGTGGAGGTGCAGAGGTACTGAAAAAGGTCCTGGAAACTGTGGAAATGAGCAGTGAGCTGAGGGGGCACACCCAAAGACAGGCCCAGCTTCCTTAAGACATTAATGTGGTTGGGAGAGTCGAGCAGCAGGGACAAGTCCTGGACGGTGTCGTAGTTCAGCATCTCGATACTCTGACCTGAAAAGATTCAGAACAACAATGAGCTCTTGCAAAGTAAGAACTTAGAGTTAAAGTCGTCCTAGTGAAGAACATTAAGACATTTTAAGCTGCGTATAAAGTACGTACCTTGAGCTATCTCCCATATTGCCTGCAGCTTTTGCTCCATCTGATGTTGATATAGAAGATGAGGCAGGATTACTTATTTGTTCATTAAACTAAGCTATAGTATAATGTATTTAATCTCCAACGGCAACCGATGTATGATTTAGAATATATCTGGTCTCTATCATATAGTTATGTAACTTATTACTCATTAAAGCATAGAGAGCAAACAATTATTGTAGATTCATGATTCTGATATTGACATTTTCCCACAAATCCAATTAAAAACCATATTATCATTTATCCTAATCTATTTTCTAGTTGTTTTTTTTACCTCATATTAAAAAGGATTTCCAAGGATGCCTTTTATCACCTGAACTCTATTATATGCTTTTATCATTTGCAAGATGGACTGATGTAACACTTCTCATTCTAAAATTTTTTTTTTTTTTAAATAGCCTCTTCTGGAAAATTCAGTTGCACAAAAACTGACTAAGACCTGAAAGAGAGATCGCACAACTTTAAAGTCTCTGCAGTTGTTTTATGCCCCTTTTCTACTAGGGTCGGGTCAGCACGGCCTAGAACGGGATGGTTGTGTTTCCATTACCAAGCGAGGAACACGGCAGAGGGTGAGGACATGGGCGAGCAAAAGCTCCAGCAAAACTCAGTCACGAAGTCATCATGGCTAACACCGATCCTCTCACAAGTTAAAAGACTCATTCACCTACCTCACATCGCTCAGATAGCATTCATGCCTCCATCTCCTGATCTGTGTTCTTCAAGCCAGTACTGACCTAGCCAGTGATTATCTAGTCTGTTGAGACTCTAGCTGCATCCTTCCAGTACGATCCAGCCGACTTCTGCTGCCTGATCACCGCAGAGACCCCCTGCTTCACTGCTCTGCTACTACCAGTGGCTACCAGCCTTCTTCCTCCATGACACCTTAAGCCCACTGCAGCTTCTCCTTGCTGTCACACGCTGACTTTGCCCGCTGCCCGACCGAAGCCTGCTCCAACCCACGTACAGAACGGCATAGCAGCCCCAGTCGCAGCTCCATTCCTCTTGGCGAACTGACAAAAGTCAGCCGTTACTCACAATTTGCTGCTGCAGCCCGTATCTATCACACTCTCTCTCCCGCTACTTGCTGCCCTTTCACCTTACATGCCGTCCTTTTCTGCTAAGCATTTCCAGTGCTTGCGGTCTACCTTTACTCCGCCCATTGTGGTCTTTCACATCCCAAGATATAACACCCCCAGCAATGTTTTGAATTTGGTGGAAGCCATTCTGTGACATCCTTTCAAACAAACAACCCCAGATCAATTAGTGGACTGGGAGTGCCATCACTTTACCGGACCAATCAGTCCATAGGTGGGTGTGTCGGGTCGCTTCAGCAGTCTTCGGATCAAGGCAAAGGTAGTCCAAAAAAAGGGGTCGACTTGGACCAGACTCAGGTAATAGAAACATTCCAGAATGGTTCTAAATCTACCAATTCCAGACGGTTATGCTCCAAGTGGAAAAGGGGCATTAGGAGCTGATTTTCAGATGCTTTTACTTGCTTTTAAGGTCCATAGTATTAGTCCTGTGTGTTTCATCAGATTTACTTTTATTGTACAAGGCATGTCAATTTCTCAGGTTTTGTTATATAAAGAAAGGGGAAGATTATAACAGTCTTGGTTTTTTATTCTTTTTACCACTTGTAGAACAACTGAACACCTGATGGCAATATAGCCTTTTAGGACTTATCTGTTTATTATGCCGTTTTGTAAATTAACTTTTCATAAGCAGGATAATCTACTTCTGAATAACTGTGTTCTCACCATAAATTCATAATATATCTGGATTTGTTACACTTGTAATATGATTTAGTTTGCTCCTTAGTTTGTCCATCTTTTTCATACATTTTTTGTTATTAATGTTTGTTCTTGTTGGTCTTATTGTGCATGTATGAAAAGTGCCCCTTCACTAAAGACAAAAAAGGAAGTTAGAGAGATCTGAATTATTAATTAAAAGTCCATACAGGTGCTGGCCAGTAAATTAGAATATCATCAAAAAGTTGAATTATTTCAGTAATTCCATTCAAAACGTGAAACTTGTACATTATATTCATGCAATGCACACAGACCAATGTATTTCCAATGTTTATTTCTTTTAATTTTGATATTTATAAGTGACAACTAATGAAAACTCCAAATTTGGTATCTCAAAAAATTAGAATATTTTAAAGGCCAATGAAAAAATTTTTTTTTTTTTAAATGTTGGCCAACTGAAAAGAATGAACATGAAAAGAATGTGCATGTATAGCACTCAATACTTAGTCGGGGCTCCTTTTGCCTCCATCACTGCAGTAATGCGGCGTGGCATGGACTCGATCAGTCTGTGGCACTGCTCAGGTGTTATGAGAGCCCAGGTTGCTCTGATAGTCGTCTTCAGCTCCTCTGCATTGTTGGGTCTAGCGTATTGCATCTTCCGCTTCACAATACCCCATAGATTTTCTATGGGGTTAAGGTCAGGCGAGTTTGCTGGCCAATCAAGGACAGGGATACCATGGTCCTTGAACCAGGTACTGGTGGTTTTGGCACTGTGTGCAGGTGCCAAGTCCTGTTGAAAAGTGAAGTCTGCATCCCCATAAAGTTGGTCAGCAGCAGGAAGCATGAAGTGCTCTAAAACTTCCTGGTAGACGGCTGCATTGACCTTGGACCTCAGGAAACAGAGTGGGCCAACACCGGCAGATGACATGGCACCCCACACCATCACTGATGGTGGAAACTTTACACTGGACCTCATGCAACGTGGATTCTGTGCTTCTCCGCTCTTCCTCCAGACTCTGGGTCCTTGATTTCCAAAGGAAATGCAAAAATTGCTTTCATCAGAAAACATAACTTTGGACCACTCAGCAGCAGTCCAGTCCTTTTTGTCTTTGGCCCAGGCGAGACGCTTCTTACGCTGTTTCTTGTTCAAGAGTGGCTTGACACACGGAATGCGACAGCTGAATCCCATGTCTTTCATGAGTCTCTTCGTGGTGGTTCTTGAAGCGCTGACTCCAGCTGCAGTCCACTCTTTGTGGATCTCCCCCACATTTTTGAATGGGTTTGTCGTCACAATTCTCTGCAGGGTGCGGTTATCCCTAGAGCTTGTACACTTTTTTCTACCACATTTTTTCCGTCCCTTCGCCTGTCTGTTAATGTGCTTGGACACAGAGCTCTGCGAACAGCCAGCTTCTTTAGCAATCACCTTTTGTGTCTTGCCCTCCTTGTACAAGGTGTCAATGGTCGTCTTTTGGACAGCTGTTAAGTCAGAAGTCTTCCCCATGATTGTGGAGCCTTCAGAACAAGACTGAGGGACCTTTTAAAGGCCTTTGCAGGTGTTTTGAGTTAATCAGCTGATTAGAGTGGCACCAGGTGTCTTCTATATTGAGCCTTTTCAGAATATTCTAATTTTCTGAGATACTGAATTTGGAGTTTTAATTAGCTGTCAGTTGTAATAATAAAAATGAAAATTGATAAACACTTGAAATATATCACTATGTGTGGAAGGAAAGTATATAGTATACAAGTTTCACGTTTTGAATGGAATTACTGAAACAATTCAACTTTTTGATGATATTCTAATTTACTGGCCAGCACCTGTATATAGTGACTTTACTTGAAATGTTGACCTCTATGCATCATGCCTCTCAGCATCCACGGAGCCTGCTTTGTGGTTTGCGATTGCCTACCACTTTGTGACTGATTTGCTTGTCTTCAGTTGCTTTCATTTTGCTGTAATACTGGGAACTTTGGTGTATTTAGTAGAGTAGGAATTTTACTACTGTTGCATTCTATCACAGTACAAGACCTGAATTACTCCTGAGAGCAATCCATTCTTTTATGCGTAGAAGCAACCTGCATTCCTCGGTGATAGAGTTTACACACCTGTGATAACAGAAGTGATTGGAAGACATGATTTCAACGATTTCGATGTGTGGGTCAATACATTAGGCAAGATGCTGTAAGGTGATTTGGTCAAGATTAATTGGCTTTGAAGCCTAAAAGAATATGATACACTTCAAAACATTAGAAGCAGTTTGTTAAAATCAACTTTAAAACTACAGTTTTAAAGAATGTTCAAACCTCAGGACACAGAGCTCTCAGCAAAGATCTCCGTGTTGCTCCCAAACGATTCCTAGAATATTAGGAAAGATAAACAAAGTACCTCCTCTGTGGTGAAGCCTTTTTGTCCTTCCTGCATGATGTTATCTTGTTTCTGACTGCAGGGCTTGATGTTGGTGGTGACATTAATCACGATAGAAGTGGGATGTAGCTCACTCTCATGGTTAAGTGAATTCTGCCCTCTGGATATAGAAAGGAGTTTAAAATGTAAAAAAACCCAAAACAGTAGGATACTTAGATTACAGAAATGCTTAAAATGCTGTTTTTTGTTCCAGATTTCACTGAAAACATACCTTGTTGTATCTTCAGGCGAAACATGGTCTGAATGACTTTCTTGTGTTGCTCCTTCTGCGTGACCAGAGTGACATTTGTACTGAAGGTTTGCTGCAGACAGTAACCCCCCAGGCTTTATGTGGTGCTGATTAGTCTGCTCTGAACGAAGTAACATGTTTAGAATCTCACTTCTGCTACCAAACACAAATAATAATAGAGCTAGAATATGAATAACCTAACTTACTGAATCTTTTTGCAGTCAGGAGGACAACCCAAAAGAACAGAGAAATAAAGAGAAACAAGGACGCAATTGCAGCACCGACAAGGATCACAGAAAGATTTTCCTCTTTTATTCCTTAAAGGTAAACAAGAAAATCAGTCATACTTAAATGAAGAAAATAAATTTAAAAAATGTCGACAATACAAGGGGAAATTTACATACATTCATCACAGATATGAATTTCCCTGTAATGTGTGGCTGTTATGGATAGATTTCAACTGTTCTTTTTCCGAAAAGTTGATTATACAACCAACAACGGCCATGATAAAAAAAAACACACAACATAAGTTAGATTTTTTAATGAATACATAGAGTAAATATTATATATATATAAAGGCTCAAATATTAATATATACATATAACTCAGATAAATTTAGTCTAATGTCCCTTAGCAAGTTTCCCCTCAACCATGTGCTTTTTTAAAGCAATCAACATCCTCCTGGCTGATATGTTTGATCTCTTATCATACTGGTTCTTAAGCATAGTTCATGCATCTTCACTAGGGTTGTTGGCAAAACAATTCAAGAAGTTTCATTCCATTTTCTTTATCACTCCAAAACCAGTTCTGTGTCTCTTGTTGCATCATTCAGTTGTGTTTGGTTTTTGACCATATGACCCCAACTGTGACCTTCTGAAGAAAGGAAATTGGAACAACCTAGGAAGCACCAAGGCTCCAGTATTAACTACGTTTACATGCAGCAGATAACCTGTTCAAAACCGGAATATTAGCAATAACTCGGCCACGCAATGCCATGTAAACACTGGCAAAAACCAGGGTAGTCCTTTTCTAACCTAAATATTTGGTCATGTAAACACATATTGGCATATCCTCATCAAAAGGAACATTGATTTGTGTTCTGAACATGTTCTATTCACAAGGAAGCTTCGTCTTTTGAGTAGAGGAACTGTAAATGTCTTGACAGTCATCAGTGAAGCAACTGTAAGATCTTGAACTGAAGAAATAGGCTCCTACTCCAAAGTTTGCACATTTGGTCTTGACTGAAATTTGTGTCTGCCTTCTGGTGAAGTTGTTTATAGTCCCACATGACAAAGATTGAATTGTTTGGCAGCTGTTTCAAGAAAACCATTTAGAGATTTAAATCTAAGAACACTTTGCCAACTGTGCCACAGTGGTGGTGGTGTCGTCATGCTGAGGGTTTATTGAACTGCTAGTGGATGCACAAAGAGTTTACAATAATGAAAACGGAAGACAACCAACATGTGATTGTGGGCCCTTATGGAGACTTTACTTAGGTGGAATGGATGTTTACTTGGCCTGGGTTTATACTAGGCTTCTTTTTGGACCTATGTTGGCTAACAAAAAAAAAACAAAACAAACAATTTACTGGCAAACATTTGCTGAGTTTCAAAGGGATTTTAAGAAGATCAGTTCAAGTTGAACAAGTCATTGGTATTTTTAACCCAAGTAGTGCTGCATCCAACCAATATAGGCAACTAGCTTGGGACCAGCAGATAATCTCTACTGAGGGTTATAATTTTTTCCAATTTTTTTGCAGTGATGAACCGAAATGTTGGCTGGTTACCTCTAAATTCTTCAAGTACACCTCACTTCAGCACCTTGTCTGTGTAAATTCAAACAGGAAGATACTCCAAAAGCATGAGACCATGTTTAAAAACCAGCTATATACAGGGAAATATACCAATTTAGATTCTTCTGTGTTTCCATGTGTATATATATATTTGAGCCTGTATGTAAACGTTTGACCTAATATGGATTAAAGAAAATTCACAGTAAATTCAAGCTTGTGCACAAAAACCTTGTTTCATAAAAAAATCTATATTTGGATTAAATCCATGGTTATTAATATTGTATGTAAACTTCTTTGTGGATCTTTAGATATGAATTTTAAAATACCCTTTTCTGCAAGTTCTTCTGAGTTTCCAACAGGCAACATCACGGCAGTCTCTGTCAAACAGCGTAAATGACAGTTTCATGAAATAACCAACAGATACAAAGAGATATTCATAGTTTCCAGTGTTGTGTCAGTGTTTTATTTTCGGGTCATACGTGTTTTGGAGCCTTGAGAAGTAAAGTGCAAACATTCCTCACGAACTGAATCATGGCTGGAACAGGGAATACACAGCAGCTCCACTTCCCCTGTCATGCGCTTCAGTTCATAATATCTGCACAAAATAACATATATACACATATGAAGTGCCTATCAGCTTAATGTAAAAAAAGATAATCGGTGTTCACTTTGGCATTGTGAATGGGACTAACCCTGGGAGACATTGCCCACATACAGTGTCACTGGTGGGTGAACAGGCAGTCAACACCAGGCGGTTCAGCAGGTAACACTGAGTGCATCTCCTGCAGGGATCCACACCCAAATCTGTGCTGAAGGTCCTCCCCTCACAGGGAATACACACCCCATCCCCACCATAACCAAAGCCACAATCCTGAAAACGATACAGATTGTATATTTAATGTTAACAAGTTTAAAGGAAAAAAAATGCTGCTGCCACACAGCTGTGCATTACCTCTGATAGCTGTTCTCCAGGCTTACAAACAGGGCAAGCAACACAGGTGCCGTTATGGTGCAAGAACTCTGTCTGATCACATCTGGACTCAGATTGCACCTACACATACAAAGGAGATAAATAAATAATGTGTTTTTAGAAATGCACTGGTTAGAGTTCTATTGTTGAAATGCAGAAAATCCACAAATCATTTAGAATATTTAAAAAAATAATGCCTAGTTCAATCATAGTTAAGTGAAAAGGGAAACTGATAAAAGAACAGACATACCATTATTATGAAAGAAGCTCCAATCAGAAAGGTAAACATGCCCCTTCTCTATTCCAACTTAAGAAAACACAGCATGTAAAAAAATGTAATACTTTAAATTCAAACAAAACACAGTTTGAGAAAGGAATCTTGAGCGGATTAAAATACTTTAAACACTTACGTAGCCAGTTCCAAAAGATCAACTCTCCTCACAAAACTATAAATGTTTTGTTTTCTGTTCCTGATTTCCACACCTTGTGTGCTCGTCTTGATTTAAAAGTTTCTTCAAAACTTAGAGGAGGAAGGCAAGGAGTGGGAAAAAACTTTGGGAAACCCCATCTCTCTACACATCACCTGTGACGCAGGATGGGTTCCCAACCAGGATAATCAGCCCAAGACCAATGAATATACAGTAGGTCCCCCAGATGGGTACCTCACGTCACAAACTGGCCGTCTCAGATTCTCTCTGGGGAACCCTCTCTCATTTTGATCCGGACCACTGAGACGAAAAAGGATGGGGACAAAAATAGATGAATGAAGCCTTTGTTGGTCGTTCTATGTGCAACAAAGAGACTTTGTTTTTGTCAGAGTGTCTGCCTTTCTGGGGTCAAATCTTTGCTTCCAGAGCAGGCAATACCTTGCTAAACTCTAGACTCACTGTGTGGATAATAGAAAAGGTCGCACACTGATTAAAAACAATAAGGTGCAATATAAACTTTGACCACTTGATGGGCGTATGGAGCAAGAAGTAAAGGAACCAGGAGCAAGAGAAATGACAGTTACCTTTTGTTTAAAAATTTACCCTGCTGACAAGACACTATGGAGGTTAAAAATCTGTTAATTGTTGTTAAAAATTTTCAGGGTTAACGTGGCCTTATCCTACCTTTAGTTTTTTTACCTGTGAAAAACATTGCATATGACATGGAAAAGCCAATTAGGTTTGTTTGAATAGTTATCACTTGAAGATAACGTCAAAGCATGAGAATATTACTCTGAAGCCATGACTTGATAAAACATTTGCACAAACACACAGAGGAGCACATAGTAACATCCACATTATGTGTCTCTCTCTTTGCTTAAGAAACCTGAAATGTACTACTAATCAAAGTTTTTCTTTTCTTTGACTCACATATTTGTAGAAGCAGCTAAAACATCAATAGGTTACTGTGTGATGATGACATACAGAAATATGTTGATGTCTTGCAAATGACAAATATTTTGACTTTTAGTTAAAATGACAAAGCATTGTGCAATATCACCACAATCAACTGTTTTGCTTGTTTCATAAAGTTTTTGGTTGAGCAATAAGGCGTTTGCTAGTTAATTTTATTGCTTGTGATTAATGAGTAACTCTGGGAACCAAAGGCAGAGGGTGTGGAGATGTTCTCATTGAGTAATAAAGGGGCGTACGCCAGCTGTCATGGTCCAGACAGCTTCTGGATAAGTAAAGTGAGAGCTTATTTTCTGACAAAACACTTAAAAACATAAAACTGTGACCTTTGAAAGTGGGAACATGATGGTAAGTCTTATTTTGATTTCCTCAGTTCTGTAATATATAAATACATTTAAACACGTCATTTTTTCCTGAGCAGAAAGTAAATGAAAATTAAACATGATAGATTGTCTTTTTCTTTTACCGTAGATGAACACTTAACTGCTGCAGAAGTCCTGAAGTTTTGTTTTACTTATTGCTGTCATGACGTCCCTAAGAAGCCTAATTTCTCTAATCATCTGTCTCGCTGTATTGATCTCATTGTTTCCTTTAAATTCAGGTAAGATTAAATATGCTTATGATGTATGAAGTAATGCAGTAAAAAAAATATGTTTTGATAAACAGAATACAAATATATTACGGCTGTGCTGAAAGAAATTGAAAAATAGATTCTGAATCGATTTTTATAAAAATTCTAAGAATCGGATCCAATCGATTCACAAGTTCAAAAATCGATTTAACATAGTTTGCCCTTTATTACATCTGAAATAGGAATTAAAAATCCAGACGGCCATTTTAAGGCTTAGCTCTGAAAGTGGTAATACAGTTTTGCCTGGTAAACTGTTGCTCAACCAGTCTTAAGTAATTCAATTGCATGCATATAATTAAGATAAAAGCTAAAAAAAAGTTGTTAATAACATTGACTCATATCTATATTGAAATGGATCAGATTGAATCGGATATGATCGTAATAATTCATTCTGACTCTTGAGAATCAGAATTGAATCAAAATACTTTTAAGAAGTTACAATTTCAAGACATCTGCTGTTTAGAGAGACTACTTCAATATATTGCTTGGGTGTTATTTTGACCTATTCTTCCACTTAAACTATACTCAAATCTTAAAGGTTGTAGGTGCCTCCTCTTTCCATGTTGAGCTTACTTCCTTCCATGGATTTTAAATTGGATCTATATTGGAGGACGATAGGCAAAATCTTCAAGTATTTTGCCTAAAATTGGCAGATTTAAAACTGCTTTATGATAATTAAGTAAAAATCTTTCTGAAGTTCTCCAGGCTGTTATAGTTTTGCTTTTGACTCTTCTGTCAGGAAATCTCATGTGGAGTCTGTAATCATGGCTGGCTTAGGGTGATGAAATGATAGTAGTAGTGACAGTTGTGTTCACTTGTAACATACTTTAAATGTGATCCCTTGGTAATAAGAAAACTTTTTATAGGTCAACAATTTGTATTGAACCAGCACAGGTTACCAATTTCTGGCTCTATTTTCATGCCAGAATGCCATTAGAAATGTATTTGGAAAAAAAAAATGATACTTCATTAATATTTTCTGTGTCCTTTCTATAGCCAACTCTACCAGCAGCAGTCTGTGGGGAAAGAAGTTGGAGTTTAAAGGCCCTGAGTGTTTGTGGCAGCTTAACCCGGAAGTGAGAGTTCCGGCTCTGACTGAGTTAAGCGTCTGCATCCTTTTAAGACGCACTCTTTCAACAGAATGGACAGGATTTCTTTATAGGGCTACAAACAAGAACCAGAAACTTGGACTTGGAGGCAATTCTGCTCTTTTAAAAATTTGGCTTTTTGAAAAACAATACATGATACACCAGGAACTCAGAGCAAAGGAATGGCATTCCATCTGTCTCACATGGTCTGCCAAAAACCAGAAACTGACAGTGTACTTAAATGGAACAACTCTAAAAGAGCTAACTCTTCATTCAGAAGATGCACACCAGCAACTGGCACAAAATGGCACTCTCACTCTGGGGGTATCTCATATTGTTCAACCTAGTGGTGAAGTAAAGCCTGAGAGTGCCAGCAACCTGCTGGGTGAGATAGCTCTGTTCAGGATGTGGGGGAAGGAGTGGAGCGCCGAGGAGCTGAGTAGCCTGGGCTGTGCAGATGGAGACGTGGTGAGTTGGGATCTGAAGGAGTGGAAATATGACTGCCCTCCTGTGCCCAACGACGATCTATATTGTGGTGAATATCAGGGTTTTTTTTACTGATACATTTTTTTATTTATGCCTGTCAAAAGAATTATGTCAAAATCCCATGTATTGATATTTTTTTCATTTTTGTCACAGTGCAGCTAAAAGCTTCATACATTTACTGGGATTTTATGTCTTAAGATAAAGCTATCTTATAATGGTGAAATTAGAAAGAAAAAGGTTTTCAACATGTTTTACAAATATATTTTTTTAAACAGACGTGTATTCAGCCAGAAAAAGGCATTAATGTAAATGTAATGGCAGAAAGTGTAAAAAGGTTAAAAGGCTATGAATACTTTAGCAAGACTTCAATGTGTTTTCCTGCAATTAGACTTTTTTACTGACTTTGATGTCAAAGAGCAAATATTCTGAGTTACTTCAGTTTGAGGTTGATGAACCTATCAATGAATTTAACATTCTCATTCCCCCCCTCCCCATTTTTAGGCTGGTCTAATTACAAAATCCAAATGTGGGTGTCAATAACAGACTTCAAAAACTCGGAAAACTGCTCACTGGCTCTGGAAGAAATCACAAGACACTGGGTACAATCACATTAACGTAATCTACTGATGTCACACTGTTTCACATGTTGTCATGCATTTTTGCAAAATAAAATTGTGTTTTATGGGGATCTAAAAATTTTCTAAAGCCCTAAATCATAAGCTCTGTTTTTAAAGTGCAAGTTTTGTTGGAAAGAGGGTCTAAAATCTATGATGTACTTAATAAAATAGAATATAGTTTAGACTGGATTGCATCAACAAGGTTTAATTTTAGCCCTCTGATATATGAAATATGAAAAATGCAACCATAAGGGCTCACTAGCCAGTGTTGGTGTGGAAATTGGAATGCTGTTGGTCAAAGGAGCAGAGGAGGAAGGTGTGTTGGTAGGCAGAGAAAAAAAGAGGAAATTGTAGAGCATGGGATTAGGAGTATAGGGACTTTTAATGTTGGGACTATGACAGGTAAAGCTAGAGAGCTGGTGGACATGATACAGAGAAAGATGTTGTATATGTGTTCAGGAAACCAGGTCAAAAGGTAGCAAGGCTAGACGCTTGGGAGAAGGGTTCAAGTTGTTCTACCATGGGGTAGATGGAAAGAGAAATGGAGTAGGGGTTATCTTGAAGGAGGAATTTGCTAGGAATGTCCTGGAAGTGAAAATGTTGTCAGATAGGCTGATGAGACTGAAGCTTGAAATGGGAGGAATAATAATGTTGTTAGTGGTTATGCCCCACAGGGAGGATGTGAGATCGAAGAGAAGCAGAATTTTTGGAGTGAAATAGATGATTTGATGCAGCGTATCCCGAGAGTTCAAAAGGGAGTTAGTGGTGCAGACTTTAACTGACATGTTGGTGAAGGGAACAGAAGTCATGTGGAAGTGATGGGCAGGTTTGGTATCCAGAATAGGAACGCAGAAGGACAAATTGTCAGGATCCATGACCATCAATATGCAAAGGATCCAGATGCAGACTTCAATGGTGACGCGAACAAACCAACTGAGAATACACCATGAGATGATCATGATCCGGCCAGGACTAGAACATACACTGGCTCTTATAAAGTGGCAGGAGGAAGAAATGAAACAGGTGGGTCAATTAACACAGGTGCAGTAAGTGATCAATGATTAGGAGTAGACCCCTGCAGGCTCTGACACAGATGGTTGTAGACTTTGCAAAAAACGATGGAAATGGCTGTTGTAAACACTTTCCTCCAGAAGACTCATGAACATAAGGTGACTAATAAGAGTGGCGGTAGGAGCACTCAGTTGGACTACATCTTATGTAAACGTTGTGTTCTGAAGGAGATTAGTGAGTGCAAAGTAGTGGTTGGTGAGAGTGTAGCTAAACAGCATAGGACGGTGGTCTGTAGTAGGAAACTGATGTCGAGGAAGGTGAAGAGAACAAAGACAGAGCAGAGGACCAAGTGGTGGAAACTGAAAAAAGAAGAGTGTTGTAATGTTTTCAGGGAGATGCTGAGACAGGCTCTTTATGGCCAGGAGGTGATCTCTAAAGAATGGACAGCTATAGGTAATGTGATTAGAGAGACAGAAAGGAGGGCACTTGGTGTGTTATCTGGAATGAGGAAAGTAGATATGGAGACTTGTTGGAGCGAGATAATGATTTGTATACATTGACAAGGGTGTATGCAAATGTACTGACATGTGCCAAGAGTGTGATGAGAAGATGGAAAGAGTACATTTAAGAGCTGATGAATGAGGAAAATGAGAGAGAATGTAGAGTATAAGAGGTGACTGTTGTGAGTCAGGAAGTAGCTGAGATTAGTAAGGATGAGGTGAGGAAAGCTTTGAAGAGGATGAAGATGGTAAAGGCATTTGGTCCTGATGACCTACCTGTGGAGGTATGGAAGTGTCTAGGAGAGCTGGCAATAAAGTTTTTGACTAGGTTCTTCAACAAGACCTTGAAGACTGAGACGATGCCTGTGGAATGGAGGAAAAATGTTCTAGTGCCAATTTTTAAAAACAAGGAAGATGTACATAATTGTAGCAACTAGAGAGGAATAAAGTTGAGTCAGACAATGAAGCTGTGGGAAAGAGTGGTGGAAGCTAGGCTTAGCTCACAAGTGCCCATTTGTGAGCAGCAGTGTGATTTCACGCCAAGAAACGGTACCACAGAGGCAAATTTTGCTTTAAGGATGATCATGGAGAAGAACAGAGAGGGTTTGTCAAATTTACTTGCAGTTACAACAACTGACCACTGAGTTTACCTCAAAGCAGTGGGGCAGTAGAAAGCGCTCTACTGGCTGATATCAAGTTCCAGAAAGAAAGAAAAAAAAACATTGGCATTTACAAAAAAAACAACGTTTTTGAATAACAGTGAGCACTATGCGCCAGAGGGTTAACTATGATTAGCACAAACCAAACATTAGTCAAACTATGTTTAAAATTAGTTAAACCAGGTTTAAAATTAAGATGATCCTTTAAAAATCGATCTCACTTTAGTGAAACAGATTTTATATCTTTAAACCATGTCTACAGTGATTTAAATCAAGGGGGTGGATATCAAAATTAAATGTAGGCTACTAATTACACAGGCAAAGTAATTAAACTATATACTGCATGTTTTTAAGACCCCAAACTTTAAAAACCCACTACACTGTTGCTAGGCGGCAGCAACAACTTTACTGCAAATTGTTGATTAACAAAGCCTTTCCTCCTTTAAAAGAACAGTCGGAGAGAATGGGATATACCTGCTCTTAAGAGATGCAATGGCCCGACAAAACTCTCTTGACACAATACGGAAAATTTATTAATTATGTGCACCGAACAGGACTCCATACACCTTCTTTAAACCATTTGTATTGTAGAATCTTTCACTACAAGGAGTTGGAGGATCTGTGGAACAGCTGCTTTTCTATCACTGCAATGTTTGACAATTGATCTGACCTTCCTGCTCAGCTCGAAAGTAGTTATCTTGTTAAACCAGTATCTAACCAAGAATAAATCATCATCATGAAAATTTAAGTGGATAGAGCCTCTTAATTTTCTTTGGTGGAACGTCATAATTTTTGCTCAATCCACCTAATATGTAGCCATTGGTAAAGTTAAATTTAATCTTAAACCATATGTAATCTGAGTTTAAAGTAAAAAAAAAATTGTTGCAATTCAGCCTAACTGTTCCTCATTAAAGAAATTCAGGTGTGCCGAATGCAAAGTGACAGACAAATGATCAACTAGCTATCTAGATAGATAGATAGATAGATAGATAGATAGATAGATAGATAGATAGATAGATAGCATCTATAGTATGTTCTCCCCATAGATATTTACAACCCATGGCATCAATATCAACTGCCATTGGCTTGAGATAACTGGTAATGACTATTTTACATTGTTGTGGAGGAATTATGGCCCACAAGTCTTTGCTGAATTATTTCAAGTCTAATTGAAGTTTTTTTTCACATAAGCAACTTTTTTCAGGTCACAGTATCAGATGGGTTTAGTGGGCTAACTGAAAACCACTATTTATTTATTTATGTCAGATGGGGATTTTTACAGAGCTAAACAGTAATATTTCATCAGCATTTTACAATTTTTCTGTTTTTTTTAGCTTCTGAACGTTCTTCCCAACAACATTTCTGTCCAAGAAATTTTTGTTTCATCCCAAAGGTAACACGTTTCTCTTTTCAACCTGCGGTTATGAGAGAATGCTGTAGTAAAAGGGCATAACATTTTTTTTTTTATGGATTTAATGGTTTAGCTTACTAGCTAACTGCAAAGAAGTTTAAAGAGGATTTAATTATGTGCTGGTCACATAAAATCTGTGGTCTAGATTTAGCTGATTTGTTTATAATTACATATAACCAAAATACATTGTGGATTAATTATGCAAAATCTTTAAAATGATGTGTATAAAATATGCTAGGAACAAAAAATACATCGAAAGCATAACCTGACTGCAAGTTGATCCATCTGTGTCTCCTACAGGCATTCCTGCCATGTGCACCAAAAGCAGGTACATTACTAAATACTACATACTGATAAAAAAAACCTAAAAAAAGAAAATAAATCAAGTCTAATACAAACTTAAGTAAACTTTAAATAAATGTTTCTGTCTTATAGGATTTGGCAGAAAAATCTATCTCAGCATGTGAGAAATGGTGAGATTGGCTGAAAAAAAAATAAAGGACTGGTGGGTACAAGTTAAATTTAATTAATGCTCTCATTATTTCCTCTATAGTTTCAACGTTGAGGTCTATGTGAGCGTGGATCCAGCTGCTAACGTAAAAACAGTTCAGACAGACATTTCTACCTCACTGAGTAAGAACTTCTCTCTCAACTTCCTTCTCATAGAAGCCGTTCATGACAGTATCACCGTACTTCCTGCTGGTGAGTCTTCCAGTATGTTACAATTCACTTATCAAACACAGTAATGACGACGGACGATCATTATTAAAGGGGGATGTTTGTTTGGACCGCATGCAGAAACTGCTTCACTTTTTTTCAGTTCAAGTGTTTTATCAGCATGATGTATCGTTTTAATGTGACTGAAATGTCAACTGAAGACATATATAAAACTTCCCTTTTTTCTGTTCTATTATTGGGTTGCTCTGTAGATAAATCAGCAGTCATTAAAAGGCTGCAAAAATGATAACACTAAAATAGGCTCAAATTGAGTAATATTTCCCAAGACCTTTTTCCAAAGCTCTTAAAATATCCTTATATAATGTGTATATATTTTCTTTGATTGATTGGTTTCTGTTTTTCAGTGATATTGTCTCGTGTGACAGGACCACCACCAACTCTCACTGCCTCATTAGCCACCTCAGGTGAGCTTGTAAACATGTATTTTTTTTTATTGAAAGAAGCAAGTACAATTTTTAAATTACAATGAATTTAAAGAAAAATTAATAAGAGTATTTCATTTTGTTTAAAGAAAAAGGTCTGACCAAGCACACACCACATCGGCCTGCTAACGTGTCAACAACAGGAGATCCTTTAAGTCTCACTGTAACAATTGGTTAGTTCTTTAGAAAGTTAATTTTACATTTGAAGCCACATGTTTACATACAGTGTTTTGCCTAGTGACGGGCAATAAACCAGATCACAGCAAATGTTTCAGGGTGGTTAGGATTACCATAATCATGTTTATCTGTTGAATCACACACACCTATTCAGCTCTGTAAACAAAATGCCAAATGACTAAGATCAGAACTTTGTGACAGTTTTTTTCAAAATAAAATGATTGTTATCCTTCAGCCAGTTTGTAACTAATTTTGCTTGAGTTTATTGTCCATTAGAAAGGGGCATTTGTGTCCAAATTTACAGAAAGGGTGGCAATCTTTTCGCAGCACATGCAATTTTGCTTTCTTAATTTGGAACTTTAATAAATTGCCAAACACCTACATTTTAGTTTCATCAGACAACACACATCCACCGCAATTAAAAATGTTTGTATATTTGCTAAATCTATGCTGTTTATGTTACGTTTGAAATAATGGCTTCTTCCTCTCTGAGCTCACTGCTTTTTATAAAGATAAAAACTTTTATCAAAGAGGTCTCAGAAACATGTGAATTGTTTCTTTGGTAATATAGGGTTAGATAAGGTGGAGCGTCTGTGTTGTTGCTGCCAGAAAAATAAAATGTAGTCTTTAGTGGGTCCTTCACCAGCACAATAGTGCCCGTGAAATCAATCACTCATAGGATATTAAATCAGCTTTAAAGAGCTATCCCTTCAGCAACAGAAAGCTGTAAAAATCAACACCAGATAGCAGTAAGTATAGCACTGGGGGTTTAGCAAAATAGGAATGCAATAAAATAGAATAAGCAGTGGTTCCTTTTTTTTTTTTTTTTTACTGAAGAAACGTCGTCAAACTAAAGATCTGATGTTTCTGAAATGTACTGAATAATATTTAAATGTGTAAATCATGGAATGTGTTGTACACAATATAATGTAACCAGTCTGATTAATCTCCCTTTTTCCATTTGCAGTCATGCCAGATCAATTTTTTCGGGTTAATTTGGCTCTACTCATAAGAGGGAGCCCGTTAAGACCAGAGGACATCATTGAGAGCTGGGTAAGATGATGTCACTATTTCTTAGAAAAATCATATATCAAAAAACATGTATTATTATCCATCTTTTCTTAAAGCTGAAGCAACGGCTTGAAGTAAATGACACCATGAGTGTGGTGAATCTTGTCATTAAGGAAGAGGATGGCAGGTGGATTATTTTTTTTTAAATCTTTGTGCACAGTTGGTTTCATAGTTTTTAGAGTTTTTAATATATCTCTGATTTTAACTGTTATATGTTACAGAAAAATGAAAGAGTACACTGGCTTTCTGGTAAGTATGCAATATAGTTAAGTAATATGACAAATCACATAATCTGATAAGATTTTCATCAATCTGTTTAGTCTAAATTGTCTTTATTTCTAAAGATCAAATCTCTGCTTTTCCTGTTTTCAGACTTCCAACAGTGAACAGAAACGGTATGCGAAAATAACACAAAGCTGTTTGTAACATTTTCTTACCCTTCGCAGATTTATTGCTCAGTCTTATGTCCAAGGCCTTCATGCTATTTTTTCTTATCTATAGATACAACTGCTGCTTCCATGTTCAGGAATATCGCAAAAACGATGTGCTTCAAGTTAAAGAAATAATTTATTTTGCCTTGACATCAAAGTACGAAAATGGCTCTTTTCCAATTCAACCAACAAATTTAAGTATCAACCACATAGGTAAGCTGTTTTTACCAACAAACAGTAGTTTACACAAGTAAAGATAGTACTTCAAGTTTATTTTTGTCACATTAGAACATCAAACTTGAACTGAGAAAACATTGCTTCTAAAACTCCAAATCCTCTGAGGTATATCTCAGTTTTTGCACTTTTCTTCCAGTTCTTTCTTGCAAAATTATTAAAGCTAAATGAGGGGAGATTGAGAGTAACCGTGAGCTGTGAGAAAAGCTTGTTGTAACATATTTAAATTTAGTTTTACATATGGACTTTGATTGCAAAAATTTTAGATAAGTATGGTTTGATCCTAAACATTCCATTGTAGTTTTGGTTATATATTTAAGACTGTTGTTCTATTGGATTGTGAACCTCAATCAAAATCTTTTGCAGCCTTCAACAGCATTTCCACAAATGGTGTGCTCAGGATGAGGTGTAATGTTAGCTTTCAGGATTTATAGCGTTTTGAATTCTGTGACATATTTAAATTTTGGAATATTATTTTATAACCTTTTGCTGCATTAAGCTTCACCACATTGTATCCCTGACCTGTTGACTGTGCTCCTTGGTCATTATGATGCTGTTCACCAGCAATCGAAAACAGACCCCTGAGGCATTCATTAAACAGCTGTACTTTCAAGCTACACAGGCTGTATTCTGAAGCAAGTAGCTTGCTGTGGATTTTTAGAGGGTAAAAGAGTAATACTAGCTGAAAATGCATACCACATTTTCTATATTTTTGTTTGTAAAAAAATAAATAAATCTGTTTCCATCAAATTCACACTCACCCACTACTTTGTGTTGCTGTGTTTCATAAAACCCCAAATAAAACACTAAAATGTATTAATATGAAGTTTCAGGCTGTGCTATGACAAAATATGTGAATATTAAAAGTATCTGCTTGAAAGTGACTACATAAAATAATTTAGACACGCTGTTATCATGCAGCATAATTGTTTTCTTTTTTCCCTTTCAGAGCCAAAAAGCTGTTTAGAAGATGCTACTTTAACAATTTATGGGCAATATTTTTGGCCAGAAACATTTCCACAAGTGATTGCAGAGATGGTATGCAATACACCAGCATCACACAGAGCCTACAGACTTTGGTAAGACATAATCAGTGTTGGTTTGTATAGAAAAATCCTGGGAATAATCTTCCTTAAACCAGTGTTTCGATGCAAAGGAATATGCTACTGCCTTAAACCTTGTCACACTGTGTAAAATTTCCTTTTTACCAGAATGGAAAGCATATGTTATATTTGATATTATATAGTGAAATATAGACTAAACTCTTACTTAACATACAGCTGTTTAGGATTTCAGTCATTAGAATTTTTTTATTTAGATATGTACAAAAGCTGATGCAATTTTGCATTTGTTATGTTTCTACTCAGACCCCCACAAAAAAGGCATTGTAATATGATACAGGGCTTAAAGTACTCCGGTACCATGCTGGATTTCAGGCGTTTGACTGATTCAGAAAAAATATTTTTTTATTTATTTATCTCCAAGTGGTTTTGAACGCAGCATCCGAGGCAAGCCCCGGTTGTTCTCCCGAAATCAGAAGAATGGAGGCTAAATTCATGAAGCCAGGGGGAGATATAGTCGTGGTTGATAAGGGCCTTTAAAACAAGTGGCGCTGGGCATGGATAGAGGATAAAGGCGGAGACTGCAAGCCGTTTGGCAGCTGGTGCCAGAAGCTAAGGGAGCCTGGTTTGTGTTTTTGTGCGTTGTGTCCAAGCTGTTAAATAAATAGCGGGGAAAAAGCTATTCTCCATCACGAATGAGACGCCGGCATAAAACTGCTATCTTTGTGCTTCAATTCACTTTTATTTATGTAGCGCCAATTCACAACAAATGTCATCTCAAGGCACTTTACAACCAAAGTCATTTCAATACACTTACACAAACATTCCAATCAGTTAAAAGTTTTCTATGTAAGGAATCCCAGGAGATTGTGTTGAGTTATCAACTTGTGGTTGTGCCCGGATCATGCAGACTCCAACCACAGCTATTCCTCAGCAATCTCTCATACTGAGCAAGCATGTAGCAACAGTGGAGAGGAAAAACTCCCCTTTAACAGGAAGAAACTTCCGGCAGAACCTGGCTCAGCACAAGCGGTCATCTGCCATGACCGTCTGGGGGTCTGAGAAGACCTAGCAGAGACAGCATGGAGGATGCTCGGTGACTTTGAGCATCATCTGGACCGATGTTCCCCATCCAGCAGGGGACTTTATAGTTGAACAGGGTACCAGACCATGAGGAGCTTCTATAGGAAAGCTTTACTGTTATTAATGCTACTGTTCTTTACAATGTTCATTCAGAAGATGCAAAGATGTAACAAAAAAAAGTATTTTTTTGACAAAATGTTTTTTTTTTCCAGTAAACTAGACATTGAAACTGATGCAACCAGCTGGACTGGTCCTGATATGACAAACTGTGACAAGCTTGTAACAATATCAGAAATCAGCAACATTACAGTCACACCTGGTAAGAAGATAAGTCATAAGTTTAATACGTTGCTTTGATTAGCTTCCATAGCTATATGGCGTGGCCATAATTAACCCAAATACAAATGTTTGTTAGGTAACGCAGCTGAGGTTGTGGGCATAATCCAGGACCTTGTAGATGTTCAGCTCAGTAATAACTCCCAGTTGTCCTCTTCTGAGCTTGGATCGGTGATGGAGAAGCTAACTGAAGTGGTTGATGTCTGCATCATCAAGCCTGAAGTTGGTGCTGACATTGTCAACATCGTGGCCAATATCCTGCTCTCTGAAACTGACGTTACACCAGTGGCTGACATGTAAGGAGAAAGTGATAGATCTTCTAAATTAACACTTAATTTTATGAATTATTTTTCAATGAAATTAGTTTTTTTCCTTTTTGTTCTTTGGAAAAGTGTCCTTGATCTGACAGACCAGATGGGGAACAGTATGGAGTTCCAAGGGGAATCTACAAATATCACAGCTCCTCCACTTGCCTTCTCCATGATCAATGTCGATCCATATGAGTTCAGTGGTCTCACCTTTGGTGTGTCTCTGTCATCTACAATGAACCCTGAGGTAAAGTGCTAAAATGATGCATGATGTTGCATTATGCTGTTTTAAAGCAATTAATCAGAGACTATTTTCTTTCTAAACATCTGATGTTTTTTGCAATCCTATGTCTAGCTAAGCTAGAGTAAGCGACTAATACTAGCTGGAATGTCATGTTTTTAAATGTATCGTTTAAATATATCATGTTTTGTGTCTCTAAAGTTGTATTTTATGCTTTTACTGTTCTATTGCTGATTTTATTCTATCACTTATTCACCCAAAGCACCTTGAAATGTATTAATTTTTAAAGAGCATCTCAGGAATGAGAAAATAACCTTACTTAATCTCATGATGTGCTATGAAGAATCTTGGTCTTGGGTCGGGTGCATCTCGGATAGGGTTGTCCAGTCGATTTGGGCTTGAGAAAGATTTTTTTTTATTTATTATTCTGTTCATAGAGCTCTTCAAATTTCACTTAGGACGAGCGGATAGTGAAGTAACAATGTATTAAAAAATCAGTAAAGGCGTTTTGTTCCACTTAGGCTCACATAGAGGGAAACATGGCATCAAATATGTCCGCCTCCATACACTAGGACCCCCGCCCCTGTATTTTAGATCTGCTTTTTATGGTTACATGTTATGAAGCAGCCAATACTTTTCAATGATTGGGCATCATTTTATTCATTTTTAACAATATGTTGATAGAAAATTTCAGATTAATGGTAACTACACACTGTCACTTTAAGCATGGCAAAAGAAAGAAAAAGATGCATTGCTAGAGCCCCATAACATAACAGTAACAAATTACGGTGCAAAAACGAATAAGTCAAAGTCAGTTTAATTTGTCAATTTCTTTACATGTTCTAAACATACAAAGGAATCGAAATTACGTTTCCCACTATCCCATGCAGACAAGTATCAGGACAAGACAACAGACAATGAAGTGCGTAGGCACAACAGAACATACTATTTTAAGACAAATAATAAAGTACAAAAGGCTTATACTAAGATTACTACTAGCACTAAAAACTAAAAATGCAGGATAAGGAGGGTAGTGTACAGCGAGGTAGATTGTTGGTAGAGCAAAAGTCAGTAATAACAGAGTAACTTCTGAGTAGTTAGTGTTAGTAAATATACAGAAGAAGAAAGAGCAAACAAAAGGAGGCTTTGGGGTCTCCAAGGCCAAAACAAAGAAAACACCCTGTCTAACTAAAAATGAAGGACAGCTCTATCTACTAGTAAGCAAAAGGTACAATGGCAGAGCTACCTGTCTAACCACAACACAGGAGTAAAGGAGACTATTGCCCCTTTTCCACTAGGGCCAGTAAAGTACGGAACGGGTAGCTTTGGAATGGTTCTGGAGTGTTTTCATGACCTGTGTCCGGTCAGAGCCGACCCCTTTTTTTGGACTACCTCTGGATTGGTCCGAAGCGTGCCGAAGTGAAACAACACACCCAACGATGGACTGAATTACATGGTCGAGTAATGTGACATCCGTCTTGCTCCTTCCTAGCAGTGGTAGCCGCTGATTGGCCTGAAGTTTTTTGTTTAAAGTGATCTGTCAGAATGTAATACCAGTAACAGCACTGAAATCAGAAATGTTCTCCATAAAATTGGAAATACTCAGTGTCAGAGAAGGTTCTATTTTCTTTGCTTTAACTAGCTCCATATTAAAACAAAAACTGCTTTATAAACAATTTTATAGCACTTAGGGAGGGTTGTGGTTTTGATAAAGCTGAAGCCAAAAGGGGACGGAGAATATACATTGATATGGGCTACAGCTTCGCCTGCAGTAGGGGAGAAAATGGCTTGATATGGACTGCAGCTTCGTCATCTACGTCATCGAAAACTGTGAGTGATGGCAGATTTTTATCAGGTCGCCAAGAGGAATAGAGCTGCGATTGGGGCTGTTATCACGGAGGTTTCTTCCTGTTAAAAGGGAGTTTTTCCTTTCCACTGTCGCTTCATGTTTTCTCAGTGTGAGGGATTGCTGAGAATTACATGACGCAATCTTCTGTGGTTCTCTAATTTCTACATTAAACATTGTACTGTAATAACTCTTCTTGTAAAGTGCCTTGAGATGACATCTGTTGTGAAACAGCGCTGTATAAATAAACTAAATTGAATTGAATCACCTTCCATACACAGGATTGTCGGGTAGCTGTAGAAGGCAAAGCTGGCGTGTGATAGGATGTGGAGCTGGTGTTACGTCAGTCTGTGTTCCCCCGTCAGTATGTGTTCCCCCTACATCTCCGTGCCGCTCACTCTGAAAAAATCAGCCTTAATCAATCCCAGCTTGTTTCCGAACTGTACTCTCCGTGCTCGGCCCTTACACTTGGGAGTGGCAGCAGCCGTTACAGTTCAAACGTTCTCTTTTGGCAAAGCAGACGCCTTCGCTAATGTCCTCAAAAATACTGTTGAGATATATATATATATATATCTATATATATATGTGTGTGTGTGTGTGTGTGTATGTACAATGAAATTACCATTACCGAAAAGGTACAGCCAGATTCCCATAGCTGAAGAACTTAAAACTGCCAAACAAAGACTCCATGCCTTGGCCAGCTGCCTAAAGAGGTACACGAAAGACAATGAAACCAGACGAATAAACAGGCTGTTTGCAACTCAACCATCGAAGGTGTACGCTCAGTGGCAGGGCCTACCAAAGCTGGAAACTGAAAGTTACTGGAAGAGCACATGTGAGAACCAGGCAGCACATAACAACAGTGCTCAATGGCTGGCCTCTCTGAGAGAGGAGAACAGCAACCTCAGTGAGCAGAATCCAGTTATGATCACAGTGACAGACATCCAAGAAAGAGTCTCAGATATGAAAAACTGGATAGCAGCAGGCCCAGCCATGATCCATGCCTACTGGCTAAAGAAACTCACAGCAATCCATGAGTTCCTGGCAGCACAACTGAACCAGCTCCTAAGAGATGGGACTCACCCAGCATGGCTAACCAAAGGGCGAACAATCCTGATCCAGAAGGATCCCACCAAGTAGTCCCATCCAACTATTGCCCAATGACCTGTCTCTCCACAACATGGAAGCTCATGTCAGGCATCAGATAGATTAGAAGATAAGCAGGCACATGGATCAATATTAGCAAAGCACAGAAGGGCATTGGTAGATATACCAGAGGTGCTAAACACCAGTTCCTGGTTGACAGAACAGTTGCCCAAGACTGCAAATCCCAAAGACCAACCTGTGCACTGCCTGGATTGATTACAGGATAGCCTACGACTCTATGCCCCACACATGGATTAACGAATGCTTGAAGCTGTACGAAATCAACAGGACTGTTAGAGCATTCATTGTGACCTCGATGAGGTTGTGGAGAACCACCCTTGAGGCCAATGGCAAGCCACTTGCACAAGTGTCCATCAAATCTGGCATATACCAAGGTGATGTGCTGTCCCCACTGCTGTTCTGTATAGGTCTGAACCCCCTAAGACAAATAATCACCTAAAGAACGGGGCTACGGACAGCCACTTCCTCTACATGGATGACATCAAGCTGTATGGTAAGAAAGAACGGGACATTGATTCCCTGATCCACACCACCAGGATCTACAGCAATGACATCGGGATGTCATTCGGGCTTGACAAATATAGTAGGATGGTCACAAAGCGAGGCAAGGTGGTCCACACTGAAGGGGTCTCACTCCCAGAGGGAAAAATAGCAGACATTGATGACAGTTACAAGTACCTGGGATTACCGCAGGCAAATGGCAACCTTAAACAGCCAACAGGTGAAGCAGGAATAGCCAAATACCTCAGAGTGAGGCAAGTCCTAGGAAGCCAGCTCAATGGAAATGACAAGTCCAAGACAATAAAAAGGTATGACCTGCCAGTGATCAGATACCCTGTGGGAATAATAGGTGGCCAGATGAGATAAAGACCACAGATGTCAAGACACGAAAGCTCATCACCATGCATGGCGGGTTCCATCACAAATCCAGCAACCTGAGACTGTACACATGCCATAAGGAAGTAGGCAGAGGACTTCAACAGATTATGTACTTGGTGAATGCCTGAGACGATGGCAAGATGAGGAGTTGCTGGAGGAGGAACCATCAAGGGAGGACAAGCCCCTACATGGGATGTACCACCGAAACATAACTGAAGTGGCTGATCTCAAGAAATCCTACCAATGGCTAGAGAGGGCTGGAATACAGGACACCACAGAGGCACTCATCCTGGCAGCACAGGAGCAGGCTCTGAGCACCAGAGTGATAGAGGCCCAGATCTACCACACCAGACAAGACCCAAGGTGTAGGCTGTGGAAAGAGTCATCTGAGACAATCCAGCACATAACAGCAGGGTATAAAATGCTGACAGGGAAAGCATATATGGAACATCATAACCAAGTGGCTGGCATAGTATACAGAAACATCTGTGCAGAGTATGGGCTGGAAACCCCACGGTCAAAGTGGGAAACTCCTCCAAAGGTGGTGGAGAATGACCGAGCAAAGATCCTGTGGGACTTCCAGATCCTAGCAGACAGGATGGTAATGGCGAACCAACCAGACATTGTGGTGGTTGATAAAGTGGAGAGGAAAGCCGTTGTGGTGGATGTGGCAACACCAAGTGATGGTAACATCAAGAAGGAACATGAGAAACTTGAGTAATACCAAGGGCTCAGAGAGGCGCTAGAGAAGGCTTGAAAGGTACAGGTGACAGTAGTACCCGTGGTAACCGGAGCACTCGAACCAGTGACCCCCAAACTGGAGGAAGGGCTTCAGCAGATCCCTGGAAGAACCTCAGACATCTCAGTCCAGAAATGTGCAGTACTTGGAACAGCAGAAAATACTAAGCAGGACCGTCAAGCTACCAGGCCTCTGGTAGAGGACCCGAGCTTGGAATGGGAAAAACCACCCACGGTGGATGAGAGGGGATTTTATTTATATATATATATATATATATATATATATATATATATATATATTATATATAATATATATTATATATATTATATATATATATATATATATATATGACATACCAAACGTTTGGACACACCTTCTCATTTAATTAGTTTCCTTTCTTTTCATCACTAGATTCTCAATTATGGGCATCAAAACTATGAATGAACACATAATGTATGGAATTACTGTATGTACTTAAACAAAAAGGGTGAAATAACTGAATATATGTGTTTTATTTTAGAGTCCTCAAAGTAGCCACCCTTTGCTCTGATTACTGCTTTGCATTTTCTTGAGCTTCAAGAGGTAGTCATCCAAAATCAGAAAAAAAGTTACCTTTCCCAAAACAGTAGCATAACATTTTATATAAAACCAGATGCACAAAAACACAGGTTTTCTAGAGATGGCCAAAATCTGTTAGTGAGAAAAACAGTTGCTTTAAAGTCAAGTGATAACATTTCAGCTAAAATGTTAAAATATCTTTCTTATTTTTCTTTTCCAGATCTTTGTTAACCAGAGCTTTGTCACCCAACCATTTGCAAAGACAAGCGCAACTATTTCTTTGCCCTCGGAACTCAACAACTTTTTTCCACCTGGAGACAGAAACACAACACGAGTACAGTTTCATTTCTATGGAACAAACGAACTTTTTCAGGTACTTCTAATTTATGACATATTTTGGTTCTTAGATTACAAAAGAAGTTGTTAAGAATTAGTTATTAAGAATTATTTTTTAAGGAACAAAGGGATAATTCACAAACTGTTCACAATTTGTATAAATATTTAAATGGTTTGCAGGGCCCCTTAAATTTTCACAGTATTTTTAGCAAAGTGTATTGACTTTTTAAGGTTGCTGTGCAACCTTTTTGTTTTACATCTCTCGTTTACAGATCTAATAAACAAGAGAGGTGGCATTTGCTACCTTTGGACAGAGACTGAATTGTTTTAATATTACACTTGCCTGAGAATAATGTCTGTATATTTAAGAAAGAAAAAAACGTTATGAAGGGAATCCGTTTTGATTTAAATAAAAAATGTTTCATATTGTCATATTACATTCATACAATATAGAAAAAATATATTTAAGGACATTTTCTACTGTTTTGTATGACAACCAGTATTGGATTTTTGTTAACAGGATCCTTACTTAATCAATGAAATGTATGGAAATTGGACATTAAACTCCTATGTAGTATCTGCCAGTGTTAATAACAGCCAAGTCATTAACCTGAAGGAACGAGTGGTGGTGACCCTCAAACATCAAATAACAAAAGAGGTATAAACATTACTTCTTCATTTTGTCAACTTTAACAAAGCTTTTCTCTGGGATTTTTATGAAATTCCCTACATTTCCCTGTGTTCATAGCCAGAAAACAAGGTGCAGTGTATGTTCTGGGATTTCCAGAAGTACGGTGAGTTGATCTTTGCTCATTATCTTCTGTGTGTACAGTTGGATTTACTGTAACTGACCCTTGTGAGGGAACAAACATGATTCATAAAGGGGTTTTACATGTAGGAGGCTGAGTTGATAAGATGGTTTAATAAAAGGATGTTTGTGTGTGTTGTTGTTGGATTATGTGTGTATTTTCAGGCGGCCTTGGTGGCTGGAACAGCAGTGGCTGTGAAACCCGGAGTATTTCTTCTCATCAGACCAGCTGTCTCTGTGATCACCTCACACATTTTGGTGTCCTGTTGGTGAGTCATGGCTGAGCATCTTCTAGGAAACCAAGGAAATTCACCCAAACTGTATAATAGAAGATGACATTGTGATATTTACAATGCATAACCTTTTTTTAATCTAGAAAGCTATCTATATCTCTATAAAAAGAACAACTGGAATTGTTTTCTCTGCTTGTTGTGATCTACATGTATGCAGATGAAACTTTTTAACTTTCTTTATATATATATAAAAAAAACTACATTGACTAAGGTTGCTATTTTGATAAACAAACTGTGAAAGTGGATCTCCACAAATCTGGCACCTGAGCTATGATCTCCAAATATCTGAAGACGCCATATCCATCTATTCAAACAATTATATGCAAGCATGAACTGCTTGGGAATGTGCAGCCATCATACTTTTCAATAAGGAGATGAACCCTGTTTCCCAAAGGTGAAAATATTTTGGTTCATAATGTGCAAATAAACCCCAGAACAAAGGCAAAATAACGTTGAAAGGACACTGGCTATAGTTGAGTGAAACAAGTCCTGTATTGACATGGGCTTAAAAGGCCACTAGGAAGTAAAGAAGAAGTCAGTACTCCCGAAGAAACTAAAATTAAAGAATTTTAAGTTTGCTAATGGGTACACCTACCTCCCCCCAAGCACTACATGGAGAGGAGCCACAGCCGAGCACGGCTCCCGAGATAGAGGGCTCCCACAGAGGAAACACTGGAAGGAAGATTAAAATAAGAAATTAAAATAAACAATCAATAATGAGATTACATGATGAAAATGTTAAGACATTAAAACATTTAGACAGCTAAAGGATGAATATGGAACATGGGCACCAAAGCAACATCAAGTGTGTTGAGGTTGTAGGTGCAATAACGAAAATTCATTTTGAACCATCTGGATGCCAGTTTTGCTGCCATAACCAGCCAGTATCATGTCCAGCAACGAATTCTACAGGGTAAGGAATATTTTGTACTAATAAGTTTAAAATACTAAACGAAAAATAATTATAACAAAATATGGGTCAAAGGCAACAGTACATTTTTGTACCTGTCCTCTGCATCTTATTTCGGTAGCTGAGTGATATCCTCCACTCCCCTTGTTGATGTGATCTATTATTCATACTTTAGAATTTAGATAAACATCCGACAGATTTCGCAGCGTGTGTATTTGACTGAGGTGTATATGGTCGGAGACCAATGTCAATACAGAAAGCTAGCTAGAAAAGTCTTTATAATAGCCACTCACCGCAGCGGTGAAAGCGAGTCTTCTATACTGGGGAGTGCAGGAGGAAACCGCTTCCTTATCTTTCGCTTACTCGGTGTGGAGGTTGATGCTCTCATATCTAGGGACAATGTCATATACTCAAGTATTGCAAAGGAGTTTTACAGACAGCTAACTTTAGCCTTTAGAAAGCTTTCTTACCTTTCTCCATGAGAAACTTTGCCATTTCCGCGTACCTTTTGATCCCGTGAAGGTTTTTCATTTGTGTCCATCTGTTGTAGGCTTCACCTAAACTAACTCTGGTTTTAGATCTTGTAAGGTCGCTCCTCTTCTGAGAAAGATAGCCTAATGAAGACTCTCGAGCTTAGACACAACAGCTAAACTTACAGAGCGCTCCATTTTACAGTACGCCTCGTTGCTCCAGGCAGTTGTTTACAATAGTATTTGGCAACTTACAATGCTGCACCGCTTTTGGCTGGAAGATGTAAATATAAACACAGTGCGGTGGTCGGAAAAGTTTTTCTTAATTATGATTTTAGGTTAAAAATAACATTTAAAGGAAAGGGTGCACTTTCATTCTGCACACCTCTAAACTCCCCGTTGAAGTACTGTTTTTTTTAAAGAGATCGCTTTTAAGAAAAATGTTCCATATTCAACCTTTAAACATTTAGAATTATTTCGTGTAACAAATTGATAAATGTAATCAAATAAAACATGAAGAGCTGTTAAACGGATAACAATAGATAATAGTTTAAAAACGTGACTAAAAATGTCACCACGTAAAACATCCAGAGCAATTAAACATACATTAATAAACAATCAGTTGAAAGCTAGGCTAAAAAGTTAAGTCTTTAGCCTGCTCTTAAAACATGAATGTTCTCTGTGCCCCTGAGGTCCTCCGGCAGCCTGTTCCAGAGGTGAAGGCCATAATGCTGGAAAGAAGCCTAACTTTCAGTGCCGTCCATGTCCTGACTTTAGGGATGACAAGTAGACGGCTGCCAGAGGAGTGCAGAGACCGTGAGGGTTCATATGGTAAAAGCATTTCATAAAGAGAAGAAAGCCCAAAACCATTAAGACACTTAAAAAACATACAAAAAAACCTTAAAATCGATCCTAAAACATACAGGGAGCCAATGCAGTGATTCTAAGACCGGTGTAATGTGCTCCCGTCTCCTGGTCTTTGTCAGGACACATGCTTCTGAATTTTGTAGAAGCTGTACACCTGAGGCAGTCTTTTTGAGAAGACCAAAAAGCGGGGCATTACAATTATCCATTGTACTGGTAATAAAAGCATGCATTGGCGTCTTTGTATTGACCCAAGAGAGAATGGGGCAGATTCTGGCAATTTTCTTTAGGTGAAAAAAACAAAACTATTTTAGTAATGTTTTTAATGTGAGGGATAAAAGTCAGCTCAGAGTCAAAAATCATGCCCAGGTTCTTCAGTTGTAAAGGAGGATTAAAAAGTTAAAAGTTTCTTTCTCTCAGCCGAAGGACCTGGGATTAAGACTTCAGTTTTGTCTTGGTTGAGCTGCAGAGAGTTTTCTGCCATCCAGGATCTAATGTCTAAAATGCAGTTGAAAAATGCATCCATTGGCCATGTGTCATCAGAAGACATGGAGATATACAACTGTGTATCATCAGCATAACTGTGAAAGTTAACTCCATGTCTTCTGATGACAATGCCAAGAGGGAGCATATACAGGTTAAGAGCACTGGGCCTAAAATCAAACCCTTGGACTCTAACATTTGTAACATATATGATATGAAGAAATCCGAATTCAACTATGTGGAGCCATCATCACATTTGGAAAAAAGAATTAACAAAATTATTTGAACATAAAATGTGATTTTATGTCAGTGTGTCAGTGTGGGGGCTGGGTTAGATTTTCACTTACACTTCAGCCCATTTAGTGCATTAATCATGTTTTTTCTCCTGTTTGTGTGCTTCAGGATGTCACTAAAACCCCGATTGGTGAAGATCACGTGCGGGTTCTCACAGTGATTTCATACCTTGGTTGTGGTGTCTCCTCCATCTTTCTAGGAATCACTTTGCTTACATACCTTATTTTTGAGTAAGTGTAGTTACCAACACACTCCATCTTTAACTTTTGTGGTCTTAAACATCATGTAAGTGGAAAGTTATGTGGAAATTATTTATGACAAATTAAAAACTAGGCCACCAACTTTATTAGAAAGCAGTATTAGGGAAATGTATACAAATATGTTTCCATCCATGACAATTGTACATTTGTGGGCAAAAGTTCCAAATATTAAAAAATGGAAAAGTTGCTGCTTGAGTTTTTATAATAGCAATTTGCATATACTCCATAATGTTAGGAGCAGTGATCAGATGAATTGCATAGTCCTTCTTTGCCATGAAAATTCCACTGCATTTCATTGCTGTCATTAAAGGACACAGAGATCATTTCAGAGAGATCATTTCAGTAATCATCATGCTAACTCAGGTGAGAATGTTGACCAGCACAAGGCTGGAGATCATTATGTCAGGCTGATTGGGTTAGAATGGCAGATATGACATGTTAAAAGGAGGCTGATGCTTGAAATCAATGTTCTTCCATTGTTAACCATGGTGACCTGCAAAAGAAACGCGTGCAGCCATCATTGTGTTCCATTAAAATGGCTTCACAGGCAAGGATATTTTGGCTGCTAAGATTGCACCTAAATCAACAATTTATAGGATTATCAAGAACTTCAAAGAAAGAGGTTAAGTCTTGTTAAGAAGGCTTCAGGGCATCCAAGAAAGTCCAGTAAGCACCAGGATCATTTCCTAAAGAGGATTCAGATGCAGGATCGGAGTGCCACCAGTGCAGAGCTTGCTCAGGAATGGCAGCAGGCAGGTGTAAGCGAATCTGCAAGCACAGTGAGGCGAAGACTTTTGGAAGATGGCCTGGTGTCAAGAAAGGAAGCAAAGAAGCCACTTCTCTCCAAAAAAACATCAGGGACAGATTGATCTTTTGCAGAAAGTTTGGTGAATGGACTGCTGAGGACTGGGGCAAAGTCGTATTCTCCCATGAAGCCTCTTTCTGATTGTTTTGGGCATCTGGAAAAAGGCTTGTCCGGAGAAGAAAAGGTGACCGCTAGCATCAGTCCTGTGTCATGCCAACAGTAAAGCATCCTGAGCCCATTTATGTGTGGGGTTGCTTCTCATCCAAGGGAGTGGGCTCACTTACAATTTTGCCCAAAAACACAGCCATGAATAAAGAATGGTACCAAAAACCCTCCAACAGCAACTTCTTCCAACAATCCAATAACAGTTTGGTGAAGAACAAGGCATTTTCCAGCACGATGGAGCACCGTGCCATAAGGCAAAAGTGATAACTAAGTGGCTCGGGGAACAAAAAACTGCAAATACTGACTCATGAAATGTCATGTATTTGTCAATAAAAGCCTTTGAAACGTATGAAGTGCTTGTAATTATATTTCACTACATCACAGAAACAACTGAAACAAAGATCTAAAAGCAGTTTAGCTACAAACTTTGTGAAAACTAATATGTGTGTCATTCTCAAAACTCTTGGCCACAAATGTATGTAAAATATCTTAAAATAAGTTCATTTTTTACAGCAGCAGTATAATTTTACCAAAATCCAACCTTTAATTTGGGAAAATATTTAAAAGGGGAAAACCTTTGTGGAAATAATTGTTTTTTACTAAGTCATTTTCAGTCCTGTTGTTAGCACCTCCACTATTGATCATTTGTACAAGACTTTTTTCTTTTTTTTTTTCTTTTTATATAAAAAAAATAAGTTTTGCTTTTTAAAATTGAGGTTGATAATAGGTTGAGGCGGTGACATACAGAGAGGAATTTTAGGAGCATTCTTCCTTACACAGTTCTTCGACATCAACCTGTCTGCTAGGTTATCTCGTGATCATTCTTCTTCTCCACTTACATCAAAGCTTTTAATATTTAGGTGGAGGCAGATTTTTTGTCTGGTCAATCATTTTTGTTTTGATTTGCCCATGTGTTCTTAATCATTAGCCAACTAAAGGAATGCATTTTTTCTTTTTTGCAGTTTACCGGTAGCCAACAGATGTCTATTAACTAGTTGGTAGCTTCTAATGGTTGTTGTGGAGAAATGGTTAATCCAAAATTTGCCAAGAAGCTAATAAAATAGATTTTGTTTAATATCCCATTTATTCCACCTGGAAATATAACATATTTGTCAACATCTGTAGTTTATATTTTATGGAAAGAGTTATCAGCACAACCCACAGAGACTGTCAATGTGCTTCTCCTGCAGGAAACTGCGTCAGGACTATCCATCTAAGATACTCATCAACCTTTCCGCTGCACTGCTGGGTTTGACCGTGCTCTTTCTTGTCAACTCATGGCTGTCATCCTTCTCTAACTACGGATTGTGCATCACGGCAGCTGCTTTCCTCCACTATTTCCTCTTGGCCTCCTGCACCTGGATGGGCCTGGAAGCTGTTCATATGTACTTTGCACTGGTGAAGGTTTTTAACACCTATGTGCCCTCATACATATTGAAGTTCTGCATTGTTGGATGGGGTAAGAAAAAACCTTGCATAAACTTTTAATAAAAAATTGCAGAGTAAAATTAGTTGAACAGGCATGCCAGTAAGTTCTAGTTTATTCTCTTTTAGTTTTTCAACAAATATGCTTTGGTTGTTTTGATTTAATCAGATTTTTTGGGGTTAGGCTTGGACTTCTCCTAGACTAGGCAGAACTGTGAAAAATGTGGTATTCTGTTGATTGCCTTCTCACTCTCCCAGCTGCAACCACTTGCTCACGATCACTTCTTCAGGCTTCTTTGTCATTCTACATCTCCCTCAGTATATAAACTCTTCAGATTCTTATCTTGCTTGATTCTTCTGTTATTCCACCTGTCCTCATGTTGTCTGATTTCCTACTTGAACCTACTATTGCCTTCAAGTTTCCCATTACTTCGCTTCCGAGTTCTGTTTGTAAGTTACGTTGTTTTCATCATTGGTCAAACTTTAGATTTCCGTATTCGCTGCCTCTACCTGGTCTAGTTTTGGCCCAACTTCCTCACAACATGACATAAGACCTGTGCCTCCATTTCTTCAATAGACAATAAATTCCTGGATCCATCCTTGGATGATTATTCTATACTTATTCATCTTAACAAAGATTACCCATAGAAGCACTGTGGTACCACTGCTACTGCAGGAAACGGTATATATTACATCTCAGGTTAAATTAAAGCTTGTAGGTTATTTGCGCATAGACAGAAATGCAACTAATGTGCACTTTTTGCATAAAGTGCATTTATGAAGTTTCTATACCCATTTATCCGTAAATGGTGGTGGGGGAGGGACCTAGTTGCTATATGCAGTGGTCATGGGGCAAGAGGCAGGGTTCTCCCTCGACAGGTCCCCAGTCCATCACACGCCAGCACAGGAGCAAACAACTGTGATCAGACCGAAGGGCAATTCAGAGAAATCAGGGTTGGGTATTGGACGAGTATGGGAGTAGGTGGGTGTTGGCCTTGTGTTGGCCTGCAGGAGCATTGTTCTGGTCTTAACCCGGATTGGTATTTTGTGGGGGTTTTGGACTGGTGTGTGTATTGGATTCCTGCCTGGGCACAGGGGCCATCTATGCACGGGTGGTGCTGGGGGACTGACTGTGAGGTTGTTTCAGTCTCCCTGCAGGTGCTTTCCTCTATGTTAAGAACTTGGATGGATGTATGGGGGAGGGCTTAATAGTAGCTTGAATTGCGTGGATGGTACAGCTTTAGCCTCTGGGATGGCGTCAGGGGGGCTGCCTTGGTCTCCGCGGGGGGCTTGGTGGCTCTGCAACCATGGGCCCCAGGTTGAACGTGTCATTGCCTTCCTCCCTTGGTTGGTCTTGGCAAACAGAGGTGCCTGTTGGAGTCAGCGGAGGAGCTGGCTCACTGGGACGGCATTTTGTCCCCCAGTCCTTTCCTCCCCATCACCGGACACCCGCTCCATCACTTTACTACTCATGTAGGGCAGGCATTTGGTTAGGTAGTGGCTGTCTGGTTGCTCTATGGAGATCGGGTCCAGGGTCTCTGCTTTGTCTGCCTGTTCTGTATGTTCCTTGCTTGGTCGGTCCTTTGGATTAGCCTGGGGTTACTTGCCACCCGCTGTGGCTATTGGTGTGGCACCCTGGCGGAGGGAGGGGTATCGGGATATTGGCTATGGGAATTGACATGAGGTGGCGCCAGCACATGTAGGCCATCAACTGGCTGCAGCCCCTGCTGCATGGTGACAGCAACTGGGGACTCCCATCAGCCAGTCCCTGGTGGGTCCTTGCTGGGGGGTGGGGCACCCTCTGATCTTGGGTCTCCGGATGCATGTCCAGATCCGCCCTGGCATAGCTGTCTGCCTGTAGAGCCCATGGGGTTTTTGCTGCGAATTGCAGGGTCCCAGAATTGTAGGAACTGGATGTTCCCCACAGGCTTTGATCTGCCCTATCATGTGGAGTACTACAGCAATAGCTGTAGTGCTCCACTGGTGAAAGTAAATGAGTTGGGCTACTTGGTACTCAGACATCAATTCTGAGAGTCACACTGCCAAATAGGACAGATTAATAAATAAAAAACATACATAAAAAAGGATGTTGTGACATTTTTCCTACAGTTGAATTCATTTTTAAAAAGAACTATCATGTTTTAATCGAGTCCCAAAGTGGAGAAATCTCACAACGCTGGCTCAGTTGTCTCTGTGAATACAAGCTCTCCAAGCATTTTTTCTGGGTGGATGATGTCGCAGCTGTAAATAGGCTTGGCGCCGTATGGTATTGTAGTCCTAAAAAAGTCAATACTGACCTTATTACGAATCAAAGAATATGATTTACTGCCCCTCTATCAGCAAAAAATTTATCCGGAGAACCACAACCACCATATGCCTTTGAATAAACCTCTTTGAAGCTAGATTTGTCATGTTTGACACTAGGTTGACTGCACATGCTCAGTGTTTATTTCTTTGTTTCTTTGGCAGAGTAAAAGCACCACCACTGGGGCCAGAATATGTACTAAATAAGTTTCAGCAGCTTTTGTGGCACCAGTTTTCCACATTTTCTTTTAATTTTATTGCGGTGCTGTTTTTACAGACTCCATTTTTGAATCTATACCTGTTTTGTCTCAGTGTAAACAGGGCCTTAATCAGGACCGTCTTGCTGCATGGCAACTGTGCTACTAACAGCGTCATTGTAAACAGAGTCAACATGATCACTACAGTGCAGCTCTAATCATATCACAAGATGTCAAAAAACAGAAAGGGCAATAATATCTATTGCTTTTCATTTCAAATTAAACATGTCCACTGATGGGGAAATTTTGGCTTTTACAAGCTACCCTGAGCTCACATTCACTATTTGCTGCACACATAAATTTGTAGTAAACAGCAGTTTCTTTGCACTTATGTTTCTGTTCAAATACCCTGAAAACATAGTACTTTACAAATTCTATATGAAATCATTGTTTAGTTTTGAGTATATTGCTAACATTTAGTGTTGCTAATAAGAATTAGCCTAATCTGTTAAAAATATCACAAGCAAATCCCAATGTCTCCATGACTGAGTAGAGCTAGAGCAAACTCTGTCTGAGCAAGATCCAGATTCAAACTTCTGAAGAAAATCAAACACATGAGCTGAAAAACCAACAAAATGTACAAATTGTATTCAACACTGATCAGGCTAGTTTAGCATTAGTAGCATAGATTAGCATTAGTAGATATTTTCAAAGACTGATGCTCACTTTCACAAACAGATGTTGGCTAAGTACCTTTAGTGCCACTATTGCACTTAGCTACAAGTCTATATATCTATACAAGACTATTATCACAATTAACTGAATATTTTTTGAATATTCTGAATTTTAGAGGGAAATTATGAGATTTTTTAAAGATATCTGAGCACAAATTATAAACTTCTGCACAAATTAAAACAATCTGTTTCTTTGTTATTGTTTCATAATAAGATACCTTTTTGCCATAATAGTTGTATAAAGAAAAGATATGTGAGGAGAATAATTTGAATCTTTTGTGCCCCACAGGTATTCCTTTGCTAATAGTTAGCCTTGTGCTCGCCATAGATAAAGATGCTTATGGAAGCTCTGTACCTGAACTAGCAGGAGTGGCCCTTCAGTCACCTGAACAGTTGTAAGTACAGGCAGCAAGTGGCTATCACAATGCATGGTCTTGATATTTATTTAATAATGCAAAACTCAAAATGATTATTTCTCTCTCCATCTTCACCCAAAAGCTGTTGGCTGCAGAGTAAAGCTGTCTACTATGTCACAGTGGTGGGATTTATTCTCCTTGTGTTCTTGGGCAACGTGACTGTGTTTGTTGTGGTATTGACCCAGATCAGACAAATGAGGACCAACAAACCGTCCGCCAAGAGCCGGACCTTTTTTCAGGACTTCAGAGCAGTTGTCGGCCTCACTGTTCTGTTGGGCCTAACCTGGTCGATGGGCTTCTTTTCATTTGGGCCAGGACGAGTGGTCATGGTGTACATGTTTACAATCTGCAATTCTTTTCAAGGTAAATAGTTTGATGGATTTTACGGCATGTGGCAATGTTGTTTTTTGTTTTTGTTTTAAAAGGTGCAAAGTGATATGTTGTTTTCTGCTTTTTTTTTTACCCCCGTCCAGGGTTTTTTGTTTTTGTTTTCTATTGCTTGATGAAGGAAAATGTGAGGAAACAGTGGAGAGCCTATTTATGCTGTGGACGTTTCAGGGTCAATGAAAACTCAGGTATTTTGTTTCTATGTTGCATTTAATGCCCACAACAATCGTGTGTTTTTACTTTGAATGATTATTCTCCTTTATTCTTGCTTAGACTGGAGCCGCTCTGTAACAGTTCCTGGTCGTGACAAAAAGGGCAATCTTGTCAACTCTGACTCGCTCCCCTCTGACAACACCTCCTCCATTAAGTCACTGACTCCTCCTCGCAATCCACAAAACACTCACACCGCTAGATGGCAGGAGTGAGCCTCTGAATGAGAAAAGATCTTTCGATCAGTCCCACATTAGGCTAAGTCATTTTGTAATGAACAGGGAGAGGTCACAAAAAGCACATTTTGTGGTGTTACTCAGGGTTTTGTTTAATATGAACTTTTCACCTTAAAGTATTGTCAAAATTAGCAGTAAATGTTGAAATTAACTCAGTTTATTTAGTAAATCATTTCAAATGAGCTGGAAATCTCTAAAGTAGATTGACAACACTAACAGTCTAAAATATACAGTGGACTTTTAACAATTTCAACAGTTTATATTTTGGTACATCCGTCCGCTTCGTTACAGATCTTACAGAAATTCTTGTTAATTTTTTTTTACCTCTTTTTGTTTTCACTACAGAAATGCTTAACGGTATCCCTGATTTAAATTTTGAACTAAACTGTTTATTCTAATATTTTTTTCAGTAGTAAAAAAATTGGGGGAATTTAATGTCAATACATATTATGGTTGAATTTAAGACATAAACTTTATAAGATGTGTTTTTAATATTTTATTATTGAAATTTTAAAAATGCGATAATGGATAATTTTTTGTTTCACTGGTGGTCTTTATTTTAAAACACATTTTGTGGCAAAGATATAACATAACTTTGAAATGCAAATACCGACCAAGAAGGATGTACTGGGCGCAACCTCACGTCGATGACTCATCGCAATCAGCTGGGATTCCTTACAAAGAAAACTTAACTGATTGGATTTTTTGTTTAATTGTATTGACATGACTTTGGTTGTAAAGTGCCTTGAGATGACATTTGTTGTGAATTGGCGCTATATAAATAAAAGTGAATTGAATATAATTGAATACTGATTTTAATTTTTCAGACACACAAATAGATTATGAACTCATAAATACATAAATATGAGCTTTTTTTCTGTTTCTCCAGGTTTTACTTGGTTTTTATTTAAAATTTTGCTGTTTTGAGAGGGACTTTGCTTTTATTTATTTTATGTTTTCAGTTTCAGGATTTTATTTATCCCTTTAGAAAGGTAAAAAAAAGATAAATGTCATCAAATCAACATTAACATTAACATTGCCATTCAGAAATATTGTGAAATGTTCATATTTTATCATTTAAAAATAAAAATGTGAAACATCTGGTTTATATTTTTGTTTACCCCCTCCACTAGGGTATCTCTAACTAAAAACGTATGTAATTGCACCAAATTATAGTCCTATGTCAAATTTGATGAGACTGACAAGTAGGTTTCAAACTTTTTATGGGTTATTTGATCTTTTTTACAGTAATTTACCCTGTGAAGCACTTTAAATCATCCAGCGTGATTGTTGCCACACACAAAAACTGCCCAACACAACACAAGGATACACTGTATAGCTTCAATACGCACCTGGAGCTACAGTAGGTTGGTTTAGATCAAAGCACATTTTGAGTGTTAGAATGGCCAAGCCCATACCAAGAACCAGATGAGAGAATCTATGGTATAAAAATGGATGTTCAAAGATGCTTTCAGTCTGAGGTAAGTGTTTTGAGTGTTGACTTAAGGCTTCTAAATAAAATGCAAGGATCGCTTTTCAGATTTTTGGTTCAAACAAACTATGCAATATACAGTATTCTTTTCACCTTGCTATTGTGCTTTACTATGTGTTAATCAACACCTGCCACATAAAATCCCAATATATTACATGGAAGTCTGTTACTTGACAATGTGCAATGCTTTGTATTGCCTTATGGAAGTATTTGTGAAATTGTTCATGTTTAATCAAAAATAAAAATGTGAAAAACTGGTTTGTATCTTCGCTTACCCTTTCAGCTAAGGTATCCCTAAATAAAACTCTATGCATCTAACTCTACCAAATCTTAGTCCTATGTCTAATATGGCGAGATTAGAGAGTAAGCTTCAGTTTCTGTGGGTTATTTTGTCTTTGCAGGTATTTTTTCCTGTAAAGCACTTTAACAATCATCCAATGTGTGATTGGTGCTAAACAAAAACACCTGCTTCATTCACCACCAGTATCCATAGGTTCAACATGCACCTTGAGCTACAGTAGGTTGATTTAGATCAGCAGTGTCAAACCAATTTCCATTTTGGGCCACATTAAGCTGATGAATATCCTTAAAGGGCCGGTTGTGGCAGAAACCATTGATAAAACTATAGCAAACCGTTAAAATCAGCCTCCGCATTCCAAAAGTACGCCTTAAAATGTAACAATACTGAACATCTTTACATAATTATGTGATTTAGGACTGTACAAATAAACACATTTTATTTTACTGATAATTCTGTATTAGGGTGCAAAAAAATAGAACGTATTTTTTCTATCAATAGGTTCCTCTAGAGGTTAGAGGGCCACATAAATGGTCATGGAGGGCCGGATTTCGCACGGCCCTCCATGACCATTGAGTTTCACACGTGTGGTTTAGATCAAAGCACATTTGAGTATTAGAATGGCCAAGTCCAGACCGACAACCAACTGAGAAACTGTGGTATGAAAACTGATGTTCAAAGATGTCAACCTCAGAACATTTGATACTCAAAAAGACAAAATCTGTACCTCCGCTAATTGTTTAAATCAATATATATGAAGTTCTAATTCAACTCCAACCCCAGCAGAGGTGTTCTTAAACTGTGTAAACCTTTCTGCCGTTTTGAACCAGGAATGTTTTGATTGAGTTGTGGTTCAACCTCCTGAGAAACCTGCCGGATAACATTCTGATCATAGCTGTCACCCTCCCCAGCTAAATCATCCTGTAAGTTTGCAGGCATTGAAAACGATCTCTTTGTGGGAAAGACGGTGAAAGCAACAGCAGCTAATCTAAGCGAATCTATGCTCTTTTTTTGTGGCAATTTTCTTGTGGGTTCTGCTGCTTTTTATTTTGATCAACCAGTCAATGCAAGCTTGTGCTCCCTGTTCAACGTTGTTTATTCATCAGGACGGGTAAGAAAAGTATGTTTCATAAGACTAACAGATAATGGTTGATTTGATACAAATAAAGTAGGTCAGAGGTCAGATAATTTGAAGAAAGTCAACAGCATGTTGGGAGTTATTGAAGTAGGAGAAGGAACAGACTAGTTGACTTTTTTACTAATAAAACCAAATATGTGCTCAAACTCCTCCATTTTATCCATGGTGAGCTAAAAATGTGTTTAAAAGGCTTCCTTAAATGCAAATTGTTTTTGGAAAACGTAAAACTCTTACTAAAAATGTTTAGGTCTAAGAAATATAATAACCTAACACCACAAACTACAAACCATCTACAGAAACTCAACGTACTTCTCTAGTCAGCTACAGAACAGCCCTGATGCAACTGTTAAGCTCAAAACTAGTCATACACAGAGGAAATTTAAATTTAAGTTTGACTGACGTTTTCTGTGACTGAAAGTAATATAAACATTATGGCCAGGGTCTCAATTTGATAATGGAGAATCTGGAGGGGATCTAGAAATTAAAGTATTGGTGAGGAGATCCTGCAAAAAGTTTATCATGTTTGTAAGAACATTTTGATTGCAGTAATTATAATTTTTGATACTTGTTTTTTTATATCAAACAGGAATTAAAACTGAAAATGTTATCGGGTTTTTTAAACGACTATACATCATCTTTTGACTGACGGTTGTGAAATGTTCATACAGAAACCAACTTCTTAGTTAAATAACACAACTTTAAATCAAAAATAAGTTGCCAGCTGTGAACAGGATTCTTTAATATGAATAAACAGAACACACAACAGCTTAAGAGTTGAAAAGTTTATTTTAGCGCAAAACCAAGCCAAAAGCTGTTTTGGATTGCACTCAAGAGATATTTTTTAAAATCAGATATACAAGATAAACATGTCATCATTCTTACTGCAAAAAAACAAACAGACATAAAAAACATTACTGATTTATCTTAACCTGGTGACTTAAGCTGTTGCATTGCAATGTTTCATGGTGTGGGACTGCAACAGTTGGAGTTGTAAGTTGTTTTGTAATTTGAGAGATCCTTTCAGAAATTATAATAAACGAATAATTGCACTTAATGAAACAATAAAAGAGTAGAGTAAAAGAAATGTGAAAAGCTCTTTTCTGATGCTTCTGAACTTCGTTTTCAGTTGCAGGTGACCCATGGAGGAAAGAGCAGACAGCCCGATAGCAGTAAAAGTGGAAGGAAATTCTCACAGCGTCATCCTGACATACTTCCAGGGGGACATTAACAGCATGGTGGACGAACACTTCTCGCGAGCCCTCGGCAAAATCAGCAAGGTTTATGAGCCAGATGAAAGGTCAAAGAAAATCCGCAAAACTGTGAAAATGGGTAAGCACGTAAAATAATTACCCTGCTTAACTTGAAATCAAACATGACAGCAATGTATTTTCATTCTCAGAGCATTATTTCTTTCTCCGCCCCATAGAGAGCACAGGAAACTGTCAGGCGAGCGTGTCTGTACCTTACTCTGAGTCCCAGGTCCCCCCTCTTACGGGACACATCTTGGCCCTTAGCCCCGCAGAGGAGACCCCAGGCTCTTGGAATGCATACAGATCAAGAGAAGGTCCGTCGCTGTCAACCATCATGTGCTCCCTGTCATCAGATGGGCTGAGTCTTACTGGACAGCAGTACTCCACATCCCTGCTCAACCTGCTGCATGGTGACCGGGGAGAGATGGGGACCAGCATTGCCACAAGCTCCAAGCCGGACCCACTTCCAAGCTGGGCAGTGCCCCCGGCGTTCAGGGAGTCTGTAGACCCTCAACTAGGCTTTGAACCTGGTAATTCTTAATTTCATCTAGAGCTGATTGATGTGCCATCAAAAATGTTTAAAACCGTCAAGATGGATTGAGTTTGGAGGCACTTGTTACTCTGCACCTGTAGGAGCTGTTTAACTCTTCCTGATAATCATTTCCTCTTTTTCAGGCCGACATGTGGAAAAGAAGGACTTGTACTGGTACTGAGGTGACAGCAGGGAGAACAGAATGAACAAAAGACAGTTTTAGACACTCTGGCTTCTTTCTGTTCTTTTCAGCAGAGCAGCATTCTGATTTCCTGACGATGTTCTCTCCCTATTCTTCGCTTAGATGATCTCAGCACCTGAGCGCGCACTGGGACAGCCTCTACTGAAGGAAATGCTCACTGACAAACCAGTTCTTCGACTTTTGTCATTCCTCTTTAAAGTCTCTAAGCAGTGTGTCTGTTTTCACACGTTTCGAGGTGAAGTTTGATAAAGTGCACTTTCTTAATTGGTTTTACATCAGTCAACAGACCAGTGTTATGTCTGAAAACTGTGAGCCTCTTACCTGTAAATATTCATGTAGCTAAAACCTGATCTACCTACAGTTCACCTGGTTGAGTTTTTTGGAAGATACTCAAACAGGGAGGGAAAATTGTGTTTTGTTGATAAAAAAATTATCACTTGTGGTTTTATATATTGTTAATAATCAAATGTAGCCAACAATTATTCAACACTGCTTACAGCTATCCATTGAGTTTGCCTTTGAGTTAAACAGTGTGTTTGTGACCCCTGTTGGCGGGTTTGAAACAAGTCTTTATGATGAACAGTATCTAGAAACATCAAAGTGGTGAATATTAGATCAGATTTTTTTTTTTTTACCTTTACTGGGATTTTTTAATTTACACATTAAGTGTTCTTTATTTGGATGAATAGACATTAACTGAGCTTTGCATGTTCAGTATTATTTGCTTCATAACCATAGATGTGTGTAAAGAAATAGTTTCTGTGCTTCTGTATGAATTTACAGAAACTTTTTTTTCCTTACTCAGACTAGCATTTTCCTTTTTTAGGTCAATTAGGATAACTCAAATTATTTGTATTAGCTATATGCAAGAATTATGAGAATAATAATTTTCTCTTTTCTTTCTTCTTTCTCCAAAGTCAGAAGTTTACGTATAATTTCCTTTGCATCAGTAGAATGGAATTTTAAACTATACAACTTAGGTTAAATGTTTTGTTACCTTTTTACAGAGGATCATTCTCCTTTTGGAAGACCCGTTTTGCCTTGCTATCAACTTCCTTATTGATGTCTTGAGATCTTGCAAGACTATTTTTTAATTATGTTTCAATATGTCATCCATTTTATTTTCTAAAGTGTACCTGTGTCTGTTCAGCCTCATGCTTTTCCCACCAAAGGTGTATGGCCATACACTTAAATTTAAGTTGATTAAAATCACAGGATCTCTATTCAAAATGAAAGTCATTGGCCTTGAATGTTCAAACTGGGTGGCTTCTTAGTCACGGGAATTGTTTCACTGCAGATAATGAAGTTTCCCTTTCCAAGCTTCAGTCTGTAATGTCATGTCATTTGCTTTTGGTCTCGTTATATGTGAGATTTTTTTGGCAAAACATGTCTCTGGCACATTATTGTTAATGATGAATCAGAAAATGTTAAAATGTACATAATTAAAACTGACTTAAAACAGGACAAGTTAAGACAGAATTTATTTCTGACAATAAGAAAAATGTTTTATTAAAACCAGATATTAAGTGATTATCTGGTTTTAACTATATGAAAAGGCTGGATTTATTTATAACTTTTTATTTTCCATTTTGCCCCTGCAGTGATGATCAGTTTATGATCAGTTATAGTTGGTAACATAAGTAGATCTATTACTTTTACATTTTACACACATAGACATGTTGTTGGTAAAAAATATATTAATTCACGTAAGTATTTTTAAATGTATTTATAGGATACAAGTGCTTTCAATGTGTAGAAATTATAGTCTGTATTATATAGCTCTGTCAGCTTTACTAATGTTGGGCATTAAATGTTGGTTTCTTTTAAATAAACAGTTTAAAAAGTTGCAAAATTCACACAGTCTAAAAGTATGTTTTGTTTTTTGCTATAAAATCTTTATATTCAAAGAATGTGATGAAATAAAAAGAGATGAAAAAGTGGTGTAATATCATTGCTTAAAATCGTATTACTTTGTTTAGCTTTGATCGTTTAATCTTTAATTAAATTCTTCCAATCATTAACGTTTTGTTTTAGGTCACTCAGAAATACCTTTTTTTTTCCATTTGCTAAATTCCGAAAGATTTTGTCTGAGATTTCTTTATTAAAGTGATTGCACACTAATAAGTTTTCATACAGAATGATTACTTTCCATTTAAACAGTGAGGAAAAGCCTAGATAATGATTTCAGGGCCTCAGAAATTTCCAATAGGTTAATGTGCACATTTGAGTTAATTAGAGGCACACTTATGGATGCATTTTCCTCAAACACACTGCTGCTTTGTTTGACATGTTGGTAAAGTAAAAAGGAAATCAAATATCAGAAAAGAGTTGTGGAGCTGCACAAGTATAGTTTCTCCATGGGAACAAATTCCAGATGCTTTAAGGTGCCACATTTATCTGTTCAAACAATTATCCACAAGTATAGACATGATGGGAATGTCCAACCATCCCACTCAGAAAGGAGATGGGTTCTGTGTCCAAGAGAGGAACTGGTTCGAAATATGGACCATCCTCTCACATGAAGTATAGGGTTGGCAGCATAGTGTTGTGGGGCTCACTTCCTGCAAGGTCTTATGAAGAAAATGATCCCTTCAGTATGATACTGTCACTACCATGTTTTACTTTTTGAGGTTTGGTATTTTGGGTGATGTGCAGAGTAATTTTACACCGCACAGACCATTCTGCATTTAAGTTAAAATAAAATTAGGTAATCAGCCCACCTTTTTCCTTATGTTAGCTATATACCATACATAGCTTGTAGCTAGCTCCAACAGGGCTTCTTTTGTTGGAAAAAATGTATTAAAAAAATGATGAGTAAGATTCCTACATTTCATGGAGGTTTAATAGGACTTGTTTGTACAAACAAGGGGGAACAGTATCTCACAGTATCGTCAGGATCCATGTAACAGCTGACCTGCTCTCAACAACTAAGAAAGCCTTTTTATAGATTTAGTCAACCTTAGTACTATCGCTATCGTATCTGTAGACATTTATTCTCAGTGGAGTTGGTAGACTATCAGGCGTCTTCGTCTGATAGGACAGGCTCAGTCTTAGGACACGTCAGGAGTGTTCAGTGGTCCGAGGGTCGTTTCCATGGCAATACAGGAGTAGGAATCCTAATATCAGTTCACTTGACCTAACCTAGTATTATACAGTGTCACACAATCAGACAATCACTATATCATGAGCACACAGGTCTCTCAGTATGTAAGAATACACAGAAAAGATAATTCTTAATATAAATTTCTCAATATAAATGTTCCCATAACACCTTCTTTTAGGCATTGTGTTAGCAACAGCTTTCCACACCATACCATACCAGTTAATTTTTAAAGTGCAGACATAGCTGTCAACCAAAGTGCTGTGCAGAAGGTAATATATATATATATATATATATATATATATATATATATATATATGTGTGTGTGTGTGTGGGTATGGGGGGGTGCGTGTGTGTGCGTGTGTGTGTGAAAAGAGAACACATTAAAAGAAACGCAGAATAAAATGCAGCGCAAATAATCACAAAAGAAGAAACACCTCAATGACCCATAAAATGGACAACACCGCTGGGTAAAACTGATGGTGTTAAAACAAGCTAAAAGCTAACATAAAGACCATAAAGGGTGCACAACAAAACGTCCCTTCTGAGCAGTGGGTATCTGCAGCCCCTCCTTGTTAGGATTGTTATGTGTCCGTGTTTTGTGCTTCAGTTATTTTTACCTCTTTTCTTTATTCAGTTTACCTTATCATTTTAGTTTATTTCTTGGTGTTAGTTCTGTTATGTTTTACTTTGGGAAAATCTGAAAACCTTGAGGTTTCAGTCTGCCAAACCTTATTTGTATATATACAGAGTAATGCAAAGTGCTTTACATGTGGACATCATTGAAAAAAACTAGAAACGATTGAATCACATCAACGCACATAAGAATAAACAATACAATAAACAATAGAATAAACAATAGACACATGAGAATAAACAAATAGATAAAACAGTTCTACAAGTTGATGGACTGAGGAATTGTGTATGTGTAGTTCATTGAGATAAATATTAAAATTTACAAAGAATAGTAAAATTCAAAAATAAAAAAATGTAAATTGTAAAAATATAAAGATATACGTATACAAAACATGTGTGTATATGTTTGTCATGTGAATAGATGTGTTGAAAAAAAAAAGTAAAATGTTATTATTGGCTTTAAGGACAGTAACCTGATATATTCAGTTCAGTATGTGCGACTTATGACAAACCATCCATCAACAAAACATATTTATATGCCTTCATAGAAAAACGTTTTTGGGTTATTTATATATTTTTTCTTTTTTTTCGATTAATCCACTCCACTTTAATGTCATTTATCCCAGTCTTTCTACAAACTGTGCTATTCTTGATTAGCACCAAAAACATCAGAGCTATGCTTATAATATGTCACATCACAATTGTTGATAATACAGTAATTGCCATTCTTAAACTATTGCCAATTCATGTGCTTGCCACTGATAACTTAGTGCTTAGTAAATTGTTGTGTTAACATACAAAATCTTAATAACATCCAGAACAGAACTATTGTGACATTCAGAAATCCTAAAAAAACTAAACTGGTAAGTATAGTTAAAAAGGGAAATGAAGGAAACCTCTGACGTCTAAATGGTTAAACATTTATAATTTGATTACTAATAAGAACAAGCCTGACTTTACCAAACTGGTAAAAAAGGAAAATTATACACAAATCTATAATAGCCATAATGAAGATCTCAAACATGTCCTAAATATAGCATTGTAATGTTTATATCTACCATTTACAGTATCAGCCAATCTTACGGTCTTATTGTCAGCTCACTAGCAGTTTTTTTTCCACACATACTTAGAGTTTTCATTATCCACATTTCACTGTCGAAGGGCTATTCATAGTCACAGATGGAGGAGTAGCTCTCCCAACAAGATGAGCCTGGATCATTGATGGTGCTGTGTTATTATTAGCTTCTTTCCATCTGGGTGCTGTAATACTCACAGATGGGGTGCAAAATGGGCACTCTGGGCAATGTTCCTAGAGTCTTATGGTCCCCAAGCCGGGTGTGGTTTTGAGGGTAAAGGGCTCTTTGGCTGTCTGTGGTTGTGGGTCTCATAACCAGCCCAAGACATTAAGCAAAGCCATGTATTTAAAATTGCGTATTGGCAGTGCAGGGAAATGTTGAATTTGGAACAAAATGGCTATAGAGTCACATTCAGCTGCCGTAGTAGACACTCTACAAATGTTATAGCCTCAGGAAATAACAGCAGATTGAAGCAACATTTAATGTTTAGGTTGCCATTTCTATTGGCTTTTAAATCTGGTAGTACAAATCTATCCTAATTAAACCATATTTTGCTGGTGACTTAGATTAATATCTTTTCAAACGACTATTATAAAAGGCTTAACAGTTACCGCATTGTTTATGTCAAGTGTAATTTGGTTTGATGTGCAGAAAAAAAGGTATTTATGTTTTGCAAGTACCAACTTATATACACTCTTCAGCCCCATTTTGTTGTCCTTGTCACATTCAGACCAGCTAAGGTTTATCTCTCAGCAGACCTATATCTGCAGTGTCAATTCATGTCTTTAGAGAGCTCAGTAATTTACCAGTAGTGTTTACCAGTGTGTCAGAATATTTTGTCAAGTGATCTAAACAAAGAGGGAACAACGAGAATGCCCACTACAAAGGCTTCAAAGGGACTTAAAGCACTTCTATTTGGTCAATGAAAAAAGTTGTTTAAATCAAGACTACCCACTTGTGACGGTCCATGACTGAGAAGAGAGGGTTATGTAAACACGACACAAATGAAAAGAAGAATAGAGTTGTATGAAGTTTCAATCCATCTGAGATTTATTCATAAAAGTTGGAAACATTTATTCTCTGTACCTGATACATACTTGCAGATCAAATACCAAAAAATATTTTTTTCCAAACATCCAAGCTTTTTTTGTTGACACCAGACACCTAAACCCCAGGAAGGAAGAACCACTGGACATGAAGAGGCAAAATTCTGTGTTACTCGGCTAATTGGAAGTTGCATTAAAATAAATGTTCCAGAGCATACTTATAACCCATTCCTGGCTTAGATCAAATAAGAAGAGGGATCAAAATAAAGTGGAGATCTATGGATTATAATTTTCCCAAAAATCTAATAAACACTATCTTAATCTACTAATGATAACATTTTGTTTAATTTACATACCATTCGTTTAGTTTTAGTTTTTAGTCGGTGGTTTGTTCTCTGTCGTTTATCCTCATGTTTGCTGTTAGCCTGATTTCTTATTTCTTTCTTATTAAATATAAAACAAATTTGGATCAATGATACAACTTATGCTTGAATTTGATAAACAGCTTATGGTATTTTTGTGATCTTCAGATGATTTGTGCTTATCTCTACTTGGAGAAAAAAAATCATAGAAGTCTGAAATAAACTGCAGAAGGCTGTTCCACAAAACAAACAAAAAGAATAAAACATAAAATCGAGGCTCATTTTAAATTACTTCATTTGAATCGAATGAAGCTCAGGTGGATTCAATACCCGCTGATTCAAGCAAGGCTCATGCTACATTAAAGTCAGGGCTGTTTCAATTGATGCTAGATAACTGAGAACGGAAAGAAAGGAGAGAGTTTTTTTGGGGCCCATTTTACCTCAAAAGTGATATATTTCTAATTATTAAAAGGTATTGTGGAGGTTCTTTTTCATCCAGGTGGATCATCTACACTATTGGTCCTCCTAATTGCCAATCGTCCTGAGAGTCTCCATGCATATGTGCACTAAAACATGAGAAAGGGAGAAGAGAGAAAAAAGACTAAAGTGGTTTTAGGAGATTCTTTCCAAAGATGGAGTGTGCTGACAGCACAGGTCGGGGTTCCCTATCTCCAAGTTTCTACTCGGCAGGTAGGCTAAAGTTTGGAGTTACTTTCATAGGAGTTCGCAAAGGTATTGATTTATTTTCTGTGACGTGTGAAAATGTTGCCTTAACCGAAACAGCTGCCTTCAGAGGCGAGCCTTTGGCTGCTTTGCATCCGCTCCATGAGCGCAGCTCTAGGGGAGAAGTTGGAGGGAATGTCCTCTTCGACGAAACAGATGTGTGTCGAATAGCCAAATAACTTCACCGTGGTACATTTGGCATGTTATTTAGGCAAATTATGATGAGCTTGTATTGGTTAGTAGTTTGCCTGGTCCTTTGGTCTCACAATAAGCAAATACTACTGGTTTCCTGATTTGTAACTAGGACAGTTAGTTTGGATGTGCCGTCACTTCCTAGATCTTAATCTGAAGTTTTTAAAGCAAGTGAAACAGAGGCACATAACATGAATACAAACCACAATCAACATGTACAGGTAATACCTACTGCTCCAGAGTTTTTGTTATGTCATCTTTGGTATGGTAATTTGTCATTTGTGAGTAGGGGAACATTTCAGAAGGAATTTTATTTATCATTGCCATTTAAACTATGTAATTAACAAGCATAGTTAGAAAGACAGTGTGTCCTGGTAAGTCTCATTCTAATGCCCTTTAGGACACTTTAGAAACAATCTAGCCAAAAACCCTAATTCACTGGATGTACAATAGTTATCTTTTATGGCATTTCCTTGGTATTTAGCAGAGAAATTTCAATTTACACAGTCCATTATTAATGTTTCTTCCCTTTTTATCACGTTCTTCATTATCAGCCAATCCTTTGACTAAAGAGCTCTCTGTTACTACTTTGGCTAAGACATTTTTTAATTTATGTGAAACTCTATTAAGGTATTTACAGTGAAATACAATCTTGATTAATTTATTTTTAATCATTTTTGTTTTGAATGTATCTATATTTGTAAACCTTTACTTTGATGTTGAGTCTACGATAGACTGGCCACTGTTTGTTTGGTGAGAATCCTTTTCTCAGCTTTTGATAAATCTGAAATTGCTTGATGACCATTCCTAGATTCAAGATTGAGTGATTACTCATCCAATATTTTCATAATTACTCAGTATAAGAAATAAGTAATCAATGAACTTGTGTATAGCTTATGCACCAAAAGTCATCAGCAAAATGTAATCTTTAACAACTGTGCAGGTAAATCAACTGCTTGATCAAAAACAGCTGATTACTATGGTGCCTTGAAAATATATTCATGTCCATAGGACTTTTTCGCATTTTGAATGTCAAAACTACAAACTTCAGTCTATTTTACGGAAATGTTAGGTGGTACACAATCACAAGGTAGAGGATAAATGCCATGGGGAAGGAAAAGCAAACATTTTCAATAATTTGAATAATAATATGAAATAAGGCTGTGATGGACTGGCGACCTGTCTAGGGTTTATCCCGCCTCTCGCCCGATGATTGCTTGAGCACCATCACCAGCCCCCTGCAACCCGTCATGGATAAGAGGGATGTATGTATGGATGGATGGATGGCATAAGTTTTGTTAAATATATCTGGAGAACAATCACATTTTGATAAGCTTAGATTATACAATGATTGTTTAATGCTTTATAATACTATACATATTTTATATGGTTAAAACAAAAAAGAAATGCCAACTCTCATAGAGCATTTCATTGTCCTGTTGCAAAAGTGACTGTGTGGTGTAAACTGAAAGAGATTCTCATTAAATGAGGTGTAAAGGAGCAGCAGCAGCAGCCAATCTTTGTCTCTCCAGGAGGTAGACATGGAGATAGCAGCCATATATACGATATTCCTTCCTATTCACATGCTTTAATAACACCCCGGCTGCTGTTGAGTTGTTATTTGAAAGCAAAGGCTAAAGCAATCTGTTTTAAATGATTACTACAAATTTAGCTTGTAGATTTTCTCAGTCAGTTCACTCAAGTGAACTTAGAATTTTGAGATCTAATGAGTTTGCTTTGACTCTGTTTCGGATTTGATGTATAGAGGATTCATGGACAAGAGGCAGCAAACTCAAGTAACTGAAACAAGCAAAAAAACAAAAAACCCGGGAGGGGAGGGGATCCCAATCTAACATATTCATGTAACATAATTCTAGTGGGCAGTTTGGAGATGAAAGGACAGACTGGCAGAGCACCAGAAAGTGACCTGAAAGTTCCAAGACACAAAAAACCCTCCAAAGGTGACCTGGATGTTTAATGGTCCACTAATGAAACTAGAATGGCATCATTGAGGAAGCAGTCTCCCCTAACAAGGCTCAATAGGGAAACAAAGACAAAAGAGCTACTAATTACATTTCAGCCATAATTTTTAAAAGAGAACAAAAATACTCCTGGGCTATTGTTTCATTAGTGTTTACTCTGCAGGTATTTTTAAACTTCTGAAAAGAAAACCTACTCTTTAGCAACTCAGACACTTCAACTGTCCAGTCATAAAGTATGCACTGGAACGAGACCATTTGCAGGATTTGTCTAATTTAAGAATAAGAATTACAGCGAAATTTCACTCAACAGAAACTAGGATTGTCCATGTACTTTTCCATCACTCAGGAAAATACAACATGACAACCTGGTCAAAATGTAATGGTCTGAAAATTGCTGTGAATTGAATCTGCTTCGTGCAGCTAAACACAGGAGCAGTCTAGCACAGCAAGATAAAGAAGAAATGCACACCTTAGCAAAAATCCTGCAACAAAGTTTGGATTTCTAATGTGGAGCACCAGGAGTAAATGGCTCCACTTTAACTTTGAAATTGAAAGTTTATTTTGAACATTCAATGACCTACATCTGCTGTGAAAAAGCCCCCACCAAAAGGACCAGTGGAACTGTGACAAGGCAATTTTGGTGCACATAAGCATATCTCTTTTAAATGCAATGCATTACCAATTGAAAGGCCATCAATTTGGGGGGGGGGGGGTATTCATGCAGGTTGTAATCAAAATGACTTGTACAAATAAATGGAAGGGTTCAAAGCAAGAAGAAGAATATCCGTGTTTGTGCCTTGCAGAATAAAAGAGGTATATGAGGGGTGGTGAGGGGTTGGGTTTTTCTGCATTTCAGGAGTGCACATATAAAGAAGTGCTCCGGTCATTTTCAGCTCTCTACACCATCCTAGAGAGCTTGCGCCGCCGTGCAAGACTGTCTCTCTGTTTATCTCCTCTCCACCTGTGATTTATCGCTCCTTCTCTGCTATGGTCCTGTATTTGCACGGCTCTAATTTAAGCACCACAGACAGCGCCAGTTTAAGCAGCGAAACGACCCTGCGCGACTCCACGACGCCCCAGAGCCGCGATGGGCTGACCAGGACCGGCCACACGGCGGTGGCAGTGTGCCTCGGCTTCATCCTGGTGGCTGGGATCCTCAACAACTCTCTGACACTGCTGGTGTTCGCAAAGTTCCGCTCCCTGTGGACACCAATCAATCTCATCCTACTGAACATCAGCCTTAGCGACGTTCTGGTGTGCGTCTTCGGGACGCCGTTCAGCTTCGCCGCGAGTCTGCGCGGTAGGTGGCTCATTGGAGAGTTCGGCTGTAAGTGGTACGGATTTGCCAATTCCCTTTTTGGTGAGTTATGTTTTGTTTTTGTTGAATGTTTAACTATTAAATAAATAAATAAAGTTCCTAACAAAAGAATGACCAGTTTTACAGTTTGAAAACTAAATTTAGAATCACCCAATGTTACCAATCAGAATGACATCTGTCCCACCCTCTCTTTCAACCTTACATTTCCAACATAAAATGCACAACACCATACCAGCAGATGATGAGCAGGTAGGTCATCCAGCAACAATAATGTTGACCAGCATTTTGTTCAGGCAATGAGTAAATATATAAGACAGGGGCTCCCATTTAAAAAAAAAAAAAAACAACACGTGAATTAATGCAAGGAAACGTACATTTATTTGTATAGCACATTTTCATTAACAAGGCAATTAATGATGCTTTGCATGATTAGGTAAAAAATAAAACAGCAGTAAAACAAGAATAAAAACAGAGAATACAACATCAAGGGCAGTAAGAACATTAAAACATTAAAAGTAGAACAAATGATGTTACAACAATTAGACCTTATAATTTATGCAGTTACATCAAACTTAATTCTTATAACTTCAAAGACAGGGGAAGTTTACCGATATTTCATAGGAAAAAGTCTGAGAGAATCATTTTAAAGGTGTATTAACTACATACAAGACACTCACTTTTTAAGTAAAAAAAAAAATCAAAAAAGGATGAGAGAATTTTAAATTGTGCTTCAAAACAAAAAATGGTTAAAAGCCAGTTATGACTTTGAAAGCTTTCCTCATTTTAAACAGACAGAAAATGTATATAAATGTGAAACAGAATAAGAAACTAGAAAAGTGCTCAGAGAGCTCACTCCTTCCTCCAGATGTTGAACCGGATCACTCCCAAAATCGAATCCCTCGGTCATGCGGACGTTTCCTTAAAATTTAATCAAAACCCACCAACGACTTTTTCAGTAATTTTGCTAAAACGCGGAAAAACCCCGGCAAAAACATAACCTCCTTGGCAGAGGTAATAAACATATAGTCACTATGAGAATAAGCCGAATGGATGGATGGAAAAAGAACAAGCAAAATGAGTACAGACTGCACATTATAAAAACAAGGCTGAATATATTGTTAATGTAAGTGACCAATAGATGGAGTAATTTAAGTAGAAGGAGCACAAATAAATTAATGTGGTGGTTCAGTTCAGAGTGGAGAGGTTGATCCTGTCCACACCTGTATGAGTTATTATAAAGAGTTACTGAGAATGAGAGGAATTTATTACTGAACCAACTGTCTGTCAGGAAAGGAGCTCCGCTGTTCCTCAAGTGCCATGGGTGCATTTCAATAGCAGGAACCTTTTCTAAGGCCAAGGGTGCAAATTATTCCACTGGTTTGGGTTGCTTAATCTTAACAATTTAACCATTTTAAACAAATGAAGTATGAACTTCACTTTTATTTCACTTTTTCTGCTGTGTGTGTGTGTGTGTGTGCGTGTGTGTGTGCGCGCGTGCGTGTGTGTGTGCGTGTGTGTGAGAGAGAGAGTGTGTGTGTGTGGTTAGTACTCCTTTGGGACACATTTTCTCAAGCTTTAATTTAAAATTAAATCTGTGCACTTATGAAAACTTCTCAAGAATAAAAATATATACTTTTTCTTTCATAGTAAACACTCTAAAATGACAAATTGTGGTTTTAGCTATCTGGATTCTAATCCCAATCTGAGAACCATTTTCTTTTGTTCTAGCTCCAAAGCAGCCTTAAATTAATTTAATTTCTCTATAAAGACATTTCAAGGCAATAAATGGCAAAAAAATGAAGAAGCATTTCAAGTTACCGATAATAAACCCACTGAAAACTTGCAAAGCACAATCTAGCTGTGAAATTTATTTCACTCATTGATTAAAGACCTATTTCATCAACTGACCTTCATCTATTTTCCCAAAAGAATGTACACCCTCTTTCATTTTCAGGCTGGAAGAAATCAGGATATTATAATAATAACAAAATATATTTAAATCTAGTCTTTGATGTAAACAAACACACAACAGAATCCACACTGTAATCATTATTTTCAAAAAATGAGGCCAAATTAGAAAAGTCATAAGTAAAAAGCTGAGTGCACTTCATGATGAGTGTAGAAATACACGGGTGCAATAACTGAACATCATTATTTAGTGTATGACGTATCACTTTCTTGGAACTGTGCCCCAACATTGTCTCACAACATTGCTCCATTTTAGTTTTTTTATGGCTATCTAAAAGTCAGTCGGCGGCATTTTAATCAGGCAAAAGTCTTAACTCTAACCTATTGCAACACCTATGTTCACTTCTTTTTTAGTCTTTCTGCTGTAGATTTGTTTATGTGTTTAAAAATTGATGCCCCAGTTGTGGCCAAGCTTGAGTTGGTCCTGTATTTCAACCTTGCTTTAGCATACAGTGGAGTTTATGGTAAACTAACTGACTGCTCAGTGTCCTGGAGCTGTAAAACAAGCTTAAATCATCACTCTTCCCCACCACCAAGTTTATGAAATCATACAGCAATATTCTTTTTAGAGAGATGATTCTTTGACCTCACATCCCTTACAATCAAATTTGCCATTTTTTGTTTAAATGCATTAACTTTGACATTTAACAAGGTTTTTGATGCTTGTAATGTTTAAGATGGAGCTGTTGGATTTCTTGCAGTTTCTAAGAGGATTGCGCCATCTAATTTTGGAGTAATTGTGCTGCTACAGGCACTCCTTGGAAGACTGAAAACTTTTTTTTAAATGCATTTTATTTATGAAAAATTAATGTCACTGAAGATTAACGCTTCTGAGAATGAGTTTGAGAACCCGGTGGAAATCTTATAAGATATGGGTGTTGTTTTCAGCAGGGCCTGGGTGTGTTGTGTCTGAATGTAGGAACGTTATAAGCAGCAACAGCAACTTTGCTGACCGTAGTATTTCCCGGATTTTTATTTTGTTCATTATTGTTAACTTTGAGTGTTTGTATGTATCTCACTCCCTGCCTTCTGTACGTTGTCTCCGGAAACAGATGCGATCATCTGTGTTGTGCCTTTTTAGTTGCAGAAATTGCCTTGATAAAAACAACAGAACGAAAAAGTTGGATACAATCCCATCGACTCGCCTCCTTTCAAGGAAATAAAATCAGAAGAAGCATTTTCAAAAAACTAAACAGAACAACCTAACAAATGGTAAAAACTAACTAAAACTAAATGGAATTTGAATTCTTAAGTCAAAACTAAATAAAGTAAACCTAATGAAAAAGTTAAAACTATTATAACCCTGCTTCCTAGTTTAACAGCGTTACATAAAATACGTCACCATGTAATGAGTCAGTCGCTTTCTAGGAGAGGGCGGTGCAGTTGCACAGAGTGCAGGATTCAGGAGGAGTATAGAGAAATGTGTAAATTAAGACAAAAAAAAAACAATCTGGCTGGGGTTTGTTATGAGAAAATTCCATTACAACATGGTTGAAAGCTCCAAAAAGTTGATTTTGGCATGATGTAGGAATTTAATAAATCCCACTGAAGCAGCAATGATCGTTTTTTTTATTCTAGCTCCTTTAATGAAATGACAGTGAGGCTTAAATTTTGTGACATCCGCGTTCTTTTATGTATTTTAAATTTTCTTTAGCGCTTAGGGCTTTGCAGCATCTTTTATTCTTCTTCACTAAATGACAGTTGTTTTATTTTATTTAATCATTTACCTTTTTTAGTTACAACTAACCTTCAAAAATACACCCAAATCATTAGCCATACTATTACTAATGATTGTTGTATTAGAATTGTGAAAATGCTGCCTTAAATTATTAAATTTGTTCTCTTTTTCCTTTTCCATAAGGTATTGTGTCCCTGGTGTCCTTGTCAGTTCTATCCTACGAACGCTACAGCACTGTGCTGCGTTCCTCTAAGGTGGACGTCTCAGACTTCAAAAAGGCCTGGCTCTTCGTCGGAGGCACCTGGGTCTACTCGCTCCTATGGACACTCCCACCTTTCCTAGGTTGGAGCAGCTATGGTCCCGAAGGTCCCGGAACCACTTGCTCTGTCCAGTGGCACCTGCGCTCACCCACCAGCGTATCCTATGTGTTGTGTCTCTTCATCTTCTGTTTGCTTATGCCCCTGATGCTAATGGTCTACTCTTATGGACGAATCCTGCTGGCTATAAGGAGGGTGAGTGCAAAAGTAGGAAGATTTCTACAGTAACATGTTGGTAAAATATCTGTAATTGTTATCACTAAGTGTGTAAATTACTATCTGATTCACAAAATCTAAAGTTTATACTTTAATGTTGATGACATTTTATTAATAATAATTTATTCTTCAGTTTTCTTTGGTTTATAATAATTTAATATTTTGTTTAGTTATTAGTTATGTTGCTAGCACACCAAGAACTATTAGATATCAGATTTTATCCATTCCTCTAATTTTGCAAGTTTTTTCCATTTTTATTTATGAATTTAATAAAATTTTGGAGAAAAAAAGATGTATGCATTCCTCTTCTGAGTCTGACACCAAATTATATTAGTTAGTTCTAATCAGTCATGATTTCCTAATTATAATCTGAAAACACCTTTTTGAGCAATGCCTTATAAGCAGCTTAGTTGCATGTGCTGTTAAGGGCTAAAAGCCTTTGACAATTTCGGTGAAAAATGCACAATTGCAAATCCCGCCAAAATATATGTGGCACAAACAAGAGCTGTAATTTTCTTTAGAATACTTTAATCAAAATGCCTTTATAGGTTTTGTAGCCGCTTCTTTTCTAGTACTTTTTTTCAAAGTACTTTTGAGATTAAGGAATGTGTGTCTGAGTCGGAGCTGTCAGAGCTCTCCCGTCAATCTGAAACATCCTAGAATCCAAAGGTTTGGGCTTACACTCTAAGTCGATTCATGCAGCAAGAGAAGGAAATAGACAAGATTTTATTTAGGGTCTGTGGCTATGCTCTTTGCAATTATCCTCTCCATTTCCCATAAAACATGCCTGCCTTTCTTGAGTTTTGTATTAACCTGTCAATCATATTCATAATTGGTAATTAAGGTCCCCCAGTTGCTCTTCGCTTCCACTACTGCTATGAATGAATCACCCGGAAGATATTTTTAGACCACCCTGTTACCATTGGATACCCAGCGTTATATAAGCATCTTCCTTCTTTTAAAGTCCATGTTCCCAGAGGAGTCAGAGCAGATGAGGGGTCCTGACTTGATGATTAATAGCAAATCAAGCCAGCAGCTTTTCTTAAATACAGTTTGGATGATCATGTTTTGCTTGATTCCTTAAAGATGATTCGATAGCGTTTAAATTGCACTCACGCAGATGTTTTAAATTCTCAAATCTGAGATATAAAGTTTACTAAGACTGAGACAACAGATGGCTTTAATCTAGTTAAATTTATCCTAACTTAACTTCATGGTATTAAATCTAAATATGATGTTGCACTTCCAAACAATATGTTGTCCTTCAAGATTTAGAATTAAAAAAAATTTCACTTTGCGGTGTTCTTCATGTGCTTCCTCATTATACTGATAGAAAATGAATCAGCTGGATACTTTATTAGGTGCGGCTGTTAAATTGCTTGTTGATACAAACTTGGTGCATTTAGGCACCAAGATGTGGATAAGAAAAAGTGACAAAGTTCAAACAGAGCATCAGAACTGGAAAAGAAAGAATTGTTTAACTTGGAAAAATACCCAAGGGGTGGCAGATTTTTTCTTTTCATGTCTGGTCTGGTGTTTGGTTTGGCCCTGATGACTTCGATGGGGCAAAAGGCTGGGATGATGCTTCCAACTTTTTAATTTACTTTTACTTTCTTTAACACAGAAAGCCCTCTCACGTCAGTTATTCTGTTCTTTTGTGTCTATGCTCTGTCTTGGGAATTTTTGATGATTTCAAATACAAAACTGACAGAACTTGCCCCCCCTTTTACAGATTTTACCAAATCTATCTTGAAATGCTGTTAGTATTGGTGATTTTCTTAACAGGAAAAGTGACCCCAAATCAATTTCTGCTTGAGAACAACTCATACAAACTTGGGCCAACAAAGGCGCAGATAATCTCACAAGGATTTCTTAACATGACAATCATAGAACCATAGAAAATTTTTGGGATGTAGTGGATGTATTTTTCCTATGATTTTTTTAGTGTGCTTTTTTTGATTATCAGTCAAGACTCCCAAAATTTAGATGGACATCATTTATTAAATAGAGCTGTTAGGGGAGAGATATTCATCCACATGTTTTATTTAGTGGTTATCTTAGAAAATGTATGACATATTAAATTTCACAATCTAAATAAATGTGTATTCCTTGTATACACGTATAGTATGCTATTTAATAGCTGCACTGATAAAAACAACTTTTGGGATTTATTTAAAAAAAAAAATTGTATTTGCACTCAGTTTTTCAAAGTAATTTGTACTGCTGTGATATCAAGTACAACTTACTTTTCAGTATGAAGTAAAATGCACTTAACTCTTTTACATCTTACACCAGCAAAATACATCCCAAACCATCTCCGCATGAACAAGCTCTTGTAAAAACAATATGCCTGGATTCTAATTCACTTTGCTTTTCCGATCAAACATGTACTTGGTATTTTTAGTTAAATTTGCTGTGACTAGAAACATTAAAATAGTATTCGTAAATATCTGATCAAATTTACTCTTTCTTCTCAGTTATTATTGTGTGTATAAATTGTGCTTAAGATATTCTAGCTACAACTCAAACTTGCTTTTACATTGTATATATTACATTAATTAATGTAATAGATTTTAATATACCACAAAGTCATTATTGTCAGTGTGGATGATGAAGTGTTGTATTTACTGTAGGCTTAAATACTGACTGCAAAATAGAGGAATCTTAATTTAACATGTGCCTTTGAGCTCCCTTCTGTTCTGCAGGGATGTAGGGTGACAGCTGGAGGAGACCAGACAAGAGGAAGGTGTAAATTAAGAAATGAGATTTGGGGATTTATTAGAATTCGTTATTGACGTATTATTGTTATTTTTCTAACTACCACTGGATGGCAGTAAATGCATATATCTACTGCAAATTGTGTTGTAATAATATTGATCAAAGTCAAATTGTTAATAAAAGATCCAAAACAAAAGACTGAACAAATCACATATGGCTTCAACTTTGACCTTTTAAGACATGAAATTATGCAACTGAAATTTGTTTGTCATATTTACCTTTCACTTTCCTTCTTATTCCTGGATCCAGGTGGGTAAGGTTAATCTGTTGGCTTCTCAGCGCAGAGAGCAACACATTCTGCTCATGGTGCTGTCCATGGTGTCCTGCTACATGGTTTGCTGGATGCCCTATGGCATCACGGCCCTGATGGCCACCTTTGGCAGGTCAGGATTGGTCACTCCGCTGGCCAGCGTGGTGCCCTCCATCCTGGCCAAGTTCAGCACGGTGGTCAACCCGATTATCTATGTTTTCTTAAACAACCAGGTAAGAGTTCAAGAAAGGGTAAACAACAGTGTATTCTTTGTAGTGGAAAACTTTCAAACCCCTGCTTTTATGAGGGAAAACATATCACTTCCATAGTATAAAAGAGAACACATCATTAGGTTTATGAGAGTAGCTTAAAGAGGAAAAAAAACAAAAGAAAATACAGTGCCTTGCCTAAGACGGTATTCCTCTTGAACCTTGTCACATTTTGTAGAGTTAAAAACACAGGGGTCAATGTATATCTTTATGATTTTATATGATAGACCAAACAATGTGGTGCATGGTGGTTAACCAGAAGGACATTATTTTAAAACTTTTAATAATAAACATTTACCTTTCACTGATATTGCAGCTGCAATTCTTTGGGTTTATGTCTCTACCAGGGTTGCACATCAAAATAATCATATTTTTGCCCATTCTTGTTTGCAAGATAGCTCAGGATCAGAAGGAGAGCATCATTCTGTGTTTTTTTACAGAATCTGCTGGATTTTGACTGGGCCATTCCTGATCTAAACCATTCTGCTGCATCTCTGGCTGTATGTTCAGTGCTGATAGCCCACTGAATCTTCACCCTGCAAAAAGTTTTCTTCCAGAATCACCCTGACTTGAACTCTATCCATCTTTATATGTGCTTTGACCAGTTACAGAGTAAACTTTTGAAGAAAAGCATCCCCACAGTATGATGCTGCAACCACCATACTTTACTGTGTTTAGGGTGTGTTTGAGGTGGATTGGCTGGTGGAAAACTTTACATACATAGGACATTTTACGTATTTCTTTGCCACTTCTTCATGAAAATCATACTTGTGGAGTGTTTTACTTATAGCTATTCTTTGAACTGATTATCCCACCTGCAGGTTTTCCAATTAAAAAAGTTAAATGGGCCTCTAGTTAATCTTGGTAGGTTTAGAGTTGGGCTATACGATTACCTTTTTCAGATAATGGATTGAGCAGAGCTCTGTTAGATGTTCAAAGCTTAGATTGTTGATTTATATCCTTATGGGCTAAAATTATACACAAATCTCTGAAGGCCACTGATTGCACTGGACCATATTTGAGTTTATCAGTTTAAAAGGGGCATAACAAAAAGTTAATTAACTTCTAAAATGTCTATTTGTTTAAAAAAAAAATCATACACCATATTAACTTTTCATTGAAAAATAAACCATTGAAATCAAATGAATAATTAAAATTAAGTAAAATAGCTTCAACAGTGAGGATGTCTCAGTTGTCAAGTATCAAGTGACCTATCAATTTTTTGTGAGTTTTACATTTTAGGAGCATAGATTTTAAATGTTCTCACTAAAGGTTCTGCAGCCACTGAGGGATTCAACTATTTTTCTTAAAATCTTTGATCCTCTTTGACACAGTTTGTGTTAACTTTGTGATCTGTTGTTTGGTATATCTATGAATCATGTCAGCATCAAAAGGCTCCTGAATTCAAGTCTTGTATAAATAAATTAAAGAAAACCTGTCAAAAAGTACAATTAGGCTGATTCTATGAAAAATATTGATGAAAACATAGTTTGACAGAGATAATTGTATTTTACAAACAAAGAGATTACAGTAACTCTTTTTTCCTGAAAACATTGGTCAGCTGAAGGATTAAGAATCTTAAATCAAGTGTTAACTGTGTTTGACATTCTTAACTTGACTTGTAGATACAGTTTATCTTGTAAGTTTATTTAGGCTTGATTGTTCCTTTGTCCCTCAGCTCTCTCTCTCTGTAGCCACAGAGCACAACTTGCTGTCCTGGGGCCTGTTCCAGAAAGCTTGGTTAACTTACCATACGGTAAACTCTGAAGTCTTGGTTAATCAACCAAAAAACTTCTTAGTCTGAGTATGTCAGTTTTATAACACCTGTTAAGAATCCGGTTAATCAACCTACTCCTGGTAAACCCTGAAACATAAAGACCCTGTCAATTGATCACAGAATTAACGAGTCACAAAGGAAACCGAAGAGGAAAAAAAATGACAGAGTACTTCATAGAAGTGGAGTTGGAAGTACTAATGTAAATTTAAGCTTATCATTATGAAAAAGAGCAATAAAGCTGCATCAGCAAATGAAAGAAAGTTGGCATGGCAAAAAAAACCCTGATGTTTAAAGTCCAACTCACCCCCTAATCAACTTTTTTTTTTTTTTTGCTGAAAAGCTGTATAAATGTCTAATGGTATAACTGTCTTTTAGAATGGTCTACATATCTCTTCATGATTTTTCGTTTTTTTTAAATATTTTTTAGTACAGAAATATTCATTTTCTACCAAAAAAAAAAACCCCATCAGTGGAGTGCCCTCTTCAGGTCAAAACTTTACACTGCACTTGAATTTAGAATAATAGAGTGGGGATAGACCGATATATCTGGCAGATATTTGCATTTTTCCGTGTATCGGCCGATAAGAGGCTGTTGGGTTTGCTGATAGTTGTTTCCCAGTATTATTGCACCCTGTGCACTTCATTATGCTGCTTATTTGTTTCTGCTGTCTGCAATAGTGTAATTATTTTATTTATGCTTAAATATTTATTTTCAGAATTTTAATTATGCAGTTTTTCAGCACTGACTTATTTTTTTACTTGTTCTACCTCAAATGTTTTTATATTTGTTAAATATTGTTTATCTACTTGTTTTTACTTGTCCTACCTCACCTATGTTTACTATTTAGAAATATAGTATAATCTGTGCTTCCACGTCCACAGGCTCTTCATTTAAAAGTTTACTCTGTGCTCAGAACCCTTTCTGTAACAAACTTACCTGGAAAACAACCTGGTTCGGAGCAGGTTATGTTCAGGGGTTAAGTTGCTATGGTTACAAAAATACCTTGAAAGACACCTCCGTTTTTGGAACCAAAAGTTGAGGTTATCCACACACTTACCCTCAAACGTATCCGGTTATGTCACATAACCTGCTTTCTGGAACGGACCCCAGATAAGAACCAGACAAGAATGACTGAAAAAGAGTGGAAAATAAATCTTTCCAAAGAAAAACTGCAGAAAGACAAAGCAAACAAACAAACAAAAACTGTTCATTAACACCACTTTAAAAGATTACAGTCTGGCCTATTAGATGGAAATTATAAAGTGCTGTTTAAAAAAATTAAAATGCTGATTCATAAAGAGATTTAATTCAATAAATATTTTTAACCTAATTAAAAAGTATCTGTGATGTTAATTTGGCCTTTTTATGTGCCCTATGAAGTTTTCTTTGAGGCTCATTTTGTGTTTAAGTTTTACAGGTGTTTTGTGGCCTTCATAAAGTGCAGCGGGGAACCGCACTCCATTCATGGAGAGGAACTGCCAGCTCCAAGAAATCAACAGTCAGATGTCTTTCATGGTCGGAAACCAACCTCCTCCAGCCCTTCAAAGTCTCAGTTACTCCATGGCACAAAAAACACCACTCCCTGTAGCCGCCGCAATGAGAGAAACATCCTGTTTGTCCATTACACACCATGAAAGCAACGTAATTACGCCTTTCTGCATCAGTTTCCTTTTGTCTGTTTAAGTAGTTTCTACACATTATTATTAGTTTACATATTTTCTGTTAATCCTAACACTGCAGATCTGAGACAGCTCTGTGCCAAGAAAAATGTACTAATATCTGTATAAGGCTTTTCCAGAGTTTGTATAAACATTAAAGTGTAACATTTACCTCCGCCAAGCAGGTTGTGTTTTCATCAGGGTTTTGTCTGTTAGTCAGCAACACAACTCAAAAGGTTATGGACGGATTTGGATGAGATTTTCAGAAAACGTCTACAGTGAGACTAGGAACAAGTGATTCTATGTTTGAGGTGATGCGGATCACCGTCTGGGGGTTGGTAGATGAGCTTTGCTAGTTCTACATAAGAAACCAATTAAAGAAAACAAAGACTCCGAAAAGAAAATCCTTCAAACAATTTAATCCAGTTAATGCCAGTCTTCAGTTTTGGCTCAGTTGCACTGAATTCTGCTCAAAGTATTAGGAATTAAGCAAAATGCTATATAAATGATTCTGGTTTACAAACCTGCATTTAAAGTTCTTTCAGTTTCAACTAAAAAGTAATAAATGCAAAAAAAAAAAAAAACTGCTGGTTACAATAGGCATTTGCGATTCCTTTGGTACTTGAGTCCTTTGACCCCCAATAATTAAGCTTTTGGCAGCATTTAATCTCTTCAGAATTGAACATGAACTCATACTGCAATGATGTCGCGCTGAAGTTGAGAACCTTTTGAACCACCAGGGGAAGCTGTGAAACACAATAAAATATGTCTTTTATAAATCATCCCTCTACTGACTTCACCACTAGTTATTTTCCTCAGGTTGATGTGTTGCTATAATTAACAGTGTTCAAACACGTGCAGAGAACACCCATGTAATGCAAGTTGCACACAGCACATGCTTGCATATGCATTTGTTTCTCTTTTCAATCACTGCTTTTAGATATGATCAAAGACAGTTCAGAAAGTAGCTTGGTTTTTTACACTTTTTGTAATAAATATCCTACAGTCATTTTGCACAAATTAAGGTGTTAAAATTTTTTTAAAAAGCAAGGCGAACCCTTCCTGGATTGAAACAAACCACAAACAATCATCCACTGAAATAATAATATCAAAACATTATTAAATAAATGCCAAATATAGATATAAAAGAGTGAGAGAGTGAAAAAAAGTATATTGCAGTCCAAATCAAATATTACTTTGACTGGGAAAATGTTTTGATAGATATTAGATAAAAATTGGTGTTTTAGATTTTAGAACAAAACTTATTCAAACCGTTTAAGCATTTGAAAAACAGAACAGGGAGAAATTTAAACATGTTTGGTAAATGAGTTTGCCAGTTGCTTAGTTTGGATATCTTGTTTTAAATATGGAACAAATTTTATTAAGAACAGACTGAGCCCTGTGACGGCACCACAGTTGCATAACGTGAGAATGCAACACGTAGTGTGCAGCAGTGAAACTGTGCAACACTCAAATGTTTCACTTTAGTGTAACTTTTCCCACCAACACCAAGTTACTCTGGTGAAGTAGTGAAACTACCTATTACAGAAAGGCATGCTATGCATTGGAATCTGATCCGAGCAGATTTCTTCATTAATCTGAAGTTTGGTCACTGTGTGTTGTCTCTTGATCTGTCTTAAATAACAAATTTGAAGATCACACAAGAGTGGTGAATGATCTGTAATGCTGTTGGGCTATTTGTTATTGGTACAGACAAATAAACTATAATTGGGCATGGAGTTCCACAGGGCTATGTGCATGGGTCTGTATTTTTACTTTATATAAGCACTTCCAGGAACATTTAAAAGAGTTCTTTTTGAAAACCGCACATGCAGGTTTATTATATTAAAATTTTATATATATTGTCAAGCCATCATATATACCTTACTTAATTTTATTCAGAGTTGCAGTCTCTAGGTGGGACCTGTTTTTTACCGTTTTTGTTTTTCCTTATTAAATTATTTCACTGATGGGAATATAACACATAATACTAGGAGCAATTTCTTTTTTCTTTACATTTATTTTTTTACCAAATTAAGAAAAACAACCTTCTGTGCTGGTCTAGAGAGAGAGAGAATAAACAAACAATCTAAACTGCACAAAGAAGCAGGGTCATAAATGCAAACCAGTCTGCAACATATTGCACGATTTTTACATCTTGTTTTGTCATATTCTGTGGTGGTTAGTATAATACAAACGGTGCTAGGATAATACTAAAATACCCGGTGAACCTCGTTTGAGAGCATGGTTTCATAAAGCCTTTAAATGCTACTTTAAACAAACAAGCAAACAAAAAGCATGTAAAAAGACCCTAAGCTGATAACTAAATTAATCTTTGAGAAAAAACAGCAATCCTGTATGCAGAAAAAATATTAAAACTGACCCTCTGAGCAGGACATCTTCCTCACAAAACACGCCCCATCAACCTATAGATGTTTATTTTTAAGTGTTGGTTTTACTACCAAGTGAAGGTTTACCTGCCATAAAGGAAGTAAGACATGGTATGATGTATTTCACACAACACACTTACGTCCTCACAAAGGTCACATCTCAAAGATCTGAAGGGCTCAAAGCTTCCAGGAAGTGCATACAGAAAAACTCATCTACCTAGCGGAGTGTCTGCTCAGAAGTGCATGGGATGTCACGGGCGACAGGCCTCTCCTGGTTTTGCTGCTCCACTTCATCATGATCAACACTTACCAGACCAGCATGGCGCTGCCACAGGTGCCTCCACCGGTGCCCCCGCGCCTTGGCAGGTCCCAGCCAATCCTCATCCCGGCTCCGCTTCAATCACAAGGCTACAACAAGCCTCTTCTGCGATTTTTGGTTTGTTTGGTGATGCTGCACTTCTTGCTGTCTGTTGGAGGATTTCTATATCTGTACTACAACGAAAGAAAAATTGCACATGTAAGTAGCACAGTGGTTTGTAACCATTTTTTTCATGTAAAGCATAAGCCTTTTATATTCTATAACAAAGTTGAAATTTCCTTTTTTATTTGACACATTCAGTTTCCTCTAACTTATGAGGCAGGTACTGATACAAATTCAAGAGCTTTGTTCAGTCTAAAGTCTCGTTTAAATTCTGTCTTAAATGCACAGCAAATCTTCCTCTAAAAAGAAGAACATATCACACCTCACATGTCTTTTTAGCATGTTGTTCAGCACTTATCACAAGTAGAAATAATACAGGGTACCCTGATGTTTAACATTTTCTTTTCTTGCAGGAAAGCTACTCCTCACCACAAGGAAGAGGTAAATTGATTTAACTGATTAGAGCAGTATTTTTGCTTTTAGATTAAAAAAAGTCAATCAAATAAAGAAACCTAACATGAAGTTCCCCTTTTTTCAGTTGGTTTCCCCCCCGTAGAAAAACAAGATACAACCTACAGAGTCCTGGCACGCGTGGTAGTTAAGTCATACGCTCCAAAAGAGGGAAAAGGTAAGGAAAAATTATGTGTGTTTATTTCAAAATTTTATGATTGTGTGAGCTATTATATATATATTTTTTAATTTCTATTAGCAGGTAATCTTCAGTTGGACACAAGGCACACGGTTTTAAAGAACATCGACTATTTCAGAAACAGCTGGCTGACAATCCGGGAGCCCGGCGACTACTTCGTCTACTCCAGAGTGACCTTCTCAAGGAGCAACCCGTTTAAGCCGTTGGCCAGCTGGGTCAAGCTGAGGAAGAGCATGAAAGAAGATGGGGAAGATGGGGAGCCGATAATGAAGGCCTACTGCAACCTGGGCGACAGCACAAATTCTGAGTTGAATCCTCAAATGTGCACGGCCACACAGCAGGATGTGATCGCACTGGAGAGGGGAAACCAGCTCAGCATCTGGGTGGCAAACCTCTCACTTGTGGACTACGACAAAGCAGCAACAAGCTTTGGGATGTATAAGTTGTAGGAGCTGTATGGACCAAGAGTCCAAAACGGGGATTGTTGACTGCGGAGGAATACAGATACTACGAACACTCTTAAGGAGTAAACCAACAAACTTTTGTGGCATCGAAAGACACATTTCCAAACTATAATTTATTAAAACAACATTTCCTACTTGTTTTATTCTGTCAATGAAGACTTTGTATTTATTAATGTAAATTGGACTGTATGTGAAATAACTTTATTTAATCTTAAATATCTATTGTATTTTTTCAACTGGCACATTTTAAGAATTATTCTTACATTTTTTTTTGTTGGATTACATAGCTACAGCAAGCTCTTGGGGAGAAAGCGCATATTTCTATCAGTCCAGAAAAAAGCTTACATTCTTAATACGACGTAAGTATAGGAATGGCTCCCTTCTGCTCAGAACGAAGCACTGTGGTTTTAATTTTCTGAGACACACAACAGCAACCAAGATGCATCTACACGGCGACAAAAATGAATCCTTGAGATGTCTTATCATAGCTTCCTTTTAAATCATAACTAAAATTAGCTTAAAATGTCCTCACCTAACCTCATATGCCAATACATTTCTGTTCCTTTCAGTATAGGCCTATTTATAGCATTGAACAGAACAAGAACACAGTTCTGTTTGATGTTATGATACCGTTTGCTGGATGGAAGCAGTTCTACAAATTTCATGGAGAGGAACACCCTCTATGAGAATGTCCAAATATCTGTTCCTGATCCAGCTCAAAAGCAGACCCGGGACAAATGGCAGAGACATTCCAATGACCCTTGTAGCTCCCATCACTGTCCTCTGCAGGGCTGCTATATTGTATCATCGCTCTGATTCAGGCTTTCCATACGCATATAGCTTCCCTTTTCACAATGTATATATGAGAAGGGCACTACAGCTGGGGGTGGGGGGGGGAGTGAGCATATGCCATTTATTTTTAACGTTATGTAAGCAGCTCTCTAAACATGCTTTCTATTGTTCATTTGCAACAATGATTAGGCAAGGTTCAGTAAAGAGAATTTTCACTGTATTTTAAAGATCTGGGGATTGCATTTCTTTTTTCAAGACATATCCAAGCTGGATATTTCTACAAGGCGCATACATTCTTTCAAAAGCAGTTGACGTCATCTTTATTCTGTATGTTTAAACAAACAAAAAAAGCTCATTTTAAAATGTTCAGGTTCAGAAGAAGTTGTTTCTCCAGGGCTGTACTCTCTATTAAAAAGTCAAAACAAGTGGCAAGGAAAAAATCCATATACATCATTATTTGTGGCACTCAAAACAGACAGGGCTCTTTGGGGTTTCTGAAATGGCTTCAGACTGCGTCTTCATGTGAAATAACTAATCTTTTCTACTGTATGAGTACACCTGATTATACCTTACAACTTTTCTAAGTCATCAGAGGAGTAAAACCAGGTGAAAATTCAGAGCAGAACTCGATGAGTAATTCACTAAAGACTTAAACCAACGCAAAGAGTGGGTCAAAGTATGAATATAAAACATGCTTTTAACATGGAGAAGACAGCATGGAAAGTGTGAATCTTAATGAAGGTGTTCAGTCGCAGCCCACTCTTACATGCAGTGCACTCTAGTCACTCCTTCCACTGAGTAAAGGATTTCCTCATAGCGAGGCTGAACAACCTACAAATTCCTGCGCTGCATGTGATGTGGAAACGTCAGCCTGCCTGCCATTTGTGGATTTCCAGCATCAGTGAAGAGAACCTCTTTCCGTTACCCTCATCCTTTAAACCCGAAACTCCACTTTTTATATTAAACTTTTAATAAAAGAACAATCAAACCAAACATACAGTACAGAATGTCTCGGGGGGGGAAAAAACAGCTAAAATACTTGCAACAATAATTGCATAGAACCAGCTTTAAAAGACAAAAAACAAAACAACACAGTGGTGTGGAAATTAGATGAACTTCTTCCCACCTGTAAGTGCTCACAGAAGCTAGAGGGAATTCAAAATTACAGTGTGTGGTGTTTAATGAAAACAGTCATTTTGGGGTGGGGGGTGGGGGGGCACACATAGGGTATTTGCATCTCCCCAGAAGAGCCCAACATTAGAAGATCTAGTCTAGCCAAGCTGGTGAGACAAGTTGTTTCACCAGCTTGAAAGTTACACCTTTGCAGACAAACCAGCTGCATGAAACGCTACACAGTGCTGTGAAGTTTCTGTACAGAGGTGTACAAAAAAAAAGAGAAAAAAAAAAGCACTTCCCACGCAGCAACTGTGTCACAAATTCAACTATTTGGATTACTTCTAGAGTCAAAAAAGACTTTTTTTTTTAAACAAAGGAACTTGATTGAATAAAGCCGAATAAAAAGTGTCTGTTTTCCTTTGAGTATTAAAATAATATGATCCGTCATATTGCAAGTTCATTAAAACTGACTGACGGCTGCTGTTTTATTACTAAGAAGTTTGTCAGTAAAGCAGTCACTTATTGCATTTCAGTTACATTCACCGTTTCTGTTTAGTGCGGAGACACCACAGAACAGCGATGACAGTGCACGCTCCCGTCCTGAGGAAATGTACCGCGGCAAGTCCTCAGAGCGAGGCTATGAACGACCATAAATAGAAAGGAAAGCGCTGTGTATTTGCAGACCCAATACAGATGACATTATTACTCTGAGCTTGACACTTCAAATATATGTCATGCATTTAGTCCCAGTTGGTCTTGAACTCTTCTTTTGGTTTTCAGACCCCTTTGGGAGGCACTTAAATATGTTAACTGTACTACACACCAACATCTGCTTATTTCCTCTCTTCCCAGACAGAAATCCTTAAATCCTCAAAGCAAACTTGGTTACTTATTATTTTTTTCTCTTTAGCAACATAAAATATGTCAAGGTTTTCTTTCCAAAACTTTCTCCGTAAGGCTTACACCACATTTTAAATGCTTGGGTTTGTAATAAATATGAACTATGCTTTAAAAAAAAAAAAAAAGGAAGGTTATCTACTCAATATGTTGAAATGATTCTGTATATATATATATATATATATTAGTAAGGGTTACCTCTTTCTCTACTCTTACAATAGCAAATAGTACAGAGTTAAGTCTTTCCTATTTCATTATGCAAATAAATTGCTTTGGATTATATATGTCTGGATATATCTTGATTATTGCATTTCTGATGCAGAATTCATAATGTAGAAACACTGTACATCCATGCAGTTTTTAAATAAACAGTATACAGCTGCATTTGGAGATTGAATTGGGCTTGATAAAGTCATCTGACTTGTTAAAATGCCGATAAAATCCCCTGGACATGAGTTAGGTGAATCTTTGTCATCAAAAATGTGTATTCAGGAAAGCACAACAGTTTTTTGTTTTGTTTTTTTCAACAAGGAAGCCCTATGGTAATAAAAAACAGAAGTAAGGAAGTCATAAATTGATAAATGAGTTCAGGTGACCAAAGCAGATGACTTGATGGCTTTTTACTCCTTTTCTATTCCAACAACAGCAAAAGCAGCAACAGAGAGCTGGTTTTTTGTCCATTTCCAAAATTGGTCCATTATCTGGGCGGATCTTACAGTCCATTTGAAGGAGATTGCTTGAAACAAAGAGGATTAGTCGAGCTGTTCAGGAGTAAGCATGCTCTTTTTGTATCTTAAGTCTTAAGAAAGATGGATCCAACTCCATTGTTCTGTCAAATCAAGCTCCAAGGATTGGAGGCGAGGAAGCTCCAACTTTATGTGCGACTGAAATGTGAAGACAGGAGACACGCATACAAAAATAAACGCAAAAACGCACAAAAACCTGCCCTGCTGCAAGTCTCCTCTTGTAAATGGGAGCTTAAAAGGTAACTGGCCAAAAAGAAGGCGTTGGATTGTTTTAATGGCTGCTGTCCTCCCAACCGCAGTCGTTCTTCTGCTTGCTCAGCTTTCTCACCAATCTTTCCAGCTCTTTGCGAGATTTCTGCTCCTCCTCAAGAAACTGCTTCATCCACTTGTTCTCCTGTAAAACATTTGGGGAATAGCAACATTACTGAATGAAAGAATTAGACTCAGTTTGAAGTCGGTGTTGGTCAGTTATGGTGATTTTCACAAATCTGCATTATTTGCAGACCCCCTGCAAAGGTATTTGCACTAGAGGGTGACAATTTTTCGGGATTCTCACGGGTCACGTGATTCCTGCAGGATTCCCGCGGGACGGGAGTCAATTTCACTGTTGGTAACGTGTTCGGGACGGGACAGGAAATAATCCAAGGGATCGGACGGGAAACCGGAAATTATGATTTAATTTTTTTTTTTTTTACATTTATCTTGTCAGATATCAGGGAAGTAGCTTTTAAAAAAAAACCCTGCGATGCGTTGCCAATGTGTGTGGTTATTAACTGCAAAATGCAATTCCATTAGGTCTACTACACTGCAAGCACCAAAACTGAAACTGCTACGTTTTTGCTATGCCACCTGGATAAACTGGTAAGCCTATGATATCTGGCTGAAAATGCGTGTATCTTAATAGTTTGGTATTCAGATGAATCGAGTCCATTCATGACGTGGTAAGGTGGCCAAACAACAAGAATGCAGGATATGGTTAAAGATGGCGGATAAAGCTAAATAGATGATCTTTGAAACTGTGCTACGCTATGGTTTACAGGGGGGCGGGGGAGCGAGCGCCATAGGAGGTAAATTACTAATCTACGGGATTCGGGTCAGACGGGAGTCTTTCTCTCGGGATTTTTTCGAAACAAGATTTTTTTGGGGGGCTGTCATGTGATCGGGACGTGACGGGAGTATTTTTGGGATTGGGACGGGAGCGACAATTGATTCCCGTGTCACCCTCTAATTTGCACCCCTGTAGCTTTTTCCCAATTTTGTCAGGTTTTAACCTAAAACATTAGGTAATATTATTGGGTTTTATGTGACAAATGCGTAAGTGTGAGGTGGACAAAAGTGACACATGGTTTTCAAGATTTTACTGGGAACAAAATTATAAAGTGGGAACAGTGACAGTGACAAGAGACTTCTGCAATTCTGAAAACTAGATTGGGATGATCAGATTTATAGATCTAAAGTTAGTGTTGTTAAAGATCACTAGCTAGCTTTAAGTCTAAAATTAGTCTCATTAAAGTTCATTACTGAGCTTTAACGAAACTAAGTTTATGCAAGGCAAGGCAATTTTATTTGTAGAGTACACTATCAATAACAAGGTAATTCAAGGTGCTTTCTTCAGACTTAGAAATCTACTATCAATCAAGGTTTTAGAATTGAAGAAGCCTCTTGGATAAAGGACGAAATATTTTCAAAACAACAACAAAAGTCCAGTTGCCTTTATTTAAACTCTCAAGATTAAGCTGATATAAATATATACCCTGGCAGCAAAAATTGATTCTTAAAATTAATTAAATGTGTCTGAAAAATTATGTATCCTTTTTCTTTCAAGTCTATCACATAAGATCCCATGGAATCAATTGAACATAGTAGTTTTTAAAGGGACAAAAGTTTAAGGCAGGGAGCCCAACTCCAGGTCTCAAGAGCTATGATCCTGCAACTTTTGGCTGTTTCCCCGCTACAACGCCTGAATTGAATGGCTGGATAAATTCATTAGCAGTCATTAAGCTCTCCAGAGGCCTGGAAACAAGTCATTTATTTGATCCTGGTGTGTTACAAAAAGGTTATATCTAAAAGTTGCAGGACAGTAGGTCTGAAGCCCTGGAGTTGGGCACCCCAACCTTCTACGAGTAATTGTGCAAGGCACCCTGGATAACAGTTTTTTATTGCACGTATACATAAATGAATGACAACCTAAATAAATTGTCATTGATGAGACCCATTCTCCATATTTTTTATTCCAGCACCAGGTACAAAAACGTGCCATCATAAGAAAAACCCTGTCATTAAGCATTGACTGATAAACGTGGGAGGCTCACAGTCAAAAGGCAAAAAGGACTTTCTTCACAAGTGAATACATGGTAGTTAAATTCAGGAATTAATTTGTGGTAATTTGTTGAGTGAAGTGGTAACACATTTTCCACAAATGGTTTTGCATTATATTAACTTAAAGTTCATCCATCCATTATCTAAACTGCTCATCATCAAAGGGTCACAGGGAGGCTGGTGTCTACCTCCTGCGGTCATTGGGCAAAAGGTGAGGCACACCGAGGACGGGTCACCAGACCACCACGGAGCAACATAGAGATAAAATGGACAAACAACCATTGTTCTTCATCATTCTTAAAAGAAACAATTTGGGGATTAAGAAAACAAGTAATGTATTGCCATTTTGCTAAAAGATTATGGATTGAAAAACAACATTTTAGCAACCATAAATTTCGTCCATCTTGCACTGGAACACAATCAGACCTCTGAGAGTGAGAGGTCTGATTCGGGACATTTAATTCCTTAAAGTGAAATTAATACAGGGTAATACCTTTGTGAGAGACCAACATCCTGTTGTGTTCACACAGGGGGGTTTCCGCAAAAGTGGTTTCATTGCTTATTTGGAGCAAATCTGACTTTACCACACTAGCTACAGTACCGAGAAGCTGGTGGTAAAAACTGCCGTCAATTCAAAGCAGTGTGAATATTGTGATCTTACTGTCTTCCATCAGCAGCAAATTGGAATGATGGGAAACAAAAAACAATTTACTAGAAGTGGTATTTCAATTTATGGAAACAGGTGACTTGTAGTCTGCTTGTTGACTGTGGGGAGGGGAAATGCATATTTTGATGGAACCAACTAATAATAAAAACCTAAGACCTAGCCTCATTTTCATATGCATTTAATCTTTCATTCACCTCTTAAAGCAATAGTTCATATATTTTTAGGTGGGTTCTGTTTAATTTATGACCAATAAGCAACTGACCTGCACCAAAAAAAAAAAACTGTCTTTAGTGGGGACAAGTAAAAATCATATAAGCCGTTTTAAAAGATTTGTTTTTTTGAAAAAGTCTTTGAGAGCCACTATGAGGAGATTCCCAAAGAATAATTAACCATGAGTAAATAATAAAATTAAAAAATCCAGTCCGATTTCATGGTATGTTTTGTCACAAAATAGATGTAAAAAAAAAAAATGTATGACATGATGTATGAACCAATGATGAGCAGTCAGAAAAGGCAAGTAAGGAAGTGCTTCACATTATGACAAATATAACTCAGAGAAAGTCCTTTTATCCACTTGCCCATTTATTGAGGCATGTGAAGAATTTCTCAAACCTCTATAGATGTAAAAAACGAGCGATTCAGAAAAAGCCAGTTCCTTCCATGTGACAGGGAAGTTCTGTATTCACGGTGTTGCTCGCCTTGGCTTGCGACCGCCCAAAAGAAAGCTGTATAGATTTTGCAGCCAGGAAAGAGCAGAGCGCATCGCTGCTAGTAGAAGCTAACCATTAGCAACTCTGCTAGTAGAAGCTAACTGTTGGCAACTCAGCTAGTAGAAGCTAACCGTTGGCAACTCAGCTAGTAGAAGCTAACCGTTGGCAACTCTGCTAGTAGAAGCTAACCGTTGGCAACTCAGCTAGTAGAAGCTAACCGTTGGCAACTCAGCTAGTAGAAGCTAACCGTTGGCAACTCAGCTAGTAGAAGCTAACCGTTGGCAACTCAGCTAGTAGAAGCTAACCGCTCGCAACTCACCTAGTAGAAGCTAACCTTTGGCAACACAGCTAGTAGAAGCTAACCGTTGGCAACTCGGCTAGTAGAAGCTAACCGTTCGCAACTCAGCTAGTAGAAGCTAACCGTTGGCAACACAGCTAGTAGAAGCTAACCGTGGCAACTCAGCTAGTAGAAGCTAACCGTTGGCAACTCTACTAGTAGAAGCTAACCATTAGCAACTCAGCTAGTAGAAGCTAACCATTAGCAACTCAGCTACTAGAAGCTAACAGTTAGTAACTCCACAACATGGTGGAACTTATTTGGGTTTGTGTGATTCATGGACATAGAAAACAGCGTTGTGGTTTGTTTTTAACCAAAGAAAGAGAATCTGAGGAAGAAACAGTTGGAATTTGTCTTGGAACATCGGTAAGTTGAATCAGTTAACTTTCAGCTAGTCAATACCATTCAGCACCCTTTCTTGATCGATAATATAACATGTTAACAGAGCCATCCCAGCTTACCTTTTTTAACTCATGAACCTCGTCCTTTAAAGCATAAACTGCATCAACCAGGCTCCTACAAGTTGAAATACAAAAGCATTTACTTCATGCCACAACACTATGATTGTCTCATAAGGTTCAATATTAACATTTGTGAATCAAATTACAGCAGAAGATTTCTGCAAAGCTATTCTCAAAACTCATTAAAGCAAATAATTCAAGTAATTATTCATACTAATAACATGCTTACTTTTCCTCTGTAACCGTCTGTCCATTGCTCTTAATCTCCTCCACGATGATCTTCTCTTCTTCAGGCAGGAGCACCTGGGGGACACACTCTTTCCGCACTGCTGCACATGTAGACAAAAATGAACATGTGGGCTTTTTTGATGCCTTTGTTTGGCACAAAACATTTTAATTTATCTCCTTGTAAACCTGCAACACACACCTGTCGTGGTCTGGTGCAGGCTAGCGCCTGTGCAATAAGCCTCAATCACCCGAAGTATCTGAGCATCCTCCTCCAGGGCAGCTGTGCCTAAACAAATATGGCAGTTTGTTGTTTAGGAGTCTATAGGTTATATTTAAAAAACAGGAAGCCATACCCTTCAGTTAATTTAAAATGGGAAATAGAACACTGATCAAAAGCTGCATAACTATTTTTCTGTGCAAATAAGGGTTTATGTGTATTACTGATGACAAATTTTACTCTTGTGCTCATCCGTCTTAACATGGACATGTGTTTTTTTTGGTCTGTGATACAGAATGCAATCAAGCATTGAGTTGGCAAACAGCTAAATTAATGCTTGACTAATGTTGGATTACTTAATTATCCAACTCAATAATGATAAAACATACATTTCAACAGAAATCTTTACTGTCTGAACATAATTCTAAAATGCGCAAATTTGACCAATGGGGGATGGACCTTTCCATTATAAATGCAGTAGATAAGGAAATTTGGATGTAGTAATGGACTTGTAAGATACTCTGCCAGCCTGATTAGGACTGTTTTTCATCCAATGGAGTGGGCTCTGTCACAATTTTACAAAAAAAAAAAACAGAGCCATTATGGTACCATGGTACCAAAACATTATCTGACAGCAGCCTCTTCCAACCATCCAAGAACAGTTTGGTGAAGAACAATGTCTTTTCCAGCATGATGGAACACTCTTCAATAATGCCAAAGTGATACTTAAGTGGCTCAAGAACAAGGATATTTGGGGTCCGTTGTCAGGAAATTCCCCATACCTCAATCCAATAAAGAAGTCGTTGTCAATCTTCAAGAGGCGAGTGTACAAACAAAAACCTACTAATTGTGGAAAAACTCCAAGCATTGATTAAGAAAGGTTTGCTGTGAGTAAGGATTTGGTCCAGAAGTTGGTCGACAGCAAGCCACTGCAAATTGCAGGGCATACTGTCAAAGAAGGGCCAACACTGCAAATATTGACTCCTTGCATAACCTTGATCTAATTGTCAATAAGAGCAGTTGAAACTTACAAAATGCTTGTAATTATACTTCAACATACTTTATCACAGAAACGACCAGTAGAAAAGATCTAAAAGCACTAAAGCAGAAAACTTTGTGAAAACCAATATTTATGAGATTCTCAAAAAATTTTGGCCACAAATATACAGGAGAGCCAAGCACAAGAATAAACCTGAAGCTTAATGCATAGTGAAGTAACGTCTATCTTACATTTAAGTAAAGGTGAAATAATGCCATGAACTTTTATTTCGTTTTTTATTAAGAACTATATTACAATTCAACCCTAATTTTACTTTTCATAACCAAAACAAAGACATTCTGAAGGACTTTCTGCATGATGGCAAATCATAATGTATGACATCATGATCTTTATGTTTATACTTTTTTGGGAAAAAAATTCTTGATCAGGGCAAACTTGCAAGACCCTATTTATTAAGGTGAAACTCTTACTTTTTCTTATCTGAAACTCGTCATCAGAGGGCTTACGGTCTTTCTTCCTGTTGCCTGGCAGGAACTTTTTAATTGGCCGTGGGCTCTTGCTGGAGTCCTGCAGGAGCACAACAACAAATTCAATGAATCTTTGTAAACACAAACATCACGGCTCTACACACAGCTGAAACATGAGGCTTCAGTTCAAACAGAATGCAAGCTTATGGGGATTTGCATCCCGAATGTACACACAGTGAAGAAACAAAAGTACCATCAACAAACAAGGCAGCAAGCATGAGTTAACCGAGACCAAACTGGCAGGAAAATGTCTCTGAGGTCAAATGCAGCCAGTTTAAAAAAGGGTTTAAAAGCTTATAGTTTCTAACGGTTATATTTGATGTATGTTTAAATTAATTTATCAGTTACAGAAAAGTAAAACTAACTTTAAGAACAAAGATTCATGTCAAATGAATCCGCAAAAAGAACCCTCCAGATCAATTTTTTTAAAATACAATATAAAACCACAAAGATGGGTGTGATATGAATGAGGGTTTTGCCTTTCAAATGAGTTTTAATTTATTTCAAATCATTCATAAAAACGGTTTCCTCTGTGAAACACAAGAAAAGCAGAGGTGTTAAAAAAATTCACACAAAAAAAACCTGTTTTGTCATTGTGTGATGTGCTTATGCCAGCACTCGTGAGTAGTTCAAACCTATAACTCATGGAGAGTCTACTGTCATTGTCATTTAGGAATTTGCCACAATGCCATACGCCTGGGGTATGCCCCATTATTTAGAAATAATGACGAGTTCAAACTAGACAATACATTTCTTCTTGTTAAAATAAAAATACAATTCATTGTAGCTTTTTAAAGTATTTATAGGCTCATCTTTAAATTAGAATATGATTTCAGTAATTTAGTTTAAAAAGAGAAATCCATATACATTATTATACTCATGGTGATTCATGCTTTTACTTCCAATAATCTTGACACTTTTGACTTACTTAGGGCAATTTTAGAAAAAAATAATTTTAATAGAAATGCAGGGCTACTGCTTGGCGATCCTGTAAAACATCTTTTACAGTCTCAGTGCATCTTATTTTAGTGGCTTAACGGTAGGAATGTGATAGTTCAAGCACACTTCTCCAATACGTCACTGTGTGGTGCCTCTTTAAGAAACTCATCTGATTTCGTTTGAGCCCTTTTCTATATGTTTTCTGTAATATTTTCAATTTGAGAGAAACTCAATACAGGTTTTATCTTAAATTGATCATTATCAACATAAAAAAAATACAAAATGTCAGTCTGTTTGAATCTACATCTTCATTTGATGCGGGGCAAATGTTTTTTTTGAGTTTTGAATAGAATTACTGAAATATCCTTTTGAAGGCTATTCTAAAATAGAGATCCACCTGTAAGTGCACAGTGTTATTTCCTGACTTGTGACTCAGTGTGGATTATTACAATGATCAAAGTCAGTGGGCCAAAAGCATTTAAGATGAATGATTTGATCCTACTACATATAATTCCTGTGATTTCCTATGTTCCTTTTTGCACGACAAACATGAAGAACACCTTACAAATTATATTAAGGGCAAACATTACCCTCACATATGTCATCATTAACGAGTAAATATGACTAATATGTCTTAGAAATGTTGCCTCAGGTTGCTTGGTAAGTGATTTGCATGATTATGGTGTGAGGAAGACTGCAAAACACTACGCACGGAAAACTCAGCTCCCGCTTTTTCTTTCCCTTCTCTTGAAAGCCACTTAAAAAGAGATCCTTTATTCTTTGATGTCAACATAAGTAGTACGTTTATTTGACTGTGCCAAAAAAAAAATCCATCTTTGAGGGACAGACCCAACTGAGTTTTCCAGAAAAGTAGCTTCTCGGGTGGAATCTTATTACTCCTTTGCGTCAGAATTTGATTTTAAAAGATGAAGGGAAAAATAAAATGAAAAAGGTATCATAGTGGCTGACTTCTTGCAGGGAATGGAGGGAAAAGAAAACTTGCAGGGGCCACAGAAAACAGGAAACCAACATGATGAGACAATGAAAGAGAAGTTGTGAGGCAAACAGAGCAATGGCATGTCAGCTCAACACGCGCACGCACACTCGCATACAGGCAACCCCATCCCACCTCCCCCTGCCCACATTTTTACCCACAAGCACACACACACAGAAACAGAGACACGTCTAACCTTACCTTCATGATATAAGACATCCTCTAAAGAAGGTAGAACGGAAAAAAGAGAAAAAAAGGGGAAAAAATGTGCATGAAACATTACAATGGGTGAAGAGTGTGATGAGAGAGAGAACATTTCAAACACCCTTGCAGGATAAAATCTGTCAATTCTCTGTGAAAAAAGGATTAATTACTTAACATTTGAATAAATAACGGGGGAATAAACTGACTATATTGAAATATTCAAATAATTTTACCTCGATATTTAACTGAATGACATTAAAAACTAATATTGTAAAGATTTTTTTTATAACTTGTCCTGGTAACACATTTTAAGAAGTTGATATGTTTATGTCCAATCCCAGTCCAATCAATCTGTATTTATTTATAGACCATCTTCATAAACAACTATGGCAACACATCATCACAGTGAGATAGGATAGAAAACAGAATATACTGGAAAGAAAAACCTAAACACGAGAAAAGAAATAGAAAGACTAAGCATAGGAACATGATGTCACCAATGAACGAATGTGAAATATCCATCTTTTTTGTTCCATTTATTCAGTAAACAAATGTACTCAAATCTAAAATGTGTAATCCTGAATAAAATAAGAAAAATTAATATAGTACATTTACTGTCGTAGTTATGACTTTACCTGAAAGAAAAAAAAAAGAGTAAAGATAAAGCAGATGTGGGTTCATCTTTATAAGTCAGGAAATGGCTAAACATAAGTAGCTCCTGGCCTAAATTTGTCCAGATTACCACAGAGCTGTAACAAAATGTTAAACTACAATTATGTGGGGGAGGGGAGATCCTTTTTCTTTCTTTCCAATCAACACCTTCCTCTTTCCCTATGAGATCTAAAAAGGACATGAGGCCATTGCATTTCGTTGCTCTTTAAAATGGGAAAGACCGGAGATTATGACATTCAATTGAGGTGGAGCAGAGAGTGACATTTAGCCTCACAAAGTCTACATAACAACCCCTTATTTAAAGACTTCTGTACTCATCCTCATCAGGAGAACAAGGGTATTGTAAGGCATAATAACCTTTTTTATGTATTTACTTTTTTAGAGAGTAATAATGGATGAACATGTTGACTGATAACCACAAATTCATATCTTATTTTTTGTCACTGAATGTAACCACAGCTCAAGAGCAAATCTGAGCAACCACTAGCATGTGTGGAGTTAAAACTCACTAAATAGAATTCACAAATAACTCCTTATAATTTCTTGCTGATGATAAAGTCAGTGTGACTAACTTTGGTGGGATATTTGTGCGGGCATATAACTTTCAAGCATGGAGCAAACATAGTTTAGATTTAGCTTTTGTTTGCGATCTGATGTGTTCAATTCGAAACCACCTTCTTCAGCTTCACAACGATTGGTGCTAGCGGAGCTGTCAGTCCGACACTTCCTATGCTGAAGGTGTTTGCCGTCAGCTGAGCTTTTGCACTGTCCAAGATGCTGCGGCTGGCTTCTCAGTTTGCAAATTACAGTCAAAGCAATAACGAAAGACGCAAGGAGTTAAAGCGACTGCAAAGAAGAGACCTCCAAAATAGATGGGTTATAGTGGAAAAAACCAGCAGTAACTAAGTGATGACTGTGCAGAAACCCTGCAAGGTCCTCTGAAAGCCATCTGTGCATTTGCTATTTAGCTCACTGTGACCTCAAATGGTGGCCGAACCACAACGTGCCCTAAAATGTGTTGTCCTAGTAATCATCTGAGAAAGACATTTTAGATTATCACGGCTTTATCAATGTATAAGATAAGAATTTTATAAAAATAACAAAACGATGGAGCCAGCTATTGGAGCAGATTTTCCTTTTTGCTTAAACTTTGCAAATCTATCTCAATAAAGGTGACGACCATTCCACTATATATAGCTGTTTCTGCTAATTTTGGTGATTGCTGCTTACAGCTAAGAAAAACAATCTTCAGATTCTCAGAGAATTTTTATATTAAAAAAAAAACAATTTAAAACATTACTTTTAATGCATAAACGTTATCCTCTTCAAAAAAATGTGCCCACGCAAAAATACATGTACTCTATACTTGTTTGGGGCTCCTTTTGCATGACTGACCTCATTAAGCAGCATATAGGCCTAATTAAAGCGATCACCCTGTGGCCCTAACCCTAACCCTTTGGACTTGATAAAACACAATGGAGTAACATCGGTAAATTACCTTGATTTCAAACTAAAATGGAAAATGTAATTTCATCTGAAAAGAGGACTTTGGACACGATCCCTTCAAGGCTTTGGTTATCCCTGTGGGTTATCCAGCTCTCTTTCCATACTTTTCCCTTCCACTAAATTCTCTATACATATTTGGGATACAACACATTGAGAAGCCAACCTATTTATCAATGGCCTTTTGTGACTTACCCTGCTTGGTTATGGAGTCTATTCATGTCTGCTGGACAGCTGTCCAGACAGTCGTCTTCCACTTTTTACTTGTAACAAGGTCATACTACTGGCCATATTATTCTGGGTTAGATACAATTTTTAAATGTATGTAATATCATGTATGTTTATGTATTGATGTAATCTAGTTTTCTGATAACCTTTAATTTGCGGTTTTCATTAGCTGAAAACAAATGCACTTGATAATTTTCCAATTTACTAAGATTAAGTTGTCCATCCTTTTTGTAAAATTAATTAATGAAAAATCAACTCATTTATTTCAATTACTACACTTAAAACCATAAATTTACATGCGGTGAATAAAAGGACACATTCCCCAGCCCCTTGGTTTACTAAAGTTAAATCAGACCAAAATTCTTTTGTGTTGGGTAAGTTAGAATTTGGGTTTCCTTCCACTATTTTGATTTAACTTCAGACGGACAGAAAATGTGCCCCCTCTTATTCACTGCATGTAAAAATAAAGTTGAAAGAACCCGCAAATAATTGTTTTTTTACTTCATATATGATACACAAAACGATAACTTTGCATGGTGAATGCATTCAGAGAGCGTAAATGGGAAGGGAAAATTCATATGTATTTGCATTCAGCAGATACAATTTTTTTAGGTGAGATAAAAATACAGAGGTTGTTCCAAACTTTCTGCTTGCTTTGACGCCGATAAAAAGAGAAAAAAAGTTTAGGATGTGCAGAAGTATAAAAGAATTTGCATTCAAAAAGTTGGGGACCATCATGACAAAAAAAGACAGAAGGTATCAGAAGGCTGTCTGGGAGAATGTTCTGTGTCTGATTCTGGGGTAGAAATGTGTAACAACTGAAAGTTGGAGCAGAAAGTGCTGACTTATGAAAACTTCCACCGCCCACATGAACCGCACATCAAGCATCATTTTAGATCAAAACCAAACAATTCATAACCACGGGTGAACTCACTGCTCTTGAATGCCAGTCACACTTTTGATGACCATACCGACATTACTGGAATAAACATCACCTTCCACCACATTTCAGGGACACCTGCCCTTGTTTCGAAGCTTTTCCATTTACGCATGAAAAAAATAAAAATCTGATGAACCCAGGGGTTTGGATGCCAGATGACATAAAAAAAGTCTACAAAAATGGACTCGTTACCAGTTAAAAACTTGTTAGCGGTGGGTTTTGTAAATGTGCTGGAAATTTGATTAAAAAAAGCCCAGGACCCCCGCAATCTGAATAAATCTGTGACGACTCAGAGACGTGAAGGTGGTCATGTAGAGGAGGGGGACTTCTTGCAGGTTCTGAGTACCACGGTACTTGCATGACCGATTATGAGAAACTGGTGTAGGTTTGTTTGTGCAGCTCTGCAGGTTCCTACCTCTTTGTGGCCCAGAGCAGCGGAGGGCTTAAGAGGTGGAGCAGGACGCAGGCAGCTGAGGGTCCACGGTTTGCTAGTCTTTGGCGGTTCTAGGGGACCACGGCTGACGGCGCTCGGACCCCCCAGGTGGGACAGGTGTGTGGTCGCACTGACTGTGCTCAGTGGCTTCCCATCTACATTCTGTAGAAGAATGTCAAAGCAGGCGTATGAGATGTATCCGAGTGCTGAAGGATCAGTTTAGTATTTGTCATCTTTTGATTAACGCTGAGGGTTTAGCACTTTCCACATGGTGTGAGGCTAACACTGAGTACAGTTCTTACTTCATACGCTGTTTGTGTTTGTTAAAACGAGTGGGTGTTCCGACCTTTGAAATGGTGCCTGCAGGACTTCCTGATTTGGTATAATGCTGTAGGTGCTCCAGCCACTCTTGCAACTCTTGAGCGCCATTGCAGAACACTGCAAAGCGATCGATGATGCCTCCTACAAAAAAAAAAACCCAAAACAAACAGAAACAAAAAGAGAGCATGGAAAACAGAGCTCTTTCAGAGATAGAGAAACATGTTGCCGACACATTCAACTAATTAGACTGACAGGTAATATCGGTCACAACTGAAAAGAGAAGTAGAGAATTAGGAAGATCAATCATAAATTAATGATCCAGATTTCTTTCACCTGGATTTTTTCCTTCTCTGATTAATATGTAAAGCATAAAATCCTAAAAGACTAAATCCAAACTTGTAAAAAATGCTGCAAACTTTTGATGAGTCCATTATGTAAGTTGTTTGTGTTAAGGTATTTTAAGAAGAGTTGTACACTTTATTTGAGTTGATGTTGCAGAAAAAGATGATCTTTTGTATAAACAAAGTAAATGATTAGTTTGGATCCAGTAGCTGAGAACCAACACCGGCTGGGACACAAATAAAAGTGCTCCTAATACAACATACCATAGACCCCACTTAGCCAAAAGTTGGAGCAGCATTTAAATCTGGTCGGATGTAAACAAAAATGCTGTGCATGTTGTCTTCTTGAAATCATCACAACAACTCTATATTTTCTCAAGTAGCTGAGTAGCAGGAACAATTGTTTTTGTCTAGTATATCAAAGGCAAACCTGTGATGTCAAAGGCATATTGAGCGTTTTCTCCGTCGTCTACTTGTCTCGTTACTGTGGTGCCCGTTAGCGGAAGCTTTCCCTGAATTGGAGAAAGCCACAAAGAAAAAAAGAAACAACACGTCATCAAAAAGATAAAATTTGCACCAAAGGAAATTTGTGATTGTTGTGACGATGCTTCTTGGCAATATATCTTATGCCGCTGGAGAGCCCGGTTAATTGTCTTCAATTGGTGTCACATTTGTAAGGTACATGGACTTGTGAGCAACAGAACTGAAAAGGTAGGTTGCCTCCATGAGAAATTTGGCAGCCTATTCTGCTTTTGACCTTTTGGAAGAAACAATACATATATACAATTCAACAGGTTATTCGTCTAAAAAGCAAGAGTCTTATTAGTTAGTGCGAGAACCGGAACAGCCTTGCAGCACTTTGGTTACCACCCTGGTCACATAGTGCTTTGGGATAGTATGGTATTCTTAAAATTCTTAGCACTAAACAACCACACCGATATAATTTGCACATTATTTTCACCTGATTTACATATTGTGTGTTGATGTACATATTCTGTGTATTATTGTATTTTTTTGTATATATTTTTCTCTTCTGTTACATATGTTGTATATTTGTTGTTTCTTTGGCTGCTGTTTATGACCGAATTTCCCCTGGTGGGACTATTAAAGGATTATTCTATTCTATTCTACACCAGCATTTGCACAAGTTAGCCAATGTGATTGTGTTAGTGACAGTGGTACAAACAACACACCCCAGGCTGATCCCACAAGGTGTAATGGGATAAAGGTAAGGACTGCAGGGTAGCTTTTTTATCCTCTCCACTGGTGGTATTCTAATGCTCCTTTTCTACTAGTGTTGGATCAGCTTGGCCCAGCACTGTCTGGGTATGTTTCTATTGGCAACTCAGGAATGCAGCAGTGGGCAAGGACATGGGTGGGCTCAGCGTAGCAAAGTTCCAGGACAAAAATCTGTAATTAGTCACCGTTTTCTAACATTACAGATGCCAATACAGGAGCTGGTATCTAGCCCACACACTATCCTGTTGCTTGCCGACCCTTCAATGCCATTTATTTCTGGAAAGATTGTGGTCTGCCCCACTGCTGTCATAGTGCATCTTCACAGCCCGATATTAACACTTCTTTTTTAAAGTTTTTCTCCAAGCAATGTTTTGCGCTAGCAGGAAATCATGTGTCGCCATTCTGTGAAATTATTTCACACTCTGAACAATAACACCGAGCCAATCAATAGCTAAAACTAGATAGGTAAGAGTGCGTGTGGCAGCCAACTTCAGAATGAGCGCCAGAGATATAAAAAAAAAAAAGAAAAAAAAGAAAAAGAAAAAGGGGGTCAGCTCAGTCCAAACAATGGTAGGGGAGACGGGGCAAAAACGAGCTGGGTCGAGACTAGTGGAAAAGGGGTATTATAAACCACACTTTGTGGGAGTGAGTCTATCTTGGACAACCAAGCTTTTCTGAAACTGTGTAAACTTGTGATTTCTACTAGTTATAGAATCTCATCTTGATAGGCTTCTGCTTTGAGATGGCCACCAGTAATGACCAGCAATGCTGTTGTTTTTTGGGGAGGTAAAATGATACGATACCACACAATCATACTGCTTCTGACTGAAGAAGTTTGGCACTGAGAGATGAAGACAAAAAGATGTGTATTTTCGCACAAATATGGCATTGTTTAAGGGGAAATGACCAGGATTTCCAAGGAAAAAATGTATAATTCCAAGAAGCACGCTTATAACTCAAAAGCAACATTTTTTTTTTTTTTACAAAACATGGATCCCTGATTTTATAAAAGCACCTGACTAATTGCTAGTGGATATATTATGATATTTTAAAATTTCATTAAAATACCCCTGCTTGCATATATATATGAAAAGTAAAGAGTGACAAAATAATAAAACCTCCAGTGTCAAATAAGCCTTCTAGTGTAAGCTTTCTGTCCCAGATTTGTATTACAAACATTGGTAGATTGTTCTATAAAAATACTAACTATTTTGCACAACCCAGTGTGATAGGTCTTACCTGATAGATAAAGCCACTCATCCGGGGACTGGCAGACAGCATAACTAGGACATTAGGGAAAAGCATGAGGTAACGCTCCTCCTTTTCCTGAAAGAATGATCAATAAGAAGTCAGGCTGAATGTAATACCATTATGCACAACAGAAAAAAACAGTGGTTGCTTTGTTCCCAATACATGGGCGGGTGAATGTTAACGGTCGGGTTTGTACAAATTTCTACACCTCAAACGTCTTTTCAAGATTTACTCTTTCATGAGTTAAAGAGTTTCTGGAGTACAAGAAAAATAAATCAAACTTAACTGCTTTATTAGTAGACTTATTTAGAGGCTTTACAAAACATGAGCCATCACATTAAGAAACAGGCTTTCAATTTACAGAAGATGACAAGGTGCCATTTTACAGATTATTTTGGTATCTTGGTTAAATTAGATTAGCTTCATGTTGTTATCTGGAATCTTTGTCTTTGCCAAATTATGATTTAAGTTCTGTAACGATTGCTAATTCTTAAAACTACAATTGTTTTTTTCTTTTTTCTGACGGAGTCGGAAGTATTCAAAAACCAATTGGATAAAATCAAGGTAAAACATGTTGACTCAAAGATGAAGAAAGTATTTTAATATAATCAGAGTGGACACTCCTGTACTTACAAAGCCTTATTAGATTTTTGCGCTTTAAAGAGGAAGGATGATCAAGTCTGACAAAACTAATATTTTAATCATACTCAATTTTTCTTTATCCATCATTTTGACCTGAAAAAATGTTAAATGTACCTCAAAACTTTCAGATATTATAGAAACCTTGTAATGTTTCAAGGTATGGGAACTCGAGTATGATGTGCAAAGAAACAAAAGCAATTAATGACAGCAAATGTGGTTGGAAAGTGGTTAGGCATGACTACAAGAAGCTGAAACTAAAGTGTATATCTTGGGCTATCTTCCAACCACGCTTCAATGTCGACCCCTAAATAGAAACCCCACAAGAAAGCAGAGCTTGCTATATCCTCTGCATGTGGGATATTTAGGTTTCTATTGTGATTCTTGAGGGAGAAATTACGTTTGCACCAGAGGAGGGACGGGACTGTATTTAGTGCTTCACATCCACAGACACTGGAAACAGGTTAACTTATTAAGGCAATGATGTAGATTTCTGGTGGATTATGTGAATCCTTCATTTGTGGATGTGAATAGGGAGATAAAGTAGATCTAAACCAAAGTCGATACAGCACTACCAAAGAGGCAGATTGTTTTAAGGTTAGTAAGGACCTAAATGTTTTATGGTTTTCTTTCTTCCAAACAAAATGGGGAAGAAAAAAAGATCAACTATGATCAATTTAATTCAATTCAAAAATACTTTATTGATCCCAGAGGCAAATTAAGTGTTGTTGCAGCTCATAACTAATTAATTTTTCAAGGAGTTGTTGTAGACCATGATGGCTGTGGGGAGAAAAGATTTCCCCCACAGTCTGTGTTGCAGCGAAACTGAAGAAGCCTCCGACTGAAGACAATCTGTTGAAGAAGCCCCAGGTTGTCTACAATCTTTTTAATTTTATGAAGAATCCTTCTTTGCATCATTATCTCCAGTTATTACACAGGTGTCGCCAGGCCGGTGTCCTGCAACTTTTAGATGCATTCCTGGTCCAGCACGTCAGAATCAAATGAATGAATAACCCTCTAAGTCGGCCTCAGGTTCTCTAGAGTCCTGCTAATGACCCGATTACTTGTCTCAGTGGGATTAAAGCAGACACATGTCAACAAGTTGCAAGACACCAGCCCTCAAGGCCTGGAGTTGCACTCTACTGAATTAGGTCCTAAAATGTTTCTACCCATGAAAAATCTACATTTTCAAAACTTTTCATTCAACCAATAAGTTTACTTATGATAGAAAATGAGAGAGTTATCTCAAAGGATAACTAATAAATGCAAAACAACTATTGTTGTTTTTAAGTTTTACATTTAAAAATTGCATCAAGAAAATCTTTTATAATCATCTTTATAATTAAGTGAACATTTATTTTTTGGAATTGCAGAAATCAAATTGTTCTGACAGTTACTTGCCAGTTTTTTGAATGTTTCTGCTGGTTTATGGTGATTTATCTTTAGCGATGAGCTCCAAGTCCTTGAGGCTGGAAGGCCACCTTGCAATTACCCTCATCTTTTGCTCCCTTCACAGATTCTCTATCACATTAAAGTCACAACTCCACAACATTAATATTAGTTCCAGTCAGAAACATTTTGGAGAAATTAAAAAATGCCTTTTGGACACAGAGAACCAGTGAAGAAATGGTCAGGGGAGACTCGAGAGGCTATATCGACATCATCGCTGACTGCGTAACAGTCTGTATCAACTTCTGTGTGAATAACACCCTACTCATCATAAAGCTACAGCATTTTCAACAACAAGCCCTGAATATACTTGGAAACAAAGGATATCTTCATGGACCAGAAGAAGCCCTTTAGATCTGAAGACAAGGTGGAGCTTTGAGCTAACACAGAAGAGACTGAGATGGAAAAAAGACAAGAAGAGATCATCTACAGCAAAATGATGGAGTAGCAGCTGCAGCAGGACAACATCAGTGGGGTTTGAAAGAACCTGAAGAGATTTTCAGAGCACAAACCGAACCCCTAGGCTGCAGGGGACTTAGGATCAACCAGCCAGCCATCCCTCCCCCAGCAGTGTCTCTCCTGCTGCAAGCCCCTTCACCTTTGAAAAATGCCTGAACCAGGCTTTTTTGTTTTTAGATTTTTTCCTCAGAACAGATCTGCTTGTTTTTTTTTAGCTTCATTTGACAGGATGTATATCACACTGATGGTACAGAGAGGTTTAGCAGTTTCAAAGATCAATTTTCTTACTAAGTGGGCATGCAGACATTTTACATCATCTGTAGAAGAGCATGAGGGAAAGTATAATGTTCTTGCAAAACTATCAATGTGTCAATATCACTTCAAACTTATCTCTCACCTCACTGCCCCCATTTCTCACATGGACCTGGGACATGTAGGCCACTTGTCCCAGGCTCTTCATGCTGTCTCCCTCCCAGCCCCGCACTGGTTCGGACAGGATCTGCAGTTCAAGGTTCTTGCGCTTCCTTAAGTCCTGACACTGGGACTAAACAAAAAACACATTTTAAAGTTATTAAGATTATAAACATTGTCTTATTTAATTTCCCATTCAATCATAGTTTCTTGAGCAAAAAGCAGCAGTTATCATTTGACAGTGAATATGGCTTATGACAATGCAACTGGGATTTTTTTTAATGTATTTCTTTGCAAAGTGTGTCCCAGGTAAGTTGCATCAAGACGAAAACTTTCTCAGGTGCTATACAGGGACTCTCCCTCCTCAAACAGAAAAAATGACAATGCAACATCTATGACTTTCCATCATTTCTGTCGACACTGCTCTACAAAGATGTTCTTCAGTGCCTGCCCACCCAACCACACATTCAAGATACCAAAGAAAAGTTAAACTTGCAAATGAAACCAGCCAGAGTATACTTGATTTTTTTTTTTTTTTGGCCCGTTTCCTGTGAAGCTCTGTTGAAAGGACGACTGAGTCACTTCAGTTCTTATAAGGAACTCAGAGCTACACTGGGGAAACAGTGCCTCAAATTGTATTTGAATGAGGTTCAACTTTGGTTGCTCTTTTGTAATCCTGCTCTTACATGATTCACACCTACAGTAGGAAAAATGCACACAAAAAAATAAGCAGCCAACAATTTCCTCAACCTCTTACTCTCTAGACTTCATTGAAACTTGCGTGACAATTTGCCAAAAAAAGAAGGAGGCGGCAGAGAAGAAGTTATGCGTTAGTCTATTATTATTGGAATTATTTAAAACAACTTAATGACTGAACCTGAACGAAAAGGCTAATTCAGGCCCTTGTGATTAATGAAACTTGCCATGATATAATTAGTTACTGCCTGAGGTTTGAGGTGCACATATGAAAGTAAGCTCTCTCGGTTAAAAAAAAGACTTACCACTAGACTTTTGAATGCTGCTGTTGCCTTAATGATGTCCGCATAGTCTGGATGAGCCTCCTGTGATGCAAATAAACAATCATCTGAATCAAAATAAGGCATAGTTGAGCAAGTCTTTGTTTGGGAGGGAAGCCAGGAAAACTCCTAATCTGCCATACAATCGCAAACCTAAACCTGTGGAGTGTGCTTGTTACTACTGGGGTTTTAACTGGAACTGTGATAACTCAGATAAGACTTAGACTGAGTTTTGCATAACAAACATATAAAGTATTAAAATATGGAAAAGACCTCACATAGCACAATAGGGGATCCCTGATGGTGCAAATCTTTCTCTCCTCTACATTTTATATATGTAATCTTTTTATTTTTATATCCCACGGTTTTTCCCATTATTTATCACACAGTGTTCCTACCTAATTCCAGTTCTGGGCATTGCTCTCCCTCTGCTAACTGTGGGTCCTGCACTGAAACTCAAGCCTCCTTCCTGCTTGAAGAGTGAGCAGGCCCTTCTTGTCACCTGAGGGCAGGGTTTCCCTGGCTAGGCATAGCGCGTGAAATGATCATCTTATTCCAGCCAGATCCTCCCTAACCCCTCAGGCGCCAGTGTCAGCCAGGAGGAGGCAGTATACTGCATGTTTTTGTGGGAGTAGCTCACATTAACTACTCAAGGGAACACAGGGAGAACATGCAAACTCCACACAGAAAGGAAGGAGGAACAAACACACCCTCAGCACCCACAGCAACCCCGGCAGAAATCAAACCCAGGACCTTCTAGCTGTGAGGTGAGCTGCACTACCAGCTGGGCCACCTTATATATGTAATCATAATGAAAAGTGATTTAACTTCAAAGAATGATAAGAGTTTCAGTTGTCATAAGAAAAATAAGAAAAAAGGTAGATCTTACTGGTCTGTTCAATAATACAAAAATGATGTGATGATATGAAACTTTAAATCTTTCCTTATTGATAACAGTTGATTACACTGTCCTGTCTTTAATTTCTGTTCACATAAATCCCAATATGAAAGATTCATAATCACATCGCTTACTAATTCTGATTATGATGTTTTGACCTGTATATCGGGTTCTTTTTAAAAATTTCAAACACACTATGCATCTGCATACATCTGTAGTGTTTGTACTCTGTATTTGGGTGTGAATTCTTGTGTACCTCAACATGTCTCTCCAGCTCCTGGAGCAGTGTCGGGTATTTGTCGAGCCTCATGAAGGGCTTACTGAGGTTGGTGGTCAGGGTCAGGATTCCTGGAGCGCTTGCTCCCTGGCTCTCCATGAACTTACCAAGTTCATCACTATTAAAACAAACAAAACACAATTTTATTGTTTGCACTAAAACAAACCGTTATCACTACACAGTAGTGATAAATAAATACATTTTACTAAACGGTGTACTTTTAAATTTCTTTAATTTCCCCTATTTTAATATACTATATTATTTTCACATCAGTAGAGTCATATAATAGAAAATACATAATAGACATAAACCATCACAGTTAATTTGTGGTTACGGATGACTATTATTTATCATACTGGTATGCTTAGTGGTATGGCTGCACAAAAGCGTGAGTAATCTGCACATGAATGAAGTCGACAGATCGCACATACAGGTTGCAGAGTATAATTCGCTATTTACTAGATCATTTTTGCAGATAACGGCCCTCTTCAGGAAATCAATGCCTAACAGCAATCTGAATAGTTTACAACACAGCTCTTTAGTGAGAGACGCTGCTTCCTGAAACATTCACTGGAAACAATTGTCATACTAAAACCCTAAATTAAAAAAAGAAACGCAACCCCAGCTGTTCAAATTATGAAACCCTTCAGCAAAATGTTTCAACACTCTCTTTATTTTAAATTAAAAATTGCTACCCCTGAAAGTGATCCTCTCCTATAACACTCGTGCTTCTTTTTTTTCACACTATACATGTCGAAAAAAAGGACCTCACAACCAGCTATCATGGTGAAAATAAGAACATGGATTTGTTTAGTGGAGTTATTTTGCAATCCCCTGCAACCTTCCCTGTGTGTTTGAAATGGAAAAACATCAATGAGTTTTCACGACCCAAAGAAGAGCGTCACATAGTATTCTGCAGCAGCCCTACCAACTTATAACAATGAGTAAAACAAAACATGAACACACTTAAAGAGGAAAAGCAAATGTGCTTACTGTGAAAAAAAAAGCTGCCTGCTTTTTGAATCTAACCACAACTCTATATATCCTGTCAACGGTCAACTTCCTGTGTGTAACACTACATGTGTAAGCAAGTGTTTGTGCGCACAATGTGAGACTTCACATGACACATCCATGTTAAATATTTAATCAGGGTTGGACCATAGTATGTTTCTTTTATAACTGTCTTTATGGGGTATTTGGTGAAACATACAGGATAAAACCAAATGCACCATTTAACCATTAGTGAGAAGAAAAATAAACTTTCAAAACACAAAGCCACCCTGTAACGCTTCAGAGGAACTTTAGTAATTTGAATTTAGAGATGGAAAGCCTGACACCTCCTGGATAAAAGCAAAACTACAAAAAAAAAAAATCAACATCAAACATGTTCCTTCCAAATTATAAAAACACAAACATAAAAAATCTTTGTAATATAGATGAGAAAAAAACTACAAGAAAAAAAAAAGACTATAATTTTACATATTATGTTCTTTATATTTATAAGTTTACATACATTTCCTCAATATTTGGTAGAAATTTTTAAGCTCCAACATTTTTTTGAAGGGAAGATGAAAAGGCTTTTATGAGTTTTACTCCAAAATATTAAGAATACAGTGGTTGAGCCGCTTTGTAACTATTTTGGAGGTATACGTAAGGTCATTGCTTATCTGAAAAAAACAAAAAAACAAATATTGTGCTCAAGGTTTAATTCATTGGCAATAGTCTTGAGATGCTCCGTTCAATGTTTACAAACAATAATGGTATTTATTTTGATCCCTATGTCTATATTATGAAGTACAGTACTCCATTCACACCATGATGCTCAATCCCCTATTATTCTTATTTTAGTGTATGTAGTATAGATGTAAGAAAATATTGATATGCAAATATATCACAATATCATGTTTCAATGCTTGATCAATATTCCAAAGGAATTTAGAGATTTTAGTTTTTCTCCCATTTAATTTGTTTGAATTGTGAGAACTTGAGCTGTATCCCTAGTATGTAGACATCTGGTTTTCACTGTACAAGAGTTACATTAAAGAAGCTCATAGCTTACTTGACTTGTATTCAACATACTTTCCAACTTTTTGATACTCATTAAAAAAAAAAAAAAAATCACTTAAATCTGCATAAATTGATGTTTCCTTTTCTGTGATGCAATTTTATTGTCCCATGATATTTGACAAATTGTACAAAAGTTAGGCAACTAGAAGATTTTGGTTTAAATTTCCTGAACACAGTAAAATTGATACTGAAGGAGAAGTTTGTTGCAGTTTAGCAGTAACGGCAGCATATCTTAAATGAAATCGGTTTAATTTATTTTCTGCATCACTGGGGCGTGTAGTTTCTCAGTCAAACCTAGAACATTCTTAAACAAAACAAATGCTGCAGGAAAAGTTATTTAAAAAACAAATAGCAGTATTTGGAGTTAATAAATATGTATATATATATTAAACTTCATAACATTTAAGGTGTGGTTCTGAAAATCTGCACATTTTAACCCTTTTTAAAGAGAAACTAAATTTGATTATATTCGAAATAAAAATATGTACAGCTTTCCAAAAAAAACAAGAATCAAATTAAAGAGTCTTCTATGCTTTTCGAAAATCAACCGTATATCCAGCCGACTGGAATAAAGTATTTGTACAAATATAAGCAAACTAAAATAAACCACAGTTAATCTCCATTATAAGAGAGAGTAAAGTTGTTTCATATTATTTGTTTTGCCCAAAGCTTTCTTTCTAAAATCTTAACAAATGTCTTCATGTTCAGAGTTAAATTATTTAGATTTTGTCATGTGATTTAATGATAATAAATCGACCTAATCAGTCGTTTGTGTGTGTAGGTGCTGACCTGTGATCAGTAAGAATGCAGACAGCAGAGGGATGGCTCGAACAGTAATTCAGGTATAGACTCCTGACCTGACTCATGAGATTTAAATAGCATCCTGCCACTCTCTGTTGGCTCTCTGCAACTCTGGAAAATCAGGGAAAGAGTTAGAGATATGAAGAGGAAGAATCACCGGACAGAATAAAGAAGTAAGACATGTTAACTTTAATTCAAATAACTCCACAGTAACTGGTTGTTTAAGTTTTGTTTTAAATGTACATATATTAGTCATAAATTGTGTTTTAATAATTTTCTATTTTTCTTGTGTGAATCAAAAATTTTCTATTACATGCCACTTTGCTGTTGTTACAGCTGAATGTTTCCCTTTGTGGTAAAGGATAATTCTATTCTAGTCACAAATATAATTTCTACAGCTGTTTTCTCATTTAACATGTGTTTAAAATTTTAGCATGAAACATTTTCTTAAAATACAATTTCACAATTATAAAATTTGGCAAAAAATTAAAAACTCAAATGAAATTTAAAATATACATGCTTGTGATGTAAAAGTTAAGCGTCAATAATTTATTTACGGATGCTGTTCTGTCTGGTACCGGTCCAATTGTAACAGTACAGGGAAGTTGTGTATAAATGCTCTGAGAGCTTATAGTCTCTTCATATAAACTTGTCTAACACTGCAGTGGTTGTGTTACTTCACAGTACGACACTTTGCAAGGTGGCATTTGTACTAAGTGGCACAAGCAGGGACGTCTAGAGGGAAGGAAGTGATTGCAAAAATATAGACATATGTGAGAAACTTTGCAGTCCTCTACAGTGTTAGAAGTACTTAAAAGGAAATCCGCCTTACTTAGAGGACATGTATTTCCTTCTGGTCCAATAAACTCAACAAACACAGTTTGAAGAGACGAATCACTGATCAAACTTACTTGGTGCATTCCTCCAAAGCTACACATAATCCCTGCTGGAAGATGAGAATCTCCTCCAGGTTCCCACACAGGGTGGCGCTGTCTCCACTACTTAACCTAAACGTACAGGCAAGAGGAAAAACAGGCACAACAGTAAACCTTTTCTAAAATATGATTTACGAAAGAAAGTTAAACAGTAGAAAATAAGGGGAAAATGAATTGTCACAGTCTAAACCATGGTAATATATACAACAAACACCATGATTGTAGTAATTCTTAAAATATGTCCAAGGTTTTTTCATTATAGGCATATTATACATATAAAATTATTTTTTCAGAAAAAAAAGAAGTGGGGTGTGTAAAAAAACGACATGCAACAATTCAGCAGCCTTAAAACCACTTTAAAGAGCAACAACCTCTGTTTTTATGTGACATTTTTAGATCACTACGCACAAATTTTTACACATTTGTGAGCCATTACAGTATTTCTCTACAGAACTGTTCAGGTATTTTGACTCAGCCACACGAACATCTTAACTAAGGTCCTTTTCCAGATGAATGGTTCAGTTTCTGCCATATCGCTGCTGTCTTACACCAAGGTCCACATAAGGGATGGTGATGGACTCAACTGTAAGGTAATTTGGTGTTGTGGCAGCAGAACAAGCCCAAACCATCAGCCTTTCAACTCTGTGCTAGACAGCTGGTAAAATAAGTTTGATTTAGATACATTTAGTTTGGTGCTGCAAGACATTAGGAAAACGTTACATTGGGATAATATTAATGAATACTGCAATGTTAAAACCAATAGGAACTAAACCAAACTTAGCTCACTGTTATTTTTCTTACAACCTCAAAATTTGCCTTTTGCTAAACTTCCGGTTCATCGCTGCAATTATTAGAAGAGGTCATTCTCCAACTCCTAATTATTATGTAATTTTAATGGTCAATTCAAACTATTCAATCAATACTGAGGATAGTAGAATGTAAAGGGGCTATATCATTTTATTTTTCAGCTTTCAACTTCTGGAATAGACGTATATATGATCAAATGTTACTGTTGGTGTATACAGTCTTAATTTGTCCTGAAATTTAACTTGTATCCTGTAGTTAACGTTAGACCACGAAGTGAAAAGGCTCGTTTTCTCTGTAAACCCGCCTCCTGCACTCCGCTCCTTCGCTCTGCTGCGCTTCAGAGCTGTGAGCAAATCACACTGAAACAAACAGTGCTAAGCTTCATCACAAACAGTATTCTCACAAGAATTTGAAAATCACAATGCACCACAATGAAACTCCGTCATATTAAGGGCTCAGACGTTTGGTTTATTAATGTTTTTTTTTAGTTGTAAAAAAAACAGAGTCACTAAAGCCTATCTCAGTTGCAAAAACTACAGGCTTTAGACAGAGCCCAAACCAACACAGTTGTATCCACTAAGCAAATCTTTCCAGCCCAGTATATTAAAAAAAGCCGTGGGTGTTGTTTGCACCCGTTTACTGAACATTCTGAGATTCTACAGATCAACACAATGCTGTTATAAGATTACCTAAGCAGCTTGTAAAATGGCTAACCTACATTAGCATCTAGGCACTTACTTCACTGTCCATCAGGCATCTTTGTTCTATGATCCAACAGCTGTACTTTAGGAATGTAGAATAAAATCCTGTAATCCATGCAGCCAAACGGCGTTTTCACAGAGAAAAAAAAAAAAAAAAAAATCAAACAAAAAAAGTGTATTAAGCTGTGAAAAACCGAAGCTGTCATGAACTGTGAGATCGAGGAGGGTGTGTTTGAAAATCTACCAGGGGTAAGCCGCTCTGCATGCAGGGGCGGTGCAGACACCCCTAGCAGTCAAATTTCAACTAGTGATGTCACTAATTGAACACTCAGTTGATTTCTAGGAGAGGGAGGGGCAGCTGCTCAGAGAGCAGGATTCAGGAGGATTACTCAGATGTGTGAATTAAGCCAAAAACCTGTTTGGTGGCGGTTTGTTTATGAGAAAATTGCATTACCAGATGGTTGAAAACTCCAAAAACTGGATTTTGCATGATATAGCCCCTTTAAGTTTTTTTTGTGGTTTTGTTTTTCGTTTTCTGTTAACACTGCACCATCTAACTTCAAGTTAAGATTTTTGCAACATAATTTTTGTACAACTGGGAGCCAACTAGAATGTTTCAATTTGTAAATAATCCTCCACACCTCCATACTCAGACAAAAACCATCAGATGTTGTGACCTGTTTTTTATACCAAGTTGAACTTCCCTAATCTAAACTACAAGTGAAAGATGGTGAGCAAACCTTTACCAAAAATGTATTTGCGATAAATATACTGACAGTGACAGTTTATCACTGATGACGTGTCCAAGTATCACCGTGAGGTGTATTCGAGTTCTACACTAAAATTCTCTTATAACAGAGTTTTGATCAAAATACAGACAGTCTTCTAGTGTAAGAGCTAGTAATGGACCCATCTCATATTTTTCTTTATTTAGCCCTTACTTGTCACTGGCTTGAAGGGGTCGTAGGTAACAAGTGAGCACTGTCTGTAATTCTTTAACAAACTCCCGCTCATGCTCCAAGATATCCTGAACCACCTGCAACAAAACAAAAAACACACAGAAAATATTGGTTGATCCAATCTCACTAAACCCTTGCATGCTCAGACAATAACTTTAAAAACCAAGCCCAAAATAGGAATCGTTTATCCATCTACATACCATTTTTAGCACATTGTTTTGTTAGAAAAGCAAGTTTTGCAGTAACAAACTACACAGTATTTTAAAAAACATCCTTCTTTAACTTGATCAAAGAGATCTCTAAAAGTAGCATGGTGACAATAATTGAAGTTAACATTTTAAATTCATGTGAAAAAATGTTGAACACTCTCTTGAAATATTGAATTCCTTATTAGCAAATGTTACCAAATGAACATATAATCTTATTGTAATGTCTTTGTGAAAAAGAAAGAGACTCAAACATGAAAGTTTAACCGTTTTTTTTGCTTATGGAAAAAAGAAAAGAAAAAAGAGAAGACCCTATTCCCCAATAACATTATCCTCTACTATGCATCTAAAAGTCTCTGTACTTGGTCTGGAGCTCATGCATTTCAGATGACAGATGTTTATCCTTGAATAACAGCCCATTTCAAGTCCTCCCACAACATCTCAATGACATCAAGATGACCAGGCTCAAAAATGACCATTTCTGAATTCTCACGCAGTCCTTGGTGGATAAAGCTATGTTTTGGTCAAGTTGCAGGGTGCAGTTTTACCCTCTGAATCAAACTAGTATCCATTCTATAGCTATGTCTACATGGACACAAGTAATTGAACTAAAAGGCAGATCAGAATTAAATGCTTCATGCAAACAAGCTATTTGAAATACTCTGACCTGATCGCCGACTTTTAATTCCGATTGAGACGGATGGGTTATTCCAATTGTTACTCCGATCACTGTGCATGTAAACACTTATTCTGAATGTCGGTCATTACTGAGCAAGTCTGTAACGCCATGCGTAGACGTACAATACGTTGTCATAAAACAATAAAGGGATTCGGATTAGAATTTGACTTGGTAAACAACAATACAGTGCTTGTAGATGTAAAACCGTGACCAGAAAAAGTAAAAGCACGCTCTGAAGAACATCGCACAGCTCCATTTTTGAACTACTGCTGTTTCCGGTACGTCCAAATAATTCAAAAATAGACTAATCTGTCCAATAAAATTTTTTTTAGAGGTCCTGGTCTTTGTCTACGTTTTCTCAGGCCTCGACTGGTTTTTCTCAAAGAGAAAATACTTCCTGTTTGCACATCTCGCATGAAAACTAAATCTGTCCAGTCGCTGATTGTTGAGACATGCACTTTTTACATCAGTTGTAGCAACAGCCATGCTCTAGGTCCCATGATGACATCCTGCAGTCTTCTTTCAGCTTAATCTTGATTGGACGACCCAATTAAGTTTTTTGTTATTTTTTACACTTTATTTATGGAATTTTTCAATTTAAATTACAACAAATAAGAGAGAAGAAGACAAAGACCAATACATTAACTAACGAAGAATATAGAAGGCCAACCATAACACAGACGCATTAAATAAATAAATAAATAAATAAATAGGGAAGTAAAGGGCCAAAGTACTAACTGCTCCACTGTACAGCTGTTCATCTTACAAATTTAGGAATATTGAAAGTAGTAGACTATTTTTGTACAGCATAACAGAACATTTCAAGTTGTGTTTGAGACCACTTTAAATCCCTAACCAGACTCATAAAATGCTAAAACCTACAATCTATAGGCCTTGGGCTACTATTCTGATCACACCATGGTGTTCATTCTCACTTCAACAGTCGGCAGCAACCCAGACTAAATAGCTAGGATTTAAACAGGACAAGCCTCATTCAGAATGCAGAGTAAAACTGTTGACCTGATGTGATTCACCCATGTGTGACTTTAGCCAATATAAGCAGTAATAAATATTAGGGTGTTTTAACTTCATTTTACACCTGAAAGTGCATGTTTTAATTAGATTACACAGACACTCACCACACTGTAGTAGTTCTTGGTGAGAGGAGTTCCTTTGGGTGATAAGGGCTTTTCTGAGGAGGAATAAACAGACATTAGCGGAATACATTTATAATAATCTAAACAACCTACAACATTAACATTTTTAATTTCAATTTTGTGGTTAAATTAATTTCAGTCAAAAAATGTGAGCCCTAAATGCAAAACAAAAAATTCTCAATTTCTACTGAAGATACTTTATAAGACTAAAATAGACATTTAAATACATACAGATAAAAATGTTAAGACCAATGCCACTAAAGTTTGACGGCAGCATTATTATCAGAGAAGGGTAACCCGACTCACCGCATGGTTTGATCTCTCTGACGTAGTTGCTGGGGAACCAGCCAGTCTTGCCGTTGAGCGTCCCCTCCCACCATCCGCCGTCCTCTTGCCGTGTGACGAGGATCACTTCACCTTTATTGAAGGACAGCTCGTCCTCGTTGTTCTGTTTGAAGTTGAAACGGGCCTTCACCATCTGCAGCCCGCCACCGCCGTTTTCAGACATTTCCTATTCAAAAAGGTGGGTTAGTTCCAGTCACAAGCAAATATTGTCCTTCCAAATTTGTAGACATTTTATGCCTGTATAGATTAATGCAATGGCGAGCTGCCACTTCCTTTAAAAGTGTCTACATTTTCATTCGTAGACATTTAGTAGACTGTTTTAGTTGTTTTGAAACTGGATACTTGTTTTTTTTTTTTTTTGCAAATCCATTCAATGTATCAATGGTTGATAGCTAGGGCAAATTAGCAGATAATCAATTAACAGCTTTGGATATTTTCCTACAAGTGTCATGTAGAGCAACCGCTCCATTTTAAATACTTCCAACAAAGAACATGAATCGAATTGAAACAGATTCTTCATAAGTTGCCAAAAAAGTTATTGAATTTGGCCACTGAAAGTTCAAAAAAACGAAAAGCAGGCTTTTTCCTTCTCTTTTCCATGTGATTCTAAAACTCTTTGTTAATATGTGAAAAGAGGGCTAAACAATTCTAAACAAAGTTTGAATAAATATAATTGAGATGAGTCCGAAGTTGTATTTGGATACAATTAAAAACATTAATTTAGAGCACCTAAAAAAAAAAAAAAGGCAGACCTGCAAAGTGGACATTTTAAGGAGCATTGCTTTTAGTTGATGACATTATTTTGGTGACCATTTGAAACACATAGTTACTCTCTTTCCCCCAAAACTTTTTTTGATTAGTTTTTCTTTAAAAAAAAAAGGCCATCTCAGAATATAATCTAAGAAATGCTTTATTTTCATAAAAATGAATGACCCAGTACCTTCTTGCTGGAAGGGAACAGTGCTACCAACTGTGTGGCAGCCTGTGTTCAAGCAGTTGAAATATAAAATATAGATACAAATAACGAGAAATCATACCACTGATTTCGATTGTCTACGCAGAGACCCTTTGGATCTGGTGGAGGACAGCGCATGTGAAGACGTTGTCTGATTAGGAGAGGATGAAGTGGACTGAAGACATCGCTCAGCAGCACAATCTATAAACAAACAGAGAATTCAGGAAGCCCCAAATTAGGGTTACATTTAAGTTTGAATTTCTGTGCTCTAACCTAGGGAAAGTTCAGAAATACGTTATTCAGGTGCACAGTCACAGTGGAGGCCGACAACCTGGAGATAATTCAAGTTAATACGGTCTGCTGCTTTGCACCGCTTCAGGGCAGTGAAAAAAAACAAAGACTAGAGATTTATGATTACTCACAGGATAATCCGATTTGGCCAAAACTGACATTACAAGACTGGAATAAACAAGCAGCTGTGACAACAATGAGATGCTTGCAGCCTTCAGGTAAACAACATAAAACGCACATGAGAGATCACTTGTGCCGCATCCAAGGCTCTCCTTGTTCCTCTCTGAATTTTATTGCTGGGAGAGCTATGGAGAAAAATCGGAATCAGATTTATGTCAGCTCCAGCATCGTGTCATAAGTCAGCCACAGCTGCAGAGGAACTTTGATTTAAAGTCTGTAGCTAGCACAAGCCCTGCGGCATGAGTGCAGTTCTCCCAAAACATCGAGCTGTAACCTTTTTGTTGCCTGTATTCGTAATAAAACAGACACAGGGCAGCAAGGCGAGTCAGCTACAGGCCAACAAGCAGAAGTGCTCACAGAAGGACACTCATTTCATGCCAACTGAGAGCTAGCCAAGGTTTGATCCTTGGTCAAATCACAAATAATGAAGAAGGAATGTGATACACAATTAACCTCTCAACCCCCAAATTCAGATTAAATAAACATTTAACCTTACAAGCAATCGCTCTTATAAGGAGTAAAATAGCACCGTTTCGTGTGATTTTTTTTCATCAGCACATCATTTTGAATCATGCAACTCGGATATAGTTTAAAATGTCATATCATCTCCTTTCCATACCATTATGCACCATACACATTGATCATTAAAATAGAAACTAAAGGCAGTGACAAGTCGGACTCATAAATTCAATACATTAATCCCTCTGCACAGCAAAGTTTAACAATCTCTTCTGTTCATTGGTTACCACTTTCATTCACATATCGGAAGATTTTAGAAACAAACAAACCTGGAAATATGAAAATTAATGAGATAGCATAAAAGCTCATGTTAAATTGCAATTACTAATGTTTGAACAATATCGAAATCCAACAATTAGGCAGCCATAGATCGGATTCAGAGTGCTGCTCAGTTAAAATAATGAACAATCTCACTTTCTTCTCCCCTTTATTAATTCAAAGCATCAAAATTTAAAATAGGTTTTAGCTTGTGTCCTGATGAAGACCAGGAGGCGGGAGCACATTACACCGGTCTTAGAATCATTGCATTGGCTCCCCGTATGTTTTAGGATCGATTTTAAGGTTCTTTTAATGGTTTTTAAGTGTCTTAATGGTCTTGGGCCTTCTTATCTATCAGGAATGCTTTTACAGTATGAACCCTCGTGGTCTATGCGCTCCTCTGGCAGCCGTCTCCTTATCATCCCCAAAGTCAGGACACAAACTCATGGTGAGGCGTCTTATAATTATTATGGCCCTCACCGCTGGAATTCCAGCAGCTGGTTGGCATTGAGACACAACGTCCTCTCCACAATGTGTGCATCACGGAGCACAGTGAGGAGCAAAAAAATGTACACGGGTCGGTTGCACTTTTTTCGGAAATCAGCCCTGGTGGGAGGCGCTGCTCAAATTTCTCCCGACTTGAGCTCTTTTTGCCCGGACGGGCTCCAGCATTCAGGGGCGCCAGGGTTGTGCTGTGTTCATCTCCTTTTTGCGGTGCGCCGGAGCGCGAAGCAAAGAGGAGATGTGCTGCGCTCCTTTCATTGATACACTCACAAATGCCCTTTGAGCAGCGGGCACACAAAGAATATTTATCCGCCACCTGTGTCAGTGTGGTCAGATGTGCTCTCGTTTAAAGAACCGGTAAAATACAGAAAACATTCTGTTACTGCGGCCCTGTGTGTGAACCATAATCCCAGAGAGACGTACAGCTCGTTTATGTTGTATTCTCACAGCTTTCATCCGCCCACACCTGTAACTGTGGGCGGGCTAAGTTAACTGTGACATTCTACTTTTGTTCCCAAAAAAATAAAATATATGTTTTGGTCTCTTTCTGCACAAAACATGTACCGAACTGTACCGTGAACCGTGGCCCAAGTACCGAGGTACGGACCGTACCGTGGGCTACCTGTACCGTTGCACCACTATTAGTTATTAATATATTGTTAACTGCTCAGCATGTTTTACCTGATTTAATTTTTAGTTTAGCTTTTAACTGTTTATTTATTAATCTGCTTTGCATTTTTATCTTGATTCTATCTTACCATTGTTTTACAATTATTGTTTTATACTTTATACACTTTATATTTTATAAACTTTACATTTTAATTTGTTTTAATCTTTCTTGCCAGTGTTTCCTCTCTGGGGGTCCCCTGTATCGGGGGCGGTTGTCGGCTGTGGATGCCTGGCACTTTGAGAAACTGTGTTTGAAAAGCGTTATATAAATAAAGTTTGATTTGATTTAATTAGTTGTAGTTTAATTTAAAAAAATTCATGCAACAACAGAGATGATGTTGGAAACATTTGGGTTTGAAACTTTTACAGCAGAACAGTTTTTATTTTTGTTTTGTATTATTTAGAAAAAGAAGAAAAAAACAACAACAATGGTTGGCATCAGTCAAAACCAAATTCTGTTGGTTAGACTGTACAGACAAATTAAAATAGATATCACATGGGAAAAGCCTGACTGGTGTGTCTCTATATCAATCCCCTTCCAAGACTGGCAAATTGGCTGCAAACCATTTTATTCCCCAGTAACCAGAGTAAAATGAATAAATTCAGTTCATTAAGGTCTAAAACTTCTGCATGCGTTCCAATTTTAAAACCATTTATCACGTTACAGACAATCTGGTAAATATTAATACCATAGTTATTTCAAAGTCCGATGATTGAAGTAAAAAAAATTAAGAATCTTCGAATGTGGTTCTTCATGTTTTAGTATCATCTTCCTTTGCAAATGTTAACCATAGTATTGTCCTCAAAACAAGATTTTGAAAATATCACCTTTGACTCCTTTTACCCAGAAAGGTTTATGGACAACAAGCTTTGAGGTTTTCAGCAGTAACAAAGAAAGAAAAACAACATTATGGCCCTTGCAGTTATACAACAACGTAGAGCACCTTTAACTCAGGGGTTACTGTGGATGTCCTTTAGTCCTAATTTGTGTAAATTTCACCTTCCTCTTTTAAATGAAATGTCCTTGAACAAGATATGGAATAATTAGACCATCCCTAAATATAATCCTCACTTTGATTTGCAGTTTTCTTTTAAGATTCTACCAACCAATTCAGTTTTTGACTTAATACATTTTAAAAAAAATACAAAGTACTTTTAGATATAAAAAGAAATAAAATGAGGCGGGCTCCTTGACAGACGTAGAAGATTCACATCCAGCTCTCAATGAAGGAATTACAAAAATATCCTCATTGATGCATCAAAGCATATGACCTTAAATCTGTGATTTTTATTAGGCCACAAGTGCACTAAAGTAAATGCTTTTTGGTTGGTTATTCCATTAAATTAGTGAAATTGTGAGTTCTTAGTATCGATGCACTTAATAAACACAAAAACCCCAATCATCTAAAAATATTATACAAGGTGGCCCTCCCTTTTTCAGACGCTTTCTGTGGGAGCAGTTCCAGATAGATGTGTGGACTCGACATGGGGTGGGTCTACACCACAGACTTTAAATTCAATAGACAAACCCTCGGGTGATGACACACACATCTTGGCCGTGTCACTCGCCTCGTCACTCTCAGAAAATCCAGAAATGGGCAAATAGGCGGAGCTGAGAGTGGTGCTGTGAGGATGGGGTGGAGGATTTACACTACGAGCCAACATAGCTATAAGCTAGTCAGAAGCTAGTCCGGACTTAACTGAAGCTAACTAAAGCTAATGCAGGCTGTAGCCGGTTTCAGCCAGAAGACTGCGGTCTAGAGGCTCTTGGTCACTTGGTCACCCCGAGACACATCTCAAGGGGGGAACACGTATCGACATATGACTTTAACGGGTCGGGTCAGTACAGCTTAAAACGGGATGGTTGTGTTTCTATGACCATCTCAGAAGCACAGTAGAGGGCTAGGACATGGGCAGCTTTAGTTTAACAAAAGCACCAGCAAAAATTACAAAGCAAATCCTGTAAAAAGTTACGACTTTTGACTCTCACATCTCTCAGACATCGATACGTTCATGCATCCAGCTCCTGATCTGGCTTTTGTCTGGTTAGTTAAATGGTCCAACTTCATCTCTTGTTAACTTATTCAAGGATCTCTGCATGTAACTATGTAAGCCAAAGCATCTGCTCACAGATAGGGTTTCTAAAAATCTAAAAACCTAATTATCTGACGTACAAATGTTTCTCTCGAGTGCGCATAAGCAATTAAGGCTTTATACCACATTTATTACAATAATACACACAGAGGCAAACACAGGATACGGTCTGAGGTGCATTAAGGTGTGAATAAAAGATAGAACAAAGTATGACACAAGCACACACTGCAATGGAAGCTGCCCATCTGTAGCATAGACAAACATGTAGTCAAAGCGCTCTGTGTAGCGTTAACTACTTTACTAATGCTCTTTATGGCCCATCACTCAATAAATAAACATACTCTGACATTCCTGGATCATTATAATAATCATTCTGAATTTTCTTCCAATGAGATCCAAGAGAAAAATCAGAATTACCCATTTTCTCTGCTTACGAGGAGCATAGAGTTGGCCTGTCACAATAACAACTTTTGCCAGACAATAAATGAGCCAAGAAAGGATTGAGATGAACGATAATATTTGTAACTGTAATAATCACAATTTTTAAAAATTTTTAAGCATCAGTAAAAACATGTCTTGATTTTGTGCCTTAAATGATCTATCTGATTATGTTATGGCATTTTTGAATGGTATTTTTAAATCAAGATTATCATACTGGAAGAATTTCCTTCCAGCCCATGCCTCGACCTTTCATGGAAAAACTGAGAAAAAAATTTATGAAGCCTTATGACTCTGAGAAAAATAGAGACTTCTTGACATAAAACTAAAGTGACCTTCAGGACCCATTTAATCAAACAGTGAGAAGAATGTAATTTAAAACAGCTGGCACGAAGTTATTCAACCTACACCAATGGTGTGAGCAGCTCTCACTCCTTAAACAGTTGGGTGCAATTAAAAAAAGCCTAATAAATCATTTGATATTAGACAGAAATAAAATAAAGGTTGTAAAACACGATATTTATGTTTCTAATTTCACTGCTGTTAAAGCCTAAAAAATAAGAGTGTTGGACTTTTACTTTAACAAGTTGTGTTTTAGCAAAACTATGAATCACATAAATAAAAGAAAGATGAAAACATTTACCTTGCGTGGCAAAGTTGAAAGCCAGCAGTGTGTTCAGAACCTTGCCGAAATTCTCTCCAGTGTATAACCACTCTGGTTCAAACCCCTGGATGGAAAAGGAAGAGAGGAAACGCCGTGAGACGAGAAAGAAAATGCAAACTATCTCTTCATAGAAACTGGGATTGTTTAAACTGACCATGATGAACGTTTCAGTGACTTCACCCTTAACCTTTAGTTTCCAGATTTCTAGCGATTGGAATTACAACCCCACGTTAAAAAAAATAAAATAAATGAAATTCCACCGAATGAAGCTTTTCAGAAATCTAGGTAAATTTCAGGTTCGCTTGTTTAAACTAGTGTCATTTATACTGCAGTAATAACAACTAAATAAGATTAATAATTGTGTTCTACCTCAGAAAACAGCCATAATAGGGAGGGAGGTAGTACATTGGGCTCTACCCTGGACTACGGGTGGAGCTTTGAGGTGGCAGGGTGCTAAATATCATCTTCTGCTTGATTATTACAAGCACTTTGTTTCAGTGATCTCTCAGTTTAAACTACTGTACTACTATACAGATTATATATTTTCTTTTAACTGTGTGGCTTAATTGGAGCTGGTCAATAGAACGGTTTCAATAATTTATTGAGAAGCAAATGTCACACAAAAAAGGCATTAAAATCAAACGAGCATTTTTTAAATTAATTTGAGATTGATTTTGAAATCAGTATATTGTTATATGAGAAATAAATGTTTTTTTCATATCCTTAATTTCTCAAGAGAATTATGGTGTGATTACCACACCAATTTTATTTATATAGCACTTTGAAACAAAAACATCTTAAATTAAGTGTATTCTCAAAACATACACCAAAAGAAAAAAAGCAAATAAAAATACAAAATAAGACTGACAAAAATAATCTACACAGTTAAACCAATTAAAAACGGAATCACTGAGTTTGAAATCCAGAGAAAAAAAATAGGATTCAAGACGAGTTTTAAAAGTATTTAGTGAAGGAGCCTCTCTAATGTGCTGGAGTAAGTTGAGGAATCATGAAGTTGAACATTTAAAAACAAAAATAGACTTTAAATTGAAAGAAATCTTAAATGTATGTTTATTTTATTCTAAAAATTTGAAAATAAATCTCTTATTAATGTGTTATTACACATTTTAATTTGCTCTTAGAGACTAGACTTTTAATTTGAAACTGCATGCTCATAACTAGCAAAACCATTCAACACAGAAAATAATATCATTATCATTTTTGTCCATAACACATTGGTTTATAGGCCTAATGCATACCTCCAAGCCTGCTCTATAGTCTACTTGGCTGCAAAGCCTCTATGATGTATATTTCCTCACCTGTACCTCCACTCTAGCCTCATCAGATTTTCTTGACAGCACTGGCAATGCAAGCTAAAAACAATAATAACACCCCATTTAAAAAGGTGTCACTAAACACAGCACATAAAGACAACCAAGCATCAGATCAGGTGCAAAAAAACTTGTTTTATAAGAATTACACTGAATATCTCTTCCTTATCTTAAAAGAGAGGGTAAAACCAACTCTATATGTCCGAGTAAAATGTTTAAGTTCGACTGAGATGAAAATGATGCAAATACTATTGCTTTCCTGTCAGTGCAGTCCAAGCAGCTATTGTTCAAAGAACAATGATATTGAATTGGCATTAATTGGTTGCACTATATTTGGAAAAAATGTAATCGCAAGACTATTGCCAAGTATCGCGACAATGATTTAGATCGCGATTAACCCATATTGTCCTTACTTTTTTTCTTTTCGATCATCAAAATTTCCGCTACAGCCTTTGTGACATCCCGGTCACTAAAAATATACACCCAACGCGGGCATCGAGGGCAGCTGAAGTCTAGCCAACACTCCAAAAATATTATTGGCATGCAGAATTCGGATGCATAGCAGCTCAAGTAGAATTACCACCATATATAGGCAATTGCAATATTACACTAGTGGTGTTAGAGTGGACCAAGATTACTGGTAAGTACAATTTTGAGACGCTTCAATCAAGAGATATAAATAAAATCTTTGATTTTCTTGTTTCATCCAGCAGTAAACAAAGAACCAGATTGTATAGTTTTTCATGTGTCAATATTTAATGAGATACAAACTGCAAGTAGCGTTGAATAACAGCCTATATCTGAAACATCCACTACTTTTAATTTGTGGCAGCCATATTTAAAATTTGGGGAGTACCTGAGCAACCTTTGACTTCCTCAGTCAAAATACCAACTAAAGGAATTTTTTTTTTTTCTCCAACTGGGAACCTAAAAAAAAATCTGACTTCTAAGGACAGGAATAGGTCATTTACATATTTTACAGTTAAAGTTAACAGAAACGATAAACTAAAGTGAAGCTTAAAATGGGTTGAACAAAACAAATTGCAAAGAATACTATTACAATTCAAAATGTTTAGCACCATGTCTCCACAAAACTCCTCACCAAAGGTTTAGGCTATTATTAAAAGGCAAATACACAACAACCAGGGCTGCTTTTGAGAGGAAATTTCTTATATGAATTACCTGTTTTTACCCTGGCACATGCAGTGGAAACTCAGGGTGGTAAATTATGGCCCTGACAAACTAAACTAGGTTTCTGGAAAAGGCTCCTGTGGCAGAAACGTAGCTAAATAATAGGTTAAAATTAACTAATTATATAAGGAAGAACAGAAGCAAGCTTTGCTGCTTTCATGACCCACACCAACAAAAAAAACAGTAGAAAGAGACCCACACATTCAGAGTTCCGTGTATAGGGCAAAGATGAAAACAGATATGTTGAATATAACTTTTTTTTTAAACAGAGAAAAAAACTAATTTGCAAATCTCTTTCCACTTCCCTGCACTCACACGGCAGTTTATCCAACTCAGACAGCTATCACCTTTCCTCCAGTGGATAATGTTTCACATTTTAAATAAAACATCTTAAATATAGAGTCTGAGGACAGTAACTGGGGTCAGGAAATGTGTTTAGTTAAGTTTTTGTGTGTGACATATTCAAATATAAATAAATAGAGGGAGTTATTTAGTCAACTACTATAACTACCTTAAATAAAATAAAAATAAGGAACAGTTCAGGCGGAATGGTTTGTTTCTGATTATTGAGTTAAAACCAGAATAAAATGTCATTGTAGTAGATGAATCAGTCATGTAGGTTTAACGTAGATCGAAGCATGCTAGTTATGAGATCTTGATCTGAGTTTGGTCATGTTATAAATAGATGTCATTCCAAATGACAGCTGCAATATATGAACAAAGAGCAAACACATCTTTTATATTTCACAACATAGAGATAAAATTAAAAAAATCACAGGCCATTAACAGTAATTGGTGCTTCCTCTTTGACAGCAGCAAGCAGAAGTGAAAGCAGTTAGCCGCCTTTCTTCATGTAGTCACAGGACAGCCAGGCACTATTTATTTCGTCAGAGCAAAAGGCAAAAAGGAAAATATTCCAACCATAATCCCAGAGGGAGGGTCAGGGTTTGTTGTAGCCACACAGACACCCCACAGCTGATATGTTTGACAGTGCCTCTCAGAAACCTTCTGCCAATGACCTACAAGCTGCCTTCAGAACGTCTAATTATGGGCTAAACCAGCGTTGGTGGATAAAAAGCAAAGAGGACCTCCCAGACATAACAAGCCAGCTGGGCAGAACTACTGAACCACCAAAGTGAGCCAAGGTTTGCTGACTCAAATCAGTGCCAAAACAGAGCGAGGGATGTTTTTCAAAACCACAAAAGATTATTTATAACAAACTGGGAGAGACATTAATGTCCACTGTCCCAGTAAGATGTAAAACTGCTTGAAATTGAGGAAGATTTTCATAAAAGAAGTAAAAATCAAAAACTAGGTTTGTGTTAAGTTATATCAAAGTCGGATACAATTTTAACAAGTTGATGATTTTAAACCTTTAACATTTTCCATCATACACCTTTCAGTGTTCAAAGCTGCCCCTACCTCACTTGATGTGCTATGCCTATCAGCAGGCTGAAGGAAGGGAAGCACTTCCACTTGTGAATAAAAATGGTAAGGTAATGATCATAACTAAAGTAGACCCATTACAATACAGTTGGTCAACAACAAATGGCAACTCTTGGAAGGAAGGCGGCTGCAAGCTCACTGCTAAACACATGGATCAAATAATAATAATAATAGCCAAATAACAATGGGGTACGTTCCTGTTTAAGGAGATACTGTTATCAGGGTTTATTAGGTTTTGATAAAGTTAATTTTACATGAAAAAAAGTAAATTGTACCATTCTTATGGCTTAAATCCATTTTAATGGAACGTGAGAAAAGGGGTCAAGCCAGGAAAGTTTTCACCACTGCTGAGAACTACTAGTCAACTGACAACTACAACACTTTTCACTTACAAAGGAAAAGAAAAAAAATCAGGTTTCTGAAGATACAGTTACAAAAAACACAATTATGTGGAAACTGAAGGAGTACAAAAATATTTTCAACTCGAAAGTGTTTAAAGTCTACAGTTGTCCGATAGACAGCAGACTATTGGCTGTCCTACCCAGCAGACAGGCTGACAAAATCACCTAATATCGGTTTAATATACACCTACTCTCACTAGATAAAGAGCATAAAGACAAGGAAGGGATTACAAACTCTGTATCAAGAGTGTTTATTTTGATTTAAAATGTAATTTAGCAGGTATTTAATCTGCATTTTTAGTCACATTTATACAAACCCAACAGAAAAATATCTAAATGTTATGGATAACATTATTCCATAAAACTATCCATCAGTGTTTAGCATTAGGAATGTCAAGAGAAAGACTTACAAGGAAGTAAACCCTGACTGTCATTTGAAGGAACACGATCAGGTGGTAAGAGTAAAAGAAATTCCCTATCTTCCGTAGTCCATAATAAGCACATACCAACACGACAAGCAGTTCACAATACAAGAAAGAATCTGATCAAAGCTTTCCCTGTAGACTGCAGAAGACTACTGGGACGGAATAAAGCGATAAAGATAGAAAACTGAGGCAACTTACCTCCACCTTCAACGACGAGCATCCTCTTAAAAACTCCTTGATGTTGGAGATACAGTCAGCTTCAGTTCTCGGATCCTGCGAATACTGAGCCAAAGAATTGAATATATGAACCCACAGCTCGGCTTAGTGAGCCAAGAAGGCATATGACACACATTACCTTCTCAAGCCCGACAGAGCTTTTATATTAGTTTCACTTTGAGAAAAAAAAAAAAAAAGATTGTAAAAGCAATCCAAACGTTGCGCCTCACAATTTCAAACATGACTGAATGGCTAATGAATCTCCTCCGTGCCTTCATAAACCAAATAAAACAAGCCACATTTAAGCAAAACATCCGCTCTTTCAAGAATTTCACAATAAAACTCTATATTAACGAGGATAAAGTAGGAGCAAGTATGGAGAGAAGGCATAGCTTTTTACTTATAAGTCAAACCCAGAACGGAATTATTAAGCAAATGCCGTAAATGTAGGAGTTATTATGTGAAGCTAAAACAAAAATGGCTAGGGAAAAAAAAAAACAGAAGCTAGAACTTCCGATTATGTTGTTTCGTACTTTTCAAAGGGGAGGTCGCGCCAGTGTTGCGTCAAGCTGAGTTCCCCTGTCGAGATAAGCTCCCCGCCAACCAGCTTCGCTTTTAAACAGTGTTTTACGGCCAAGGTGGTGCATTTAAATGTAGCTGTACACCACAGTGTCAACATCGAATCAAAAATGCAGTTATGGATGATTTAATCGTTTTTGTAAGATGAAATGCCACCATAGTCGTATTAAACACTTCATAAATAAAACATATAATCATTTCAAGGTTTCTGAAAGTTTCGGATAAACTCCAAAGACCCTATACAATTGTGATTTTAATTACTAACAGATGTTTTAAAAATAAAAATCACTCAACCAAATAACATGTGTGCATAACAAACACCGGGGCATATATATATATATGCCCCGGTATATATATATATATATATATATATATATATATATATATATATATATATGTGTGTGTGTGTGTGTGTGTGTGTGTGGCCTTTAGTTGACCAACTGAGTCAAAATAATAACACCAATGCTCAAACTTTGCTTTGAAAACATTTACTTTCACGGTCACCCAAACATCGATAAACTAGTGTACAAGGTGTGCATGAATGCGCCATGAGTTTATGCCCTCTACCATAAAACCCCGTAAAGACGCGCAACAGCTTGACAGCAGGGCAGCGGTGATGGGGAAACATCTCGACAAAACACCGGGAAGAACAGCAGCTCAAGAGGAAGTGACGATCTGAATTTGCAACTGTTATCATGATCAACTTTGTTACCTCCACATTTACTATACAAAAAATAATAATCACATTGCGCTTTAAAAATCAACATATTATTGCGCCTTGGAAATCTTAAGGTATAACTACTTAACGTGTCAAGTGTTTAATGCACTCTTGTGACAAAAATAGTCTTGTTTTAGAAGGTGTCCACACTGACCTACTCAGTCATATCAAGAATGCGGAACATTCCCCCCCCCCCACAGGAAATCACTTATTGAAATCTGTAGTCTGTAAAGTCGTAAAAAGCTTCTGTAACCCGATGCAGTACTCCTCGTAAATGTAACAGAACAACCTTCCGCTGTTAAAACTTATAGCTGCGGTAGAGAATGTAAGGCCAGGACTGCAGACAGAAGTTCCTGTCGGTATCACTTTCATCAAACCCCTCCCTTCTTTTCACCGAGATCAGTCGATCGTTTTACATTTGTTTACTTGATAAATGAGCAGCTCACCTTGGGCGTGAAGCCAGGTATGAGCCTCTCCGTGAGCTTGCACAGGACGACCCCATCCTTAAGTGAGGTTTTCAGAAACTCCTCCGGGTCCGCTATGTTCTTTTTGGGCGAGCTGAGCACTCCTAACGATATTAACCACGTTACCGTCTGCTCCTCGGGATTCATAGCGCCACAAAATGATCATCGCCTAAGCCCGCATTGCTAAAACAGAAAAGTGGCGGCCTGTTCCGTATCAACATGCAACTCACATCCGCACTTCTGCTAGAAGTAAAAAAAAAAAAAAAAAGACGGAGGGGGGGTTGGACGACGCAGCTACTACACGCAAAACTGATGATCACCCCTACTGGCAACCAAGCACCTCAACACAACACAGCGTATTTTGCTGTATTTCCCCTGCAAAGCAGGACACGCTGTGCGATAGAGAGCAGATGGTTTCATCTACTAAACGCACCAAGGCTCAGAAAACGAGGAAAGCAGCTGATATCTTGAATTCAGCAACATATTTTTGCGTGTGGTGAAAAACGGCAAATCGTCAACAAGACTGTAGTGTTTAGCAATTGGTTTTGGAAAATAGATTTTTTTTTTTTTTGCCAGTGTTTATACCTACTTAAATTCACATTATTCACCAAACTTTGATATAATTTCAGTTGGATAGTTCAACCTTTTTTTTTTATCCCAACAGACCTGAATAAAAGTTCATTGCATTCAGAAGCAACTAATAAGCAAATATATATTCGGGGTTCCTACAGGTTACTTTAAGCCAAATTCAGATCTTTTTAAGACCATTTATATAAAAAATTAATACCCATTTGACAGCCCTACCGACCGAGAAAAAAAATCCTTGAAGTTGTGTTCATTTATTTCTCAGAGAAATGTGGAATGTGTGCAAGAGGACAAGCCAATCCGAGAAAAATAACATTTCAGCAGGTCACAAGAAAGTCAGTCTAAAATATGAAGAAAAAAATGGATTCAGTTTTTAATTTACAGAAGAAATCACGTTCTGATCTTTGAAGTTAAATACAGCACACATTTTAAGACCCATATCTCACATTCAAGACTTTTTAAAGTCTTTAAGGTATTTCCAAATTCATAAATTGAATGTTTTTAAGACCTTGAAAGAACCCTGTATATTCCACCTCCATGTAACTTCTCAATACAAACTGTAAACCTACCATGACGGGTCTATTAAAGGGAGAAATAATCATCCAAGAAACCTTTAACTCTGAATGTGTTAACGGCGCAAAAAGTGGCAATAAAGTCACATTGTACAATATCCTGTACACACAATCCACATGAAGTGTGTTGGCAGCAGCAGCACCATGCTGCGCTATGCATAACAGACAAGATCAAATAAAAACCCTATATTTTGCACTTTTCATCTCCCATCAAGACAACACTCCTTCAGGAAAAACTACAAATGTGATTATTTTGATCAGGGGAGCTCAGCTAGTGATTAGGAACCACCCAGCTCAAATCCTCAGAAGCTACAATCAGGCAACTTTAAATACACCCAAATTAAATGATCCAGGCATCTGTAGAACTGAATGACATTGATGGAATTCTGCAATTTCTTTAAGGTGCATTTGAGATGTGCCGCATAAAATAGTTGCAGGATAGTAGCTCTCAACGATTAGATTTTGGCACCCCTGCTCCATCGCTGCTAATGCCATTGTATTTAAAATGTTCATTTTTTTTAACCTGCGTAACCAGAGTGCTTTGCAGTAAAAACATGGATAACTGAAAATAAGTTTCTGAGAGCTTACCCTTATTAGCAGCCTTTTGCCAAATATGACATGTTGAGAAAATTCTGTAATTTTATTCACCTGCTAAACCATCCAGGACCCCAACTTTTATGGACTCGAGCTAGCCCTCCCTCGATTAGAAGAAAGCATGTTATTTTGTTACAATGGTTTAGTCTAAAGTCTCGATCTAAATCCATTTGGAATGTTTGCAAGGATTTTGAACTGAGGGATGGCGAAACTTTAGGTCTGGGCATAAAATAAGTTGGCATACGTGGCCAAAAATCTTGCAGTAATTGCAAGCAAAGATAATTTTTATAAAGTCCTGACGCATGGAGTTTAATAGAAACAGCGGCAAGTATAAAAATATATATTTTTTAAATCCTTCGGTTTCACAAGTCTTACTTTGGGCTGGTCTAACACACTAATCCTCAAAATACTTAGTTTGTGACAGACATTAAAATAAAAAGTTAGAGCAGAAAAGAAAATTGCAAGGCAAAGGATTTCAGACTAAATATTTCAATTCACAAATGAAATTTTATCCAGTATTTCTAAATCAAAGTTAACATGTTACTTTAAAAAAACTAAATGATTTATATTAAGCTAATGGACAATTAGATATATTACACAACACAAAGAGCTTTATGGCAAATCTGTCCCAGTTTAACTGTTGCATTAGGACATAAAAGGGAAAATGGCTTTTTTTTAAATACTTTATTTAAACTAAAACAAATCACAAATGTAAATAATTCTTCAGTCTGGGGTTTTCCCACTTCCAACAAGTTCTTCCTGTCAAATGGTTTCAGCCAACTCCTGCAACAATGGGCTGCACCACCACCTGATGAACAACGGGAAAAAAAGAAAGTTGAATGCTTGATCTATCAAACTAAAGCAAAACCTTATACCTTATTTATCAATTACTTTCACAGATCAAGAATTATTATAATGTTTGTCAGGGAGTAAACTTTATATTCAGTTAGGAGCACAGAGTACTGGAGCAGGCCAGATCGTAGTTTCAGTGCTCCACAGGGATCCAAGTGGGGCTACAAAATATTGTCATTGAAATATGTGTGTAAAATATCTACAGTGGGTACAGAAAGTATTCAGACGCCTTTACATATTTCCACTGCATTGCAACCATTTACTAAAGATGTCTACTGTGCTGTGCATGTCTACTGCTCCTCCTTGAGGTGGTTCTGCTCCTTCACTGGAGTCCAGCTGTTTAATTAAACTGACTGCAATGGATTAGTAAAGGCACACACCTGTCTATATATGACCTTATAGCCCAGTCAGGGGTCGTGTTAATATTTCCGTATTTTACCCGTTTGTTTTAATAGAACGGCTGTGAAAAAACTAACTGGAGACTGTAATTTTACAGTTAAGTATTCACACGTCCCTCTGGCTGCTTAAAGTAATTTGCACAAATTATTGCAGTCATTGCTGTGGGCTGAAAGTTCACCTTTCAACAAGACAATGATCCTAAAGCACAGCTAAAACAAAGGAGTGGCTTTTGAACAACTCCGTGACCATTCTTGACTGGCCCAGTCAGAGACCCGACTTAAACCCAATTGAGCGTCTGTGGGGAGACCTGAAAATGGCTGTTCAATGTTTGCCATCCAACCTGACATAAATGGTGATCTGCAAGGAAGTAAAGCAGAGGACTCCCAAATCCAGGTGTGAATAACTTGTTGCATCTTCCCCAAGACTCGTGGCTATACTAGCTCAAAAGGGCACTTCTATTCAATATTGAGCAAAGTGTCTGAATAATTATGACCAAGTGATATTTCAGTGTCTTTTTGAATAAACTTGCAAAAATTTCTAAACTTGTTTTTTGTCAAGATTGGGTGCCGAGTGCACATCAATTACAAATAACTTTATTTAGGAAAATGGCTGCAATCAGAAACATTTAAAACCATCTGAATACTTCGCCATACCCACTGTATATTACACACGAATGCAGTACAAAAATTGTTGGCCAAAATATTCTAAGTTTTAAAAATTTTAATTTCCACCATTAATGGAATATTTGGCATAGAGTCAAGACATTTCAATGCGCTGGACATACTTCGTTTGATTAAAGATGTTCTGGTGAAACTGGGCCAAGAACTGGACGATATGACTCCGGTACATTTCAGCAGTCATTGCTTTGAAGTTCATCCTGCAACAAAGAAAAGCAATTACCTTTGCTGTCCCTGTCTTAGGTGTGTATTTAAAATAAATGAAAAATTCAAATAAAAATTATATATGTAGTAGTCGTCAATCCAACTTCAAGTTTCTCATTTCTTTTTCCTCAGTTATGCTGTTGGGTTGATGGCGTTTGTCCACAGGTCTCCAGTTTTGAAAAGGCATGCTTGTAGAGGAGATTGTTACTAAAAATGTATGCCTGCTTGGTTACACTAAAGTGAAAAGTTTTTAGTAGATGTCATTGAATGATGCCAAAATGTATTGACGCCAATTCTTTCAAACTGCAAAACTCGTTGGGCAAAAGGTTACGATTCGAAGCTTCAGATTTTCAAACTTGTTCAAAAAAGGAATCCTCATGGGTTGTTGCGCTTTAAAAAAAAAAATGTACCTAAAAGATATAACTATTACAAGGGCTTATTTCAGTTGAACTCCTTATTTCAGGGTCTCCTGAAAAAAGTTGTCTGGAGTGAAGATTGTGTGATACAGGACAATGAGAAACTCATTTACAGGTGAGAAACAAAGGTTTGCTTTGCTTACCAGCTGATGACTATCGGCCGAGTTGTGTTTGCTTGTTGCCTTTGGTTTTGTCGTTGCATGCCATCAAATGGCTCTAGGGTGATGGATCCATTTCCAAAGGGAACTACATTGGAACATTTTGACAGTAACATTTTCCCCATCTTGCAAACAGTAGTTTCCAGTTGGAAGCACATTTGTTTAATATTTCATTCAGCTCCCATCATATAGCACGAACAGACTCACCTATGCGTTACAGAACTTTGCACAGGAGACTGTTGTCTCTTTTTCCACACATGTCAGAAATCTTGAAGTGAAAAATCGATGAGCAGATATAGTTACAACTAAAAGCTTTATTTGCGTATGAAAGCCATATTTAGGGCATTGCAGATTCCAATCACACTGAATTGACAGAAACACTTAACTACACTGTGACATAGGTAAAGAAGTACTATATATAAAAGTGGGAGAAAAAAAAAGTACACATAAAAACTGGGAAAGTAAAGATACAAAGCTAAGTTTCCTAAGTCACAGAGTTAGACACAATTTGTCTGTTTGTATTCATCAGATTTCTTCCAAAACATGTATCAAGCATGTACGAAGATCAACGTTTGGATTAATGAGTCTTCCAAGTCCATCTTAGTATCTGCTGCGAGCCATGCCTCTATCGGGTCGACCGGCACCGCGGCCGCCACGAGGCCCTCCACGACTTGAGCCGTACGAGTCACGAGGAGGGTAGCCTCTCTCGCCAGGGGTGGCTGGGCCCCTTTCCTGTCTACCCATTCTTTCTCCACGGCTGGGAGGATATGGGTCACTCCGACTGCTGGGGTAACTGTCACGACTGCCATAGCCGTCCCGGGAGCTGCTGCCATAGTCATCGTAACGACTGCTTCCACCGCTTCCACCATAGGATGGTGGGGGGCCCCGTGAAGGTGGGGCGCTGCGAGAGTTACCTGCAGGGTCAATGGTTCAGGTAATGGTTCAGGTAAGGTTCAACGTTAACAAATTACTTGCACTCTTAAGTGCGCACTTTCTGCCAATAGAATTCATCCTGTGACAAATCTTTAAGAGATTCAATGTTTTCATCTTCCACCAGTTTATGAAATCTACATTTAATGTGGATATTTTAGTTGATGAGCAGTTGCAGGTGATAATATCCTTTACATTTAATAAGGAGGTACTGTTACTCCTTTCTGCATGCCATTTACTCAGGTAGCCATTTTCCTTTTAGAGTTCCGTGTGAAGAGGTTTTCTGACTTGTCTTGATGGTTTTTGAAGGTTACTCCTTGAGGGAGTGCTTTGCTAGGCAACATTTAACGGACATTTCCAAGGATTTTTGGGGAATCCTTATGGTTTCATTCTCTGCGTGGCAAATCAAATTGTGTCTTTGCCTGAAATTGTCACATTTGATAAGGGAATAGGACTGTGTGAACTCAGCTTTAGTTCAATTTTTGCTTTTAGCCTAAATGCCAATGGTCTATATAAAATACAATGCAAGTTGGAGGTTTGCTCAGGGTGAAAGTTCTTCTCTTGGGAGGTGTTGAACTTGAGCTTTCTGCTGCAGCCTGTGCCATGACTTATCTTTGCAGCTGTTCCCTGTTTGACAGTAATAATTTGTTGAGCTCACAGAGCTGTATCTTACCGTAACCATCATAGGAATCTCGGTAAGAGCCACCACTAGGACGGTCCATATAGCCTCTTGGTTCTCTGCCACTTCCATAACCATCACGGTCACTAAAAAACAAAAAAATATAAACATAACTGCAGGACCAGGTGTGATTTTAAGAACATCTAAAAAGCTTCTGAACTAAGAATGTCTAAAGCTTCTGAACTAAGCCATACCTGTACCCTCTTGACATTGAGCCATAGTCATCTCTGGAACCAGAACTAGAATATTCTCTGTACGAATAATCTCTGGGAGGTCCATAGTCCCGGTCTCTTGAGCTGTAATCCCGACTGGAGTACCTAAGAACCAATGAACACCAGGATACTATGATGATTAACTCATTTAAAACAACCCATTTAGGTTTACCACAACAAGGTAGATACTGTTTTTAGTTTAAAATATTATATACAACATTACCAGGTTTTGCAATATTAGTTTTAGCCAAACCACATTTTAATTTCTCTTGCGTATAAATTTCCAGCTTTATAGATTCTAATATTTATTTATTTTACCCGTCTTTAGGGTTGTAATGGTCATCTCTTGGTGATGGGTAATCATCCCTCCTGGACATAGAGTCTCTGCGAGGTGGAGGACCATAGGGATCCCTGTCTCTAGACAAAGAAGCTGAAATGACAAATTAAGTTATATCCCCAAACCATTGCAGAAAAAGAAGAAAAAAACAGTCTAAGAAAACAACCATTTTAAATACTCACGCCTGCTCATGGGACCAGATAGGGCAGACCTCTTGGGTGGAGGACCTCCATTGCGAACCGGGGGACCTCGTTTCATCGGAGGGGGGCCTCTGGATGACATCCGACTAAAGTAGCCATCTCCATCTTCTGAATCATAGTAGTCTTAAAAGAGATGCATTTACCATTTAGAAAAGGCATTTAAAAATAAACCTTGTGTGCAAACTGGGCCAAAACAAACATTGCTTCTGATCAGTATCTTACCTCTTGATGGTGGACCTCTCATTCCTCCCCTTGACCCACGGGGACCTCTAGGAGGACCTCTGCTTCTAGAATACGATGGAGGCCCTCGTCTGCCAGAACTCTCAAACTGGGGCTTTGTAGCTTGTTCCACTTTAATAGGCTTGCCATCCAATGACTGGTTGAAAGAGAACGCCATTTTTTAATTAAATTCAGCTGAAGTTCTGATTGTAATTCAATGTTGGGAGAAACAAAAACCCACCTTTCCATTCATTTCACGAGCTGCATCCTTTGCATCAGCTGGACTTTCAAATGTTACAAATGCAAAGCCCCTCGATTTGTTTGTCTCACGATCCTTCATCAGAAGTACTGAAAAGGGGAAACAAAAGGGTGAGACAAGAACCAGATTTTTTCATCTTCTAAAACATCCAAGTTTAACAGTTAGTATATTTTGTGGTTTAACAAACACATTCTTTTAACTTTAATTTTATTGCACCCCTTGAACTCTGACTAAATAATACCGAGATTTTGGTGAGAGCAACTCATTTTAAAGTATATGTGTCACCATTCGAGAGTCTGCAGGTACCGCTTGTGCCTCGATAAGCTACAAAAAACATTTCAATTAAGAGGTGGGATTTTCACCTCTTAAATTTACAACAAGGACTTTCAGTTTAAGTCTGATAAAATTTTGTTTTATTTTGCTGAATAAAGAATTTTTTTTAAACCAACCCTAGAATTGATAAATGTATCTGCATTAGAAAATAAGTTAATAAATGAGCACACATTTAGCTTGTGCAATGTCCAGAACATTTATAAATTGCGATTTAACCTAAAAATGTAATTTATAAATCTGATTGTCAATTATACAAAGGCAGAATACTCTACCTTTAATCATGAAAATATTGTGCACCAACAAACATAACCTTTAGCCCAAATAAAGCGATTGTTACAAGTCAAAATAATCATTTGAATAATTCACTGTGATAGATTCTTTGTTCGTATATTAAGCCAATTTTGGGGATAAGGGGGTTCAGAACTGACCATCTTTGATGAAAATTTAGCGATAATTAAGGACTTGAGCTTTGAACACAGTTATCCTTTTACTCCACATAAACTGTTTAGCTGCCTTAGCGCAAGGAAACGATTTACAAAAAATAAACTATACCTAACGAAAGTGAAAATAAAACATGCAGAGTTGTGGTAAAAGTGGTAACACTAAAATTAGAACAAAGACGATAATATAAAGTTGTTGTTTTTTATATATAATTCAACAATTAAACATACGCGGTGGTCTCTATGTTTAACAAGAGATACAAAACGACTTCAACATGTGGAGGGCTCATCCCCACCTTCGACAATCCTGCCATATTTGCTGAAGTACTGCTCCAAGGCCTTGTCGGTGGTCTCAGTGTTCAGCCCACCGATGAACAGCTTACCCGGACGGTCTGCCTCGGCCATTCTGAAAAACAAAGAAAATGATGGTTTGCTCTACTATCACAAACACACGTACCAGATATTATTTTTTTTAAATGACCCATAAAACTAATAGTTGATACGGATAATATGTTTGGTGAATACCTTTTTGTTGGTTTCGAGCCGCTGAACGCGCAAAATGGCGATAAACGCGCCACCGATATCCGTGAAACAGTTATTCACGTTAGACGACGACTTTCCCCAAAACGTCAGGAAAAATATACTTCGGTCTGAAAGCTCAAACGCGCCACTTGTGAAACGTTTAAAGCAACACGTACTTAATCTACTCAAAACATGCAGGCTGACAACGTGCTATATTGAAGAACTGCGAAACGTTTCTAGCGTTGGAAAGCTGCAATGATGGCGAGCAACGGTTGCTCTTCTTCCTCTATTCACCTTCTTCCGGTTGAAATACGTTTTCCTGCCCTCTAGTGGTACTCGAAGGTGCTGCACATTTGGACCCGCTCTAGTTGACACTTTTTTTCAGTTTCAATAGGATCACAATTAGGCTACTCTACGTTATATTCATCGATATGATTTTATAGTTTTCATACTGACTTGTAAATAATTATAAAATCTAGTAAGGTGCTTGACTGTGCGGGGTTTTAATTTTCTGCTTTTATTCTAGCAAGACCTAAACTTTATCAGTTTTTTGTATTTTTTATGAAAGATATGTTGCAACCCCTGACCTAATTCTCTCTCTCTCTCTCTCTCTCTCTCTCTCTCTCTCTCTCTCTCTCTCTCTCTCTCTGTCTAATCAGCTCAAGCTATTTCAGTTTGAAAGGAGAACGTTTGTGAACTCTGGGTAGTGACCGAAAGAACGAGATCACGGATACATGCGGCTGAAATGAGTTTCCTGCGCAGGGTGGCAGGGTTCTCCCTTAGTAGAGTAGAGCCACTGCTCCTCCGCATCGAGAGGGGCCAGTTGAGGTGGCTCAGGCATCTGGTCAAGATGCCTCCTGGACGCCTCCCTGGTGAGGTGTTCCTCCCGAGGCCTGGCCCAAGTGGACGGGGAGAGGGAAGTCTGGGTCTCTCTGCCCTAGCTACTGCCCCCGCGACCCAACCCCAGATAAGCAGAACAAGATGGATGGATGGATGGATGGATGGATGGATGGACGTTTGTGAACATCATCTTCAAACTTGATTTTGGTCTGGACTGAGCCATTCTGCACTGTTCCTATTTCTATGGAGTCAGGACTCAAGCAGTACTTAAAAAAAGGGCAAAAGCAAAACACAGGAAGCTGTAAATTATACTTTGGCCTTTATGATTGTATTGTGTTCTGTTTGCTGTACTGTAACTTGCAGTGTATCTTGTTGGTTAACCTTTTTTCATTTTTTCAAGCACTGTATCATATCTGTTTATATCAGTAAAAACATGCAATATGAATAAAATTTTACTTAAGTTGTTACCTTTTTTGATGCATCGTTAAATTGGCCCATTTCTCAAATATGTGAGCCCCGAGGACTCTTGAAACAGGGTTAAGTGTTTCAAATAAAACATTATCCAGAAAAGAATTGGTTATTGTACTGAAAATTAGCTGGAAGAGCCTTTCTTTTGTATTTGTCCATAAACCTTGCAGTTTCCTGTGGAAGATCTTCTTCATTTTAAGCAAAAATCTGATTATTTAATGATGAAACTGATATTTAGAACATTCTATATTCCATCCACTTTCAAAAAATCCACAATTTAATTTATAAAATAGAAACCCCAAACCGTGATGCTGCCAGTACCACGTTTCACAGTGGGTAAGGTGTGTTAATTGTTGACCCACAGCATAAAAGTCTTGCAGCCCTAAACTCCATAGTTTAGACCCGCAGAGAGAAATGATATTGTTGCAACATATAGAAGACAAAGTGCTCCATCTGTGTTGCTGTCAGCTTTGTAGCAGAGTCCCTAAGCAGTTTCTGTCTTTTCCTATTACCAATTATAATAATAATAATAATCAAATAATTTTTTATTCTAGTTTTTGTCCTGTTCTGGTATTTTAGAATTACTATAGGCTGTATTGTATATGAAGGTTTACCTTCATAGATGTAGCCTGTGTGTGTCAAGCCAAAGGAACATTGGTATTAAATAAGAAATAATGCATCTGAGATTCAAGTGTGTGTCAAGTTTTTATTGTCACTGTTTTTACATTCTTTCCAGTTGCAATGGGGAACTGTTTTTTGGAGACAGTGGAAAGCAACATTAAACTATCTATAGACTGCAAAACCTGGAAGTGACTTTTTAAAGCAGAAAAAAAAATAGGTTAAAATATATCCTACTGTTTTAAACTTTACGCTACATATGATTTAAAAAATGCCAGAATCTTTAAACTTGTGGAGTCCCTATCAAAAAACGTGGGGACTAGTGGAGCTTTTATTAAACATGTTACTGTCTTAGTTTCGCAATGACACATACAGGCAAACACAAATAGCTTTTAAGGATGCAAAGTGAAAATAAACTTATGTTATTTATTCATCTAAAGGGTGTCCTTGAATGACTCCCGAAAAACAAGGCTAAATTAAAAAGAACAGTTTCTTAAGACTGACATTTGCTTCCAGGATCAGATGATAAGTACTTTTTGTTTGGTTTCATTTGGAGCTAAAATAGCACAGTTGATGACATGAAACTAAAGCTTAAGAAAATAACTGAACCAAAAAAAAAAAAAAAGTATAGGTCCTTTCAAGTGAATTGTTGATAATTTAGACACGGGATAATATAAACTACGAATAATAGCAGCAAATGAATTAAAATTACATCCGAAAAAAAAAAAAACTTTCACGACACGTCATGCAAAAGCAGTGTACTTCCGCCTGCTTCTGCAACAAGAGCTACCTATTATTCCGGGTTTTCTATTCTAAATAGCCATCATTTACATTATTTTCTAAAATTACTGATACATTTGCTATTTTGTTTTATTTTCCACCCTTTCTGCTCTTTCTAGATTCAGATTTCGCTAACACATTTCCATTCTTCTTCCTCCCTAGGTTTGTGCTGGTCATGTCATACCTGTAAAAAAAGCAGAAAACAGGGGTGTTGATGATGGCTAACGAACGACATAAAGTTCCACGGTGTCAAAATATGATACCTGTCAAAATAAATCAAATAACAAACACACTTCTTCTTCTACACTACGTATTAAACTTCCATATAGTTTTAAAACAATGAAAACAAAACAAAACGAAAAATACCTTTATACAAATTAGTGTACGTAGTTTCACATACGCAGAAATGCAATGAATTTTAACAAATGGAGCAGAATAAAATCTGTATGCCTTTACTTTGAAGGGAAAACCCCGTGACATCCGCATAGCTTGACAGAGGTAGACGTCGTCAGTCTGGATTCGAGTTAGCGAGACGGCGCCTAGCCAACTGTATATACTTTGTGAACAGTAGACCTTTATAAACTTGGGGACAAACTACTTTTAAAAGCAGGATATCGCAGTGTTGGAGAGCCAAGTCTGCGTTAAAATGAAGACGCGACAGCTATCTGGATTGGTCTATTTGCTAGTCGTATATTTCAGTTTATGCTCAGCGTTTTATCTTCCGGGTTTAGCTCCCGTGAGTTTTTGTGAACAAGGGGGTGACGAATGCCAGGTATGGTTAATTTAAGTGAGATAGCAATTCTTAACAAGCTATGTTCCTTTTTGTTGGGAGATTTTTGTTTTGTTTTAGTGGCATCTTGATTCAACTGTCAGAATAGCAATAGCTAGCCACTTGTCCACTAGGCCCCGGCTAATTCCTGGGGCAGAGTACTGGTACATCGTGAGGATGTTTAGGCACTTTTCGAGACGACTGCGAATATATATATATATATATATATATATATATATATATATATATATATATATAAATTCAGGTTTCACCTGCTAAGGCTTGTTCAAAATGTGACAAAAATACGTATAATTTTGCACTAAATGACTGCGGTTGCCAACATCTGTAACTATCTTGGCGCTGTCAACGAAAGTTTAAGCTACAAATACCTAACGGTCATAGACTTTTGCTTCTAACCTTATTAAGAAATTACCCTGTGGGTGATGATTATGTATCTACTTGATAGTAGTTATTTTCGGGCTTATCAGGTTATGGGATTTTTAATTACCTATAAAAACTACATTTCAATGTTTCTTCCTTACAGAGTCAGATTGAGCTGTTCGTTAATCGCTTGGACTCGGTGGAGTCTGTTCTGCCTTACGAGTATGACGTGTAAGTCTGTTTATTATTTCAGATCAAAATCGTCTCGATCAGTATTGCTTTGGATGATCATTTGACTATTTGCTAAAGGTTTGACTTCTGCAAAGATGACCATGAGAAGAGGCCATCAGAGAACCTGGGACAGGTGTTGTTTGGTGAGCGAATTGAGTCTTCCCCTTACAAGGTGAGAATCTGAATGATGGCAAATATTTCTGGTTTCATTCATACTGTTTGCAGAGATTCACCGATCAGGCAGACAACTTTCTCTTTATCATGCAGGTGAAAAAAACAAGCAAAAAAACAGAACAAATCGTGGTCTGTTTAAAAAAAAGTTAAAATAAGAGAAATGCTAAAATCAGGAAAATTTTTGTAATCGCCTTGTTTTTAGTTGGATCAAAATTATCAAAAAATTGTGGCACATCTGCAGACTACATCAGCATGGAGGAAAACCATACATAAGTTTTGGCTAGGAAAAACCTTATTAGAATTTTTTTAAACTGGGAGGCACAACAAATTAAGGGAGCTCCCACCATGCACTACTTAAGTAAGAAAAGTCATTAAAAAAACACACAAAGTTAAAAAAGGAGACAACAGACTAATACAATTGTTACTTCCCTTACTTGCATTGTATAAAATGTGTAAACAAAAAATATATTTGTAAATAATAATGATGAAAAAGGCTGTAGACAGACCAGAGATTGCAAGTTTTGAGAAACCTGTGCGTGTTAGCGGTACCTGGTTCTTCTCTACATGCTTGTAAACTGTTTTGGGACGTTAGTTGCATTTTTTTAATTCTGTCTTTTACAGTTCAACTTTAAAGAAGATGTAAAATGCAAGAAAGTGTGCACCAAGAATTACAAGACAGGCAACAAAGATGATATTGCGAAGCTGGATTTTCTCAAGATGGGAATGCAGCTGAACTACCAGCATCACTGGTTAGGGAAAGTTTCACTTCATTAGAAAATGTTTGGTGTTCAATTTTTGTGTTATCTATGAATAAAGAGTAAATAAGTAGTGTAAAATATTCTAACTAAACCTATGCAAATGGATTTCAGGATTATCGACAACATGCCAGTGACATGGTGCTATAATGTTGAAGACGGTCAAAAGTATTGCAACCCTGGCTTCCCCATTGGCTGCCTTGTCACATTGAGTGGTAGAGCGAAAGACGCCTGTGTAATTAATGTAAGTTGTTGTTTCTCACCCTTTTATGTCCTGCATTTTCTTGTTAAGTGGTTTTTAATGAAAACACGAGTGTCGGTTACCAGCTGCTATTAGACTTTTAGTTAAAGTACAATTTTCTCCCAAAGATGGAATTGTAAGAGTATTTATTTTTTGCAGTAAAAGGATGTCTGCATGGATAGCATCAGTGTAGTGGCTTTAAACCACGTTGCATTAAACTACACTGCGAACCATTCTAACCAGTTTGGCTTTACCAACTAGTATTACCTGTCAGAGCAGTGTGAGACTGTATGTCAGCTGCAAACTGAGGAGCACAGTGAAAACGGAATACACATATCTTTAAGTTTTTATTGTCTTTAAATTCACCTTTGTCAAGTTAAATGTTTTAATAGACTCCCATTAGGTATAAAGATATCTGTTTAAAATGATTAACCTTCACTTTCTTCGTCACTTTAAATTAATTTACCTAAAACACTTCAAGTTGTTGGTTAAATTGAAGGTCTAACTCTCGTAATTGTCCTCATAACTTTGCCTGCACATTCAGGTGTATTTTAACTTATTTTGGATTCTGACAGGAAGCAAGGAAAGACATTAACGTGGTGCAACTGTGGCTCAGGAGTTGGGTGTTTGCCTTGTAATCGGAAGGTTGCCGGTTCAAGCCCCGGCTCTGACGGTCTCAGTCGTTGTGTCCTTGGGCAAGACACTTCACCCATTGCCTACTGGTGGTGGTCAGAGGGCCCGGTGGCGCCATTGTCCGGTAGCCTCGCCTCTGCCAGGGCTGCTGTGGCTACAACGTAGCTTGCCATCATCAGTGTGTGAATGTGTGCGTGAATGGGTGGATGACTGAATGTAGTGTAAAGCGCTTTGGGGTCTGTAGGGACTGAGTAAAGCGCTATACAAATGCAGGCCATTTACCATTTAACGTGATTGAAAAACTAAATACATCTAATGACCATAGTCTTCCACACTCAGAATAGCATGAGTTCAATAGTACCTAATCAGAAACATTTATATCTGTTTTCAGTCGGAGTTCAATGAGAAAAACTCATTTTATGTCTTCAACCATGTGGACATAAAGATCACTTACCACAGTGGACAAAACGAAGGTTGGCAAGGATCTCGTCTGGTTGCTGCAACTCTTGAACCAAAGAGGTCAGTGTTGAATGGACAGTCAGCTACAATTGACCTATTTTTTAAATCTCATTTAGGCATAAGTCACTTTTCAGTATGACGATAACGAGGTTTTTAATAGTTTCCAATTTAAAAACTGACATTTTCTGCCCTGCCCTACCAGTTGCTGCTCACTCCTTGTTAGCTGGCTTAAAGGATACTACAGTTTTCCTTTACTTAAAATAAAGACAAATTCGGCTGTTTGGAAATATTTCTGGTAATAAAGTACAAACAACTCAGTTATTGTATAGAAACTGGTAGTATATCAAAATCAAATGAACCATAAATGCTACAGATGATATTAGCTTTCAATATCTTCTGTCATTTGAGTCAAAGTTGAAACAGTTTTTCTGTTTATTTTATCCTAAACCACACAACCGAATCATGTTCATTTTAAAACAACAAATTAAGTAAAGATGCAGTAATATTTTTACTCATGGTTATCATGCAATGATCATCTTTTGTAGCACATTGTAAATGTTATAACTTAAATGCGAATTCATAAATGTTCTTAATGAATACATTTAAACATAATCTGTTTTTTTTTATGCAAACAGCTTGAAACAAACTGATGAAAACAAACTAAATTGTGAAGCAGGAGAACCAATGAAAATCCCAGTGGAGTTTAAAGATGATGTGACAATAGTTTACACCTACTCTGTAAAATTTGAGGTAAGCCTTTTTTTTGTGTGGCTGTTAAATATGTGTTGACTGTTTTTAACCTTGAGGGGGAAAAAAAGTCTATGATTGTTTTTGTTTTGTATTTTCACAGGAAAATAATACCATTAAATGGGCCTCTAGGTGGGACTACATCCTGGTCTCGATGCCACACACCAACATCCAGTGGTTTAGGTCTGAATATACTTCATTTTTTGTTTTTCAACAGAGAATACTTCCATGGAAATTCACAAGCTCATCTTTCCTGGTATTTGCATTAAGGGGTATCTCGTTTGTTTAACAGCATCATGAATTCCTTGGTCATTGTGCTTTTCCTGTCGGGCATGGTTGCCATGATCATGCTGAGAACCCTGCACAAGGACATCGCCAGATACAATCAAGTGGATCAGGTAAAGGTGTTGTTTGACTTTCCTGTTCTAATGTGTACAAAAAAGATTCTACTACAAATACATAGGAGAGCATCATGTTTGCATGTTTCGAATAAGTGTCACAGCAGCTGCATTTCGGATGAATACCTCATATTAAGTCAGCTCTTTTAGTTACTTCTAGGATTTTTAGCAACATTCCAGATTTTGTATAAGAATTCACATAATAATTAAAAAGAAAATGTAAATGAACCTTGTAATTATATATTTTTAATACTTCATTAATGATACATATGTTAGTTTGTCTAAAACAATCACAGAAAATGAACATTTACCTCAACAAGGGTTGGACACAACTTTCAGACCAACCCTGATGTTTGCTGTGATGTTCCTTATCAGCAACAGCATCAGATGTAACAAGAAAATAGAGTGCACTGAGTTTATTCTATACTAATGAAGCAGTATTAGAACTTTGCTCGTATAAGCCACAACCAGTGTTGAGGCGAATAAACAAACTTGGTGGCCCATCAGTGTCTTTTCTGCATCAGTATGCAAATGCTGCTGCTGTATTTAAGGTATAATTCCACTGCACTTTTCATGAACGCAATGAATGTTTGTCAATGAACTTCCCTTAAAGAGCAACTCTCTCCCTTCCAACGTTATAAGACAAGTTTGAAAAAATGCAGCAAAAGGATGCTTTGCCTGGGAGACCGAGGGGAGGGCTGGGCAGCATCAACGCTTTTTTGCTATTCCAACTGCAAAACACTACGGAGGTGTGGCTTGTTTTATATTTTACAGCAGCAGGAGGGCTCAACTCAGCAATAAAGGCTGAGCGAGTAGGAATGTCCTATTCAAGTGCAGTTTCACGTTTTAAACTAAAAAGGGCATTCCACTGACGGTTTTTGGTAGAAAATAAATATTTTAAAATATAATAAAATGCTTTCTTCTTATCACTCTTCCATAAAGGCCAACTTTATGGCACAACTAATAGTTGTCCTATGGACAGATTCCCCCACCTGAGCTGTAGATCTCTGCAGCTCGTCCATAGACACCATGGGCCTCTTGGCTGCATTTCTGATCAGCACTCTCCTTGTTCGGCCTGTGAGTTTAGGTGGACAGCCTTGTCTTGGTAGATTTACAGTTGTGCCATACTCCTTCCATTTCTGAATGATCGCTTGAACAGTGCTCCGTGGGATGTTCAAGGCTTATGAAATCTTTTTGTAGCCTTAGCCTGCTTTAAATTTCTCAATAACCTTATCCCTGACCTGTCTGGTGTGTTCTTTGGACTTCATGGTGTCTTTGCTCCCAACATTCTCTTAGACAACCTCTGAGGCCGTCAAAGGGCAGCTGTATTTGTACTGACATTAGATTACACACAGGTGCACTCTATTTAGTCATTAGCACACATCAGGCAATGTCTATGGACAACTGAATGCACTCAGACCAAAGGGGGCTGAATAATTACGCACACCCCACTTTTCAGTTATTTATTTGTAAAAAATGTTTGGAATCATGTATGATTTTCGTTGCACTTCTTACGTGTACACCACTTTGTATTGGTCTTTCAGATGGAATTCCAATAAATTTGATTCATGTTTGTGGCTGTAATGTGACAAAATGTGGAAAAGTGCAAGAGGGCCAAATACTTTTGCAAGCCACTGTATTTTCTCAATTATAACATCACTAAGTGTTTATTGGACCAGATCTCACTGAAATAAGGTGCGGTTTGTCTGGCTCGCATGGCTAAACTCCAGGTAGTATCTTTGTGGCAGCAAGTTCTTGAGTGGAGAACTGCTGCGTCATTTTTACTTCACACACACAAGATTCACTTTCTCTTGGTGTTGAGAAAGCAGGATATTAGAAGTTGCAATGATAACATATTTTCAGATGCCAGTAGGACCTGTGTGCTTGCATGATATACAGATGTATCTCAATAATTTAAGGATAGCATTGAAAGATTTTGTGAATGTTTAGTATTGTAATTGATAAAAGGAGGCCGATTAAAAATATAGGCATTTGTAATTGGCTAATGTAAAGTTCAGATTTTGAACTGAATAAATGGAATAAACCTTCCAATGCTATTCTAATGTATTGAATTAGACCTGTATGTCTACAGCTGAGTCTAAAAGGGATGTTTTGTTACTGAGACTGTTATAAACGATCAGATACAAAGCTCCTGAATGTGTGGATGAAAGCAAGGCAGGTGGGTAGATACTTGTTCTAGGTAAGCATTTTTATTTGGGGTTTCAGGAGCTCTCCCTGAGTTGTAATATGTAAACCATTGGAGACTGTAGTTTTTTTTTTCTTTTCCCTAAAAGTAATATGGTTCTTATTTGGATTATACTTTTAATCTGCCATGTAAAATACCACCCAGCACAAGGACATTGCATCCAAAATTATGAATATTCTGTTACATTTCACAGGGAGACTTGATAAAGCTTACACCGACGAAGGAAAAATCTTCTCTGCTCTATGTAAGGCTAACCAAAACCACTTTAAAGGTCTCTTTTAACTAAATCAGGTGCTTGGGTGTGTATGATTTTGGCAAACAGAAAACACATGAAATGTAAAATGTGGTGTGGATTTTTTTAAAAGCAGAAGTGGACATTTTCATAGGAATTTAAACATTTCCTCTATAAGGTTTAATTCTCTTAAAGTTAGTGTGTTCGCACCAAATTTTACATCCTTTTAAAAAATACGTCTTCACCTACATGTGCTTGGCTGGCAGGAAAAATTGTCTGGTGGTTGGTGAACATTTTTCTTTCAACATTTTCAGATTTCATTCATTTCCTTGACTCTTCTGTTGACCTTTGTCCCCCAGGAGGATGCACAGGAAGAGTCCGGATGGAAGCAAGTGCATGGGGATGTTTTCCGTCCTCCCAGGAAGGGAATGTTGCTGTCTGTGTTCCTTGGACAGGGCACCCAGATCTTCATCATGACCTTTATCACATTGTGTAAGGAGTTTTTCTGTTGAAGACACAGTTTGACATATGTCCAAATGATACACTCTATTAACCTCCTTTGGATGGTTTGCACCAATTTACTTTCAAATTCATCTGACCTAGGTTGATGCCCATTCCAAATGTACCAAGGATGGCTTTAATAAAGCACTTTGCTTCCATCTAGCAGTAGAATATGTCCCCACTTAGGCTAAATTAGGTTATTTGCATTTTTAATGCTGAAATTTACATCTACTGAATGCATTACATTCAAATGAAGAAGCTCTGTTTAATGCTTGATCTGCTTGACAGCAAAAAAACAAACCCCTGAATTATTGGGAACAAATTCAGACCATATACAAATTTTTTTTTTTTTTTAAACTGGAGCATGATTCCTCTGTCAGGTGAGAAGGAATAGTCTGCTTTTCTGATTTCTCGCGTACAAAATAAGATGGTAGCGCTGTTCCAGCTTCGTCTGATTCTGTTCACTAGACTGTTTTGGTGCATTTATTTTTGGGCTTCACATTGCAACAGATATTCCAAATGGGTGCAATTTAAACAACACGTTTACATAGTATCTGTAAGACTCAAAGAATTCTATGTGGAGTTATATCTAACTTGTACATTCTGAAGTTAGTCAGCCAAACAATCTCTTAAAGTGCTTTCATTGCATACCTATATACAATAGTTCTTATGATTTCGACACGATGCAATGATGTCTTTTTGTCTGCTGTAGTCCTGGCCTGTCTTGGATTCCTGTCTCCTGCCAACAGAGGGGCTCTGATGACATGTTCTGTTGTGCTCTGGGTCCTGCTGGGCACACCTGCTGGCTACGTGTCTGCCCGTCTTTATAAAAGTAAGTATTCTCTTTGGATCACCGTTACAGACTGACAAGAGTAGCTTTAAAAAAAATTGGGTTAAAGTATTTGCTTTTACATTTGGCTTGTTGTATTTTAGATGTCCAATACATAATTGTTTTTGGTAAGCTGATCTGATAGGTTAGAGACCCTCCCATTGACTTCTGTCTGTTCTTGGCAAAGCGCTGACCACTCATCAGTACTCATACAGCCGTCAATTAAAACTTGAGCACAAATCGTTGAAAGCTGTGTCATGTTCCTTTCATAGCGGTTAATTCTCGTCTCTTCTTCTTATCAGCTTTTGGAGGTGAAAAATGGAAGACAAACGTGTTGCTGACAGCTCTCCTGTGCCCAGGGTATTTTGTTTAGCTTAGCAAATGCTCACCTTTCCCGTACTTTTTTTTTTTCTCTCATCTGCTGGTTTTAACAGGAATGAATCTTTTTAAGCCTAGTTTATGCTTCTGCGTTTTGATGGAGACGGATTGACGCAACGCCATTATCCGTCAACGCAAGGGCTCCCCGTCAACTCTGCAAGGACGCACAGAGCAGAGGCCCAAATTTTAACTATCCGTCTCAGCTCTATAGTCGCTGTAATCAGTAGTTAATGCAGCATTTGGCCACTATATGCTTTATATTGAAAAGATAACTTATCTAATCTGTTCCTTTGGCGATTTTGGACACAAGGTGGTATAGGAAAACAACAAAAAGCGGCTGCTGTGTTTTGTTTCCATGTGTTTCTAGAGGGTTCTATAATCCGCAGTTCTAGTAAAAAGCTTTACAGCTTAATCAAAACTGTCTGTCGTTCATTGCTCCTTGAGGAAGAAATGGGTTCACAAGCCTAGAAAAACACAGAAGCGGCTCTGTGTGATAGTAGGTAGAGACGCCATGAAAACTTAGCACCCCCTGCTGTCCTGGTCGAGCAACACTGAAAAAACAATGGAGAGTGGAGTGGAAGAGCGGAGTAATATACACAGAAAACGTCTCCGTCAATACGTCTGCGTCTGAGTGCAGATATTCGGTCGGAGAAGCATAAACTAGGCTTTACACTGATGTTGTCCAGCATATTTTTTTTTCCTTTTGTGTTGTGTCATTGTTTATTTTATTCTTTAGGATTGTATTTGCGGACTTCTTCCTGATGAACCTGATCCTTTGGGTGGAGGGTTCCTCAGCTGCAATCCCCTTTGGTACTTTGGTGGCCATTTTGGCCATGTGGTTTGGAATCTCTGTACCCCTCACCTTCATTGGTGCCTACTTTGGATTCAAGAAACCTGTGAGTTAGATCTTCTAAGTTGACCAAAAGGTCCAAGCTGACAAAATGTAGACGAACACCATTTTATATTTGGTTCAAAGTCAGCATTCATCTTTTTTTTTCTGTTGGACGCAGGCAATCGAGCAACCAGTCCGGACAAATCAAATCCCCCGTCAAATTCCTGAGCAGTCCTTTTTCACTAAACCCATCCCTGGTATAGTGATGGGTGGAATACTTCCCTTCGGTTGCATCTTCATCCAGCTCTTCTTCATCCTCAACAGCATTTGGTAAGAACATTTTTGAAATATCACCAACCCCCATATTAGATACTGGAAATTCTTTACAGTGTGGCTGAATTTAAAATCTTTGTCCTTTTTGGCATGTCCATTCTTATCATGTATTTTAGGTCTCATCAGATGTACTACATGTTTGGCTTCCTGTTCCTGGTGTTCATTATTCTCCTGATCACTTGCTCTGAGGCCACAATTCTACTGTGCTACTTCCACCTGTGTGCAGAGGTACCTGAATGTTTTAGCCTGTATGTTATTGACCTCGTTAACACAGCCTAACATACCATCTTCTCTGATTCATCAAGGATTACCATTGGTGGTGGCGTTCATTCCTGACCAGCGGCTTCACAGCAGTCTATCTCTTCATCTACGCTGTGCACTACTTCTTCTCAAAGCTGCAGATAATTGGTGCGGCCAGCACCATACTGTACTTCGGATACACTATGATTATGGTTCTCATCTTCTTCCTCTTCACTGGTAAGGATTTTATTTAGGTGCCTTTAAGGATGAAAGATGTTTTATTATGTCCTTGTTGAGGTATATTATAGACATCACTTTATTGTATTCCTCATCAAATGAAATGGAAGTGTAATCGCTTTTTTTAATCTCACCTAATAATTGCTGAAAAAAGCCCTCATCTTGAGGTATTTTCATTTAAATTCATTACATTATTGTGGACGAACAAAAGTTTGATATATATAATTTAAAAAGTGACTTCATGAAGTCATTTATTTTATTGAACATAGGCCTGGGCGGTATACTGGTTCATACCAAAAACCGGTGTTTATTTTCGTTATATGAATTTTTAATATACCCCTACACCGGTGAATAGCTTGGACAATTTCCGGAACGTTTAATGAGGGGAAGAGTTTCAGGCAGGACCGATTTCACTGGTACGCACTCTTCACCACAGTGTAGAAAATAACGTTTTTAACTGAGTACAGCTGCTGCCAGGAGCGAAGCACATAATTCTGATGAAGAAATTCCAAAAAAGCGGAGCCTCGTCTATAGTTTAAAAAGTTTTTCGGCTTTAAAATGTCAAACGAGAACAGAACGGCATACTATTTACAAACGTTAATGAGAGTAATTAGTACGAGGAAGTGTTGAGCGCTATTTGACCGTCTGTAGGAACACGCGGTCAACGGCGGCAAAACCAGTAGGAAAGAAATCAAAAAGTAACGGTAAATATATTTTACATACCATCTACGATACTTCTGTCGTCTTTTTTTCTGTCATCTGAATATTAACCAGCTAATAATCACCGACGGTCGCCATGTTTATTTTACTTCTTCTTTGGCAAAATCCGGGGTGTTTCTCAATCCGGGGTGTTTCTCAATGTCAAGGTGCCTCGCCTTGCTTACGAGGACCCTTTCCTTCCTTGGTCAAAAAAAAAACGATTTGGAACAGACTTGCCTTGCGTGACCGCGGCTGCCGGCTTACATGCTCTGTTTACGTCCTGCCCATCGTAGTAGCATTGTAGCGTAGTAATATTACTTCAGCCATGGAACTGGAAATGTATAACGAGAGTTTTACTTTTTTTTTTGTATATGTCAGTTAAATCAAATGTGCAAACCAATTAGTACCTGATAGCGACCGAAGCTGTAACTAACCAACCATATATAACTGCTTTGGATCTTAAAGATAATAATAAAAAAATAAATACATTTTTTTTAGATATAAGCCCGATGGTTAAAATGAGTTGACTTACATTTAAAATAGAAATTTACCCCCGAAGTAGCTGCTGTCGGCTCCTACCGCGCTGTATTCTGGGAAATTTTTGACCGAGAGAAAGCATCAAGGCACGTCTGATGTATCCTTGGTTAGTTAGCTGAACTACTGAAAAAATGGAGGACAGATTCCTCGGTAGAACATGAACATTGGAACACGCATTGGTGGTCCCTGATGACGTATCTCCTAGGCAACTGGGGCGGGTACAAGGCATCAAGGCGAGGCTCCTGGGCATTGAGAAACACCCCCGGTCTGAGTCTGTACTCTGCCCCCTAGCAGGATTCTTCAGTACTACATGCAGGGCAATTAGAAGATGCAATTTGTTGCTTGCGCCAATGTGAGGTTTTAAAAAAAATATACATTCAGCATTAGAACATCAAGAATGTCTACCAGAATCATAATCATTTTAATTATTTTCATATAATTTACATGTGAAGCAGTCCATATGGCAGTAAAATGGGCTAATTAAAGTACATTTTTATATTCTTTATTCTTATAAGATAATGTGGATATTAACGGTCTTGTATGAAAAAAAAATACCGTAATACCGTTATGTTTTTTAAAAATACCATGATATGAAAATGTTGCCATACTGCCCACCCCTAATTGAACAGGCTAAAACCTAGTTTATGCTTCTCTTTTTCTATGCATCTTAATGCTGTTGAAAGATGCGTTTTTTGAGAAAGTTCTGGTTCTGTCCTGTTTTTTTTTTTCTATTGTAGCTGCATGAGAAACCATTTGGTAGCGTAGCACTACAGATAAACATGTTAGAGTGTGCATGCACATGCAGTCTCTTAGGATGATAGACAATTAAGACCAATAGTGTAGATGATCCACCCAGAAGAAAAAGGTCCTCCACAATACCTTTTACCACCCCCTAATGGATATGAATTTAAAGTCTCATGGAAGGAAACAAAAAAAAAACACTGTAAAAAATTGTACAAAAATGGCCTAATTTCAGACCTTAGAGTATTGTGTAGTATAGCAGATTGAAATCCTTCAAGACCCACCACATGGACATTTTGAGGACAAAGGCTACAACTGCAGCGTTCCTTCTGTTAAGCCATCTTTAAACCAGAGACAATATCTGAAATGTCTCGCCTAATTTAAGACAAAGGGTCTGTCGGTAATGATTTGGGGAGCCATGTCATCTGCCAGTGTTGGTACACTGTGCTTTATATAGTCAAAAGTCAGCAAAGCAATCTACCAGGAAGTTTTAGAGCCGTTCCTGCTTCCCATTGCTTACAAGCGTATTGAAGATGCTGATTTTATTTTCCTGCAAGAATGTTTCATGCAAGCCGCACTGGTACATCTTAAAAAATGCAGATCTATGTGATGCTTTTGAGCTTTCTTGGCAGCTCAAGTGAGATTCAGGATGTCAGCAGAAAGAGGATAATATTAAGGACCAAATAATGAGCACATTCCCGCCTAGTCTGTATGTTGCACAAGATCATTGGGCTCTCTACGATGTTGATGATGACATATGTCGTGGTATTATACGGTCATTAAGCTAGATAAAAATTTAGTCCGTAGCGCTGCTTGTCATGGCTGCTCTGTTTGACAATGTCTGGGGTCAGAGCTATAAGTAGCAAGTGGATAAGATGTCAAAAGATTATCGCCGCAAAGTAGTTCTGCAGTTCAAGAAAAAGATGATTATGCTCCCTCCATTCTGCTAGTTTTGATTTAAATACTCCTAATCTGTGTCATTCTCTCTTTTCACTTTTTATTTTGTAGCCTGTCTTTGTCATCTCATCCCAACTTTGATCACAACTTATCTCTGCTGGGGGCATTATGTGTCCCACCATTCAACCGTCAGACAGGAATTTAAACCCAGATCAAGTGATACATGATTTTAACTCATAGCTTGGGCGGATGTTCGCTCATTAACAAAATATTTAGTGTTTTTTTGTTTCGTTCAATGTCTCGATTCCATCTCCGGTACCAAATTGATTGCAGTTAAGGCATCTTGGAAAGATCAGGATCCAGGTTACAGAATAAACGTGCAGCTGTGGGTTCAAAAGGCACAAAACCGTGTTTGATGCAACATAATTCGCAGATGGCTAATTAGAAAATGAATTAAAGTCTGCATATTAAAAGTATCTGCAACCATAACCCAACTTCATTTTTGTATATTGCCGTTAATATAGTAATATACATACTAATTTCATTTTAATTAAAGAAGGGCAACTGTTGAGCAGTAGGAGATGAACCAAACGTGGAAGATGACAACACAGTGGCATGTTTGGTTACAGCAGATGGCTTGATCCAGTGTTTATTGTTACAGAACATTTGCTGTTACAGAGCAGAATAGATTTTAATGCTTGTGGCAAACAGTTTGTATTTTTCTTCCTTATGGTTAATTTTTTTTAGTTGTGCGGAGTTGTATTTATTCTGCAAGAGTAATTGAATAGATCAGGGGTCTGCAACCTGTGACTCGAGAGGCAGAGGAGGCTTTTTGCGCTTTGCAGAATGTCTGCTAACAACTTTGACCAAAATAACAAAGACAAAACTATTTTTAAATATAGATGTTTAAGTAATACATTAAGATGCCAGTTAAAAAAAAAAATTAACATAATGGCACTAAAAGTACCAGTAATATTTATAATGCTATTCTTCTTGTTAGAAAAACTAGTTAGTTGAAAAACATTGCGCTTTTTTCGTGAAACATTTTTCACAAATTACATCCCATAAAAAAAGGTTTTATGTTTTCTTTATTTTAAAACATAAAAACAAATTGCTTGTAATTTTAAAAATCACATCGAATGTGCTGTTAAAGATTTTTATGAAATAACTCTAAACTAGTATTATTTAAGTGGATTCAACTTGTAGAAGTTGCAATACCCTTAACTGGACAGTATCTTAGCATGTGGGGAAATACATTTTTTTTATCTTTTGTTATATTGAACTTTTTTTTTAAAAATAAAGAAAATATGCTACTGTGTAATGGGTACAAGAAATACTGTATGTAATCTTTACTGCAGATATGGAAAAATCCTAAAACTGGTATAAACATGATTTTTTTTATTTTGGTTTATTTTTTACTGCATTTTTAGTCCTAGAGTGTTAACAAGTACATGCGTCTATTATTTTTAGTGTACTTTATGCAGTCTGGATGGCATAAAAAAAAATGCAAGCATTACCTGGCTGTCCTTAACACTTGAAAATCTACAGGTATTCTACATAATAATTAGAACCCTTGGAAATAAGGAATAAAAAAAATTTGAAAATAGTTTCCTTGGAGATGTGCTGGGTCCAACATACCGCTTTTTGGTGCAGTTAACAAATACCGGTATATCGAGCCTTGAGAACATCAACACACATCTGCCTTACTTAAATGGCACGGTGTTTTTTTTGTCTTTCCCACTTTGAAGAGAAACTGACCTTTATGTCCCTTTGTGTTTATAGCCCACGGGAATAGGGTGTTATGGGTTAAAAAGTCTTAATGGCTGTGATCAATTTAAAGGATAACATGTATTTATTTATAGGAGTTGTTTGGTACCAATAATTGCCATCGTTAATTTTGTTAGAAACAATCATTTCTTGCTTCTTACAAAAAAAAAAAAAAGAATTTGTTTGCCTTGTACAAGAGTGTTAGGTGTGTTAAGCCTATTTACCAGGGATGGCAGTTTTTTTAAAATTTGGTATAATTCTGCTATGTTGTTGTTTTAAAATGTGCCTTTCCTGTCTTCTACTTTTAGGTACAATTGGCTTCTTTGCTTGCTTCTGGTTTGTAAATAAGATCTACAGTGTGGTCAAAGTGGATTAAAGGACTGAAGCAAGGACTAACCTCCTGCTGCCATTGCACTGGGCTCCTCAGTGCTTCCTGTTTTATGAAGTGGTCTAAACGGACCGGAACTGAAACCATCACATTTGGTAGAAAAGCCTCGCAGAGCAGAGCCCGTCCTCTTTTTTTTTTTTTTCTTTTTTGCTTTAAACTTCTGTAGCTTTTTTTTTTTAAAATATATATATATTTCATATTGTTTCTCTGTCGACTGGTTATAATTTGAATGACGCCTTGAAAATCAGTGAGGGTTCCAGTGATTAAGTTGGCACCGTTAGCCGTGTTTTACTTTAATTTTCTAAAGAAAGTGAGATATTTAGTGTTTTGGTTTTCTATTTTTTCATGGCTAAGTGCTCCTTTTTTTCCACTACCTGTTCTGTAATGATTTGGAAAACAAAATGTGTACATATGTTGTATAAAAGAGGGAGAGTGAGAATGATTCTTAAAGACTGTCGCCATTATGAGCTCCTCCACTGTTTTTTTCCCACCCATTTTCTGCATATTCTGAGTTTTAGATGTAAATTGGGCTTAAATTCTTTGAATACCTGGCAGTAATGTAGTTTAAACACATAAAACACTGATATACATGTCCATTTTCTTGAATTAAATATTCAATAGAGTAGAAGAATGATTCAGGTACTGAAGGTATGCCTGTTTTATGGAGTGGCTACAGTGTGTTAATTATTAAGAAACATATTTCCATGTGTTTGCCCACAGAAAAGATTCTAACATTGCAATGCAGACCAAGTTACTTATTATGTGCTCCATTGAGATGCATCCCTTAATTATTTAAAGTGATTTGTTAAACTGTTAATTGCATTAAAAGATCACTGCTGTGTGCTTCAGGCAGTGGGAAGTCTTCATCAGAGGTGAAAACTTTAAAAAATAAATGTAATTAATTCAAAGGGAAAACACTTGCATTGTGTTTGAGTTAATGCAAATATCACTTCTGTCTCCTCTCTGCACTTTAGACCATAAGCTAACACTAATGATCTCATGCCGCCTTTTCGATTATAAAACTATGCAAAGCAAATGGAGAAATTTGAATTTGAAATTATATTTCAAACTATTGATATAGTAATTCAATTTGGTACGCTATAATTTAATGGTTATACATTTATTTGTGTCATTTTCTTTAAAGATAAAACTGCCTTTTGTTTCAGTGACTTCAGTTGAAGACAAATAAAAATGCCTGATTTTAAGTAGCATCTTTCTTAAACAATGTGAAGTGACACATTTGTTTCTTATACAATACATAAAGTTTATTAAACAACAAACAGCATTTATTTCAACCAAATTAATACAAATGCACAAAATATGTAGTTTATTTTCAAAGTCAAAACCATATTCTCTTATTTGCTGTAAAGCCAACTGTCATATTTACAGATTCCGACAAGTTTGATTGTCAAATGTTTTAATTTCTCTCCTCACCTGCTGGATAAATCCAGGTTTATAGGAAAGGCAGGTCTCAGAAGAGTGTCCGAGATAAATATCTCAGTGTAGTATGTAAATTAACACAGCATGAGAAAAGCTTTTTTTTGTCTAACTAAATACTTTTAGAAATGTCAAAACGAAGGTAAAACCTGCTTTTTAAAAGAAACCAGAGTCAAACTTACAGCTCCCCAAATATATTTTTTCTCTTCCTTGTGTGACTGCTAGCTACATTTGCAGTCAGACATTTACATACACTCACCAAGGCCATGAATATTTAATGGTTTGGGGATTCTCTAATATATATCTGACTGATGTCTTTCCAAGTTGGAATAATTTTATATCACTTAAGTGGTTTTTACCAACAACTATTTGTTGCCAAGGTTCCAATTTGTGACAGACTTTCTCTAATATACATCGCTACAAAATAACGATACATTCATGACCCTAATGTATCATTTATGATCATAAAGAGCCAGTTGAGGTGACTTGGGTATCTGGTTACCTCGTCACCCTGGTAAGGTGTTCTGGGTACATCCCACCGGGAGGAGATCCAAAGGAAGACCCAGCATGTGGTGAAAGGTCTGTTTCTCAGCTGCTCTGTGAGCACTTTGGGATTCCACCAGAGGAGCTGGCCTAAATGGCTGGATAGAGGGAAGTCTGGGTTTCTCTGCTTGGGCTGTCTCCTTGACGCTATTCGCTATTTGGCAGCAGTGATAAAAATTGTTGGAATAGTCATGCTGAGGCTTTCGAATCTAAAAAAACCACCATACCACATGTGAAGTGGCAAGGGTGTTGATAGCATCCAGCTGTGGGGCTGTTTTGCTCATAGTAACTTTTTCAAACAGTATGAGATAATGCGTGGAGATTGCTGCTGAATTCTTATGAATAGCCACACATTTTAATTTGGAAACAAAGTTTTCTAACGCTGAATAATCCCCAAAAAAGCTTAAAACTAATAGAAAGGATGAGAGGACTAACCTTGAGATAGGCTTTCTGAAATCATTGACCTCAATTCTATTTCACATTTGACAACTATACCTGAGAGTCAACTTAGGTGAACTCTACCAGTTTTGACAAAAAAAGAGCTAGAATTATCCCTAAAGCGTGAGAGATACAAAAAGTGTACATGGTAAAGGAACATTTATCTTAATTTCAGGCAGAAGCATACGGATATATGAATTTGTCTACATAATCCTGTGTTGATTAGAGAAAATCCCCAATAATTTCAAAAATATGCCTTCAATTCTTTTTTTTAAAATAATTTATGAGATAATCATGAATCCCTGAAAAAAAAAGCTAAAATACATCATGAAAAGCCCTGAATTAATAGAATGTGTCCCCATAATGAGTGTATGTAAAATTTGACTCAAACTAAAAATGAGGCTCCTAATCTGTGGCTTTAGAAATTATTTATATTATTCATTAAGATAAGAGTTATCTTACATCTCTACATGTCTTTAGTGGAATGTAACACATCTGTTACATAAGCTCTCCTGGCATGCAGCCTATTTAAAAAAAACAGTAATATTTTTTATCACACGTTGCTCCCTGTGTTCTATGGTGTTAAAAAAATACTCCTGTCTCTAAAGAAAGGCTGGAAGTAAAATGGCAGTAAATACTGAGTCCAACTATGGCACATTAAAGAGGTAAAAACCTTAGGGTTTTGTCAGAATAAATTAAGAACTGATGTGCGTGTATGTTACACCATCCCATTAACTAAAGGGAACTATAAATCTTCTGTGTTCTTAAACTTACAGGCACAAGGAATCAATATATTATCCCAAAAGGCGCTTCAAGACAAATAGGAGATGCAGAAAAAAATATTTACAAACTAAACATGGAATTGATATGGGCACAGTATTTTTGTTAATCTGCAAGTAGTACCCTGAGTTGATATGGTGGAAATAAAGCTGTGCCCTCCAGTATGTTTCAAATGAAATGCACTAAAGAGAGGTTCTTCATACTGCAAACTAATCCAAGATATCACTAACCTTGTGTCAGAAAACAAAAGAGATATAACATGTTAGGGCAAGGTTTAGATTGATTAATTAAAATAAAATGTTAAAGTTTCATTTTTAAATTCAAACATAAGTTATTACAATATTGGATACTTCTGATAATGGTTTTACAGATAGAACATAATGACAACGGCAAGACTTGTACATATAATGTATGTTGTAACTTTAAAAACAGCATTTACATATTCAAAAACCCTCAGTGAATTTTTATTAATACCCTTGACTGGATAAAACCTTTTCCCCAAGGAAATTCACCAAGTTTAAAGGGATACTTCACTTTTGAGGTTAGATTCTACTACTATTTTAACTGCAGTTAATAAATCACTTCATTCCCTAAAAAATTTAGATTAGTTGATCCTAGAGGCTTAAAATGATAGCTAGTCCAATAGGGACTAACAACACAGTGGACTTGTACCATCTTAAATAACTCCAGACCCGACATCTGAGAAGTTTCTTGGAGCACCATTTTATGAACCTTTAATCCATTGTCATGTTTCCTATTTACACATGAGCTGTTGATTACCTATGCACAAGTGAACAAAGTAAACGGTGCACCATCACTTATTTTCCTCTCTGAAAGATGTACAAAGAAAAGAACACGTATAGTGTTACTGTAACTACTAAAGTACTCATTAAAATTTCTTTAGGTATAGGACGCATAAATGAGGAAGAGTTATGTTGTTGTTGGCATCAGCTGCTAACAGTATTTAGTTGTATTTAGTTTACCACAACAATAAAAAGCTAATCAAATTCAGTTCCTGAATTGCAACAAGAAAACACTTGAAGGGGACATCTTTCTTAGATCTGAGCTTGAACTTCTGATGCAAATCAAACAGACTGTAAACACCAGCTTCTGTGAAAACAACCTCCCAATGCCAACATCACAACAGTTTAAAGGTCCATACAAGTGTTCTAAGTACGTTGGTGCTGTTTTAAGTCATGGCTCTGTTGTGATCTTAGCCCCTCTCTGACTCTGAATTAAAATGAACAGACGCCTAGAGTTATCTACTGCTATTGAAATATCAGTTTATTTTAAGAAAATCTCACTTCAAAACCCCTCCAATTTCTATTTAAGAAAAAAACATCGAAACCACCCATGGGTGAATAATGAAGTTTTCAGAACCACTGCTCACAGCCTCAGCAGGTTAGGTCCATATTTATAGCCACCCAGCAATAAAGATTTATTTTCTGATGAATGCAGTGTAGTTCATGAGCTTTGCTTGCCTTGATCAGGGAGTTCTCTCTCTGAGCTGAAACTGGTAGAGGTGGTCTCTCTACGGCTGTCTCTTGACTTCCTCTCACAAGTAGGAGAGGAGGACGTTGTACACTCCTCCCAAGTCTGCATGGGGAAGACTCGAGCAGCCAGACTGGGGAGGTGAGGGTGAGCACTAGGGTGTCCCTCCGTCGCTGTGAAGCAGCCGTCCACCGTGGAGCTCTGACGTGGACGCCCCTGCTTGCAGAGCATTCCATAAAGCAAAGTCAGGAACTCCTTTCTTACACTGCGATGCATGTAGCCATAAATGTACGGATGAAGGCAGCACTGTAAGAAGAAGAGCACAAGGGCAGCGGAGGACAACCATGGGGGCACCCTTGATCTATTGCTCATTGAAATAGTATTCAAAATGCTGTAGGGACCCATGCTGAAGATGTATGAAGCCATGATGACAAACACTACACGAGCTGCCTTGCAGTGGTAGTGGAACCGTCTGTGTTTAACTCGAACTGGGTGTCTTCGGGCTGTGTATGGTCCCTCGGGTGAACTTGACTGCTGGGGTAAAGAAAGCCGCTGTGGACTGCCAGGGACCTCGAATTCCTTCTGGCAGGGCTGGGAGTATGATTGAGTCTGAATAGGATGCACTAATGCATTCTGTCTCCGGGCTGCTCTGAACACCATCCAGTAGCATCCAAGCATGATGAGCACTGGAAGCCAGAAGGAAAATATGGACACCACAGCAGAGTAGGACAAACTGGAGGACCACACCACTGTGCAGACCTTGTAATGATGGTCAAAGTCTATGGTCCCCCAGCCATAGAGAGGGGGTGTGCTCTGCAGGAAGCTCAGCACCCAGGTGGCAATGATCAGTTTGGTGCCTAAATGTGGCGTCATGCGGGTCGGATAAGATAGAGGGTGGATGATGGCCAGATAGCGATCCACTGAGACAACGATGATGGTGTTGACCCCGGCAAATGCAAAAAAGTGCATGAGTACCACCAGCGCCTGGCACAGCCGAGCATTCAGCGGCCACACACCTGGCAAGGCAGCTGCAATGGCAAAGGGCATAACTAAAACAGTCTGGAGGAGGTCCGCCAGTAGGAGGTTGAGGACAAAGCGATTGGCGACATGAAGGAGCTGAGGCTTCCTTTGGAAAACCAGGAGAACGACCACATTCCCAAACAAGGAGAGGCACACAATCACAGATATGAGCAACACCCTCACCACACTGTCGGCTGAGGAGGAGGCAAAGCCAAACTCCAGGGGATCATCAGTGAAATTTGAGCCCAAACCAGGTGCCTGGGAGGTTGACATCTTCCAGATGGCACCCAGCAGAGTGTTGACACAAAGTCAGGTCATTTCCATACTGATCAGGACCTAAAAACAGTAATATTCATTCTCCATTGGGTTTCAATACACTCTCACATTATTGTTTTAAACGTATTTCATCAAAAGTGACAAAATCACTCGTGTGACATGAAAGCTGCCCACGCCAGTCATCCCCGAGCAGCAGAAGATAACCCACAGTGATTCACCGATCATGGCGATCAGTTATTAATCCCTGAAGGCTTCACTCGACGTAACAGGCCGCTTCTTCTTCCCCTCCATCCTACAGCCGACATCTGCAGAATGAAAAATGGAGTTTGGCGACAGCAGATGCCACCGTCCCAGCCTCCAGCGGACAGAAAATATCCCCAGCCGCTAATCTGTTACTGATGCATAAAAAAACGCTGAGGTTATCAGCGAAGCGATAATTTGCCTGATGATGCTGCCTCCTCTGCGCTGCTCTCGGTTTTCCATCCCTGCCTCGGCTCCAGTCATCGGCGGCGTGTCTTCACCCAGCGGGGGTCTCTCATCCAGACGGGCAGATCTTCTCCGCCGCGGCTCTTTTCAAGGCAGATCGTTTATTATTTTTATCAGCTTTGATTCCTCCTTAGCAGTTTTAGGCTGCTTATAGTGGGGTCTTGTCTCCGATGTGTCAGAATGAAAAAGAAGTAGAAGGGTGAAAAAAAAAAGGACACCTGTACAGAAATCTCTCCCCCACCGCCAGCGCTGCTGGAGCTCCACACCGACCCCCTCCCTCCTCTTCTAGCCTGTTGTCATGAATGTGAGCGCGTTTCACCATCCTGCGAGACATATTTTATACATCGCAAAAGCACAGCTATTGATTGCACAATAATTCATGCTATTTTTTATGAAACAATGAAAAAATGCATCAATCAAGTTGTTGGTTTATATAAATGATGTTGGAAAGCTGGTCCGTTGTGTCTCTTCATAATACATTCAATTCAGTTTATGTATAGGCTATAGCGTTTCACAACAGATGTCATCTCAAGGCAGTTTACAAGAAGAGTTATAACAATGTGATGTTTAATTTAGGAATTAGAGAACCACAGAAGATTGCGTCATGAATTCTCAGCAATCCCTCACACTGAGCAAGCATGAAGCGACAGTGGAGAGGAAAAACTCCTTTTTAACAGGGAGAACCAGGCTCAGCATAAGCGGTCATCTGCCGAGACTGTCTGGGGTTCGGAGAAGGCAGCAGAGACACAGAAAGAGCAACAGAACTGATGCAGAAGCAGAAGCTGGTAGCAGGACGTGGAGAACGTTCCTCCACTGGAATGTCATCTTAGTCAGGGTCGTCAAGCAGGGCAGGTGAGGAGCACCTACTGTAGGAAGAGACTAAGAGAAAACAGGTTAGCGCTTGAATTGACAGCACATCATGCAGTTGGAGAGAAGTAGGAACTGACACTAATAAAATAGACTACCTTGCCATGGTTTTATTAAGATTCCATGTAAAGGATTAGAAAGCAATGCATTAATGTGAAGTGGAAGGATTTTAATTTTTTAAATACATATGAGTTTTTTGTTTGCTTACATAAAATATCTACGAAATGTGTCATGCATTTAGTTTGCCCTCTTGGTCAACAGTTTTTGGTGCGATCATAGCTGCGAGTATTTTGCAGTATGTCTCCCCCTCAACAGAGTTTGTTGCTCATCCTTCGTTTTGAAGTGTCTCTAGTTGAGTCAGATTTCAGTCACGTCACGTCACACTTTCGTACTTATTTGAATTTAGGTTTGATTTTTGACTGGTTCATTCTTGCACACAAAAACGCTTTGATCATTTTAGTTCTTTATGTTTGGGTTTGTCCTGCTGAAACGTTTTGAAAAGTTATCTTCCATCCAATGTGCTATCCATTTAAACATCCCCCCTCACCATGCTGACGACAAGAAGTCCCACAGCATATTGCTGCAGTCACCATGCTTTGTATTTGGTATGGTGTGCTGTGGTTTTATTGTTTTCCTCCATTCACAGTTTCTCATGTCTGCCAAGATTTCAAATTTTAATCTCATCTGACTCATTTTCTTTTGTATGTTTCCTGTGTACCATGAGTTGCCACAAACCTGTATGTTCTTCTTCCATTCACAATTTAAAAGCTTAATTTGAAGGTTGAATGACTAACAGCATAGTTTTATACATTATCTTTTCCATAACTTAACCATATTATTAGTTTTTCCTGACAGTATAAAACTGTTGTTATTTATCTGTCGTAAGATCAGTGTGATGTGGTGCACCTAAAAAAAAAAGGCTACTGCTCCATGAGCAGAATCATAAAATACATAATATTAATAATAAATTGACTTTTTAAAGATAATTGTTTTTGACTTGCCACACAGTCTTGAACTTTTGTTTAATTGAAACAAGATTTATTAGGAGTTTGTGTGATTCACTACACTAGCATATTGGTGAAAAACAAAGAAAACAAGACATACTTATGAATATTTGATTAGTTTGTATGGTTTTCTGTCTTACTCTACCAGTCATTGGACGAGAGGCGGACCTACAATCATGTTTCTGTACTGTGGGAGAAGGCTGGAGTACCCAGAGATAACCCCCATATGCAAAGGGACAACATGCAATAACCATGCAGAAAGGCCTTGGGCCAGGATTTAAACCCAGGTTCTTCTTACTGCAACAGTGCTACTAACTACATCTAACAGCAGAATAAGTTTTACAACAGTTCACGCTTGCTGACAACACTTCACTTCCCAACAGGATTTGACACCTGACAACGCAGCTAAAAGTACTAAAACCGTCTTTGATTCCCATCTTTGTAATTGACTGGCCAGCAAACCGACTCAAGCTGAACCCTATATAGAAGCAGTGAGGTTATGGTGCCTAGGAAGATGAGAGAGTACATATTCAATAATGCAGCAAGGCTGAAGGTCACCACCTATCTGAACACCTAAACAAAGCACCAACCACCTCAGCTTGATGCATTGATGCAGTAATTCATGCCAAAAATAACCTCAACCAAGGGGGGAATATATGCTGTACAGAACATAGGCAACTTTTATTATTTAAATCTGCTGAAATAAAAGATGAAAATATATCATTCACTGTCTAATGATGCAAATAACGTTTTTAGTTTAACTTTCTGGATTAAATTACTGAAACAAATGAATTTAGCCAACCATTGAGATTTTTTCTGTTTAAAGTAGAAATGGAAAAATTGAATAAAACAATATGAATATAAAATCTTCCCTTTGCTATACTTTGTTTACTTTACATATGTGATGTTTAACCTGGCATCATAATTGAATGATAACTAATCTTTACCTAAAACTCTTGACCTCATGAACGGACTGCAAATAAAGTGAAACATCTGAGTAGATGAGGAGCTATGACTGATGGCGTTTTGGATTACAGATTTCTAATAACTTAGTTCAGATCCAAAACCGACAACCGTCAAGCTTGTGTTTAAATCCTGGTGCATATTTATGTGTATTTTTACTTGGATAAACAAAGAAAAACATGCTTCAACATTTTAGTCTTTGTTGGTTGAAATAGTGAGGCTTCATTAAAATGCACAGAAAACAAAAGCAGTTCCTCATTGTGCAATCCAATTAGTCTGTGGCTTACATGGCCTACTAATCAACACTAGTAATTAGCCATTTTATTTCAAGTCTATGCACTATCCTAGCTATCAAAAAGCCCTTTGATGTGACTCTCAAACACCCTGTTGTAGATTTAGATTGCAAATGAAATGCTGGTGACCATAAAGGGGTAGAGAGATGTTTCCCTGTTCCAATGTTGAATAGCCCATGGTTCAAAGGGAGACCCTTCTGTCTCATGGGATTATTTGCCTCTGTGAATGCTCACAGTGTGCCGAAGAACTGATGTCACTGCCTCCATGTCTGTCATTCATTTTCACCAACACTTATGAGCTAATGACGTTGAACGGACAATTAGGATCAGCTCTGCAAATCGGTTGGTAGGGCATTGCGTTTTCATTTTTTTCTTTGAATTTCCAGATGCAATAACATGAGAATCTTTGTTTAAATATCTTTTGCTGGAAGGAGAAAATACAATATAAATCAAAGAATGTTCTGGATTGTTTCAGTTTTTTATTTGGAAAAAGTTAAATTCAAGTTGATTTAAGAAAGAACTTAGTTGAAAAGTCTATTAAATTATCCAAAATACATGTTTGGCCAATAGGGGGCAGAAAAAGCGACATAACATCTAATATGCAGTGCCTTGAGCTATCATAAAGTGACGATTGCTGACACAGTGTCAGTTATATTACCCCTTGCCATTGAGGCACCTTTGTTTTTTATTAGTACAACAATATATAAAAGACATATCTCCTTTTTCCACAACAATGACAAACTGAACTATGATGCCTCTCTTGCGCTGCTAAGTTATTCACACCTCTTGAACTGTTTGTCATTTTGCTGAATTACAAGCACAAACTTCATTGTACTTTATATTTATTTTTTAATAGCTAAACAAAAATTGAGCATGATGTAGGAATAGATTCACCAAGTTTTGAAATACAAATCTGAAAAGTGTGGCAAGCCCCATTTTCCTTAAGTAGATCCCCTGCAACCAATTCCCTTTGGAAATCATCCTATTTGTAATTAGGACCTAACTGATCTTGATTTAATTTTTGCGTATAAAAACAGCTGTTCCTGGAAGGCTTGGTCCTTAATGGCAGAGTGGCAAGAAAAATAGAATGTAAAATAAAAGAGAGAGAACGTTCCATTTCCGGTTTTTCACAAACAAAAATGCTGAAGAAATTACTCTAATCAAATTATTCCCCCCACCCCACCCTGCAATCCTGCAAAGTATGGACAGTATAAATGATGGTTTTATGGTTTAGCACCCAGTTAATTAGCCATCAACTGCAGTACACAATGCCCTGTGGTGGGGTTAAATTAACTTGTGTTTGTGTCTCTGAATGGCCTATTTGATTTACTGACCACATTATTCTACAGCAAAGAATAGGTAACATTTTCGGTCTCTGTATGTATAAAGCTCGTTGAGACAAACCGCAAAAGACTTGGGGCCTGATTTATCAGGATTCCTAATAATGACCAGAAGGTTTAACCGGAGCAATGCTCTCTGTGCCATGCTAGTAGATCAGCTACAGCCTGTTTTGCAAGTTTGTGCGGTTTGCACCAGTTTTAACAAGTGCAAAACATTGATAAATCAGGCCCTTACAGTTTTAATTGTAATTATAGGTTGATCTATAGTATATTGACTAATGGGGCACATATGCACACCACATTTTTTTACGTAAAAAATATTTTATTTCAACTTCACAATTGTAAGACTTTGTGTTGGTCTATCACATGCTTTCCAATGAAATACTAGGACATTTGGTGGTTTAAATTCACATAATGTGAACATGTTTAAGGGACATGATGGCCTTCTTAAAGCAAACACTTGAAATCAGATCAAGTTTGGTAACAAGGGTTGTGTTCACTTTTGCACATGTATGTCTTCCTTTATTTAGTGTGCAGTTGCATAATAAATACGCTCTTTCCTTCAATCTTAAGCCGATACGTTAATAAGTCTTATCCAGTGTTGAGCAAAAATATCAACAATTTATCATTTTTTTTAATGCAGTGTCAAAATGTTTCAGTCAATAGCCTAACCGTTTGAATATATCACATCTCACAATGAGTATAATATTTGGTGTTTATGTATGCCTAAAATAGCTTTATCCAATCCATGTTTGGTCATACTTCAAAGTTCATAAAACCTGATGCACACTGTTGATGAATATGGACAGCATACACCCGATTTAGCAAGCAGGAAGCCAGTCATGTTTTTTTGAGAAACTGCTGGAAGTGAAATCAGAGCAAACAGGTAAACAAATGGAACAGACAGCACAGCTTATTAGTTTTTTCATAAACAACTTCTTTATTAAAAGTATGAATGAGGGATCTCATCTATGTATAAAATGTACAAGTAGAATTCTGGGGCAACAGTCCACAAGCTCAATTATGTGAGGAAAATTTGCTCAGCAACTCTTTTGTCAGGAAAACAGGCTGTTGTTGCTTTGATAAAGGCAAGTTAAATTCTACCCTGTAAAGAAACAGCACACATAACCAAAACCCAGAAACATTGTCTACTCGGAGTTTAAATTTATTTAAAACAAACTGAGGGAAATTGAAGAACATGCAGTCAATCAATTCTTCCACAGTGGTGCTGAAAGGGAGGATGATGCAACACAGCGGTAAACACCATTCTGGGCTATGCTTTGTAAACATGTATTAACATCAAAAGACGTGTTGGCTTTGTAATATTTAACCTCCTTGTCACCTTTTTATAAATATTAATCACTATGAAGCTACGTTTTCACTGAAACCATAAAAACATGGAAATATGAACCTAAGTCTTGCAATGAAATTAAAAAATGTAGAGAGAAATGAAGTTAAGTTTTCCACTGAAACTATAAATTCCAACAGCAATAAATGTTTTGCATTACAACCATAAAAGCACAGAAATATGAAGCTACGTTTTGAAATCGCAGTAATGCTAGGTCACAGTTCTTACCTGTACAGGTTCCAATGGAGTAGCCACGCCTTTAGGCCCAATCTGTTTATTAATCCACTATCCAAAAGACTTTTGTTGAGAACGCAGTCCTCTGTGCAGTGATTTGCGGCCTAGGATTGTTTCCAAAGATGAAGTCCAAACTCTAAGCCTTACAATTAGCCTAAGCTAACAATAGCAGCTGCTACTCTACCGGAGGTGAGTGGAGAAGGGGTGGGTTGCAGGTGTAGCTGCTTGGTTGCTGAGCATGTTTTTAATGAGGAAACAACATGTTACCAGGTTGTTACATGTCACAAAGTCAATTTTGCATAATAACCCCACCCCCTTAAAAAAATATATATATTTTTATTCAAAGGCATTTAGGTTTAGACCTATCAAAAACTCTCCCTGACTTCATTGGGCTTCTGAGCGCTGAGTCAGTGGGCAGAAGTAATGGAGGGCAAAAGAAAGATAGAACAATGATGAACTGACCAGCCAGGACCAGAAATTTGTGGTTAGTCCATCCATCCATTTTCTAAACAGTCATTGGTTGCTGGGTTGCCAGTCCATCACAGGCAAACACAGAAGTGCTCAGGATAGGTACGTGCACACACTCATCCCGAAGGGCAGCTCACAGAGATTCAGTGACCAAAATAGCATTTTTAGGACTGGGTATGAAGCCAGAGTATCGGGAGAGAACCAACGCATGCATGGGGAGAACATACAAACTCCATACAGAAGTAAATCTTAATCTGCTAAGTAAAATGATTTCATTTAATTGAGTTGAGCTTATGGTATGTTGTTGGAAAGCTCTGTATAGTTTCACGACAAGTTAAAGTATAAAGTAAGACAGGCTTGAGTTGGGGTTAAGGCTAAACAGATGGTATTACATATGGCATTGTCATGTTACAACATCAAGCAACATGTTTTATTGAGATTGAATATGACAGAACCTTAGACAGTTGATCTATCACAACTATGTGCATAATTGTGGAATGGGGAAAATGTGAAAACAGGTTTTTGAAAGTCTTTAGAAATAGAATATAAATTAATTACAAATGAAAAGTGTGATTCAGGTACTTTGACTCCACTACAAAAATACCAATGTTGTCTTCAAATGTCATCTACTTGTTAAATAAAATCTGCCTGTGTGCAAACTCAGTACTGTTAGTCTATGAAGGTATCTACGTTTTTAGAGAATACACCACATCATAAAGCCAAAGTAAACACCAAGAAACACAGCTGACAGGTCAGGGATGAAGCTCTGGAGAAGTTTAAAACAGGGTCAGGTCATAAAACAATGCAACACTTCCCTGCTCTGGGCTTTATGGAATAGTGACACACAGAAAGCTTTTGTTAAAAGTATACAATGAGACATGACTTTTGCAGTTTGACACAAGCTGCAGGGCTGGGCAAACATGTGGAAAAAAGGACTCTGTTAAGATGAGACAAAACAAAGCTTTTTGGCCTACTATTATTTGTGAGCCAGAAAACTCACTCCAAACATTATGCTGGTGATAGAGGTCAGTTGGAGCATCATGTTGTCTGGATACTTCCTTTTTGATGCAATGTAATGCTTTCGATGTAAGGACAAGGATCCCAGCTACAATCAAATGGTTTAGATCAAAACAAATACATGTGTTTGAATGACCACGATGCTATTATGTTATGCTATTATGCTAATAATTCGACTTTCTCTTGCATGTAAACGTACTGATTGATCAATCCCTTTCCTTCTCCTTTACAATTATCCACTGCTTTGTGTTGGTCTCAATAGTGTGACCTGTGGGGCATGGCCACATGCAGCTGATGCAGATGACTTAGGGAATTTGTATCTTTTTACTTTTCAGCATGAGATTTTCACTGACAAATTAAACCTTTATATGAAAAATGTTTGGTACAAAGATGTAATTAATCAATCAAACAATTTGATCCTTGATAGATTAAACCCATATCCTTCTATTAAAGTTTAAAGGAAACATCTTATTAAAAATGTAGGAAATAATATGCCTTTCTTAAAAGATCTTGTAATCTACAATGATTCACAGATCCCTTTTCTACAAAAATCGGATTTATCTGTCATGGTTAATTTATTATTGAGCAGGAATAATCAAAATTGCCAAAATACACTTGCATTGTAAATTTAAAATTAATTTGGCTATTAGTATTTTCACTGCGAAGGACTGGCAACCTGCCCAGGGTCTACCCAGCCATTTGCCCATCGACAGCTGTAGATTGTGACCCCCCCCCTTCCAGAAAAATAAAAAAAGCAGTATAGAAAATAGATGGATGGATGGATAGTAATTTTAATCAAATGTTTTTGGCCCATATGGCAAAAGGTATGTTATATGTTCAAAAACATTGAAGGCCAGAATAACTGATCCATCATGTTTGTGGGATTTTTCTAACATCAAACTTCTTATCATTCTACATATATTATAGTGTGTTTAATGTGTGAATATGCTCTAACTTTTGTCTGTATTTGGCATTTCCAAATCCCCCTTTTGGACACAGTCAAACTGAAACACATCCGCACACATGAATTAGAAACGCATGGTTGTTGTGGTCAGCTGCACAAGGCAAAAAAACCTCTGTAAACAAACAGATGACAAACAGGTTGAGAGCAACCATCCCAGTGCTGTCCTCTAAAGAAAGCTTTTCATTTTATTGCACAATAGCAGTTGTCTCCGAAGCCCAAACAGTTTAGAAGTAATTACCAGTGTTTTCCCCAGAAGGTGATTACTTTGCCACACTTTGCAGCCATTGTCACCGTCCATGCACCACACTCATCAGCCCTACAAAAGAGGGAGAAGTGCCCGATTGACGATGAGCCTTCTGTGGTTTTGGGGAGAATTTAAAAGTACTTGTATGCGGCTCTTTCAGGAGATTAACTTGCAATAAGGGCTACCTGCCACGGACACATTCCCTGTATTCATGGTGCTGGCACAAAGACTTTTTAAGAGGGGCACAGCTGCATGAAAGCAATTGATGAATAGGGATAATAGTCACAAAAGACAACAAACCTCAAGTGTAAAGAAATAAAGTGTTTTTTAAGATCGGAGGCTTCTATTCAATGCCCAGACCATTCCTTCTTTTGACCATTGAGGATCCGGCCACTCCATCACCCAAAGCCTCAATCTAATTATTTTAGGACAAGACATGTTATGGTGCAAAGTGGCAATAAGAGAGTACTCCGGAGCAAAGAGCGTTTTAATTCAACATCTCTATTTGACAGATTCCCCTTCAAATGGACGTCACACACGAGTTGACTGGCACAATCAGGAGGCTCCAGGCGAGTCCTGCCAGGGCCCCCCTTTTGGCCACGGTCAACAGCTCGTAAATTGGGCACACTTGACAATATAAAAAAATGTAGAAATAGATATAAGCAAATGACTTATTCACTGCGTGTGTTTTTGTAGAGGAAGAGAACTGTGTAAGAGAGGTTGAGGTTTATTTCTTTTCTCTCTCCTTGGTCTGTAAATTGTGGAAATCTTCAAAGGCAGATTAGACCACAGCCACGGGGGCCCAGTCCTGATTCCATTCATTAAGCAGAGAGAGAGAGGGAGACTGCATGTGTCCTTGCTTGCCTAAATGTGAAAATTGCTCATGCCATTATTTCAAATGAGAAAGTGGGAACTGAATGGATTTGCTTTAATATAACAGACATGGGATACCACATACAGAGAGTCGGAGGGGGGGCCAGACTTCTTTGCTTTTTGCTCACACAGTGGAAAGGCCCTGACAGGTGTGCTTTTGTATGCGTATGTCTATGTAAGGGTGAGGCAGATTGTGTGAGTGTATGTGATGAAGACATGAACACACACGGACACAAGGTGCATATGTGTGAGGGGTTGTGGGTGTGTTAAGCTTTTTCCACGTTGTGCCACCACTCCCTGGTGAAGAGAGGGGCCTTCTCATTCTCCTTCCTGGTCTGGTCATATTGAAGGCCCAGACTCAGAGCTGACCGGCACAAAGCTCAGACCAATACTGATGCTGTTCTGGTGAAAGAGAAGGACCAATGGAGAGAGCATGTGTAGGGAAAATCCACTGCTAGCTTATGGAGAGGAGAGCAACTTAATTGAGTTCAGCTGCAATTTCTTCTTGGTTTTATTCAAAGTCTTGGAAGATCCAGGTTTCCCCCTTCGTTTTACGGTAAGAATATTTAAATCAAGAAGTTTTACATTTAACGTTAGAGAGTGTTCACAAGACTAAAAGTTTAATATGATCATCTTGTACTTAGATCATCCTACTCTGCATCTTTGAAATGGATGTGTCACTTTTAAGTATAATGTTAGGGTCAGTGACTTAAGTGACATTAAAGGTCAGGGGTCACTTCAGCTGTTTTAGTAATCAAGGATCACTGAATGAAACCAAAGCCACTTCTGAAAGCTTCACTTATATGGATGAAAGAACGAAAAATTATATTTTTATACATTTGCTTGCTAATATATGCCACTTTACACAAGGCTCTTATACTTTTTATACAAAGTTCCACCAACCTAAATATTGATATTTCCTAGTACTGTCATACTGACGGTAATACAACAAGAACCATATTTTTTTCCAATGTGTTTTTAAATAAATATATAAGCAAAGCAGAAAAGCACACTTATAGAAATACATCTATTTTGACTGCTTGAGTTGAAGGTATAAATATTTAAATATGGAAAAATGAATTTGCAGGTTTCCCTGAAGTTGAAATTGTGAATGGATCTTCACTCCAGCCATGACCCTGAAATCCAATATGGCTGCCCCATATTTAAAACATAGCGATAGCTAAAGTAATTATTTTTTAATGTATTTCTTATGGTCTTTACATATTTATCTGACATAGTACTTTAGAACCTGGGAGAGTAAACATTTCCAATCAGTGTATTAATATATTGATGTTAAATAAATACCATGTTTTAGTTTTTATTGCTAGTAACAGCTGAGCAAATATGTTTCTATTTTATTGATCAGTGGAATGATGCAAAGGTAGCTACAAGCAAATATTCTACTTTATATTTCTGCTGGTGTAGTTTCTGTTTGAAGCAAAGATTATCGTATAGAAACAACTCATATATTTGGCAGTTTTTGCTATCTATCTGTAACACAAATAATTAGCTTTGTATTTATCTTGTGAATGGTTAACACCAACTTTGTTCTGGGTATTACCAAAGATAGAAGCTGATGAAAATGGTAAAACTATGGCAGAACTACAAACTAACTCCTGATGGCTGCTCTGATTAATGTTCTCCTTGTATAGCTTGTCAGCTTCAGTGGTCACTGTAACGCTGGAGGAGCAGCAAAGGTAACTCTAACTATTGAAAGCAACTTTGAATCAACTTTGAATCGTGCAATTCAAATTTAACCTTTGTGGGAAAATGGCAAGAAGACTCCCAGTATTAAAATAAATTTATGAGCAGCCCATTTGTACTTTTTCCAACAAGGGAATAATGCAAAACTGAAGGAAGGTGCTCCTGTCAAATCAGACACTTTTTGTCCTGCATTGGAAACTAATGCTGGACATAATTTTAAATACTTAACTCTTTGGTGAAGTATGGTGGTAGCATTATAATGCTATGGGGATTGTATCACACAAGCTGGCCAGTGGCGATAGAGAGTCTAAGTATAAGCAGTTAGTATTTAGGCTGCGTGGTTTTGTAATTTGATATTTGGCCACTAGATGTCAGGGCTCGACCAGTAACCAAGCTCCTCCACTCACCTCCCCTTCACTGGCACCTGAGGGGTAAACTTGTGAGTGGCCTACACATGGTGTGACAGCTTCCCCAGGAAGCTCGGTTGACATTTGCCTCACTTAATGACACAAGCTAATTAATCATTAGCCGTCCCAGAGGTATTGCTGTTAGAGAGGCTTTGTCGTGCCTCGCCGCAGTAGGGGGTCCCAGCCTCAACACGTTATGTATGCATAACTGCCTCATCCCACGCTGCAACATCTTAATTCTCACCCGTTTAGCTAGTTTGACTGAGCTACACTCGTTCTTTTTCTGCCTCACCATCTTGAGTGAAGCGTGTTCACCTGCATTTATCTCAGCCTGTTGCATGACACTCTGGACCTCTGTAAGTTAAGTCTTCAGCTGTGATCATCAAAAGTAGTGAGGAGGGCTGAATCTATTGATGCTCGATAGAACACACAACAAGGTTGGAGTTTAGATTTGCTGCATCAGTGACTTTTACCACATCACTTTGTCAAGGCCCAGTGGACACATTCAAATATCAGATACACTTTGGATTTGTACAGCCCTTTATTCTTTTTCGTTAAACCCCTAATCTTTATGCTCTCTGTTATCTAAACATGTAATGTTCCTTTTTTTTTAGAGTCTTACAATATTTTTTTGAGATTATGTAGCTAGTGCTAAACTTGAGATGATGAAACATTTGAGTACATGTGTGCTCCCACAATAATTTGAAAAATCTTTGATGAATTATGGAAAGCATAAAGTCTGCCCTCTGTACACATTTGTGCCCCTTCACCATCATTACTGCTCCTCCTGCTGGGTTTCAGGCTGGTTTTGGACACACCAAGCCCACTTGGCACATAGTGGGGAGCTCCAGGTGATGCATGCTAGTTCCCTTCACCCACTGGAGAGGACTGTGGGTTAGTGCATATGTGTATGAGGCCATTGAGGCCACGTGCTTATGAGGACCCGGACTACAGGAGGCCTTTGAAAAATGTTAAAGGTTTCGGGATGAGACTCAGAGAACCCTTGGGATATCATGATCCCTGTAACCTGCTCACTGACCCCTGTGCTTTGTTGTATGACCTTAGAACGGTGCATACATGTGGAGAGATAGGATATCAGAACTAATCCAAAAGTTTCAGTTTCTTTGGCCAAGACACTAAATTATTTTGAACAAATTTTAGTTCTTACAGTTTGCTGTCCAATGATATATGCACTGCAACATTTATCATTTACACACTGACATTTTTAAAGCTATTGGTTAATCAACCAAGTTTTGGTTCCTGAAAATTGTTTGACAAATCTAAACCATTATAAAATTGTTTTGTTTTATGGAAATTCAAGCTTAATATTGACACCACAGGTAAAAATATGTAACAAGCTCTAAAATGAAAGCAAATAGTTCAGTGAAATCATTATAAAGTAAAGTATTTAGAAAAATAGCCTTCAAATAAATACATTAATGATATAAAAGGAACAAATTGTTTTAAAAAGGATTTGTCACCATCTTTGGCCTGGTTCATAATGCTGATCAAATTATTGTAAATGAGACCCTTTTTTTTATCCAGAATGTACTTTTTTTTTAGCTTGATCAGTGCGTAGGAACTCCCGAATTTCATAATTTTCTGTTTAGCCTGGGTATATTTATAATGTAACACAGACACCCATTCCATATGTCCACTTTTCAAAATTGGAAAAACAGAAAAACATTATATAAAAAAAGGTTTGTTGGTCTTCATAAGTTCTAAATTAGCTCCAAAAAGCTGCTTGTCCAAAAACACCCATATCTACAGTCTTAGCAATAATTAAAATGTGTAAAACATCTGGAACCAATACCATTAAGGTTAGTGGACTGTGTCACAAAGTCCCCATCAACAATATTTTAAAAACTATTTAAAAACTCCAATTGTCAATAAAATGAATTCATCTGAAGCAAGTTTTAAGATTTAATTTCCTGTCCTCATTGATCAATATTTCTAGTACCTATTAAATTGTAAACCCCAAAGAATAAATATGATGGGTCCAAACGGCTTTGCTGCTCTGCAAAAGAGGATAAACAGGTGTACATATTATCAAAATAAGGCCAATGTGTGCTGATAGAGCTCATATGTAGTTAGAGCAATAATTAAAACTTTTGAAATAACTGCAACGGTTACAAAATGGTAAGACATAAGCATCTCAAAATGTCACTGTTAGAGATCTACAGAATTGGAATCTTGCATCACAAAATCTCCATAGCAACATTTTATTTTTGAGATGATTATATATGTTTCATCCAGTGGTGCCAATGTTTGTTGAGACTTCCGTTGGCCGGTTCCATAAGGTGTTTGCAGTTTTTTCAATTGCTGTGGTGCATCTCTGATCAGAGTTAAAATTCTAGTAAATGTCAGTTAAAACTCCACAACATTTAGTCCTTTATGCACATCACACTCATGACTCCTCATCACAGTAGCAGGTTCTCATCTCTTCCAGCAAAGTCCATTGGAGGTACATCATTTACTTCTACAATTTTTTCTGCTATTTTATAAATGTATAATTTCCTTATGTCATGTCAGTCAAGATCAACTATAGTATACCTGCGAATGCCTGATCGTCATTATCTGAATCAAAATCTATCAGTTTAATCCATTTTCCTTCTATTCATTCCTGAAAATGTATCCCACATTAATTAGTTTCTTTCAGAGGAACCTTACCTTAGGTTTCAGTGACGATATTGTTCACTCTGGAGCACGGCTTTTCCCAAAGGGTGTCTTTGTTTTGAATAGGTTTGGACTTTCTCTTTTCACAATGCTGTGAAAAATTAAGAATTGCAAACAGCATATAGAGTAAAATTGTGAAGCACACATACTCAGTATCTTGTAAATGTTTACATCCCTAAATGCAGTAATTTTTAACTCAATTGTAGATTTAAAATGTCTATGCAAATAGTGTGTAGTGCTGTGTAAAAAAAAAAAATTCTGGTAGGGTCACTAAGATCTGACTTTTTTGCATTGCAAAACATTTCCAGAGAGAGTTGTCATAATGAAAACATGACAAAGCCATTTGACTATCATGGTCATTTACAATAGCGTCAGGTATTTTCACTTTGATGACACTAAGATTTTCATTGACATGAATAATTGATCTTGAGGAATGAAATATTAATTATTAGGAAGTCATTTGTTTTGAGAAATGCATGAACTGTGCAAATGTCAATAGTGATGTGAAAAATGAATTAAGGTGACTGAAAGAACTGTAAAATCACTACAACTTGTACAATATCTTAAATTTGTGTCTGCTGTGATCAATTATTTTATGACATCAGCTTTTGCTATACACATAAAGAAATTTTAGCTCATATTTATTTTACATATTTTACTTGGGTTTGAAACTGAGCTCAAACAATCAGGGGTCCACCCGTATAACCATCCTGCAAAGATAAGAGCCACTGGGGTGTATTTACATGCTGATGTTGTCCCCACACCATGTCACCTTGATGAAGGTCTACGTGATTTTAACTTCCTTTGTCACTCCTAAAATCTTTTTTTGCAAGACATCTAAGCCTTGACCTTGCCAGTACAGACACCATATTTTCCTGAATCTTAGCAGGAGGCCTTTGGTCATAAAACATAAAGAGAGAACAAGAAGTTACTGTTCTATGGCTACAGAAGCCTCTGCTGAACCTTTAAGATGCAAAGATAGATCTGTTGCCTCACTTGCCTTAGTCATCTGTCTGGAAAAAAAAAAAAGAAAAAGGAAAAAATGCCGGGGCGTGCCCCTCCTAAGGGAGTCACATTGACAAGCTTAAAGTGATGGCGCCACCCTTTCCTCCTTACCTTTCACTGTTCGCTGTCAGCAGCATACATGCACGCACATACCCACCAGCTCGTAGACACATAAACACACTACAAGGGGAGAAAAGGCTTGTGCAAATGTACCTGACAGTGGCAGCATTTGTGCCTGGGAACATATTTAACAATGCACACTCGACAACCATCAAATCTCAGCAGGAGGCCAAAGGAAACAGATGAGAACCAGTCAAGTTTATCAGGAAAACCACTGCCTGCCTATACGTACCATGTGCTGTGCAGAATCTAGCAACCTCTGGGCTTATTAAGAGTTAATCAACATAGTTTCTGTAGAGTGCAGACTTAAAAGAACCAATACCAGTGTTTCTCAAACTTTTTATAAGAAGAATCAACTGAGTAACTACTAAAAATTTCCTAGTGTAACAGTTTTTAAATAATATTAGCACAGCACTTGTAGTAGACAGACAGGCTGACAGAAAGAAAGAAGGGAAGAAAGAAAGAAAGAAAGAAAGAAAGAGGAAAAACAAAGAGCAAAGTTTGAGGGAAAGTTGCTGTTTTCACATCAACCCCATTTTCAAAATCCAACATGGCTGCCATGTAATTCATGTAATGATATTTCGGAAGAAAAAAAATACTTTACAGTTCTGAAGGTTTGTACGACATCTTTCATCGCCCATGCTGTACAAAATCTGCTAGTAAACATGTTCATTTGGTGTTTGAATAAATTGTACCAAATAAACAGGTGTTAGCTTGTTCTTAAATCTGATTTGTGTTCTTTTTCATCTTGAACCTTGAGTCATTTTTTACTGTAACAACTAATCTCTTTGTAGTTCCTTTTTGGCTTTACTTTTTAGCTATATAGTGCATTAATGTTACAGTCGCTTTTAGTTTAACTAAATTAAGTTCTGGACTCTGATTGGACCACTACAGAACTTTAGTTTTACTATCATTAAGTAATTTGTCAGTTGATTTGGATATACATCCTTGAACTCATAGTCCATCTATATCACAAGTGTCAAACTCAAGGGCCACGGGCCAAATCCAGATTGCCATAGCCATGTATGTGGCCCTCTAAACACTGAGGACCATATAAATAGAATTTTTATTTTCTATTTATGTGCATCTAAATACAATTTTATTTTGGGTCAAGAGTGAGTAATGGTCGTAACCGTTTACAGTTTCATCCACCTAGAAAAAATTCAAGTTTCACTCCAAAGCATGATGCTGCCACCACCATGTGTTACAGAGTTCGTGGTGGGCTCATTTGGTTATGTGGTGTGTTGTTATTGTGTCAAACTTACGTTTTTTATAATTGTGGCCGAGTCCTTTAGGTTTGGTTGCGTCAGACAAATTCTTTCACAACATTTGGGGAAAATCTAACTGGGCCGGATATGTTCTTTGGAACAAAGGGATTTTGTTTAGCAACCCCACGTTCCAGACCAGACATATGGATAACACTGACAGTTCTGGTCGCTTGTAGAATACTTGACAGAACTCCCTGCTGCCCTTCTTGTGCTGATGCTGGCCTCTTGGCAGGATGGTAATGAACAAATGTCAAGAAAATCCTACAAGGAAATCTCATTGTCTCTTCTGAAATTGTTTCTGGATAGATCTCCATGGATGATAGGCTCAGAAAGCCTGAATCCAGAAAACTTGACCAGCATATTATTCGTCAAAACAACAGTTCAAGGTAGTGAAAACTTATGTAACCAGATTATTGAGGCTTTTAAAATTGTAAAATTTTTATTCAAAAAGATTTGTTTTCAGTTGATTTTTAAAGGATGTGTTATATCAAAATGTAAACGTTTTGAAATCATGACATTTTTAGGTCACTTGAACGTGGCTTTTCACAGGGTTTTGTACACTTTTAGGAGCATTTTTAATTAGCTTTGTATGTACCTTGTAAACAGTTGATAACGTCTTCCTTCTGATAACCCATAAATCCATCCTCGATACCGAAGTTTCACTATAAAGCCTAACTTTGTGGCAAAAATGAAGAAGGGTTCCCGGCCAGCCCTGCCTCTTCAAGCAACATCAACCTTTTTGACATTTGTACTTTCTTATTTGCGGCACATAAAAGTCAGGTAAACTTCTCTGCTCCCACCATTTAGTAGTTGCAGTTTCCTTGTGGCAGCCCTTTCATCATTTCAGGGGTGGGGCATAGAATTTCATCTGATTCTCTATCTCCAAAAAAACCCTACAATTACATCTGGCACAACTCTGCATGAAGTAACGCTTTATAAGGCTTTGTGCATCCTGGCTTTGAAGAGCCGCTGCCTTCTATAAGTTTGCGTTTCGTCCCCCTCCACCCCTCTGTTGTACAGCTTCTCCCTCCTTCACTCTCCCCCATCCCCCCAGCTTGAGATAGGGGACAGAATGTGATGTGTCGTCTCCCCTCACCACACAAAGACTCTGTGCATTGGACACACCTTGGACGGCACAAAGGATGAAAAGCACGATGAAGCTTGGACAAGCAAAACCACGCTGCCGAGCCCGATAAAGACGCTTCAAAAGTCGAACAAACACTGGCCTTGCTCTTCGCTCCCCATTTTTCTCCCCTCTCCCAGGGTCTTGCATTAGAAAAGAAAAATATGTAGAGAAATTGGGCCGACTGAGTAAAAAATTTTTTTTTTCTCTTTCGTTTTTACCCACACAAGAATGTAAGTTTATATTTTGAAGTAATGTTGTGTCTATAGCTCAGTGAACAGAGTAAATGTGCATGTAAACACCTAGATTAACATTTATATGTCTACATGTTTGAGGATTAAACAAAAAACAACTCAGATCTGAAGCAGCCCGTAAATAAAGTCTCACAGCAGCTTATAGCTACTCATATCCGCATTGCAGTCAGACATTTAGGAGGGAAAATACCATACTTTCGCTTCTTGTGAGAATATTTAACACTGATTGATTAATCATGTTTTGGAACAAATAAAAAAAGTAAACTTATGAATTTATCACAATACGGGCATAAATCTTACTCTCTTCCTCATAATTTTGCCTTGTTAGTGAACAAAAGTGTCCACGTATAATAACACATTACTCTTTACCAGTAGCACCCTCCTCTTCCTTCTGCTTCACTCTCTCCCCTGCACTGCCACATCGAAACAGATGGCGTTTTATGCCGGGCACAATCAGGACTATTCAGCGTCAGGCTGGGCAGGCCCTCCCCACCTGTGTTCAGCCCAATCATAACCTAATGAACACATTGGGAGCAGTCTGTTCCAAATTACTCCCAGTTGGAGACAGGGACGCAGGTAACCTCACCCAACCCCCATCACACTTTGCCCCTTCCTCTACACCTTCTCTCCTTTGCAACAGTTGGCTGGCCCACCCGCTTGAACTAGTATTGGCTCCAGCGTTCAGACCCCAGCTCTGACTCCTAATCAAATCAAGATTCATATCTATGCGCTGTCAGCATACCGGCACACAGCTCAGAGAGGCAATATATGCAGTGCAGGCATATAAGTTACACATGGGGAGATGTAGATTGACAGCTAAAGTGTTCATATGTTTGACTGGGATTGGTTTTATTTGATATATCTCTAGGAGTTGTTTTTACAGGGCAATATGTCTAACTGAGCTTTCACTATTAATTGTGTCCCCACCTGTGCAAAAACACATGTATAAAGAAGTATTCTGTGTCATTAAAATATACCTAACCACATCAGTGCTAGTAAAAGGTTAATAGAAACTCACTATGTGCATGAATGTCATGTATTTATTTTGCCACTTTTAACTATAAATCCTAATGGGTTTTTTTCCAGGGTGCATTTATTATATGATAAACAGCTTCAAAAACATGAATTTCCAAACCACACAGGGTGAAACTATACAATGGCTCTTATATTTACATACACTTTCACAAATTAAAAATGTTGTGATTCTTAGCAAGTTAAATCCCAACCACAAATTTTTTATAGCAAGCTTCAAACCAATTTGGACTCAGTATTTGTACACTCTTCCTAACATAATTGGTAGAATATTTTACATTTTCTTGTTTTCTGGCTTTTAGGTATAATAGATATATTTCCAATAATGTTGAGATTGGTTCAGTTCCAGAAGCATAGTAGGCCATTTTCCACAAGATGAGTTCCGGGACATTTCTGGTACGGGGGGTAAATTGAGAGCGAAAACACGCTGGCTCGGTACTTTAAGGTAATGTGTTTCCATACGAATTTGGCAACGTCTGCTGATATCATTTGCTACTGAGTTACAACCAATCAGCATGAGTTGACCACAAGTCAAATCCACCTACTCTGCTGGACCATTTCCGAGAGTATACCACAAGGCAGGAGCTTGATTCCTGAAATTGCACGGTACAGGAGCGGAGAGTGAAATAGAGACATACCTTGAAGGTTTTACCTGGAAGTTCCCATAGCTGAAACAGGCATAATGTATGCCTGGTTTCAAGGCTGTATCTACTATTTAGGACAATGAGTTTTGGACCTCGGTAATTTTCCCATCTGTATTTAATGAAAACATAATTTAAAGAATACATTTGAATTGCCTGTGTCGTTATCTGTAGCAAATACTATAGAGGGATAAGCGTGAAAGATACAGGGTACGTGTGGGAATCGTCATCCACTTATCCTCATTCGGCGCCCTTCTTTTTTTCCAGTGCCATCTTTAAATTCACTTTAGGCATACACGGCATCAGTGGATCGCTATCAGGTGCTGCAGTCAGAGCAGAGTCCAGCACACCACCAGCCAGAGCCAGCAAAAGGCAAAAACTTTGCAGTTTTCAAACAAGATTTGTGTTGAGTTATGCACCTATATACATTTTATATGTAATATTAAAGCTATAATAATATAATAAGGTTATTAATAATAATATATAATATTAGCTATATCATGTTAAGCTGGTTAACAATACTAATGTTTGCTATGTTCAATTCAATTCAATTCAGTTTATTTATATAGCGCCATTTCACAACAGATGTCATCTCAAGGCACTTTACAAAAAGAGTTATTACAATACAATGTTTAGTGTAGAAATTACAGAACCACAGAAGATTGCGTCGTGGAATTCTCAGCAATCCCTCATACTGAGCAAGCATGCAGCGACAGTGGGAAGGAAAAACTCCCTTTTAACAGGAAGAAACCTCCGGCAGAACCAGGCTCAGCACAAGCGGTTATCTGCCGCGACCGTCTGTGGCTTGGAGAATACATAACAGAGACACAGAAAGAGCAATAGAACTGATGCAGAAGTTTGTTGCAGGACGTGGAGAATTTTCCGTCACTGCAATGCCATCTTAGTCATGTTACTTCCCTTAGTTAGCTCAGTCTAGGAACAAACCCACAGCTCTTTCATTTCTGTGCAGAACTTTACTGCTTTCCACATTTTTGAAAGAAATATTTATGTCCACAGTTAAAAAAGCAGGTCAGTGAAAGACTGCACAGGTGGAAAGAGAATGTAAGTGGCTAAAATAAAATATCTATGGCAAATGAGAGACTTTTATGTTAATTTCCACAGTACTATCACTGCTACTCATCCAAATTCTATTTCAAAATTTTACTCTCTTCATTTTCATTTATTTTTAATGTCACAATATTAAATACCAGAGTCAAGAAAGAGACATCAGACCAGAGGCCAGCAGCAGGGATGATGATTCAGGGTCTTCATAGGTAAGGAGAGATTAGAAATTGCTGAGAAAAAGAGATCCATAGCTGATAGAAAACAGGCAGGTAACAAGACAGGGTTTTCACAGATATTTTATAGTTACTCTCATTCCCACTCCAAAATATCTTTTGTCTATATTGTAATAGGTAGCTCCTAATTCTTTATAACCTTTAGTCATCCCACTTGAAGCCAGATATTTTGTAGATACTAAATCTAGCAAAGTAGATTGTAGATAGTCTTGCAATTAGACTGATGTCAGTGAGTTTGTTAATCTGTAAAAAAAAAAGTGTACTCTGAAGAGGTGATTTGTTATCATTGTGTTATTTATTATAATTTGCAAAAGCTAGCATATAAACTTGAATCTTCATTCTTTAAGTTGTTGTTGTTGTTAAATATTTCTAGATTGACACCAACAGTCAATTGATCCTGACATTTGAGATAGATTGTTGGTTTCTTTTGAGCAGGTAGAAACTCTTAGCTATTCAGTTTATTATTTAGTGATAGTGATAATTAATAACTTTTGTTTAACCACTGTTAATATTGCTGATAACGAAGCCAGCAGACTCCTTGTGCAAAATTAAATTGTTCTTTAGCCACAGATGAAAGGTGCGATTAAATATGAGAGAATGGTACTCACTTTTGAGATGAGAGAGACGATGGTACTCACTTTTGAGATGACGGCTATGCCCAGGAACCTCAGTAATTCTGAAACTGTGGATTGCCTTGCCTCACCTATTTTACATATTCTAAAAGCATTTTTTTTTCTGTTGGATTACCCAACTGGAGCTAAGTTTCAATCTTCTGTTCCAATCTTTGACACTCTGATAAAATGAAATGGGTTATGATGTTACGAAGCAACTTTGGAACTGCCGTTTAAGGCTACATTAATTAGAAGCTTTTGGAACATTCGTTTCACTTTCCATAAGGAAGCCTGTCCGATTGTAGGTTGTTTCTTCTCTGTTTGGTTTACATCTTTACACAGGTATCCAACAGAGGGGGGAGTTTCCCATTAAAAAATATAGAGAGGTCTGTAATTATAATCACATGTAAACTTCAATGGCGAGAGACAGAATGTAAAGAAAAAACCCAGGAAATCAAATGTATGATTTGAATTTTATTTAGCACCTTCAACCAAGTAAGATTAATGGCCTTCACAGACCTGTTCCTTCTTCCTTAACTTCTTCATCTATCCTCCAGTAATTAGTAGGGGTCTCACGATTCTTCAAATCCTCAAATCAATTTGATTTTCAAAGTTAGGGTCACGATTCAAGTCTCAAGTCTTTTTTCCCTGTTTTCCTACAGTATTGTGCCCTATGCCATTTTTAGACTAGTCTAAAAATATCCTTTCTTGGGTGTCTTGGTGTGCTGATGAAAATGTCTATGTGTAAGAGGTAGGGTATGTATGCCTGTGTCTGTGTGTCTCTACCTCTAAGGTTGGATCATTGGCTGCCCTCTCGCCTGGCGCATCTCAGGCCCTATATCTAATGGGGGCCTATTTCCCCTCTGTCACTCCCTACCAGTGACTGATGTCCCTGCCCGCTGGTGCATTGGTGGCTCTCAATTTCCGGGGCTCGGGGCGCAGCAGCGGTCTGGCTCGACCTTGGTACGTGCATGGCCGGACCTGATTGGGCCGGTGAGTCGGGCGGCCAATGTATCAGGCCGAGGTCCTCCTTGGGTTGGTTGGGGGAACCTCTCTTGGGGGCTCCAATTTCGAAACCTTAGGCGGCGCCTTTCAGTGTCTCGGCGGCAGTTGGATCTGGCAGTTGGATCTGGCGCTAAATTAGTTTAGCGCCAGATCCAACATTAACTAAATTAAAGTTTAGTTAATGTTGCTCCGTGTAATTGTTTCTTCTTCTTCCTCTACCTCTCTGCCGTCCTGAGGATTTGGGGGACTGGGATGTTTTCTTGTGTTCTCTTTGTTCCCCTTCCTCTCTTTTATCATCAATTCACACCCCTACCTCCCCTGCTTCTCTTCTTCATCTTCTTTCTTTCTCTTCTCTCTTTTTTTCCGTTTAAACCCACAGCAATCTCTAATAAAGATTTTTGTCACATATAGATCAGTGGAGCACAGTAGAAAAACCTGTAATGCTCTGTTTGACAAAGTAAATCTGTTGGGCTTATTCTTTCTACTCAGACACCAATTCTGAGTACCACACCGACAGACAGGACACGTAAAAAAACTAGTCTAGTCTATGTTCATTGGTTTTATTCATTATATTTTGTACAGTAAATGTTATTTCTAAAGACATACAAGTGATGCAATTTCCAGAAAGGAAGCAAAGGTACCTGGAGAGACTCCACACATGCATCGGAAGAACATGCAAAATACGCAGAAGAGCAACAAAGAAATCGTTTCCGAAAGATAAAGGTTTTTGTGTCTGTATACATTTGTAAGTAGTAATCCTGTTTTTTTTAGTTGTCTTTGGAGTATTGGGCCTTTCTTTCCCAAGTTTCCTTTCAGCCCATTTAAGTACAGGGCTCATTCATTGTGGATACCAACACACTCTTACCAGCTACAGCGTAATGAGCGACAAGATTACAGTACATGTAAAGTCTATGGTTGATTCTGTCAGAGGGGTGTCAGAGTCTCTGCGGCGCTTTGTGTATGTTAGCTGCATCAATTTTTCAAGCTTTTTCTGCGTTTCAAGAGGCAAAGCGGCAAACACAGATGCTCTTAACATCTTAATGCAGTGTGCCAACCAATCAGAAAAATCTTACTGTAGTAACGTGGCCCAACATCAACGTTGCCTAGCCAACCACGAACCGCTGGTGTTTAATCATCCGCCAAACATGTGGATTTGTTCATTGATGGATGTGTCTGGCTTTGGTTGGGTGCCTGGTCTCGGTGCTCTGCGTGGGGCGGGATCTGGACATAGGAGCTGGGAGATCTTGATGTCCAGGTGCTGGCTGGGCGTGGCCTGGGGAGGCTGTCCGTCTGCTGTTGCTGTTCCCCTGGTGCCATGTCGTGTCTGGGATGTCGGTGGTGGGTTTGCCCAGGTTGGCGGTGGTGTGTGTCGTCCGTTGGCCGGCTGCAGTTCCCCCGGAATTGCGGCGGTGGAGGACCCCTGACGGCTGATCCCTGGTCGGGGCCCTGCTGGGGGGGGCTTGGTCCACCTGGGATCTGGGGCCCTCTGGACGTCTGTGTCCCCATCCTCCCATCCTCCTTCATTGCTACGTCGATTCCAGTAGGACGATTGATGGCTCCTCACACCAGCTATGAAAACACTCGTATGGGGTATCTTTATATGCAACAGCATGCTCACAGCATGCTCACACACATAGGTGTGGGGACTTCTATGTTTAAATATACATTCATGGTCTTAGGTCATCATCAATAGATAATTTGTGCCAAAAGCTTTTAAGTGACATTTTTATTGTATTCATATACCCGTTTTTACACTGCAAATTCCTTGTAACTTGGCAAGGTTTTATTGTCTTAAATCTAGCCAAATTATCATCTCCATCTTATTTTGAGCATTACTAGCTTGCTTCCAGTTTCATGTTTTCAATGATTCGACTTGCTTCATGTAAATGTTACTTTTTTTCTTATTTGGTCTGTATATCTAAAATATAACTATTTAAATTTATTTCAAGCAAAAAATAGTTTTCAGATGCCATTTGAAACAATTTTTTCAAAACAAGAAATATTCACTTTTTTTCTATTATTTTTAGCTGTATTTAGGGCTAGAAATTGTTCTAATTTCAAGAAATCTTAGTAAGAAAAAAATTACTTACTGCATGGACAGATAATTTAACTTGTTTCTAGTAAATTTTCACTAAAGACAACTGTATTTATCTATTATTAAGGAGGTGGGTTTTTGCAGTGTGTTTGTATTGGATGTGTAGATCTTACTTAATTTTATTTTATTTGTTTTGTTTATGTTGCTCTGTTTTATTTGTTGTTTGTTCTTCATCTTCTTTCTTTCTTCTCTCTTGTTTTTTTTTTTCTGTGTCCATAACTTCTAGAAATTAAACTTCCAGCAAACTCTAAAAGAAAAAAACATCCGCCAAAGAATGGCTTGTCCACGCTCTTTGCAAGCTTCAATTTAAATATGTATATTCATCAAACTAGCGTTGCGAGCATTGTTTGAGGCTGACAAAGTGTGTGGTGTGAAAGCATCATTGCACACCTATTATGACACTGCTGCCGTCTTTTTGTGTCATAATATGAAAATTATACAGCTGATTATCTCCTCTACGGTCACCTAAGTCGGAATTCTGTACGCTTCCCCCCAGAGGAACTTTCCAGTAGTGTGTGCAGCGCGCAAGCAAGTATGTGCCCAAGACACAGATTGTTGCTGGTATCAATGTGAGGTTAAAAAGCATATATATTTCCGGTTAAAAAGGCACATCCAATAAAGTTAGTACTGGCAAAACCAGTTATTTTTTTTATGTTTAGGCAGTGGGAAGTGTTACTGGGAAATGCTGAAAGTAACTAATAAAGTAACTTGTAATCTAATATACTTACTTTTCACAACAGTTATCAGTAAAGTTACTAAGTTACTTTTGGAAGGAGTAATCAGTAATCAGATTACTATTTCTAATTAACTGTGGCAATACTGAGTGTGATATAAATCTTTGAGAATCTATGGAGGATGTAAAACAGGGAAAATCTGACTGTCAGACAGTTAATAAAAGCTTATGTCTCTTATTATATAGTGTAGGCAAATATCGAGTTCCAACTATATTTGACTCTGCATATATTTTAAACAAAAACATTGGATTCAAACATATGCATTTAATTATTTACCTAATTATTACCTGAAAAGAAAGCTTCAAATAAATAATTGTAGGCCCCAAATTTATGTTGTATTATTGCCAACAATTATTGTGTGTGAAAACTTCAGTCTACAATTGCATTCATCACGCTTTTGATTATAGTGCTGTAATTACTTTTAAGAAAATGCACAAAAATGAGTTTATACATTTCTTCCCTCTAAAGAGGAGAGTACACTTTTATGTGAAAGGCAAAATAGCTCTCTCTTGTTGTATGTAAGAGCAAGCATAAGGGCAGTTGTGGGAAGTAGGTATTTGACACCAGAAGTGTGCTGTAGTTAAGAGTTGCTGACATTCTGATACACCCTGCAACATCCCTGGGGACTAAAGAATGAAACCAGGGCGCCTGGCCAGTCATGTCCCATCAATCGCCTTCGGATCCCAAGAACCACAGGCCAACTAGCAGCTGCTGCTTGGGTGTCCATCACTGGTTTCGACAGGAGTTCTGCCCCACTGGCTGCCCTTCTTCACTGTCCCTCTGGTCAATCTGCACCTCAATTGGGCCTGCGCTGGTGGGTGATTCCTGCTCCTTCTGTTGCATGTCAAAAAGAGCCAGGAGCCACAGAGGAAGTGCAAATATCCTCTAATGGCCTTGATCCAGATGGATGCGCCAGTGACAATAGGCCCTGTGCCTGAGGTTTTGGGGGGGGTTTGTAACAGAGAATCACACAAGAGCCACCACAATAACACAGCAAACTTATGCATGCAGGACAAGCACCATTGACATGTTAAAGAGCACAGCCAGTTGCTATGATAATTGAGTCAGTTCATTCCAAGGCAGAGAGCTCTTGTCTCTTAAACATGTCTTTAAAGGCATTTCAGGCACATAAGGCAGGCTTTAAGACAATCGATTTATAAGAGGGGGCAAACATAATGGCTTGGAAGGGTCACAATCTCTCCACCCATTTGATTAACATAGGGAGGAATTTTGGCTCATGGACAGAATGCTGATTAATGGAAATGCCTGTAGAGATGTGCTTTGTGATTTCATCTTCTATCATTAGGGAGACTGACACTTTACTTTTAGGACTTCTTGATTGTGGATATATTTTTCTAATTTCTTGACACTGACAAACAGGAATGTAAGTTTGGACCAATACACTCATGAAATTACATTCTGTAATATCTCACATGCCATGAGTGAAACAAAAACACCAATGGCATCCCGTTTCTTTGAATTGCTTTTAACTGGGATGTTTGGTTACGTCAAGGGGTGTCTGATCTCCCGTCCACCTCCATCGATTCACACTGAGAGTGGCCACTTTGTGTACAGCTGGTGTATGTTTGGCCAGTAAAGTAAAACCAGGAAGCCTTTGAAATTTAACCAAAGCCTTTTTAAGCGAGGGGTTGGAAGTTCACTCCTATTTGGGAGTCTCCAAAGCTTTCTTTACGGACACACTGAGCTGGGTCAGAGACATCAGAAGGCAGTTTCTTCCTGCGTCTATGCAGCTGCAAGATGAACCAAGAGTCAAAGTGTCTGAACTGCAGGTTTTTCTTACTGCCTATACCATTCCTTGCCATACCCTTTGAACTTTTTTTTAAAAATTTGCATCCACAAACAATGTATTTTGTTGGGATTTTATGTTTTAGACCAGCACAGAGTAGGAAACAACTGAGGCAAAAGTTAACATATTTTTTTATTTTTCTAGCCATTACAAATCTAAAAACTGTGGTATGCTCTTGTTATTATCCCCCAGTATTCTTACACACCTAAATAAAACCTACTGCAACCACTTGCCTTTAGAAGTTACATAATTGATAAATCAGTAAATATGCCTAAATGTAGCTCAGTATAAGTCCACCAGTTCTGTGAAAGTCTCAGGAATTTGTGATAGAACATTTCTAAAAAGACAGAATTTTAAAGATAGAGGAACACAACAGACAGGTTGTGGAGAAGTCTCAAATAGGGTTAGCTTCTAAAGTATTATTCAGAACTTTGAATGTATCATGGAGCAATCTGTAATTTGAAAATGAAACTGAACTAGGACAAATGCAAAACCTGGGGGCCAAACTAAACTCCAAGCATGGGCAAGGTGAGCACTCATCAGAGGAGGAGTCCAAAGTCCAGTCAGTACATTTACATTTACATGCACATCTAAATCGAATTTTGGCACTAATTGGACTAATAGCTTACCAGAGTAGGAGCCTTTATACCAGTTTACATGTCACTAACAAAAAATCTAATTGTTGAAAGAAATGCGTCAGACTAGGTGGCGACATGCAGCCTTTCGAGCTGGCATTCTTCTCGTTGGACTAGAGACACAAAGATAGTAAACAAATGCTAACCACAGTGAAGTAGACAAATTAAAAACAGCTTGTGTACAATGAGCAAAGAACTGGATGAAAACAATGCTACAGCATTAAAATGTTGTTAGTGCTGTAAGCCTACTGTTTGATTGTGTTACATGTGTTGTTGCTGCAGTGTTGTTGTGTACCAGTGTTGTTATTCCCGCTTCCACAGTCTCATCATTTTTCATGGAAAGCTAGACTAAGGTGGGGTTGGAATTGCATGCAGAGAAAGTTGATTTTCAAACTGCATTATCTGGGTGGGTTAGTTCTCTTTTGAGAAATCCATTTTGGTTGGACTTTAGCCTGACTATGGTGTATACATGCATTTCAAAAGTCCAACTTCAGTCAGACTAACGCAATATTTACTTTCTCTTACTGCATCTAAACACACTGAATGTGAACTTCGGGAGATCTGCAGAGATCCACTGGTTAGGTGGGATAATTTCACAACAGGAGAACTATAAATCATGCACTACACAAATCTTGCCTTTACAGAAGAGTCGCAAGAAGAAAATTTTTTAAATCAAGCGATGTTTACCTTAAGTCAAGTGGTCGTCTTGAAGAAGTATGCACACATTTCTACTTTTTCAATCACAAATACATGCATTTACAACTCAAACTGCAATTGCAGACCACTTTATCAAGCAATTTACTTTTGCTAATACCTAAAATATAAAGCATAAATATAGTTTGACATTATCACTTTTGTTTTTAGCTTAGGTTCTGAAGATGATGCTTCAGATGTTGTAAACAAATGAAAGAAGGTGGGCTGATTAAATGAGGACTATGATGAACACATCTGGTAAAAGATGAAGGATGGGGGGAGGGGGTTGGTGGTAGAGTAGTTCGATTCTCAATTGCATTATCTGGGTAGCTTAGTCGAGCCTCTAAAACTTCAGTCTGGTTTGATTCAAGCCGGACTAAGGTGTACATATGCATTTTAAAGGTCTGATTTCAGTCGGACTAAGGTAATAATTCGACCTTCTCTTGCTGCATGTAAACGTACTGACAGTGGAGGTAGGACAATGCTGTGGGGATGCTTTACTTTTCTGTTGGATATCACTAATTACACGGTAATCCTGGAAAAAAAGCTGTTGAAGGCAAAGGAAGAGGTTGACCTTCCAAATGAACAACTCAGATCTCAGAGCTACATAAATGACAGAAGAGCCAGACTTGAGAACTAGTATTCAGAGACACTTTCCATCTAATCTGGCTGACCTTAAGCTATTTTACATAGAGGAACAGACAACATAGTCAGTGTCTTGCTGTGCAAAGCTCATATAGATAAACCTAAAAATACCTAAAGAACTAACTGCTGTGAAAATTGTTTTACAAGGTTCGGAGTCAGAAAGGCTCAATGCAACTTCCAAAAGTTTTTTTAGAAATTGAAATAAAAACAATTTTATGCTGTGTCTTTACTCAGTTATGTAGTTCTTTATATATGGGCTACCTCAGCAAATCCCAATGAAATATAATATGATTCTAGTATGAAAAAAAGTAAAGTCAAAGAATGTAAACACTAAAAGATGATACCAAACGTGTTTTAAAGAAAAAATTTTTTTATTGGTCATTAGATGTTTTATTTAAATCAGGTTTGAGCTTTGTGTGTGGGTGTGTTTGTGTGGTGCCACATTAATTTCTGCATGTTTTAACTAATTGGTGACAAGCTGCTATGACAGGCAGGCACTGAGTGAAGAGATTTCAAAATGCGACTCTTGCACTTTCAAGGCAGGTCCTCTGTTTTAACAAGATGCTAGTTAATGGTTGTGCTTTTATGGCGGTGGCCGCATGTATAATTAAACTGCTGTAGTATTTGTTATAAAAAATCCCCAGGGGTGCAGGAAGTGTTGCAGGAGCCAATTTTACTTTGAGCTGTGGAAAATTAAAACCGTCAAACCTCATACTGTTGTTTTGACATCATTCCAATGTTTATGGATTTTCCTGTGTGTGGTTGAGGTTTTGTTGTTAAGCGCCTCACCTTGTGTTTGTTGGGGAACAAAGGTTGCAATGTTTGCACAATGCTGATTGTCCCTTCTGGGAGGTCTTGCCTCCGGTGCTACTTGTTGAGAAACATGCTGCCTGTCTGCCATTAATGGATGTCTAGCCCTCACCTTAATTGCTTTTAAAACATAAAGCTCTACTAATGATATTCGGTTATGGCCCAAAAAGTCATGTACAGTATACCCTGTACTGGCTGTAGCCTCATTTTGGGTATGAATGGTGCTTCCATACTAATAATTCAGCTTTTTCCTTAAAATTCACAACTAAATTAGCATAATTAACCCACATGAAGTGGATAGCATTACTAAATTTGGATTATCTGTAGATTTAGCAGCCCTTTAAATGATATTTCAAAATCACTCCAGAATTCATTGTGTTCCATACTATACTTACAGTGTGCTGGACCAAGTTTTGCTTCCTGTTTTCTTGTTTGAAGCTGAATTGCTTTTCGTTTAATGTATTGCCCATACCTTGTGGTAGATGGTGCATCACTGTAAGAATAAAAGGCCTTTCCTTGGGCATAGCCAAACTATCAACTAAAGGATGAAGTTAAATAATAAATAGAAATTTTTGACAGTAGAAGATTTTCTGACTGATATGCCATGTGTTAGCATTACTGAGTCTACATCAGTTGTATAGCCATTTATCTAAGCTATGAGATCTCTCAAGTTCCTAAAATTTTAGCCATCTTCAACTGTTGATATTTAATGGGCTGGGCAAAATGGAAATTTCAGATCAATTTTCTGAAATCTAGCACCCCGAATGATCTCCAACAGATGATGTAGATAGTACTCTTTTCTTAAAAGAAGCTTTCGTCTTATTTTTGTATTTTCTTTATATTTATTTTTAAACAACACTGTTTTTTATGAAAAAAACTAATTTTTTTCTTCTTTAATCAGTAAAAACATCCCCTCCAGAGATTGTTGTTCTTAGTAAAGCCTGGTAGAACATGGAATTTTTTTTTTTGACCAGCAAGTCATCATTGTGGGTTGGTCAAGCGTAAACCCTCCCACCCCCAACCCCCAAATCCACAACTACATGATGTCTCTAAAAAATTTCAGCAAAAAGAGATAAACAAAGATAATGAAATATAATTACGAGAGTTATCTTTCATGAAGGAGGCACAAAATAGACGTTTTAATCTTTAAGACAGAAATAGAAATTAAGCAGTGCTTCTTTTCATTTTTGAGACAAGCAAAGCAGCATTAAGAATTAATCACTGACAAGGATTACTGAAGTTTAAGGTGACAAGTTGTTGGCATAATGTAATGCACTCCAGACATTGCTTAGATAAGTCTGATGTAAGATTTACCTTCATGGCCCCGGTGATATCTATGGAGATGAGCTGGGGTGTTACAGTCCTGATCTCACCCCCACAACGCCAGTTTCCTGCCATGCTTATGACTCTGTATCTATGCTAATACAGGGATCAGTCGGGTGAAAAGCTAATCTGGCTCGTGCTTTTCGGTTTATCTTATCACTCTGCTCACCCTTCTTCTGTCTGCCCTGCATCACCACATACCTGGCATGCACATTAAAGAAGAGCAGCCTCTTTGCTCATTTTACATCTCATACTTTTTTCTTTGCTTTAAATATATATGTTTCTGTGTGGTTTAATATAGTTATTTCTTGGTGTTAACCAATATTTTTCACTTATTGTCACATTAAACTTTTGATTAAGTACATCTATTTCCATTTAAAAAAAAACTATTTTGTGCTCCCTGCTGCAGTAATTGGCAAGCCATTGAATGTATCTGTCAAACCAAAAACCATCCTACAAAGTTTCCTTTTACGTTAAGGGTTTTTGGTCAAGAATAGGTCAGTTCAGACAGTAAATCCTGTCTGACTTAAGTGATACCCCCCTTCTTCCCTCTTAGCCTCTTTGTCTCTATTGCGCCCATCCTCACTGGCACGATTATTTCTTATCATGTATTTATTTGTTGAATCCACCCCTCCCCCCACAACGCTTGGCGGCCCTCTGCTTGTGCACGAGCTGCCTGTCTGGTATCCCCCCACCTCCCCCTACTTTTCCAAATCACACCCATTGCCATCCCCATCCAGCTCCGGCCCCAGCCACAATGGGCGGATGTTCTTCCTGAGCCCCAGAGCTTCACATGGAGGGACGAGAGACCCCCAGCTCCCTATTTTCTTTTCACATCCCTTCCACTTACTTGTATGTGGCCACCACTAGCCATCCTATGTGCACACTATAAATAATGGATACATTAGCATGCATGAATATCATTTTAGAAATGGGATGGGAATGCCTTAATTCATTATTAATCCCCTTAAAGGCAAAGTGGAGCATGGCTGCTGGGACCGTGCAAAAGCTTGTCCACGATGTCTACCAAAAAAATGATGACTAAGTGCTCCAACCAAGTCATATACAGCTTTTTTTTGTTACATTTCATTATCATGGCCATTTGGCCAAATCACTGCTACTTCAGTAGGTGGGGGGGGGGGGGGGGGGGGGGGGGTTGGCTCTTAATTGTTAACCTGGAAATGCATAATATCTAAGAGTCAGGTCTTGTTTTTGAAGTTTCGAGCTTTGCCTTTTGGCTCAACAGAAAACGTTTTTAGGGGAGCGTTTCACTGGATGAACGGGCCAACAAATTCCCCCTGTCCCCCAAAAATCCAACAAAAAAACAGCTAAGGGAGCATTAAGTCACATGTGGGGGTGGGATGTAGAGAATTATATTATTTATAAACTACATTTGCTATTAAGATACTGCATCTAACAATAGGTTAGAGGTTGGAGAGCATGTGTTTTAAGGAGATAAATTACCATACACCATATTAACACAACACGTGGGCTTGACTGTAAGTGTTACATCCATGTGTGTTTATGAGTAAGATAGAAAATGTGTATTTACAGTGTCAGTATGACTCACAGTAAACACCCCTTCACACCACACCCCTCTCCCACCACTAGGTTGCACTGCCTGCTTCCTTCCTGCCTAATACAGATCCAGCCAATAGCATACAGATGACAAACCCACAAGTGAATGACAGCCCATTAAAAAATACTACATAATACACAGATATGTTGTGCACTGGCTCAGTGAACCCTTATAGCCCTGCAAATACTGGATCTCTGCCCTCCATACAGTGATTCAATATGAATAATCCTGTTCTCATAGAAGTCACACTGGCAAATAAATAAAAAGTCAAACACATATTTATTGTTTCTATTTGTTAAACTTTACGTATATAATTTGTTGTTAAAATATCAGGACAGTTTAAAAAGGGCTTGAAAGGAATATTTTATTGCAGATTTTAAAGGTGAATCCCACATGCATTAAGCATACCCCTCCCCCTATCCTTATCTCCTGGTACATTTTTTCAGGTAGTAGTTAAAATATTTCTTTGAAAAATACAGCTCTTCTCTAAGGAGCTGACACATCATCAGTTTTGGAAGATTTGTTGTGCAAAAACATACAGTGTTGTACCTAGCGGAACTGTGGGTTTTAAAGCAGATATCAGCATAAATTATAATTTTTTGTGCTGGTAAAGATAGAATAAAATTAAAAGGCAAAATGTACAGGGGCTCCTCAAAAAAGTTTTGTAAGGGCAGGTGGGGGTTTCTTCTATTCCTTGTAGGGTGGGTGAGGGATCCTCTAAATACATGATCCCTGTATCTTCGGAAAGTGTAGTGTAAAATGCTTCTTGTTTCAAAATAATGCTGTTTATAAAATTATCAATATATTCTATGTTGTTGGAATATACAGGTAGGTGGGATTTAGCAGTTTTGCAGTTGGGTTGAGACTAAGACACATTAATGTGTTAGCCTATGAAGGACAATTTTTTTTTTACAAAAATTGGTACAAGCCTTTTGCAGATATTCTAAAGTTTCGGCTCATTAGAACTTCAATTTTTCTATCTTTTCATTTCCTATATATATATATATATATATATATATATATATATATATATATATATATATATATATATATATATATATATATACATATGGCAGCTGTATGCCAGTAAAACATTCTATACATCAGTATTTTGGTTCTAATGAAAATATTTTCAACTTTTTATTTTCAACTGAGAAATGTTATATTTATTTTCTTCTTTTGATTGATTTTATATGCGAACTACACATGCTAATAGTTATAATTCTGAGATGTATTTATGGGTTTTTTGTGTACAGTTGTGCAATGTCAAAATTGTAATTTTAAATGTAATTTTAATGTGTGAAATGTTGCAATTGCAAAGGACTGCTCTGATGCAATATTGTAGGAGCCTTGCATTTAAACTCTTTATTTTAGTTATATTTTTGGACAGTTAGGTGGTGTTTCGCTAAATTTACTTTAACTTTTTTACAAATATATGCATTTTTTTTAAAGAATTTTGGTCATGCAAAAATTTGTGCATAGGTGACTCAGATGGTGACAGTTGATGGCAGAATCCTCCTGTCACATGCACTTTTGAGCATTTTTGAAATGATATACACTCAGGCTGCTGGGTGTCAGAGTCCTGTCTCTCAATCAGAGTGGAGGCAGCAGGGGTTATGTTGCTGACACATGGAGGACCGTGGCTTCTGGAATGTTCACAGCTTAATTTTTGGGCTCTCCGTCTCACAGCATGAGGCTAGTGTCTGGTTTTGAATCTTGTAGGCACCAAACTGCTCCTGTGAACTTTGATCAACCTCTTAAATTACTCTTCCTGGGCAGGAAATTGAAGTATTGTGAAGTATTGGCTGATGGTCAACTATCTCGGGGGCTTGGAATGAGATGGGGTAGGAGACCCTCTGTGGATCAGAGATGGGCTGCTGTGCCTGAGTTCAAAGGTGAAGAGGAAAGACTTGAACGAGGAAAGAAGATAGTCATCACTTTATCCCATTTTGCCTATATCATATGGTTATATAACCTAGCAGTTATAGGGTCAATAATGAATATTTCATAGTTCCTAAGAAGTACACACCTGCATCATTATATGTTTTATTTTATTGGATTTTATTTAAAAATACATATATTCGTATATCATAACCTTTAGCATTTACTGCATAACTGCAAGCTCTAAGACAGTTCTTGTGCCTCTTTTGTTGTTTGGTGTATAATTGAATGAAGATGCCACTGAAGACAAGGAGAATTACAAATAATGTTTCAGCAAAAAAAAAAAAAGATAAGAAAAAGCTTATACATTGGTGGTTTTTACTCTGAGTGATAAGACATCCACCCAGGGAGTATCACCACATCCACTTAGAAAACAGGTTCCTTTTTCTCATTTGCATATCTTGACACAATGTAAGAACTACAAAAAATCTCTCTGGTTCAAAACATAAAAAACTAACTGGTCGTACATCACGTGGGTTGTTCCTTACTTTGCAAAGGTCTCTTTGATTCTTTCGTTTATATGTAAAAACAATAAAAAAGTTTGTCAAGTTTGTTATTTTTTTTAGCACCCAGATAACCGTGGGTTGAGAAAACAATAAGAAATGTAAAACTTTCCCTGACAAAACGTTGATGAAACTATACTCCACTGATTACAGAAGTACTTCTAAACAGAGTTTTGCTTTGGATAACCTTAACCTAGTAGTGAAAACTTAAAAACCCCTAAAAAGGGTATTCGGGGCAGATGGATGCCATGCAAGCATGAACCTCTGGGACAAGGCCAAACAATTTAGGTTTATCCATAATTAAATAGCAAATAAATTGCATGCATGAGATAAATTATATGCCTATGTCATCCAAACCAAAGCCCATTTGGCAAAATTCAGCCTTCCCATTACCTTTCACAGCCTAAACAAAAAAATGTATGTCCTCATAATGTCTATGAGGTAGGGGCCAACAATTTTTTAAAGCTTGTCCAGTTGAGGCAAAAATGACCAGGGACTGAATTTGGCCGCAGTTGTTTTGACCTAAATTTGACTGCAACAAGTGTTAGTCAATTTGCTCAGCTGAATTGTTTCTCAGTGTCTTGAATGCATCATTTTCTATTTGAGTTAATTCTCACCAGATTTAATCTAGTATGCATGGTGTAAACGCAAAATGTGATGATGTGATCATTACATAACTGGCCGTATATGCGTACAGCGCAGCAGGATCGTCGCCAGCGCATCACATGGAGGAGGATGTGGATGAGACTGTATGTTATATAAAAGTGAAGAACATATCGAGAAACAATAGAGATGGGATGTCATTTTTAAAGAGTATCAGGCGTCTTCTCTTGGGATTTGGAGGTAGCCCTGAGGCGTGACCTTGTGAACTTGGTTCTGAACAATCCCAATTCTGACTCTTCGGACACCCCTCTGCATCCCTGGGCTCTATTGTACAGGCTTGCCCTGGCAGGAAGTGACATCAACGGGTCCAAACTAAAAATATGTCGCAGGACGAGATGTCTAGGATGTACAGGAACGGTGTTTGTTTAAAAAAGGATGATGCCTCCCACAAGGTGATGCTCCCCTGATGGATGCAGCAGAGTGACACGCTGGGGAAGCAGGCAGACAGACAAGACGCAAGCGGGTCTGAGTGAGTCGCCTGCTGGCTGTGTGTGTTGATGCCGTCACTTTCATTCATGCAAGTTCAAATATGGTGCCATACTTTGCCCCCCCCGTCTGAGTCGGTGACGCAGCGCGATAGGACCTGAACTGGGGAACAGTCGGCGTTGCTCTTCAGATACAGGATTTGTGGCGTGCGACTTACAACAGGACAGAAAACAGTTCTGAATGGCAAGTGCAGGAGACGAAAATGATTCAGTCAGTCGGTGCGCTTTTGCGAATTTATTTTCACAATTCTTTTGCGCATTTAGGTACAGTATTTAAAACCCTCATGATATAACAGATTCAAAAGTGCCTCATACGATGTTTAAATAGCTTGAATTGCATCATATAGCTCTGGAAATGTCTCCTAATAGTCGGACAGTAATCTCCGTCCTGAGCTCGTGTGCCTCGTCCTCACCAGGGAGGCTCTGATAGACCCTGCTGAGTCCAGACTGAGCGCTGCAGTCACGTGGTGTCTGTTATTATCCGCCCTTACATCAGGTGCAGCCAATGTCTGGACGCCTTGTCATGGAAAGATTTCCAATAGGGAGGAATATTGCTACTCTAAATACAATTCTGGAACATAAATTAGAGACCGCTGCAACGCCTATTTCTGAATGTAGTGTCTTTGCATGAATGACAGCTATTATTCCAGTGTCTGCTGAAGCTCAATACAAGGACACATGATTCAACTGAACGAGGTACTGATTAGATGATCATATGAAGCCAACTACAGCGTGAAAGGCTGTGCAGGGTATGCCAAGGGTAATGAGAGCAGTTTGAAAATCCAGCTTATTCCACCAAATATTTATTTCTGAACCCATACAGTCAAACACAAATATATAGTTGTTTAAAAAATCTACAGGAACTTATTTTTTAAAGCATTTTGTATTTGTGTTTGGAATAAAAAACAAAACAAAAATACTGTTAAAAATAAAAAAACTCCCAAAGGCAAGGCAATTTTATTTATATAGCACACTTTCAACACAAGGCAATTCAAGGCGCTTTACATGATTCAGAGATAAAGAAACCAAATACATGATAAAAATAAAGGATCCTCTTATTAGAATGCACAGAGTGTTGTAAAAACATTTAGACCTCTTATAGATTTCTCTGTTAATAATAATAAAAGAAAACCAAAAAGGTAGAACTACAGTACTGCTTATCCTGGAAGGGTTGCGTGGCAGAAAAGGTGAACAAACAACCATGCACACAGACACTCGTACCTAAGGAATATTTAGAGAGACCAATTAGCCTAAGAGTCATGTGTTTGGACTGTTGGAGGAACCCAGAGAACCCAGAGGGAACCCATGCATGCACAGGGAGAACATGCAAACTCCATGCAGAAAGAGCCTGGACCGAGATTTAAACCCAGGACATTCTTGCTGCAAGGCAACAGTGCTACCAACTGCACCAGTGTGGAACCCCATTGGATTCTAATAATATATACATATATTTATTTTGCATTCAAGGAGCTTGATCTGTTAGCTTAATCTTCACTTTTGGGATCTTTAAATGTCTTCATATTTTTGTCTTTGCAATGTAATGGATTTTTAAAAACTAATTTTTAGTTATTGACAGTTTTTTACTTACTGTTAGTCAGAATGAACAAATTGTTGAGTTAATAAAGGGTTTTAAATTCAGTGGATAATCCAAAACAAGACAGCTTTGCATAAAAGCAGTCTAGATCAAACAAGGATATTGGTCAGAAAATACCCTTAAACTTTGAGTAACTTTAACTTCTCATATTTAAAGGTGAAACTCCAGAAATTAGAGCATTGTGCAACACTTCATTTGTTTCATTAATGCAACTTAAAAGATTTAACTAATATATGCTAAAGACATGCAAAACAAGATTTTTCAAGCCTTTGTTATAATTTTGGTGATAATGGCTTATAGGTTATGACCCCCCCCCCAAAAAAAAAAGAAATAATAAATAAATAAATATATATATATATATATATATATATATATATATATATATATATATATATATATACGCACTCAGTTCTTGGTTTAGACCCCTTTACCATCAGTTTGACCATTCTTCTTTTCAGAATTGGTGGAATATATATACATTTTTTCCTTTGCAAAGACCTGGCCTTTAAACATAGTTTCAACCAGTCAATGTTTTGGATTGCTCCAAAAGCTTAATCTTAGCCTACTTTTACATTTCTAAAACCAATTTTTAATTATGCTTGTAATTATTATTCTGTTTGAACAAATAATTGTTTCCATGCATGAAACAACAGAAGTGGAGTTCAGGCATAGTAAATGTAATCCTCCATTTAATTATTCTATCCACTTTGAGTAACGCCCCAGTATCATTGACAGAAAACGGGACACTCAGCATGATACTACTACTGCCATGCTTTACAGATGGTATGGTGTTCTTATCCTGCAGAGCCTCACCATGATGCCTCCCTTACAAACATGTCAATTTTTGTCTCGTCTGACCATTAAACTTTTCATTGTAAGGCATTTGGCTTATCTACGGAGCCCGGCAGGGGTCAGGTGCAGCAATAATATTTGCTGGGTAAGATTCCATACCCTCAGTTTACTAAACAGTGCGCACGGATTACAAATCTGTACCCTCGGTTTCCGGTTTTAAAAACAGTTATGTTCATAGCCTACTTTCCTGCAGGTTCCCCAGAAAATAGCTGTGTGATAAAGCGTAGACTGATGACTTAACCGGGATTCAAACCACAATGTACCAGGTGCCAGTCCTGCATGTTAACCACTCTACCAAAGCAGCACTTAGCTTCCTAATGACAACCAGAGAACATTATTAAGCGGACAGGAACCCCCAGATGGTCACACAGTTTGATGAACTGAGGGTAAGGATTCGCAATCCCTGAGCGCGATTTAATAAACCGAGAGTACAAATTCGTAATCCGTGCACACGGTTTAGTAAACCGAGGTTACGGATTCTTACCCCTCAAAAATTGTTTCTGCACCTGACCCCTGCCGGGCTCCATACTTATCTGGTTGGGAAGCTGCAGATTGAAAAGTTTTGGCTTTGGGCTTGGGCTTCAATCTCAGTCAGCAATCCCTCTGTATATGATGCCATAAAACTGGCTTTGCAGTGTACAGAGACATTGCTGTTCATGCAGTTTCCGGTTCATAGCATGCTTAAGCATTTACAAATGGTTTATTTACAAACATAAACAACAATTTCCTTTCATTTAGGGGACAGTGGGGTAAGGTGGTTGAAACCTTTACATTGAATAATAGTCTGCTCCCCAGAGAAAGAGTGGTTCAAGTAAATAAAGCTCCATTTTAGTGTGTCATTAATAGCTAAGGTGAGTTATGTAAACCTCTGACCAGAATTGTGGGTAATAATATCTTCCAGTATTCAGGATAAAATTGTAATACCTTTGACATACTATTTTTTCCTATATTAGACATCATAATTCTTCAGACCAAATGCAGAGTTACTCATTTGGCAGCTTTTAAAGACACTTGTAAAGTCAGTGTGGTGGACCCACTTTACAATTCTTGGGACCTAAGCCCTTTCATATCATTTCACAGATCCGATGTAAGAAATCAGGAAAACTCTCCCTTTCTAACACTTCTTTAGTGAAACTTTAGGGTTTAAGATCTTTAATCTTAAAGACACTCCTGCTTCGTGAAATGATACATTAGCTGTACAGTATAGCTACTTCTGGATGACTACATCTGGCGCGTGTAAGGAGCAGCCTGTGGGATTACTGGTGTATATAACTCATTCCGCCGTTGCCTGCCTGTCTGGAGCACAAGCTTCATTATTCATGGTTGCGTGTAGACAGCAGAGCTTAATCCCTGGGCAGCCAGTGACTCTGAAGCTAACTGCCTGTGCATGGTCAGCCAGTTCTGGTTTTAGTTAAGGAGAGAGAGAGAAAAAAATAAATAGAGAGACGGACAACTGTTGAGTTAAGGGAACATCAGCTGAACACCCTTTAGCATTGTGCCATTTGGGCCCAGCAGTAATTAGCCAGACTGGACCTGTGGGAAGAGCTGTATATTCTTGTCGCTGAAAGGGCTGTGGCAGGGGGCCTTTTGGTGCTTGACAGGTGCAGCGTGAGAACGGCGTCAGGAGTTTTGGGGAATCGAAACCAGAGTCGAGGCCAAACTATGGCGTCTCTAGCTTGTGGGGTCAGGTGCTCTCTTTGACCTTTGGAGGCCCTTAAACACAGACAAAATCATTCTTCTGTAGCTAAGATAATTAGGGCAGACAGCTTATCAGCTTCAAATATGAATTGCAATGCATAGGCCTACTGAAGAATCAAACATTTAGACTTTAATTTACTGTATGTTAGTTTTACCATGATAAACCAATAACTGTACATGATTTAGAGCTCATTTGTGAGATATTTATATCATACTTTTACCACAACTTTGTTTTAGTTATTAAATCACCATTTATGTCCAGACTGTGAGGGTTAGGATGTGATCACAAGGGCTTGTTGGGAGTTGCTTTTGTCTCCTGTCCCATTTTATTTAACTCACACTTGAAGAAATTGGGAATGCTTTTCGGTTAAACACCCATGTGTCCGATAATATTATACAGTGCTCCTGAAGGAGCTTTGATCATTCAGCTGTGATGGCAGTGGTACAAAAAAATCTGCAATTATGTGTTTTGACATGTACTTGATGCCAAAAGTCTGCTGCACAAAAAAAAGTCTTGAAATAATCTGGAATGCTTCTGTACTGTAAGAGGGAAACACACAACTCATTGTGCCGGCCGTTAGGGGGAGAAAAAGCAGCGGTGCTCACCATGTCATGTTTTTTCTCACTTCCTGCCTGTAATGCTTGAACTCCATAATCCCAGTTACAGCCATTACAAATCCTGCTGCCTTGACTTTAGACCCCAGACAGGAGACAGGCTCTGCAACTTGGTTTCATTTAGCATTCCTCTGAGCTTTACGGGCAGGTGTTTAACATTACTGGCAGGATATTTATTGGCAACTTTAAAGGCAACTTTTTTGCTTACCTCTCAATTAAGGTACACACAAGTACAATGCGTTCACTGTAGGTACAAGCACCCACACAAACAAGCACATGGTCATGCATAAAAACAAAACAGGATGTTTCAGTTATCACTTCTTTTATCCAAATAGAGCACGTGCATAATAAATTCTGAGGATGCACGTCTTCAGGACATCCCTCTTCAGACAACCAAAAACTTCAATGTATTTCAGAAGTTGATGTGGTTGAACAACACAAAGTAGTGCATGTATGTGATATGGTAAAGAAAATGCTACATGGTGGTCCACATTTCTCACTGCACATCAAGTGAGCAAAACATTTGCACATGTTTCTTTGCAAAAATAACACAGCTTAGTTAAATTAAATGAAGCTAGAGATTCTCAACTTAGATCTGGAATTTGTCTGGGTCTTTTGAATACAGGAAGATGCTCTGATCTACACAGGTCTGTTGTAGCACTAGAATTTTTTTTGAGAATATTGCTATGCTGAAAAATACACCTCTACACTAACAGGTTTTATTTTATGGTTGTCCTGTATGTAACTTCACTTTTTTTACTGTCAGGTGAGACCAGCTTCCCTGTTCTTGCAGAAAAGCACCTCCACAGCATGATGCTTCCACCATGTTTCACCATGGGGAAGTATGTTCAGGGTCTTAAACAGTGTTACATTTCTTCTAGATAGAGTTTTGCAAGTTTGCTCTGTACATTTAAATTTTATCTCCTCTGATCAGAGCAGATTTTTGATTTTTATTTTTCTTATATGGCAAACCGTAAACAGTTATGTGTGGTTTTTCCTCCGGCTTTTTTATGAAGCCAGATTTATGGACTGCATGTCCAGTGGTTGTTCGGTAAATAAACTGACATTGTTTAATTGTTTAACAACCTAAACCTTCTTTAATTTGCTCCAGAACTTTCTCCTTGATCTGTCTAGGGTATTCCTTGGTCTTCATGATGTCGTTTTCACCAGTGTTCTCAAACAAACCTCTAAGCCCTTTACAGAGCTGCTTTTTCAAGCTAAAAATGAATTACACACAAGCTGAGTGTTTAGTCATTGGATGACTTCTGAATGCAATTGCTTCCAGTGGATTTTATGTAGTATCAAATTATAGATGCATGCCATTCTTTAAAATAAAATAAAAAAATAGTGTATTACTTTCCCTTCTTCCCAATTCCCAAGTTGCGTTGGCCTGTCACATAAAATCCAATAATGAAATACAATGACGTTTGTTGTTCCAACCGGACCAATGTAAAAATGTTTGCTGGGTGCTAGAACTTTTGCACAACATTTTCCCTGTGCTCCAGTCTGATCCACCTATTATGCCAGGTTATTCAATGATGCAACCTTTAGAGTTACACATTTTATAGGATGTGCAGCCTATAATTACCAAACTTTAGCAGTCCCAGTGGCTGTGATGTGAAATTCTCAAATCAAGGTGCAGCCTGAAGTCTCGGCCAGTCTCTGCTGCTGCTGTTGCCCACTATCGCTTGATTACTGGCAGCTGGGTGAGCCATGTCAAGTGGTGGGCTGGAGAAATGTGAAATCTGTGATAAAGCACTGAGCCTTAAAAACCATGAAGCTCTAGTAATGAGGAAAGTGATAGAGTTTGGGTTTTGGGAGTACTAAGCAGGCAGATAGCAGCCAATAGTCTCCCTTTAGATCTGTTTCCCTTCATGGTGTTTGTGAGAAAAGCAGGTGAGGTTTGTATATTTGACTTTTCTAATCCTGGATTATAGATGGATCCAAATACTATAGCAATGTTAAACTGGTGGGAAGGTCAGCATAGCCCTAGATATGCCCAGCCTAAATCCTCCTGGGTTGTCCTCAAACATAAATCATAAACACAGAGCACATCCTGCCAGTGCTTCTCATGTTACCCAGGGTCAGTTCCTTTGAAAGTAACCGCGAACCCTTTGTAATGGGTGGGCAGAATCATTCCCATCCCAATATTAACAGCAGCCTGATTTTGAACAATTCTGGAGCTGTTGTAGTAGTTAAATGCATTCCTAGTTTTGTGGAGGCCATTATTCCTGCTTTTTAATCACCCATTTGGCTTTTATAACCTTCCCAAGCCTTAGTGTGTGGATAACGCGGAACCACATGTGGGCGGAGAGCATGGCCTGTATTTACAAAACAGCTAAAAGTCAGATAGTTAACTACAGTAAAAGATAAAAGCAAAAATCCACAATAGATTATCGACTCATAAATATAAAACAGATAGTTCTTTGTCACATTTTTCCAACTCAACCATTTTCTGGGTATTGATGATCATAAAACCTTTTAAATACAGGTTTTGTTATATTGTAATTATATATCTGATTTTAAATAATTAGTTTTAGGTCAAACTAGCCAGACCTTTTCTCTTTCTGAAGCCGTTAGAAGATCGACAGTAAAACACAAAAAAACAAATTTGGTGTTGCTTTTCTTCCTAAATATCCTCTTAGCATTCCCTTTGTCTGCACTTGACAGCATAATAATAAATGTTTGTACTTAGCAATTGTTTTCAGCGCACTGTATGCAGCAGAGTGTTTTTCAAATTCAACCAATTTTCACAAATTTTTTCAGACCCATTTTCTGGGAAGTTCACACAAAGGTAATATGCTTTTTTAATATTAATGTTGTCAAATTTATTTACCTCTTGTGGATGTTTTTGTTTTGCTGACAAAGAGATTACTTTTTTAAATCGTTTCCAATTAATTTTAGTTTGTCCTGTTTTTTGTTTTCCTACTATTTACCAATTACTAATTATCAGTAGTTATAATCACAAGGCAACACAGAAAAAATATGTTATGAATATAAACCTAATATTGGTTAACAGGATCTGAGCATTATAAAATGTTGAATTTTTTTTATTACATTTTGTAATAATTGTACCATACAAACACGTCTCCAGCCTTTATTGGGTTCTTTTAATTTTCTAAAATATTTGAATCAGTTGCAACATTCTGTAACAATCCAGATTTGGGACCCATTTAACCTTCCTGTTTCCATTTTTACCAATAAACAAACCTTTTCGTACCTAAGTACCTGAACTGAAGGGCTGAGGTGAAACTTCGTTTCACTTCTTTGACATATTTGTGTTGCTTTTAATGTGCTCCCCCATCTGATTAGGGATCAAGGATGTGAAGGGTTATTACTTTTGCTGTGTGGTCAATATCAATGTCTTTCTATGTTCTTTATTTCATATTTATGGCTCAACGTAGTCAGTATGTTTCCATGCACATATAAATCAAGGACTTGACCCCTGTCGAGAGCTGAGTCCCAGTTTACATGTCACTCAGAAAATCGAATTATTAAATTAAGTACCTTCGACTCCGGGACGACAGATTAATCAGGGTTAATCAGCTAGCCTGGTCCTCTGAGCATCGTGTTTCCATACAAAGTTGGTACTTTAAGGAAACTGCAAAGACATCAGCATTTTGCAACAGGCAGGTACTCAGCTGGTTCCTCAAATGGCCCCAAAATAGGGTCTATTGGACTGGCCTAATGACGTGCAGACACGCATATAGTCAGTACGTTAACACGCACATTTAAATTGAGCTTTTTGGAGTCATCAGATTAAGGGCTTGCCCCCTGTTGAGAGTCCCAGTGTACATGTCTATCAGACAATCAAATTATTAAATGAGGAACGTTTGACTCTGTGACAATAGGTGGTGTGTTGTGCCCCTTCATTTTAGCATACTACCGCTTTTCCTTGAGCAGCACACAGGTAATAAACAGAGGCTTGTTGGGATGAAGCAGATGGAGTAAAAGCAGCATATGCACAATTAGAATGCAGAATCTCTTAGTCTTTCCAAAAATGCACTGATTGGCTGCTTAAGCTTGACTTTTCTGCCGTGTTTTTCTTATACTACTACTGTGTTGTTGACTCTGTCTCGTCCCTCCCAAAAGACATACGTGAGTACGGGCCGGTGATTGATTGGAGGAAATACGATTTCCAATCACATAATCTGGGTAGAATAGTCAATTTTGTGAAACTCCTTCGGTTCAATTTAAGTCAATCTAAGGTGTATAAGCTACATGCATTTCAAAAGTCTGATTTCAGACAGATTAAGTTAATACTTCTATATTCTTTTGCTGCTTGTAAATTCACTGACTGTGAAGGTCTGGTAAACTTACCCTGAAGTTTTGATAGTGGAAACAGGCCTTGTGCAGAAAATAGTTGATCCCCGGTATTCACAAGAGTTTGGGTTCAAAGTCAATAGTTTGACACCAATTATAGCTTAATATGGATTATTTTGCATTATGCTTTTCAGCAACAGAAAGTTTTTTTTCTCTGCAGTTGTTGATTATTTTCTGACTAGAGATGGTTATTTTCCAGGTAATGAGGGGGGAAATCATATAATCATCTAAAGGCTGGGCATGTGTACTATATTGTTTTCAACTAGATCAGATTTTGTGTAAATGAGGTGTTGTTTGCTCCCGCAAATTCAAACAAAAATGGCAATGCTGTGGTGTAAAGTTCTCCAGTGTCAGGTAGCATTGTACCTAGGAATTTCAGCTTACCAGGGTGCATTTTGTTTTGAATAATTTAGATATGTTATTTTAAAAAGTCAGGAAATTCTCTGTGAATTACTTGAAGTTAGGCTCTACAGGAAAATCTGCAAATTTGAGGCCATGCACTGTATATGACGTTTACTAGCTTCAGTGTTCAAACCATGGAATTTTTACATAAAAAAGCTAACATGGTACATTTTTATCCTACAGCTTTAAAACAAAAGGCAGATACACATTAGAGTGATAGGGATATTGTCACCAACTATAACCTTGGTGAAACGAAAGAACCACTTTTCACAAGGGAGACTGAGTTAGCTTATGGGCAGCCTAAAGGTATTTTCATATGGGACTCGAGTCCGTATTCCATAATTTCTCAAAATCCACTTATTTTGTACCATTTGAACACAGCCTGGAACGTGCCAGGATACAGCCCGAGAGACCTGCCTTAGAGATAGTATCCGAGTCCAGGTACTTGTGTGAACACAAGTCGTACTCAGGCCATCTTAGACAATAGACATGCTCCACATGGAAGTGACAACACCGCTGACCAAAGTTACCGAACCGCCACGCGACCATAAAGACATCAAAACAATGCTGTTCAAGCATCCCACAGCAACACACCAGGCACGCTTACTACAACACTCACGCTGTAGATGGCTTCAGGTAGCAGTTGACCAGTAGACCAGTGTGGCATTCTATGCCGTCGCTCTATGCCCTTCTACTTCCAGTCCATGGGTACCCTACTGCCAAAAGAAACGAATGAGAGTCAATTGTGCGGTGAAAGTTATTTTCTGATCCCGTTTGAAATGAAACTAATTTTGATGCAGAGAAAACGCTGTTTTTCGACTGCCGGAAAAGGTTATCTTAGGTTTTGTGTAAAAATGTTTAGCAGACTACAACTGCATAAGAAGGAGTTTAGTATTTTAGTACATTTTGTTAGGAAAAATATTTAGTGGAGGGCCCTTTCAGGTTAAAACTTTTTTACTGCACCTGAATTTGAATCGGGTATTGCTACTGGCTCAGTCTTTATGGCAGATGTCAGCCATGCTTCCGCTGTGGAGTATAAAACAAGTCCAGTCTTGGCCAAACCTCCGGAGCAAGTTACAAGTAGAATAGAAAGGAAGTGTTGACGCCGAACACACCTCCTCTTGCCTCATGCGTCCCTCGGCCCATCAGGCATCACCTCCTCTTTAGCTATCTTTCAAACAGGAAGTGTGGCCAGGGTTAGACTCTCTTGGGGAGTTAGTTTCTCTTTAACTTCCATTTTCTAATAGTATTTTAGAGGTCATTCATCCACCCATTGTCTGTATCTGCTTATCATTGCAGGGTCTCATGGTTGCCAATCTCCAGTAGTTTTTCAGTAAACGGCAAGGTATACTCTGAACAGCTCTCCAGTGCATCACAGGGCAATGTAGAGACACAACGGACAAACAACCATGCACATACACACTCATACCTAAATGCAATTTAGAAAGGCCAGTTAATCTAACAATAATGTTTTAACTTTGGGGGGAGCTGGTGTTCACAGAGAGGACAGAATCATCTTCAGAAAGACCCCAGATCTCAGACCGAAGATCTTCTTGCTCCAGGGCATGAATGCTACCAGCTCTGCCACCATGCAGTCTTGGACAAAGATCAGCTAATTCCAAATGTTAAACATTCACATACACAAACTTTTAATAAATAAGCATGGTATAGTATACCATGTGTACTATATGTCCAGTTTGTAGAAGCTAATGGAATATTAGCTTGTACACACTGGAATTAAGAACATGAATTCTGTAGTTAAACAGTTCCTACTCTCTACAGTCTATCTTGCCATTTTTTAAAACTTTGTTTATTTACTACCATCAGTTATACTTAGGGCAGTAGAACAGTAGAAGAGATGGAGAGGTAGGATCAACCTAAACAGATTTGTTTAGGTTGTTTGAAGTCCTTCCTTTTTCTTTAGCTCCACTCTGGGCTTACAATCTGGCTTGAACAGCCAACCTGCAGACTAAAGCTGACATCATGTGTGAATTGACTTGTCCTACTGATGTTGTAGTTAGAGTTTACTGGAACAGCTGGGTGCTCAGACACCAAGAAGACTCGCTGGTCTGCTATGGCTGACATACTGTCAGGATGGGCTCGATGGCATAATTTACACAGGTCACAGTCACACAGACTGTTTAACTTGGTGGGAGTAGAGGGTGTGTGGAGTCATTGCTTGTTTACTCTGTGCCTGATGGCCCCCCACCAGCAGCTACAGCAATTATCACCTTGAAGGAATGTGGAACCCTCGTGTTAAATTCTCTTTGACCCCCTGATGTAGGAGGTCAGGAGGTTGTGCGCTCTCTCCAGGAGTGGGTAGGCACACGGATCCGTGTGCGGGTGACAAAAGTCAGTGGGTGTGAGTTTTTAGTACTGTGTGTGTCTATGCATATGTAGAGGTCCAAAAGACCCCCTTCCTGCTCTTGATGCAGCAGTCAATTCCTACGCTTGCAGACCCCCAGCACAGTAAAGAAATTTAGCATAGTGTTTTTGTAAGGTAAATTAGTTTCTAAAGTTATTTATTTGACTCAAATAAACCCCAAAGGTGCTGTTGGAAGATACATACAACAGTATTTTTCAGTATTCCCAAATAGTATCAAAGGGTATAGCTCTCAGCCTTCACCTTGTACTTGAAGTTCAACTTGTTAAATGATGCTTTTCACACTTTTCTCATATCAATATCACACAGAGGAAGCTTTCACAAATGATTCAAACCACTAACACAGAGTCAATTCTTCTCCTCATTATTTTAATGTGTTTGTCTCAAGCTGCTTTTAGTAAACAAGTGTAAATCACAACTTTCCGAGTAAGTGTAGGGCACTGAAAAGGATGGGTGTTAGTGTGCACGCTTGTGAAAGTAAATGGAGAAAAAGGTGAGAGGAGAGTGGGTTTAGATATGAGAAGTCTGATACTTCTTAATTATGCTTTTGTTCTATAAAGGAATAAAGATGTGAACATATGACATAGCAGAGGACAATACATCCTTTTCCCTCTTCTGTTTTTTTCTTCTTGACTTTAAATAACTACATAATTACAGCAGGTAGTTTTATACGACAAATGGCAGTTGAATTCATCACACTTTTTTTCTGCCCAAGTTTAATGCTTGGAGTTTATGTGACTTTCTCTACTTTTACGGCTTCTCTGTTATCAACAGTTTAATGAAAGGAATGCACTGTAGTGCCAACATATTTTGAAGGTAATACACCAAAGTCTGCTTCAGATGTCTGTATTCATGTAATAAATCAGGGCTGTCTTTGGTGATGTATTGCTGGAGGTGATTTTCCTGCATTTGATTTGCTTTAAAGTCTGCTGTAAGAACTAGATGCGTTTCTGAGATTTCTGGGTGATATACTTCTCCAGGATTACTCCAGGACCAGCAACTATTTTCAGCGCTAGCTGGTTCATGTTCAGCTAAGCATTGCTTAGCTGAAGTGCAGCCGACCTTGAAATGTGAAAGCTCTTACACGTTGTGACAAACTAGAGTATCCCCGCAGTGTCATCAGATCACAGCGTCACTAAAAATTAATGAACCATTCAGACCATTTTTCACCCAACCAGCAAAACTGATGAACAGCAGAGGTCTTAGTCAGCACCTTTGTTTCATCCAGAAAGTTTAAAAGTTTAATATATTACTCAGCTATATGTAGATCTAAATAATACACACCTAACATGTAACAGAAAAAAATTCTAAACGCCTAAACAAACATAGCCTCGCTCACACTTAACACAGCATCTGCACCTACTTGCCAGGAGCTTTGCTTATTTCTTCTAGTTGTCATTGTAATTTCTCTCCCAGAAACAGTGTTGTTTTCTGTTTCAAATTGCACTGGAATTTTGGAGGCTGCTGAAGTGAAGTGGGGGTGGAATGTTTAACTACACCGTTATTTGATAAGAAATTCTTTGAAGATTATTGAAGTGTTTTCATCTTGATTTATATGCTAATGGATCCAGTCACATGTCTGCGTTAAAAAAAGCAGATCATTGCCTATACCATTGAAACACCTTTTTGTATTTTCTTCATACTTCATACATCTTTTCTTATAGCAACAGTTAGAATTATTATTCCTTTTGGTGGTATGCATGACTGCTAAACAGAATGCTCAATTTTTTTTTATTCGATACAAAAAAAAGGGAATTGATAAAGATTTTTGGATATGAGGAAGGCAATTGATGCAGCAATCAACCATATATATTACTATATAATTTGAAAGTTTATTCATTATCATGAATACATACATACATACATACATACATACATACATACATACATACATACGGAGGGTGATCATTGTAGAAATTCTACATGGAACCAATCTTGGCCCAATTCTTTTCAGCCTGTTTTTAATGGAGCATCCAGTACAGTGGCACTCATTTTTATGTCATATAAACTGCTTTCACAGATGCTCAGCTTAAATGTAGTACGAAAGTATCAAAATAACATGCCTAATATCTATAGCATTAAATAGTTAAATTAGCATTAAATGATATGTTGTATGAAAAGGCTCAGCTTTAAGTAAATTATGCATAGCATCATCTTACCAACCATACACAATCATTGTAGCATATATACAGTAACTCAGTTCACTAAGTGAAATACATTTTATAGCTTATGAACAAAACTGATGTTTTCAAGCCTGTTATTTCTGTTAATTATCATGGCTTTCTGCTTAAAACCATTGAAATCATTACATTTAAGATGATAACATTAAACCAGACCAATAAAAAAATACTATGCATTATAAAATGCTTTATAAAAAGTTTTTTTAATGTCTGCTTAAAGTTTATATTGACAAGGTAATTTTAATATGACACACATGCCTTATCAGAATGCATTTTCTACTTTGTGGGTGACTATGGCTCAGGTGGTGGGAGGTCATCCCATATCCAGTGGGTTGCCTGTTCAAACTTCCACTCCATCCAAGACGGTTTGAAGTTGATGAAATAAAATAAAATGAAACAAGGAGGCTGTGGTACGTGCGTATCAAATTATTTTTGTTCCAGAATACCTTCTCATAATTCTTGCAGTTAATTTTCTTCAATAAAACAATCCTTTACAAAATATCCATCTTTAGAGTTATTTGGTGTACGCTGAAAGTAATAACCTGCTTTGTTTTGGCATCACAATTTTGAAGTTGCCTATTTCATGTCCTATTTTATTTGAAGTATTTTGTGTACTTACACCTTTACAGTGGGTCCAAAGTGTACATACCCCTGCTAAAATATAGAAGTAAATCATCTCTAAACTTTATGTGCTTTAAATCCTGGGTTTATCACACTTTTTGAAAACCTTGGAATTTTATGAAATCTTGCTCTTGGAATTCATACTTCCTCAGCCAGATGTTGTTTTCATTATATCTTAAATGATGTTATAGCAACTGTTAAATAATTTAAGTATTTGCTCGATACATTTTGTTGTAATCACCCAATAATGATGTTGCTTGATTTCCATTTTCCCCTGCAAATGCTCAATGTACAACAATGAATATTCTCTCTCCTCTGCATGCTGAATGCACCCAAAACGCTGTCAAATAAACAATGCAAAAGTAGTTGGGGCCTCTTCTATGCTTTTGTAATGACTACTGTCTACAATTCCACAAGTAAGAGAGTAAAGAACAGGAAGTACTCCCCTTTTAACTTCAAAATAAGAGTCAAAGCATTTATATGAATAGGTTCCATGATTTCAGAATCAGAAGAAGATATTGTGCACTCAGCGTAAACAGAAATAAAGTATGAATATCATTTTTTTTGAGGAAATAAAATAGGTATAAAGGAACAATATTTTTATAAAGATGGCATGTATGTTACTTCTGTGGCTTTAAGGTGTTTATTGTGTTTATCTGAAAGACAGCCTAGGAGAAGAAATTGTCTCTATGGTGTCTAGTTTTAGCACAAAAAAACCCCCCCAAAAAACCGCACTCAGTTGTGCTTACCTGATGGCAGAAGTTTAAATGGTTTGAGTCCAGGATGTGTGGGTTCTGCAGAGATGTTAGCCCCCTTTTTCCTGACCCTAGACTTGTACAAGTCCTGAATGTCCTTATGAATGTCATTATAGTCATTTGTAGCGTATCATTATTGTATGATTTTGTACCACAAGGTCTCAACACACTCAGAGTGGATCATGCTATTGACTCTGCAAAACCTTAAAATATGAAAAAAAAGTATTTATCCTACTTGATTATGTATATATGTATTAAGTATAAAACTGCTTATTTGGATATCTGTTGTTTTTAAACAACCTTCAGGTTAAAATGAAAGTTGAATAATCTTTCTATAAAACTGAGACTTAAAAACATTCCCAATTATCCCATCAATGCCACATTTTATGTACATATCCAATTGGGTGCTGCTCAAATCTTATCAGTTTTAGAGTTTTCAATATGTTTAAATGTTGAATTAGGTTTAACTACTGCTAAATTGTAGAGTGCATTTAAAAAAACAAAACAAAAACCCTATTGTTACACCTAACATTTTAAGAAGGCTGATCAAATTTTCTTTATTCAGTATCAAACTTGCCATTTGGGACAATATATATCCTGGATGTTGTTTGTAACCTGTACAGATTCATAATTTATTAATATTTCTTCTTCTATCTTTAAATCATTTCTTAAAAGTACCATTGGTGACAAGTGTGGTGATAAATCAGTTGGAGAGGTATTTATTCTAAGCATTCTGTTTTTGTTTGTGTCCATCCCAATCAACTATTTGAATGAAGGAATGAATGACTTTGCCTGATATTTGTATCCCAGCGAAAAAGAACAAAACAAAATGCAGCATAAACTCCAAAACTGGATCTTTTTGTGTGCTTCATAGTCTGACTTTAAGCGACCCCCCCCCCCCCCCCCACCACCACCACCACCGCCACACACACTCTGGCACACTCACTGCAGCGGCACTCATCCATGAGCAATACACTCATTCACACGCGCTCTCGCATGACTACACAAATGCACAAACAGGACTTCGACCCCAACTGGCTCACGCACACAGAGCACATTTACTTACTCGCTCACGAATAATCGTGGTAGTAAAACTGGAGGGGAAGAGTTGGTGAGATAGGACGGAGGGAGGCAGAGGGAGGCAAAATGAGTGTGATTGCCCTAACATAAGCAGTTTTTCTGCGAGCAATTTTTTTATGTGGCCCATGTCTGTGACCTAATCATGAGGACGAGCTATTGTTTTGTTCTCCTGCAGCTAAAGCTTGGATATTTTTAGAAGCAGAAATTAAATTATTTGCTTTTTAGGCATAATTCCTTTAATTTTCAGTCCCAAAAATTGTTTATCTACAGGAAAGTTAAAACAGGGTTGGCATTGCAGTTTATATTCTTTTTTTCATAAAGTGGTTGCAAAGCTTACTTATGTTGTACTCTGAAGGATGTGACAGACTTGAGTTTGTTACTCTACTCTTCTCACTTTTTTCTTTTTTTTTGCCTCTACATCAGGTGCTCTTGCTGCGTTTGTGTGTGTGTGTGTGTGTGTGTGTGTGTGTGCGTGCTCTCTGGTCCGATGCTTTGACACACAAAAAGGAAGACCAGGCCGCCCCGTTCTTTGTTTTGCTTCTTGTAGGAAACTAGCAGCAAATTGTGGCTCAATGAGGCGTTGCTGTTTTGTATGGTCTGATAAAGTGCAAACCAAACCGTCTGGGCAGCAGTGTTTTCCATTGTAGGGCAGCCTATGAATGTAGGTCTGTGTGATGGTTGGTTAGTGTTGAACATTAGGTGATTGAGCGTGGTTGTGGTAGTGGTTGGAAGGGGAGCAGGGGGTGCAGTGAGCCATTCACTCAGTTTTAAGATGTCACCCACTGTTTGGAGCGGCTGTCCACTGTGCTTAACTGTGATGAGGGGTAATTAGAGCCCCGCTTAAGACTCCAGGAGAGTTTTCTGTTTTGCATGTCTTCGAGGGCTTCAAAATCCCAAGATTGTGAAGTTCTCTGTAGAGGCAGCATGACACACTTGTCAAAATGATCAGAGCGGGGCATATGTGTGTGGGTGTATTTATGTGCCAATGGGAAATATCCAAGCTTTTTACTTCTGAGTTCTTCCAACACCTGCAGTAACTACTTAGGTTTAAAAAATGAAATGAACGATACAAAGAATGTGCAGTTATGATTTTTTTTGTAATCCCTTTCAATATGAGCAGGTAAAAAAATTCTATAAAAAGTTATTTTAAAGGAATGGATAATGCTTATAGATACACCAATCAGGCTTTTCCTGGCCAATGCCAATTTCATATTTTCTTTGAGATCTGATTTTCAAAAATGTTGTTTTATTTTTCTTCAGAATATGTCACAAAAACTGATTACTGTTAGATATAGCACATTTGCAACGGTAAATGTGGAAACTACAAGATCACCAACAGTTTGCATCAAAGCATATTTCTCCAATTTTTTAGAATATTTTTATAAACTTAGAAAATGGGCTTTAAAGTGCATGTTTTTGTTTGATGTATCTGTTGTCCAAACATGGTGGCAGTTGTTTTTCAAATGCATTTAATTGATTGGGGAGAAAAATAAATAAAACTTTTCTCTGACACATGGAAATACAGTATATGTGTTTGGATACATACTTTTAAAGCATTGATGCTTATATTGGTTGACCAAATAAAACTAAAATATATAGATTTAGATAAAGTATATTTTCAAAGCTCAAAGGGAAAACTTTGTTTTACAGTCAACCAAACTGGCTTCATACAAAACATTTTACCTAAAAAAATAATATATACTTTTACTCTTTTGTTGTACATCAGTAATAAATCAAGATAAACTTAGGTGATCACAGATCTTGTTGTAATTGTTGAAATTTTTTCTCTGCACATGCATGTTTTTAATTAATTTCTCCCTTCAGAAGTGTCTGCTTTTAATCTGTATGGCTATAGCGATTTTTTTTAAACTTTGGATTAGAATACAGTTTAGATTTCAAGAGTATCTGTAGGAAAAAAACAAGAAAAAAAACATGAAACGGATTTGAGTAAAGAATAATGGTGAAACTGACATTTCAAGGTGATTTTGAAGAGATATAGTGTTGAGACAAGTTGAGATTTAAAAACTGCTGCATACGTGTAGACTGGACGTACAGAGAATTTTAAAAATTATCACATGTAGACCCACTTTGTACATTCCCTCTAAAACTAATTTTATGGGTTTAATCACAATTTTCGCACTTTGTCCTGTCTCTCTTTCAGTTAAACCTCAAATGTAATGGTGGGCTCTTTATGTACTGTGAAGTACTGACATAATACTGTGTGTAAGCATAACTCTACGGAAGATGCTGGTATATTTATTTAACAGCATCTGTGATAGTTTGCGGCTCATTAAATCACTCATAGTGCAGCAAAATATCTATTTGTGAACATGGTTTAGTAGTGAAAGTCCACACTTCCTTACTCACCTGTGGTTTTATTGTTTATGTGCATTTGTCCAATGAAACAAAACTTAAGTATCCAAAATTTGTCTGTTAAATTGTTGTTCCCTAGGGAGATTAAGTGGTTTAACAGACTGGATTTGTATACTGCTTGGGTGCATAGGGAACAATTAACAGTTAAGATCCACAGATCAAGTCCACTAAGTCAAGTAAATAAAACACGTGGCTTGTGAGATTGAAAATGGGATCCAGGTCTGGGGCGTACGGCTGACCTTTTCTGAAGCAGTTTGGGACCTATGCAGGCGTTCTACTCCTCCAGAGCCTGTTGGGGTAATTATCTGCCACAGTGCACATGTTGCACTGCGTTTGTCAGAACGGGTGTTGGTCAGAGCTGCTCAAGTTTACTAGGTGAGCATAGATATTTCTCACAAATGTGTTAAAATGCATATCTACCTATCTCTATGCTGCACTTCAACATGCCAATTTGGTCTTCATTCCTGTAGCTATACCCTGACATCTTTTCATGAATTCTGCAAAGCTGCAAGACTGGGTATGGGACTTTTAGAGCAGGAGAGTGGCTTGAGAAACAGGCCAAGGAGCCATCTTGGACATGGGGTAAAGGGGCCCAACGGCACAAAGCCCCATTCCCTGCTCCTCCATGTGGAAAATGGCAGGAGCGTGAGGAGGAGGGGAAAGAAGAGAAAGAAAAAAGCAGAGGAAAGAGGAGGAGGGAGCAACAATTAGTGGGATCTTCTAATCACCAGGGCAACACTCATTTAATTGACATGTGAAATCTGAATTCATCTAACAAGTCGATATAGGCAGCACGACAATGGAGCAGTTTAAGTCCAAGGTCTGCTGGTGGAAGCATGGGAGGGGAAGCGGCAGCTGAGAGATGAGGCCACAGTCTTTGTTAGCAGTAGCAGCGCTGCTGGTTAGGAAGGTTGTCCACGAGGTGATTATAATGCATTATGCCTTTGACCCTTCTCTGTGGCAGCACTTTTCTGTTAACACAGAGCAGGTATGCTCCAAATCAACAGGCTTTTTATGTGTTCATGAATCCTCTTGTTATTATTTTCTGCACAAGCGGGATTGAGTAAACAACAATTATTTTTACTACACTAACGAGCCAAATATCTCCAGCGGCTTGGAAGAGAAAAAAAAAACACAAAAAAGAAATGGGGGTTTGGGTGTGGGGGGCTGTTGTCTGCTCAATCCCACTCCTACAAAAATCCATAAGCTATTTAGGGTAATCAGAAAGAAGCATCACTGTCAACTTGCTGCTGTGGGAAGTGAAAACACACCATCGCTCACTGTGCTTCACAGAGGCACTTGGAAATAATCCATGTCTCTTACCCTTATGATTATTTTAACAGGTCTTTAAACTGTGAGATCTGGGCGTTTTTCTTAAGAAAAAATGATGCAACCTGTGACAAATATTTTTCTCACACTTGATGGCATAGACGAAAACATTTGTCCAGCTCTATCAGGAGGGCAAGTGTTAGAGGTGCTTTTATTACTGGTTTAGACTTATCATTTTAAGGTATGTAAAAAGTTTAAGAGGGGCAGTTTAAAAGCAGTCACTAAGACTTTTATTGGAATTGTGCTATACTATTTTGAATCTTAGTAGATTCAGTTTTGTGTATATATGGAAGTACTTTTTGAAATAATCTCCTTCAAAAGGCTTATTTACAACCCATATTCAGTTTTCTAACAGAGGACACCAGTTTTTTTTTTAAATCCATTGTATTTTCAAAGAGTCCATTATGCTATGTTTTAATGGCCTTTGGAAGAGAAACAGGCCAATAGCATTGTGAATCCTCTATTTTACCTAACACTGGATATGTGTTTTAACAAATTCATTGTTTGTTCTACGTTTGACCTACTTTAAGTATTTATTGCTGAAAAGCTATTTTGTCTCCTCTGATGAAAGATTATCATCATTGCCACTGGAGTTGATCATGCTTCACATCTTTATGTTTGTCATGGTTGGACAGAATATGCTTTTTTTTGGCATTGCAAACAACTACCGCACATGAAGATAACTTCTAATGATTGTTAGGGAGACTCAGTGACAAAGGTACGACTCTTTGTTGTAGTTTTCTAATAATGAGGTCTAGAAAAAGAAATGACCAGTTATTGTGCAATTAGGTATTTAGTTAAAATGAACAATTTCTTAATCCACAAATTTTTCTTCCACCAATTGAATGTACTCAAATGAAAGACTGAATATATCTAAAATATTCAGTTAGAAATTACATGAGGAATAAAACATGAATTTGGTTTATAGCTGATTCCACATCTTTTCCAGGGTTACCAACAGAACTAGATATGCAGTCAGCGTCTATGCTTCAAAAATCGATAGGATTTTCTATCATCAGCAGAACTAGCAAAAAAAAACATTTTTTTCATCTTGTTTTACTTAAATGAATATATTTGACTAAAAAGAAAAATTATATTCAAAGTAAAAAAAAAAACAAAAAAACCCAACAAATATTAAAACTTATACACTTTACCTTGGCACACCTGTCCAACTGCTCGTTAACGCACATTTGCAATCAGGCAATCACATGGTGGCAAGTCAATGCATTTAGGCATTCAGACATGGTCAAGTTCAAATTGAGTATCAGAATAGGGAAGAAAGGTGATTTAGTAACCTGTTTGTTTGTGCCAGACGGGCTGTTCTGAGTATTTCAGAAACTGTTTATCTAATAGGATTTTCATGCACAACCGTCTCTAGGGTTTACAGAGAACGGTCAGAGAAAAGGAAAATATCCAGTGAGTAGTAGTTCTGTTGGCGAAAATGCTTTGTTGATGCCAGAGGTCAGAGGAGTGTGGCCAGACTGGTTCAAGCTGACATAAAGGCAACAGTAACTCAAATAACCACTTGTTACAACAAAGATATGCAGAAAAACATCTCTGAATGCACAACGCATCGAATTTTGTGGCAGATGGGCTACAGCGGCAGAAGACCACACCAGATGCCACTCCTGTTAGGTAAAAACAGGACACTGAGGCTACAATTCGCACAGGCTCACCAAAATTGGAAAATAGAAGATTGGAAAAAGGTTGCCTGGTCTAATGAGTCTTGATTTCTGCTGCGACATTTGGATGATAGGGTCAGAATTTGGTGTCAACAACATGAAAGCATGGATCCATCCTGCCTTGTATCAATTGTTCAGGCTGGAGGTGGTGGTATAATGATGTGGGGGCATTTTCTTGGCACACTTTGGGCCCCTTAGTACCATTTGATCAGTGTTGCAATGTCACAGCCTACCTGAGTATTGTTACTGACCATGTCCATCCATTTATGATCACAGTGTACTCATCTTCTAATGGCTACTTCCAGCAGGATAATGCGCCTTGTCATGAAGCTAGAATAATCTCAGACTGGTTTCTTGAACATGAGAATCAGTGTATTTTACTCAAAAGGCCTCCACAGTCACCAGATCTCAATCCAATAGAACACCTGGAATGTGGTGGAATGGGAGATTCGCATTATGGATGTTCAGTTGACAAATCTGCAGCAACTGCGTAATGCTATCATGCCAATATTGAAACAAAATCTCAGAGGAATGTTTTCTGTATCTTTTTAATCTATGCCACAAAAAATGAAGGCAGATCTGAAGGCAACAAGGTCCAACCCAGTACTAACAAGGTGTACCTAATAAAGTGGCAAGTGAGTGCATATTGACCGACAAGTATGGCTTTTTGATCAAAGCTGTTTTCCCATCCATTGAAATCAAAATAAGCTCCAAGAGGAGGAGATCAAACACATTTGGTCTCTTGTTGAACACATAAGGATTACCAACAACAAATCCAGCAGTCTTAAACTAAAGCAACTAAACCCCAAAACAACTAGTTTTTGCTTATAAACTGCATAAATGGCTCTTTACCAATATAATCTCCGTTTCAGGGCAATTTTTGACATTTCCATGTAAACTTGTTAAATTCTAAATTTGTTCGGTCTATAAACATCTTAGTGTTGCCGCTCATGGTCAATGTGTGGTACTGCATTTGAATTTTGTGATTGGCTGGGAATGGTACATCTTTTCCATTGCCTACGTCACAGTCATGGTCTCACAGAGATACCCTCCATCTCTGACACACTTGACACTTGACACAACGCTAAGAGAAACAGAGAAACTGAAATTCGTATAGTGCACTTTAGAGGAGGTGGTTTCAACTGAAAAATGTGCAAGTAGTCAGAGCGAAGAGACTGGATTTACAGCAGCCTATGGCTGGAGAGCTATAGGGGGTGTTTTGATCGCTATCCTCTGTTAGTGTTACCACTCAGAGTCTGGATCGATCCCATCTCCCACTGCAACAGCTCTGGGTTCAGGCAGCACGAGCCAACGGCTAAAACAGTTTGGCCGCTGAGCTTCATAAAGCCTCCCTTTACCTTTAGTGGATGGCGGAGAAGAGACATCATGATTTCTCTGGTAAACAGGGGCTTTATGAAGCTCAGCAGCCCCATGCCGTATCAGTTCGAGTTGGTTCAGCCATGACTGCGACACTCCCCCACATCCCCAACTTTTCCTGCCTCCCCGCTCATGCTCCACACTTGGCCATACCCCTTTGGCCATTTCCTCCTGACCCTGCCCACTTTGGTAGAATTTTTCAAATGTTGCCTGGGGAATGGATAATGCTTTTTCATGGGGTTCAGTTATATTTTAAAGTATTATGCTGTATGGCAGAAACGTCTTGAGACAATCAGGCAAGGCAACATTTGGCAAGGGAAGACAATTTTATTTGTATAGCACAGTTTCAGCAACAAGGCACTTAAATGTGTTTTACATGAGTATTAGTATTGGTGAATTCACTTTCCTACTTTTAGGTTGATTTACTTTAAATAAATGTTATGTCTTTTATCACTGTAATTATCAATGCATTGAATAATATGTATGTGTATATAATACGCTGCTATATACATTGCACCCGATGTTTGCTTCAATGTAATGTTATACTTTTATCTCTTGGAGATTAATGGGGAACCTGGTGAACTATGTGAGCTGGTCTTACTGCGGAGGCGTTTGTATATGTTTGCTTGTTTGTTTGCAATTGCCTTTAGATTTAGCTATTTAATAATTTTTTGTTCACCAATGGTTTGTGTTTACATCTGCCTTCTGCTGCTAACCTGTAATAGAGGACCCCCATGAAAACGAGATGATGATCTCATGGGATTATTCCTCTTTAAATAAATGTTGAAACAAAATAAATAAATTAGAAGGAAACTAAAAGAAACAAACAAAAAAACAAACAAGCAAACACATTAAATTGGAGTTGCAAAGTAAGGGAAAACAAGGACAGGTTGAAAAACAGACTACACTCAATGATTCAATTCAATTCACTTTTATTTATATAGAGCCAGTTCACAACAAATTTAATCTCAAGGCACTTTACAACAAAAGTAATTTCAATATAATCATGCAAACATTCCAATCAGTTAAAGGTTTTCCATGTAAGGAATCCCAGCAGACTGCGTTGAGTCATCGACGTGAGGTTGTGCCCGGATCTTGCAGACTCCAACCACATCTATTCCTCAGAAATCCCTCATACTGAGCAAGCATGTAGCGACAGTGGAGAGGAAAAACTCCCTTTTAACATGAAGAAACCTCCGGCAGAACCAGGCTCAGTACAAGCGGTCATCTGCCACGACCGTCTGGGTGTCTGAGAAGACAGAGAAGAGACACCATGGAGGATGCTCGGTTGTTCAAGTCATTAATAATTAAAGGCCGCTCTAAACAAATCAGTTTTTAGCCTTGACCTAAATAAACTCTCAGCCTTTCAGCATTTGTGTAGTTTCCTGGAAGATTAGTGAAGCACAAAAACAGAATGCTGCTTCTCCATGTTTGGTTCTCACTCGGGGGATGCAGAGTATACTTCAACTAAAAAACCTGAGTCGTCACGAAGGTTGATATGACAGTAACATATCTTTACTGTATTTTGGTGATAAACCATTCAGGGATTTATAAACAAAAAAAAAACAAAACATTTTAATGTTTATCCTCTGCGGAACAGGGTCCCAGTGTAAGAATCTTAGGCCATGTACACACGTAACTGAGTAAAAAAAATGCTTTAAAACAAAAATCTCCATCCATACATATAACCGGATATGTGCGTTTTTAAGCACATTCATAGACATGGCAATCCTGTAGGGGGCTGTAGTTCTCCCAAATCCTATACTCTCAGAGTAACTTGCTACTCTCTAATTTGAGCACGCAGCAGTAATAGAGCTCGTAAAAGCGAACGAGCAAAAAGTGCTTTGACAATTTATAATTCCAACACAGCTTCGAGGGCAAAAATACTGTTTCTGAGTGTAAATACAGGTCGCACAGGTGATATTGGAGCATTGTTTGTTGCAAATAGTGATGTTATGGCACTTAAACTCTATTTTCATCTGTCCACACACAGACACTGAAATCGGAGAAAAGGCAGATCTGCACTTTGGCCCCAGGGTTTTTTAAAATATTTGTTTTTGGTGCAGAAAATCTGTGTTTAAGTATGGATGACAGGCAAAATCGAAGGAAAATGTCTCTGTTTTGTTAGATATCCACCTACATGTGGACAAGACATTAGAACAGGGCCGTTGTGCTCCACTCTCTTAGCTTTAGTGAGGGCATGAACAGCAGCATTCTTTGGCATCTAGTCAAGTATCTATGACATTTAACTGTTACCTGAGTTTCTAACTTGTTTGCCCTGTTGCTTCAAGATAGAATTTGTGCTGATTTAAAAGGGTGCTGTTCATTTTCCTTTTTGGCCATTTTGTACCTCTGTATTTTTAGTTGTTTAATACACAACATGTTTGTATGTAAAGTTGTACCCACATTTCACACACTATGAATATCTATAAGCAGAAGGTTATTTGGGCTCATCTCTTTTCTTTCTGCTTAGGTGTTGTAATGGTGTTACAATGGTAAGAAATCTTTTTTTTAATCAAGATTTTTTTTGTACAGAGGTAGTAGACATTTAGGCCTTTTTCAAGCCAGAAGTAAAGTTAAACACATTTTGGTTCTTTAGTAATAGTGTTTTATGCAAACCTGTTGAAGCTTATGACTTTAGACCAAGGTGATCATTCTTTAGTTTCAATCAGCATAACTACATTTTACATAAAACACAGATACAATTTCATCAGTTAAAACAATTGCCCCACCTTCCAACTAAAATTTCAGCTTATGAAATTAACAAGTTATGCACATGTTTGTGTGGTCTAAGTGGTTTAGGTAGGTAAGAGACAAAAATGAAGATCAATCACCAAAATTCATTGCCATCCTTGTTAAATTCCAAATACAATACATGACAGAGCTTTTTAAATTTTGACAATCATTATTGAATATATTGTATGATTCCTTTCTGAGGACCAAATTGAACAAATGAACTGTTGCCCTGTTTTCTGTCATAGTGAAGAAAGAGCTGAGCCAGTATTCAATGTTCTTGGTTTAAGAGCTTGTATGATCCTCAGGAATAGGCCGCAGTGTGTTGCTGTGGAAATATGTCAGAGTTTCGGATGGATGGATGGAATTTTTTATATATTCAAACCAAATCACAAGTATAACATTAATACCTGTGATTTGTTGTTATGAAACATATTTATTTGATTTGCTGCCCCCCTCGAAAAAAAGCTAAAAACCCCTTCTAATTTGTGTAAACTGGTTGTATTAAAGTATCTGCCTATATTTATGTTCCTGTTGCAGCTGTTTTTTCATGTTGTAAGAAACTGATGCAGATTTTCTTTTGTGCGTAACCCCACCAGATATCTTCTAAGCCAATGGCTTCCTGGACCTTTCTGGAGCCCGTGTATAACCTTGCATATATCTCAGGTAAGTCACAAGTAAGAAGAGAACTATACATTGCAACATTACAAAGTTCTGCCTGTATACTGTCCCTTCTCCTGGGTTTTTATATACTTTGACCTTTATAATTGTTTTGCATTGTAAAAAATACATTCAAAACAGTTAGGCCTATGCTACTGTTTAGTTTGAGTTTTGTTCTTTTGATTTTGGGCTAACAGACAGTTCTATTGTCCATGTTGACTTTGTTGAAGTGACAGAGTCAGAAGGGGACTCTGGATACTTTTAAGTCTTTCAGCTGGAGTGTAATCCTCTTCCTTTATCTTACAGGCTGATCTGGTTTTATGTGAATGACTGCCTGGTTGTCTCTAGCTCTTAGTCACGTTTCCTTTCACACTCTTCTTCTTTAATTCTCTTTAGTTTGTCTTTTGTTGAGTCATTGCATTGCCCACAGATCAGTGCTTCTTCTGTGTTCTTCTTCTGGATGCAGCTTTTATCCTTATAGGAAAAAAAGGAATAAAAATGTACCCTTTCCACAAAAAAAAAGAGATTCAAAATACATAGATGGCACCTTGCACCACTTTTGAGACAAGCAACTTGGATTATATCCAAGAATCACAGCTGGAATGGTGTGTATATACAGTGATTTGGAGAGTTGGGGGTTGGGAAGTGGGTTGCATCTGGGACGTTTGATTGGTCCGTTGGCATTGGAGGCAGACAAGATGCTGATTGGATAGTTGGATGTAGACTAGCGTGCAGGTTTCTCTGTGCCATGAAGCTTTGCCTCCCAGAGTGCCGGCCAATAGCTCCACATATTGGATGCATTACAGATTAGATCCAGTGCAACTGTATCCACATGAATCTGTGTGTGTGTATGCGGGTGTGTGTCTGTCTGAGATTGTGTGTCTACACATCTCATCTCTGCAAGAGCACTTTTATCCTCAATGAACTAATCTGCTCTGTCTCCATGATCACAAAATGCATTTGCCTCTTCTAGACTAATCATTTAATATTAACCTCAGATTTGACTTGCCAACCTAGATCGATTAAGCTGCAACCCACTGTCACACGCTTAAGATTTCTTCTAAAAAACTCTTCAAGAGATCAATAAGCAAGAATTTAATGCCAATTTCGTCTGATAAGGAGCTGTTTCTAATAATTTATAACAACTTCTTGCTCAAATACATCTAATTTTCAACACTACTGCCCTATTAAGTTGATATGCAGAGATGGACAGGTTTTTTAGACATGTTTGAAATCTGAAGACATATTTTTTTGGGTCTGGTTTAAATGTCTAATTTAGGGAACATATTAAATATAGATAGTGTTTTACTACTTTGTCTTTGTTGGAACAAAATATTAATTAAATTGAGTTAAATATCATAGTTCAAGAATTTAGTGCTTTCAACAATTAACATTTCATTGTAAGCAAAAGTGATGACAAATGGACCTTGAAGGGTATATATTGTGCTTAATAGTCCGTATGGAAGATAGTTATTCTCCAGAAGGTTATTGAAAAGATAAAAGATTACTATGTGTTTTTTTGAAAAATCATCCGCCAAAGGGAAAATTTTTCTAGGTATGGAGAGATTGTTTTTTCCTTCTTTTTTTCATGCTCCTTCAGATAATTCTCATTCAGTTAAAAAGATTTCTCTAAAATGTTTCCAAAAAACTCTTTGCTATACAATTTCATGTGTTGCACTGTATGCTTTCTTTCTGAAAAACGCCATGACTGAAAAAAATATTAAATGAAGCAGATTTTGTGGAACAACCAGTCTTGTAATGTCTTAAAAGGATGTCAGTCATTTTTATTCTCTCTCATCATAAATAGTGTATGTATACAAGAGTGTGTAATTGAATGTAATTGTTCTACTGAATTGATACAAGGGACATCACTCATCTTTTTCCCATACTTAGCAATCAATAGATACTCTGGCAATGAAAATGTTCAGTTTTCGGAGTGCCTCCAAGTTTTTAGAGAATCGTTAACCATCAGAAATCATTTAATTTCACCTCAAGTTTCAAGTAGTCGATATTATGAGGTGAGGGATTCATCTGCATAGCATAGGACGAGACTAAGTAATATTATTATTCAATTATAGCTGAGACATCTGGGTTGCAGCTGTTTTTATCTAAACCAGCATTTCACCTGGTGTGCAAGAGCTATGGCGTTATCTCACAGCTCTTGTCAATATGCCTAAAACATCCCCTGATGACTTGGCTTATTAAGTTATCAAAATGTGGCTATTATGTAAAGGTTAGCCTAGGTTTATGGCTTAAGCATTGGTTGTTTGTGGGATGCTAAAGCAAAAAGACACAGGGCATGGAGATGCTTGTTAATTCTCACCATTAATATATATTAGGCTAGTCGTGCCAAAGAACAATGAGACAAAAAAGATCAACAGATTACAGCTTTCACCATTAGTGCTAGTTATCAACCAGAAAGTGCTGTTAAGAGTTGTCACAAGTAATACATATTAGAGATCTATTTTTGACAGACATTACATGCCTATGTTGTTTTTCACCTTTACAAACAGGAGCTGTTTTAAACTTTTTATTGATAGTGCTTTATAGTAACCTGGCTTCTTCCTCCTTCCTGTGGTTTATCGAAGTTGTCTTTATTTGTGAATGTCACATATGCACTGGAATATGCTGATATAATACGCAATTTATGGACAACCAGAAGCTGTTTAAAGAGATAACTTTTCTTTGCAGCTATATGATGAAACTGTTTAGTGAAAGAGACTATTTTATGAGTGCTTGAATAAACTCCCTGAGGTCCAGATGGGACTCCTTATTTAGATATGCACTGCCTCAATTTAGATGAAAATCAAACAAAGACAACTATCTGTGAAGCAGCTGGAATTTATTTGTTCTATCTTAATTCACTTGTATTCCACTCATAAACTTACATTAAATAGCATTCCCAGTTCCCAAATGATTAAATGTGTAAAAAAGATAAATTATGTAAAACTACGGTAAAAATGCCCCAGAATTAATAATAGCAGGAATGGGTGAATTACTGAATGTAGTGTAAATTGCTTTGGGGTCCTCTGGACTTGATAAAGCACTATGCAAGTACAGGCCATTTACCATGAATTTCATAAAAATGGAAAATCTATGAGTGTTTGATTTGAGCAAATTAGCATAACAGAATACTAGTCAATGTTTTAGGAGTTCTTGCACTATAAACATTACATATCTTGGTTGTTTGTTTTGCTTTTATAAAAAAAACCCCACCCATATCAGTGTGTAATATTATAGCTGGTATATGTTAAAAAACTGATCAGGCATATTGAAAGTATAATAACACCTAAGCAATAACTCTACTGCATACATCGATCGTCAGTCTTTTGATACAATGTTGTATTAAAACTTCTTGGTAATTGTAATGTTGTAAACAGCAATTATGGACATGTGTGCTAATCTGACAGAGATATACAAGGATTCCCTTTTAGGGTTGTGTTTATGTCGCAGAGCTCAGTTGTGTAGATTGCTAAACAATTATTTTACTTACCTTTAAAAGCGTTGGGGTTACGATAAAAAAAGAAAACAAGTTATTGTACTTTTCTTTAAAGTTGGATAAAAAAGCAGCAAAAGCTCTCAGAAGCTGATCATCATCCATCATCTTTACCTTTTTAACCTGTTGTTCAATTAGAGAGATAAAAATAATGTGAAATAGAAAAGCATAAATGGATATGTGAGACTAGCCCTCAGAGAAATGGAAAAAGACACATTAGGAATCCTGATAAACAGGAACTCCCTATCCACAGTGACAGTTTTGCCTTTTGGAGATCTAACTCTGTTATTACACTTGTCACAACCACACTACAGTTGATGCATGTGTCAAGCTAAAGCACCAACGCTTACATTACAGTAGACAGACATGCATTAAGGAATAAATAAAATGTGGCCATACTTGGACTTGCTGCCCATATGGACATGCAGAAACAGAAGAACAGACACACATAAATATTCACACTCAAAAACAGTTGCACCATCCACATGGTACACAGTCGCTGCTTGCTGAATGCGTGGCAGCACTGTCAACCCCAGACGGCTCTCCACTGCCCACCTGTTATAAAAACCTGAGAGGGAAAATTCACCTGGCTGATATCTCAATCTTTTTCAGTGCTTAGTTTAGCTTTTACAAGCCATCTGGCTCAGCAGCTCTTCTAACCCCTCCTCTTCCATCCCATCTCTCCTCTGCCAAAATCTTTCCTAACTCTCACTCTCTTTTTAGTCTTTTTTAAAGCATGTCAGCAGTTAGCCGGCACAGCGGTCTTAGTAAGGCTGCTAACGTGGCTCAGTGTCCCTCTGCCTCTTTGCTGGTGCCGTGGTTCTGAGTGTGTGTTTGTGTGTGTATGTGTGCTTCACAGATGGCAATGTGTGGGGAGGGAGGGTTGGAGGGGGTGATGGGGAGAGCTGTCTGAGGCTCCGGCAGCTCTCAGGCAAGGCGGTCTGTCTGCGGGCATCTGCACTGGCAGCCCCTCCAAGCCCTCCCCTGCACCCATCCAGCACCGCTACCTCTCCAGCCAGCGCCACAGCTTGGCAACAGCCCCACAGTGAAGCTTGATTGCTCCAAGATAACTCCTCTTGACCTCAGATGTACTTTACCACCAAGCTTTTCACCCTCAAACATCACGGTGTTTTTAAAAGAAAAAAATTATATGGGTGAACAAATTACTTGCAATGTAGATGCGGGTCGTTTGCTGGTGTAAAGGTATGCCAGCTTTCGAAAAAATAGCAGTTTTTTGTCAGTGCGATTGTTGGGTGTATGGAGAAGAAGCTGAATACAGAGAGCTGGTGGACCACTTTGTAGCATGGTGTGGAAACGATTGTCTTCCTTGAACAAACTTCCATGAACAAAACAAAGGAAATGTTGTAGATTTAATAGGAAAAGGGGATAAGTCAAAGACTTTATCCATAATGGGAGAAGAAATGGAGGTGGTTGAGGAGTACAAATACCTCAGAGTTCACCTGGACAACAGACTGGACTGGAGAATTAATTGTGAAACCGTTTACAAGAAGCAACAGAGCAGACTGTACTTTTTGAGGAAGCTTAGGCCCTTCAGGGTTTGCAACAAGATGCTGCAAATCTTCTACAAGTCTCTTGTGGGGATTTTAACCTCTTCGCTCATCATCTGCTGGGGTAGCAGCATCAGAGACAGTGACTTACAACGGTTCAACAACCTGATGAAGAACGCTGGTTTGGTTCTGGGGATGACTGTGGAACAACTGGAGATGAAGATGAAAAAGATTTATCATAAAATAAAATAAAAATAAAAAACCCTGAGCATCCTCTTCATGAGACTATCATACACCGAGTGTCTTCAGTGTCCGGCAGCCTCACCTTTCTCAGTGTGCCCAGAGAAGCTGTGGCTACAACTTAGTAGCTTGCGATCACCAGTGTGTGAATGTGTGTCGGAATGGTTGAATGACTCAGTACTTATATATACAGCACAAGACAGTCAAATTATTACCTTAGTCCGACTCAAGGGGCAAACTCCGCTTGCAAAATGTGAAGCCAACCTGGAAGTGGCAAAAATTGCTGTTCCTCCCTCATCCGCTGGGGTCTGGCTCCAAAAAGGAGCAAATTCCCATTGACTTCCATGTTAAAAAGGCCAACTTTACAGCAAAAATGAACATGTTTACAGCCTGGTTCAAAAACACATTTCAGGTTAGATAGTTCTGGTTTACCATCATGACAGCAAATTTTTTTCTAACTTCTCCATTCAACAACATTAGTAAAATATGGACATTTTAGCGACCTTGTTCCGGACATGCTGCAGCTTTAATATATATATATATATATATATATATATATATATATATATATATATATATATATATATATATATATATATATATATGTGTGTGTGGCATACATATATATATATATATATATTTATTTATTTTTTAGGGGTGTCACAATTCTCCAAATCCGCGATTCTATTTGACTTTCGATTTTAGGGTCATCATTTGATTCGATTCTTTATTTATTTTTTTTAAATTATTTTACAGTACAGAGACCTATGTCATTTTTTGACTAGTCTATACTAATTGGTTTTATGCATAAAAATTTGTACAGTAAATATTATTTAAAAAGACAATTATTCATGCAATTTTTATTATTCTTCTGTAATGTATCACATTAGGTATTAATGGTCAAATTGAAATAATTTATTTAGAATAAAAGTTCCAGATAGTTCATTGGACCGAGAAAAATGCAGCTAACAGAGGTCCTGTTGTTTACAATGCAAATATGGACTTAACTCTTTGGGAACTTAAAATTTCCTCCCTGGGGTTTTGAGTAGAAGGAGCCGCTTTAGCACTGGTCCCCTGCTTTTTTCTTAATCTGTTTTAGCCATGGTTTAACTATAGTTTAGCTTTAGCTACTTTCTAGTGTGAGCTAAACTGGTCTTTAGATGTGAGCTCTGATTCCAGGGGATGTGATACAGGCAGTTAAAATGTTATCAGATGTTGTTCTGAGTTGTAGGAGAACTAGTGAGAGTTACTTATTGGGGAAATGCAATGTGTGGTTCCTTGTGATGAGGAAATCTGAATAAATAGACGGTAGCCTGCTAACTGTTGCTACGGAGTCAAGAGTGGGACGCACAGTAAGCATAGGAGCAGGAGGTGATTGCGATCCCCTTTTGGATTTCGATGTGCAAGGTCGTAACATCATTTCAATTGATTTCGATACAAAAATATATTTATATAGGCAATAAACAATTACTCCCTGCCAGTGATCAGATACACTGCGGGAATAATAAGTTGGCCAAAGGATGAGATACAGATCACAGATATTAAGACATGAAAGCTCCTCACCATGCATGGCGGGTTCCATCCCAAATCCAGCACCCTGAGACTGTTCGCACGCTGTAAGGAATGAGGCAGAGGACTGATGAGCATAAGACATACTTAGTGAATGCCTGAGGCAATGGCAAGATGAAGAGGTGCTGGAGGAGGAATCATCATGTACAAGCCCCTACATGGGATGAGTGGCTCCAGTGTATCACTGGAGGAACTTCAGACATCTCAGTCCAGAAATGTGCAGTACTTGGAACAACAAAGATACTGCGCAGAACCCTCAAGCTCCCAGGCCTCTGGTAGAGGACCCGAGCTTGGAATGGGAAACACCGCCCATGTTGGGCGAGAGGGGAATTTTTTTATACACACATATATATATATATATATATATATATATATATATATATATATATATATATATTAAAAAAAAATCTCAGTTTTTCAATTCTGAGCCCCTTAAAGTAGATGAAAGAGAATGGATTATATGCTTTAAATAAGCAAAACCACATTTGATCAGCAGTTTTAACTATTAATAGCATCACGGTCAGCTGTTGATTGAAGTCATCTCAGATCACTGGTCTAGGAAATACCGATTGCATCCATTAAGAGCAGATAATATAAAGGAAATGGGCTACATTGATGTAGATTCTCAGCCATCCAGGACTTGATAGTCTTGAGAGTTTAAATGAAGGCAATTGGACTTTTTCTTCTTGTCTTGACAACGTTTCATCTCTCATCCAAGAGGCTTCTTCAGTTCTGAAAGCCTTCATTGGGAGAAGCCTCTTGGATGAGAGACGAAATATTTTCAAGACAAGAAGAGAAAGTCCAGTTGCCATAAGCTCTCAAGAGCAAATGGCCTGCTAAGTTCTTATTGACTTAGACATAAAACTGGCCTCTGCTGTTTTTTCTGCTCTTTTTGCTCTTACACTGGTTTGATCAGTTTTTCTTTGCTTTCTGCGCAAGTTTACATACATACATACATAAAAATAGCTTTTATTATAGCAAAGTATTATTCAAAAACTTCACAACCTTGACCAATGGTTGCAGATTCACTGATATGTTCAACTTTACACGGAGTACAGGAAGCTACATCAATTACAAAAAGATTCCCGTAACAGCATCTGACCATAATCCCCAACCTGAACAAGGTACTTAATATATCCCTTTCTGGGATACTTGGGGCACATATATGATTGAGCGGCTGATCAGATACACTCCAAAGAACCCGGTAAGTGCCAACCACCGGGACAGAAACGACTCATATGCTGCAATATTTTGTCCCGTTTAAGCTTGTGAGTCAGAGAATGGCTGCTTGGCAGAGTCTTTACGACTTCTGATCATTTTAATTTCAGAAATGTTCCCTAATTTCAAAACTGTGGCTAGAGCAAGGCTTTAATCCCTTTCCCCAGTGGCAGCAGAGCACAGATTCAGCCTTCAGAACATCATCCTAACCCCCAGGCAAAAGTCCCAAACCTTATATACCAACCTCTGCAGCAATCTCACTAATTGATTTCACAAACGCAGCTGAATATTTCACATTTAATTTCATTGTTTATACATAGGGCCACAATCTGTGATTTTTGTCATTGTGAAGGAACTAAAAATTATATATTTATCTGACTGATGTGTGATCTCAAGAAGAGATAAAATAATTAAAAAAAATTTAAATAGATGCTATAGACAATACTCTTTAATAGTGTAAAATGAAAGGGTAAACCGTTTTATGACCGAATTCTGTGACCCAGTTGGCCCATCTGATGAAAAAGTGCAATAGACAATGTTATTTTAAAATTTTATAGCCCATTCTCAATGACTAGTTTTATTATTTTATTAATAATCCAGAGAACATCTGCCTTTGTGATATTTACTTATTTTTCATGATTATTATCTAAGTATTTTTATATATATATATATATATATTTATATTCTTACCATATTTGATATTATTCATTTTCTCTACCAAATCTTACAGAAAATTGACATTTAGCAGGCCAGCATTTTAAAATAGGATTCACAGACCTAAATCATGATCATCACAGCTGCCGTTTCAATCTGTACTTTTTATCTAAAAATGCTCCTAATGTTCGAATCAGCAACAGTCTTCTCCTGAAGGTGTTTACGCAGCACATCCCCTCCTCCCATCCCAGCAAACACACTGCTGAAGCTGCCGAGGCTTCTTCTTCAGGGGGCTCAGGGAGGAGCTACAAAGGCTACTTTACGTAGCTGCTGCCCCTCTGGTGAACTCTAGTACTGCAACTTATTTCTGAGAAGCTTTTTTCTTCTTCCAAAAGTAAAATCAAGATTCAGGGCTTCTCAGAAAACATCCGGGGCCCAAGCCCAAACAGCCACCCCCTAACTCCGCCCCTGGTACTGACAACAAAAATATTTTCTTGGAGGTTTTTGGAAGAAGTGTTTTCTGTTTCATACAAAAAACTAAGACAGCATCTGAGAAAAAGACAATATCATTTGAACATGGTGGCGTTAGTGTGGTACCCAATCTTTTTTTGCTGCCTTCCAACTTGGATGAACTGTTGTTCTTCAGTTTGTGACCTTCAGCTAAAGTTAAAACGTTATTTAGGAGGAGAATATTTGAAGGACACCAACAAGTCCACATGAGAATGGCTCCAAAAACAAACAAACAAAGTTTTGGAGTGGCCATGTCAAAGGGTGTTTTCACATGGTACGGGAGTCCGTACTCGGGTACCGTATTTGGTCACAATCCACTTATTTCGTACCATGTGAACACAGACTGGACCGTGCAAGGATACGGCCAGAGAGACCTGCCTTGGAGGTAGTATCCGAGTCCAGGTACGAGCGGCCACGGATCATGTGAACACAACCCGTACTCTGGCCGTCCTCAAGACAATAGACGCGCTCCAGGTAGCAGTTGACCAGTAGACCAGTTTATTTACATTCTAGGCTGTCGCTCGTTTTATGACGTCGGTAGTTCTCACTCCCTTGTTTGTTGGACAGCTACAGAATTATTTGTATACCGCCACCTGCTGTTTAGTTGTAGTAAAACACTGGATTCCAGTACAGGTCAAATACGTGCCATCTGAACAGAAGAAATTAGCATTTTCTCTGGCCGTATTCTGGCACGGCCCCAAATGTGAAAACGGCCAAAGTCCATACTTTAACCTAAATGAGATAAATAATGATTTAAAAATTCTGAAAAGAAAAGTAGGCCAGCATTTAGCCACATAGATTTAAAGGACTGAATGACAGTCCCTGCAATTCTTTAATAATAGTAGCTGCCACCAATGAATCATTTAGTTTATAGTTTTTTTCTTTTAATGAAGGAAGACATCATTTTAAAGCTTTATTTTGCATTTATTCATGTTATCTTTGTCTAACATCAAAATGTGATGATCTGAAACAATAAACTAACCCACAAAAAACAAATTTGAAGCTGTATTTACTTTTTTAAAGCAGTTTATCCATGAAGGAGACTGGGCATATCGCAAAAGGACCGTCTTTTAAAAACAAATCAAAACCTAATCAATGCTTCCAGTTATGACATAATTAATGCAGATATTCTGTTAGAGTAGCACAATTCTTATTGGCTCCAACACTGCAGCATCTCAGCACAGGGTCTGACACATCTGTTCCTGAGAAATTCATGGAGGTTTGGGCAGTGGAGGTGTTGGTATGCAATGATTAGAGGAAGGCTGTCTTTACCCAAACGCTGGGTCCATAAACTGCTTAAGAAGGAGGCTGTTGCCATGGTGTTCTGCTGTGTTCCAATCAGTCGTTTTTGACCACTTAGCTTTATTTATTCCTCTAAAATAGAAAAAAAGCCAATGCCTTCTGCATCAACCAACTGTTGTACCCCTTAGACCAATTGTTCTAAATCCTGTATATACTGAATTGTATTTGTCGGCAGGATAGCGAGCTTGGATGATGATTTGTGCCTGATTGGATGAGCTTTGGAGAAAGAGCCTTTACAAGCTGACACCTTTGGCTCATATGTGGTTTGGAAACAGAGGCTTTGATGAGAGATAGAGATTGCCATCATAATAGCCTGCTACCACAATTTTCATTGTGTGTGGTGGACCTCCTGTTAGAAAATGCATGCTCGACATATTTTTTTGATCTCCCTTGAAAACAGCATCTTAAAAAAAAAAACTTACCTTAATGACACCCTCAGGCAAGATGCGATAAAAGTTAGATAAGATTAGATATTTTTTATGACTAAAACCGGCTTTTCACTGATCCTCTAAGTCTGTTCTTTTTTGTCCGTTCATCCCATCAATACCCCATCCCCCTTTTGTATTTTTTCCCTTCTTCTTTTCTCAGCTTTACTAACAGGCTAAAAACTCTTTCTCAGATCTGACAAAGCCAAGCAGCTCAAACATGAAGCAGCTCCCAGAGGTAAACTCACACTTGAGGAGTGGATTGAAGCTCACCCCGACTGTAAGGTCACAGAGTTTGTCCCCCTTATAGGCTAAAGTCTTCTTCTTTGGTGTTTTACGGTCTTGTGTTAGCCCGTAAAACTTTTGTTTGTTTTGTCCTCTTGTACCTTTCATGACAGGAAGCTGCATTCCTAAATTGGATTACAACTAATTAGATACTGCACACATATCATGCTAATGGAAAAAGGTGTCATGTTACACCATCACCAGACTTTATCTCATTACTTTAGTGTTTGAACTCTTATTTGACTTGTTTACCAATTGTTATTAAACAATATGCACAAGCTTTGGAGAGTAATTATTTTACAGTTATTGACAGCTCTCGTTGTAAATAACTGCTACAAATATGTTTTAAAAGCTACAATGGATTTCAACAACTTTATTTGATGAATGGAACTTTTTAATTTAGAAAAAAGAAAAAGTTTTCAAATAGGATAGTTGCGAAACATTCAATTAGTAATGCATGAATTCCTGTTTCAATAGGCTATAAATGGGATGTAAGACCTAGTTAATTTTTTCTAGCTACTCTGAAATGGGAAAGACAAGAGAATATTGCAATCAAGTAAAAGAGATGTCTCTCATAATTCCTGGGTCATGAAATGGTTTCAAAAATGTAGCTACATGCCTAAATGTGACTGTATCTACAATCAGAGCAATAATTAAGAAGTGTAGTACAACATACAAGGTGGGGTGTCGGCCAAAGTCTTTCCACCACAAAGACTGAGCATACTGAAACCAGAGAAATCAGAAAAAAAAGCTAAGAACCTAAATGCACTTTTACGAGATTTTGCTCTTGCAATAAACCAGAGCTTGTTCTGATGCTTTTGTTATACTATTTTTTAACCACAAGTATCTATAGATTTATCTTAATTAAAGTTTTGCCCATTCTTCTTTGTCAAATAGCCTAAACTCAGTCAGAAGTGAGCCTGTGGATATTCTCATTCATCCAGGTCATGGTTATCTCAAGGAAATTTCCATCGAACGCAACTGGACTTGGTAATTTGTCTTTTAAGAGGTTAAATAGCTGATTCTCCACACCAGTTTATTGGACCAGTCCCAGCCTGGTCAGCGGCGAGCATGAACTGATGAAGCTTCTTGGATAAGAGGTGAAACGTCTTCCAAGACAAATTGCCAAGTCCAGTTGCGTTCGATTGAAATTTCCTTGAGATCAGTCAGAAGTTATGGAGAGTGTCTGATCATAAGATCCTCCTTCTTACGCATACAGCCCTTAATAATCAAACTCCATCATAGGCTACATCAGAGATCAGATTTTTTCATACGTTCCTAACAGAGCACTTCGTTCTCTTCGTTCAGAATGCAGGTTCAGTGGTAGTTCCTAGGTTGTGTAAAAGTAGAATGGGAGGCAGAATTGCCTTGTTCTGAAAGTGTGCTATACAAATTAAAGTTTGCCATCTGAACAGAAGAAATTAGCATTTTCTCTAGCCATATTCTGGCACGGCCACACATGTGAAAACGGCCTAAATGTAGTGTGAGGTGCTTTTGGGTCCTTAGGGCATGATAAAGAGCTATACAAGTACAGGCCATGTACAATTTTACCATGATGCTGCAAGCACCATGTCTCCCAGTTAGGGTTCTTTGTTCATGTTATATGTTTTACTTTATCTTCTACACAGTGATACAAATGTACCCCAAATAATTCAATTCTAGTTTTATTTCACCAGTGCACCTCCATCAGGTTAACAACTGGAAAACACAACGTGAGACTATTTAGTATGTTACGATTATACACCCTTTTTGACTTCTTAACTCCATCTACTGTGTGCAAAAGATATGCTTAGATGGGGATGGCTAAAGTTTACTTTTAGAATGTTCTACTCATGATCAGTTATACAAACATATAGCAACTTCTACTTCTAAGTTGGCCAAATCTAAATGTAATCTAGTTCTTCCTAACTTTCTATAACACTGTTTTGATTGTAGATCTGGTCTACCACAATTTTTTATAAAAGCTCTGTATAACTTTTTATTCCATTGAAACTGCATGTGAATACAGCCATGTTGTAGGTGATTTTTTTGTACTTTGTCATCAAATAAGTAAAATTATTTCAAACTGTTTTAGTACAGCAGCTAACCCCAACCCCCATATAGCTAAATATTTACACATTTTGTTGATATAAACCAGAAAAGGGTCATAGAGATAGGTAGTCATCTGCACTCACCTGCCTCAGCCCACTGCACACAAAGCACTCCAATTTCCACAGGAAATCCTTTTCAAGGATTCTCTCCTGACTTTGGTGTACTTAACTGAGGTCCCAACCTGACTCTCCACACCAGACATTATCTGGACTTCAGGTGGGAAAAATTATTTTTATTTTTGTTTTTCTCCAGGCCCCAAAATGGAAATATGGCTGATAGGTATTTTATATCCTAAAGAATTTTAAATATTTGCTTCAAATTTTCCTGATAACTGAATAAAGATGGTATGTGTTAAGGTTAGAAAACAGCTTGCATATTTGATTTATACTATTAACCAGAACCCAAAGCCAAAATGTAACACTTATGTGTTACTGTTTATATTTACAATTACTTCTTCTATATCTTTTTGTAGATATAACTCAGAATCTAAAAAACAGATGTAATCCATATATATTGTCATATAAGCCTTATCTGTGCTGACTGCAATGGCCACATGCTTATCCTTTAAAATAAGTATATATTCAATATTTAATCCAAACCCCTTCTGGACTGATTTCTTTACATTAATTGATTCATTCTGTTCACCAGCTGTGTCCAGGTTGTTTTCTCCTTAGTCAGTTTGTCTTTCTTGGTGTGACCAGACTCTGGTGAGACAAGGTGACGTGTGACTACAAAGTGAGAACAACTGTTGGGCACCAAAAGGAAAACCATTAGTCAAATGTAAACTTGCAACTCACTGCTTGGATACGATAGAAAATAACCTAGAAGGCAAAAAAAAAAAAAAAAAAAAAAGGAATTCAAAAGGCACCATGCAAATGGAACAAACTGAGACATTTAGTTCATTCATTTCAAAGGAGTCTGTATGTTTATGACTATTAATAAACTGAGTGGAGTAATAGCCAAATTTTGGTTTTGCATTCGTGCCTCAAGGATTTTTCATACCAGATATGTATATATGAAAGAATATTTCCTTTTTCTTCCACTACAGTCTGCAACACATTAAATCAGTTCATTTCAGAGCTGTTCTTTATATTTCATTTAAATTCAAATTACATCAAATCAGTTAACGTCCAGTCACCTCAATTATAATCAGCTCGATTTACTTTGAGTCAGTTCAGTTGTAAACATTTTAATTCAGTTCAATTCAGTTTAGTCCACAATGTCAGTTTAAATTAATTATATATATATATATATATATCTGTAGTTAATTTCAGGTCAATTAAATTAAACTCAGTTCACTTCGGTTCATTTTACTTTAGCTTAGTTTAGTTCAATGTAGTTCAGTCTAGTCCAGTTTATTTCAAATCTAAAAATTATTGTTTATTTTAATTTTATCAGTTCAAATAAGGTAAATTTATTTGAGATTAATTGTACTGAGCTCAATTTACATTAAATCCGTTTACTTAAGTTCAATTCATATAATACTTAGTTGCCTAGGATCAAATGTCACTTTACAAGACAGACATATCATTCTTGTGAAATTATGCAGGCCAAAGTTCAGGTTAAATCAAACCAAACCGATTCATTCTAAAACAATCAAATTTAATCATAGTCATATTCAGATTCATACAGTCCACTGAGGCCCTAATCATGCTTCAACTCAGCTAAAGGCAGTTAGTCATACCATACTAGTTGTTACAAAGTTAAATACCCAGCTGATTGCATCAAGTTTTTTACAACAGTCTCCCATCCTGAGAAACAGTGAAAAGAAACACAGAACAGAAATAAACCTCCAGGAGAGCCTTAAGATGATGAGCCATCTGTTTTTATAATTTCTGATGGGAGTCCACATGATTTTATAAACAAATGATTTCATAATAGCTTCCCCTTTCAACTGCGTTTTATTTTATTGTTCTTTATCACTTTGTTGTCTTCAGTTGTTGAATTTCCTACAAAACCCGCAAACCCATGTGCTCATATTTCTGTTCTCATGCGTTGAGCTAAAGAAGACAGAAAGCACAGATTGTAAAGGCAGTGAAATAAAGACCAGTCTGTCCTACCATTTCATCTCTGGCCTCCTGAGTGGTAAGACACAGCTGTCATTGGAATTGTTGTTGTTATTACATTTTTATTGTTCTAAATAATGAACTGTTCTGTCTGAATGGAAGGAGGGATGGAAGGGGGATCCAGTGATAGCTAAGGGAATAGGAGACTCCATATGACAACTTGTGATTTCAATAAATCTCCTCCTAAGACACGCAGGTATTCACACAAACCCTTTGAAAGACTCATGAGAGTTGTCTTTTTTGTTTGAGGTCTGTAAATCTTTTTATTTTCCTGCTGCTAGTACAGTATTGTGTGGGTATGTGAGCATTTGCATGGCTCTACAATCAGTGCCACTGTACTCTTCTACATATCAAAGCTGAGGTGGAGAACCATCAAGGGAAGTTGTCTAATTAACAACGTTGTCATTCTCACAGACACTTACCTATGTTATAGTGTCTTCACCATCCACAGTCTTCCACTCAGCAGCAAATTAATAAAACGCAGAGATGAGTCAGCTTTGTTGTGTGGAAAACAACGTGTAGGCTAGAGTATTTTTCTTTTGTAGAAATTGGGAAGATTAACAAGATAGTTATTTTAAAAATTCTTGTTAGGCACATCAACCCCCATTCCCTCACAGACGTTTACATGCGTTTCCCTAATATCTGCTAACATTGCCTTTAAACTACACAACTTTTGTTAAACATTTTGGGTATTTTCAGAATTTTTTACAATAATTTATTTGAACCTTGGGCCCTTCCCCCTGAATGAAAAAGTGTAACTGACTCAGATGTCTTTTGCATTGCAGATACCTATACAGCTCTGACCACATGTTTACGATGAAACTGTGATTAGACCATGATGGAAATAATGGTCTAATCACAGAGGGTTTGTGAATATTCTCATTCATCCAGGTCATGGTTATCTCAAGGAAATTTCAATCAAACGCAACTGGACTTCGTAATTTGTCTTGGAAGACGTTTCACCTCTTATCCAAGAGGCTCCATCAGTTCACCATCATGAACTGATGGTCTAATCACAGACTATATTTGAAACTCCAAAACATTGACTTCTTAGCCCTTAAACCGCTTTGTAGTCAATATGGTGGCATGCTTTGGATCATTGTCCATTTGGAAGACTCATATACATCTTTTTACAAACATATGACATGGTGTGTATCTGAAAAAAAAAAGATTATACACAAATTCTGAATGGAATTGCTCCTTGAGCAGATGAAATTGAAAATACTGCTGAATTTGATGTAGTCTGCATGTCAGCCTTTTACACTGGGCAAAAATACAAACCCTAAAGCCTAGTTTATACTTCGTCTACCTTGAAACGGATAGACACAACGCCATTTTCCGTCGACGCAAGGGTTCTCCATGACCTGGGCAACAGACAGAGTAGAGCCCAATTCTCTAACTATCCGTCAACGGAGTGCACGTGCCTGTGATTGGTGAGCCAGAGATCATTTCACCAGAAAGGTGATCTATAGTTGATGTAATAAGGAGTCAATACAGCGTTTGGGCACGACATGCTTTGTATTGAAAGGACAGTTTAACTAATATGGTCTTTTGGCAATATTGAAAACAAGGAGGTGTAGAGGACAACAAAACAGACCACTGGGTTTGTTTTAGGGCTGAAACGATTTGAGTTGCTCGATTCCAAAAATTGCTAGAGGCAAAAACTCTGCCTCGAAGCGTTGTTAAATTCAAATGACGCACACAATACGCTCAGGGATCTTATTTTTCTACACAGACCATTGTTTTTGGATGCACCTATGCGAAGCACACCACTAGTGCGTGATACATTTTTAACTTAGTTGGCGCAATGGCGGAGAGTAAAGATGTAGTACATAAATGGCAGAAAAAGTATAAAGTTTGGGATCCTTACATTAAAAAAAAAGAAGAGAACAAAGTTCTGTGTATATACTGCAAAGTAGACCTGGCGTACCACAGCAGTATGAGCTCAATGATCCAGCATCAGAAAATATCCTCATGCTGTTTCACCAAGCATCGCTGAAACTAGGTAATGTAACCTAAGCCTGTATACATTGATTTTCGCTAATATTAATACTGTATTTGTAGTGATGTCATGATGCTGTTTTACTAGATATGATGTTTAGCGTTTGATGTTTGTAAGTACTAAACTTAATCACGTTCAATCGCAAGAGAGCCTTGTCCACACATAGCCGCAGACGTAACTCTGGCCAAAGTAGAGATCAGAGTTTTTGCTGTTTTCTGTATCTGCGTGTGGAAAGATGAAAACAGAGTTTTAAGTGCCGTAAACTCACTATCTGCGACAAAAATGCTCCAACAGCATGGTTACAGTGTCAAAGCCAACAGACTTAATGGTGCGTTGTGACCAAAGTAAGAAAACATACTTTCTGACTCTCTCCGGACACAGAAACTCCTGTGAGTTTTTAGAATGATTAATGAGTAACTATTCCTACATGTTCAGTGCTGCTGAGCAGGGGCGTATCTAGGAGGTTAATAAAGAGGGGCTAAAAGGGCCCAGGGTGGGTCTGGGACTGTAGTGGGGACCCATTCTTAGCTGGTCAAATTTTAGAGTTTCAACTAGAATGCTAGAAAAAGGAATTTACAAAAACTTTGCAACTTTTCACCAACGTTTTTTCCCAAAAAAGTGGATGGACTGTTTAGGTTGTTAACTTACGTTATTACTGTTGACTCTTATTTTGTCAAATAAATAAGTAAATAAATAAATGGACTTTGTTTTGGAGCGAAATGTTGGAGTTCTCTGTTTTTTCAGAGATAAAAGGCAAATGCCTGATCATTGTACAGCCACAAAATTTTCGTTATGCAAACCTTTTTTTTTTTTTTTTTTAAACGTAAAAAAATGTATCCGATTAATCAATTAATCGATCGATAAAATGCTAAATTAATCAATTACAAAACGAATCGATAGCTGCAGCCCTAGTTTGTTTACATGTGTTTTTGAGTATTCTATGAGCTGCACTTCTAGAAAAACACTTTCCAGCTCAAATAACCCTTACTTTCTGTTGTCTATGCTCCTTGAGAGGGAATGTATTCACAAGCTAAAGAAATTATATGGGTCGATTTAACAAAAATTGACCAGAAACGACACAGCAATGGTATGCAGAACCACCATAAAAAGTTACCACACACTGCTGTGCTGGTGGGGAATTGCTTTGCAACACAGACAAATCAACAGAGAACTATACATGAAAAACATATCCTACAATATATCTGCATCTGGGTGCAAACCTGCTGACAGAAAAGTATAACAGGGGCTATAAGCCACTCCAAAAAGTGCACGTTGATCACAGAGCACAATGTCACAGATGTCGTAAGTTTTGAGGGAGTATGGAATTGGTATTCTGAATGCAGGAATGACCATCTGAGCATTTGCTCATGAAATTCGTGCTTATTTTTTTCTATAATAGCTTGTTTCCGAAGGCATGTCAGAGAATTTGGCAGTACACCAATCAGCCTTACAACGGCAGACCATGTGTAACCAAACAAACCGAAGACCTCCACATCCAGCATGTTCAGCTCCATGATCCTCTGACACCAGCCACAATCCGTTTGCTTAACCAAAGAATTTCTGCGCAAACTGTCAGAAAATATCTAAGGGAGGCTCATCTACATGCTTGTCATAGTCATTGGGGTTTGGACCCAACTGTAGTTCATCATTGCAACCGATTTGAGATGGCAAATGCTCACATTCACTGGCTTCTGACACATTGGAGATGCGTTCTTGTCACGGATGAATCTCAGTTCTCACTGTTCAGGGCATTGTGTGGATTTGCGTTTTTCTGATGTTAATGTTGTGGATCGAGTGGCCCATGGTGGCGGGGGGATTATGGTACCGCCAGGCATATGTTATGGGCAAAGAACACAGGTGCATTATTTTAATGCCATTTTGAATGCATAGAGATTCCATGACGAGATCCTGAGGCCCGCTGTTGTGCCATACATCCGCAACGATCACCTCATGTTTCAACATAATAGTGCACAGTCCAATGTTGACAGGATCTGTACACAATTGATGGAAGCTTTTTATCTGGCCAAGTGCTGTTTCTATGTAAACAAGAGATCAGAACTAAAGAAAACAATTTATTTTAGTGTCTTGGCATTCTCATGTAGACTGATCTTGGGTTTTCAGGCTGATGTCTTGAGAGGTGCCTTTGTTGTTGTATTTCACTGTTGGAATGGAGATGCTTGAAAGTTTAAATGGTAAAATGGTCATTAGCGCCAGCATTTTTTTAATGTGTGTATTTGTGACATGTCATCTGGCTTCTTCATCTTGTTTTAGGATTCCTTTTTGTTGAGTGGCCTTAATATTGGGGTCATTCAGTGTCTTCACTCAGTTTCACTGTGGATAGTGACACTGTTTTACCAGCTTTAACCAGCCACTTCATAAGGTTTTTTTCATGCTTTTGTTCTTTTGTGCATATGCTCATGTAAAATATAAAATTTCCAAATTCACCAATAACAAAACAGGTACAAAAAAAAGTTAGTAGAAGATTTTTACTCATCTACATTGAGATACAGGATTTATTCACAAATAGAATGACTATTACACTGGGACAGTGTATATTAATGGACATGACGTACACGATTTGTAAATTGTGAAGTTTTACATCAATTCAATTCACTTTTATTTATATAGTGCCAATTCACAACAAGTGTAATCTCAAGGCACTTCACAACAAAAGTAATTTCAATTCAATTACACAAACATTTCAATCAGTTAAAAGTTTCCTATGTAAGGAATACCAGCCGAATACGATGATAAAAGTCTGCTATAAACGAAATTCTAAATTTCATTATCAAAAACATTCACAGACACAGACAAAACTTACATACTCTCGTATCACAACTTAAAGACCCACTGTGATGAAAATTGTGTTTTTCGTGTTGTGAACGCGACACAACACTTGTGGCATTGTTCTGATGCTATAGGTCATATACTGAGAAAATTAAGCTCAAAATTACATTTCCTAGTATTTCTTCATTCAAATTGCTGTGAAACGACACATAAATGCAGCCTAAACCTGACTGGATTTGTGTAGTAGCAGCTCCACTGGGCAGGCCACAAACTCCTGCTCTGCACCGCCCCAATCGCTCAGGCTCTGAGGAGTAGAGAAGACGATGGCAGATCCACACCTATCTGCTGCAGTGGGTTACAATGCATAAAGCCTAGTTTATACTACTACGTTTTGATGGAGATGGATTGACGCATCACCATGATCTGTGAGGGCTCTCCCTCACCTACGCAATGACAGATGTCGCCGAGCCCCGTTTTTCTAACTATCCTTCTCTGTCAACAGAGAGCATATGCATGTAGTCATTTCTGCAACAGCCAGAGATCGTTTCACTAGAACAGGGCTCAACAGTTGCTGTAATCAGTAGTTGATGCAGCGTTTGGGTACTACATGGTTTATATTAAATTATATTAATGATATTAATTTCAGTAATTAGTCTGGTCTTTTGGCAGTTTTGAGCACAATGAGGAGTAGACAAACAACAAAAAAGGCTGATGTGTTTGTTTACATGCATTTGTAGAGCATTCTATGAGCTGCGCTTCCAGTTAAAAGCTTTACAGCTTAATCAAAACTTACTTTCCATCATCCATTGCTCCTTGAGGGGGAAATGCATTCAAAAGCTAAAAAAACTCTAATTAACCCAAAACTACGCTGCAACGATAGGCATGTCCTCCATGCCAACGGTTCAGCCCACAAACACAGAAGCGAATTGCTAACTACTGCCGCTGCAAAAGCTACGTCCTAGAAAACGGCACAGGTTTTGTGATTTTGGCTAAAAACAGCATAATCATAATTTAAAGACAGCTGAGATAGCTCAAAAGAGTATGACACACGATAAGAAATAAATACATAAATAAGTTAATTAATTAATAAAACATTTGCATACAATGCATGGCCCACAGTAAAATACATGCAGATAGCCACAAAGACAAATAAAATCTAAATCAAAAGAAAAAAAATGATTATGAATTATGATAACTAACTCAATATAAGATTTTACTTTTTCAATATCAGCACCTTGAACAGCTTTGTCTTTAAATATTTAGATCTTTTTTTGCAGCTCATACTAACTACAAATGATGACATAAACATGTACAAAAGGTTGGAAGCAGTTGATAGGGCGTCTGATGTTCTCTCCTGCTTGGGGGTGTGGTTGGAGGGGGTTACTGGGTTAGATAATGCTTGGTCTTTTGTCACTCCTGCTAATTATATGATCCCGTTGACCTTGTCTTTGCTGCCTGGTAACACATTAGCAGGAGCTGGTGTCACTGACCTTCACTTTAACTCATAACTAGATGTCCCATTCTGTTAAGGTTGTTAGTTATTGGATGTAACTGTACATAGCTTGTTAAAATGATTGTGACTGGATCAGCACTTCTGTGGATGAATCCTACAAATATATGGAGAATTATAAGGCTGTAGATCCTCCAAATGTCTTAAAAATGTAATGAAGTGAACATTTACAGTTTTAAAAATTAGTTTAGTGCGAACATATGAGGATATCACTTGACAGATGCTCACAGGATGAAATCATTCTCGATCTTCTGATTTTTCATTAACTGGGCTCTATAACAGCTGCAATTGTATATCTCACTCACAGCTGACAGCCGTAGCATGCCAAGTCTTAAAATACAAAAACCAGAAAAACATCACTTGTATTTTATCGAATGTCATTAGGAGTTTCTTTCACGGAACATGTGACATTTTTCAGATAATTGTTCTTTATGTTAACAAAATGGAAATCTTAATTTTGCTAAGCTAATTATAGCCTACAGTCCGTTGCTAAGGAACCTAATGATGGGAGACAGCGGGGAGTCAAGAATCTAACCTTTGGCTGGATGGAGCCAAGAGGTGACATTTGAATTTCCTTCATATAACCTCTGCTAAAGCTCTGTACTAACACTCAGCTTGTATTACCTTTTATAGTTAAATATTTCTACAATATGCACCTTAAAGTAGCTCAATTTTTTCTATAATGACAAAAACTACACTGTTTAAACTTCTTTAAGATGGTTTGAAGCACTCAATCAAAGTCACTGGCTTTAAACAGAGAGCTGTTGTGAAAATGACAGTTCCTAAACATGTGCGGGGGGAATGAATGAGTCATTCAGCACTTTGAAAATGTGCAGCTTCATATCTAGTCTCATGTGCTGTTAGTGTGAAAAATGTCATGGCTATTTTCATGATGCAACTCTGAAGGGCACTAATGTGCAGAGGGACGTCTGCTGTTACCGTATGGCGTGAGCGTACCGTTAATTTCAAACCCTGGCCCACCAGCATATGCAGCAGAACGCAATGTACAATATTCTGTGCCCTGACCAATTTATTCACTGGTATTTAGAAACACGGAAGAGAAAAATTATTCAGGATGTTTATTTTAACCATTTGCTTTAATAAATGGATTGCTTGCAGAGATTTACCAATCAACAATTTTGTGGTCAATATCTGCACACAGGTTTTACTAATTGTTGCCAATTCTCTTTCTTTTAATGTTTTTTTTTACACTCTGCCTTAATTGAAAATTTGACTATTCCAATCATGGGAGCAAGATACCTTTACATATATACTAGTAATTATTCCCAAAAGATCTGATCAAAATAAAAAAAAGTAGTTTCAATTTTAATATTGGTGAAGATAACATTATGATAATGTTATATATAGAACTGTCATATTCATTTTAACTCTAACTTTACACCCAACTTAAGGAGCCTTTATTTAATTAAGAATAATTAAATATATACATTAGCAGCAAAGGCAACATTTTATGTACGTGTGTGAAAAAAGTCACTTTAAACTTTTTTTTTTCTTATTTCAGAACAAAGATTGTTACAAAGTGTAAATTTTAGCATGTCCTATTAATAGCTAGCACAGTAGCATTACTGGCAGTAATGCTGACAGCAGTTTATGTATCTATTCTCTGTAGAATACGTAGAGTTACAACTTAAATTGCCAACATTACCAAAATATAAAGCCTTGCTTTATGTGTAAAAGTAGCAACTTCAATAAACATTTGATAGTATGTCGTTTCCAAAAGCATAATTGATACTAAAAATAGCTGCATTCTAGCGCAGCATCATTAATGCTGCTGGCAGATTTTGGTTTAAAGCAATCTTGCAATTTTACCAATATTTCTTATGACTGGAAGTGGATGTACATAGTGTCGTAATGTTCTAAAGTTCTCACTTGAATCTGCTATTAGAATCTCTGGAGGAAACTAATATTTAGGTTGATGACAAGGAGGTCTTCTAACATAAAAATCTTGGAGATAATCACCAAAGATATATCATCGAAATACCGGTGGGATCAATAAAGATTATTTAAAATCTAAAATAGCAAGGGGTATGAATAAATTTGGCCTCAAATGTAGCTGAGTTTCTTTACTCAGTAACAACTTACACACCGAAGAATGTCACTTTGACTTGGAAGCACTTGGGTGCTTTTACTGACTGAGAAGAATATATTTTTTTGTTTTTGTGTTGATTTACCCATCAAGGTCAGACAAGTGTTCAGCTTACTCAGTTTCGGGGACCGACAAAGGTTTTTTTCTTTTTCTGTGCATCTTTAAGTTCTGTGTTTCATTCTGAGTTCATTTTCTACATCATAGTTTGACCAAAGACAAGGCCGCTTTGCTTTGGACATTTCTTTGTTAGTGTTTTTCTGAACTTTCCTTCAGATGATGGGGTGTTTCACTGTGTGTTTGTGCGTGCACGCGTGTATGTGCGAGTGTGTGTGAGTGGAGAAGGATTCATGGCTCAGTGCCGAAATAGTTTTGAAGTATCTTCGAAAAGACTCTTCCTAATCCGTTTTATTTGCTCTGCTACCTCCGTACCATTTGTCCATGCACAGCTCCAAACCCCTCTGCTCCACCCTGCCATCTCAGGGATTTAGTGTGGTAGAGCAGAGGTGCAGGAGCCCATAGACAGTTAAAAAATAGCCATCTGGCTGGGGAGGTTGAGCGGGGGGGTGGGTGGGTCGATGTGGGGGGGGAGGGGGCAATGGGGCGTTTGGAGGTTTGGGGCTGAGGAGTCATGCTGGGCAATCAAAATGACGGACAGCAGTGAGAAGTGTTTTGCGGGCTCTCACATACATGCAAAGTAGGCAGACTTTTGAGCATTCACAGCTCCCTCTGGTCTCCAGGTAAACACTGACAGGCCAAAGCATGCATGGTCTTCCCCCGACTCTGTGTGTGTGATTTTGTTTGTGTATGGTAATAATGTATTTGCTGGCATGCTCGTGAGAGGAAAGAGTTAGCTTTCTCGTGTTTACCCCAATGTCAGAAGCTCATGTTCTTGTGTGTTTTACAAGAAAGCTTGCCAAATATATTTCTGTAGTTTTTCTTTTTTATATGTTTATTTTGCCAACGACTGCTAAGAAGGTGTTTGAGCAGAAAAGTCAGGGTCAACAGGTGAAATAAACAGCATCCATATTTCATGAAGCATAAAAAAACAAGAATTTGACACAGACCAGATCTAAAGACACTGTGAAAAGGGTTTGCGATTGTTCCTCTCTGCTCTGAGCAAATATTATAATCCTATTCTTTTATGCTTTACATCTCGCCCTCTCTCACCAATGTTCACCCCAATGGCGGCCCCTTTCTCTTAGTGAAAAACCCCTTCGAATGTGTGGAGGCTTCATTTTTCACTCTCCCTTTGGGGCTCTGTTGTCAGAGAGCAATCCTTAGGAAGTCTTTATTTCTGCCAGGCAGGGCCTCTTGCGTTCCTCCACCCTTTCCCTCCATTCTCATGGCTGTGCCCCCCCCCCCCCCCCCCCCACCTGCTGGGATCCTGATCCCAGCCAGGGCAGGGCTTCAGCGGGGGACAATTACTGCTGCTCCCCGGCTTTGATCATCTGACCACATGGAAGCATAACAGCTGACCACATGTTTCAACAGACAAGAAGAAGAAGTAAATAGAGAAAAGAGGAATAGTTAGAATGGAGTTTGAAAGAAGAAAAGAAATCCCCTTTTCATCTGAGCTGAGCCCAAATTTGTATTTCACTTTGGGAGCTTTGAGGAGAGTTATCCAGAATGGTCAGATGGGTGTTTCAGGCTCTATCCTTTGATGGTGATTATTTATTTGGATCGGGGCAAACCGTACTTATTATGGACTACGTCTGGCTACAGCCTCAAATAAAGTTCTGTTCAGTTTGCCACGCTCTCCTTTGTGAGCACTGCTGAGAGAGAAAGAGAGAAGCAATTTGAAGCAGTGAGTGCTAAGTCTTCTGGTATTGTCAGCCAGATTGTCAGGGGGCCAACTGGGCTCTACTGTTGTGTTCTGGGCACTGTGTGGCTTTTACTCAACCAAGGCCTGGTCCATTCACACTGCTTTTTCACAAAGTCACAAGCCTTTTTTTTTCTAGATCAAAAAAAGGGGTTACCTTGTTTAACTGGGGCAGTTTGGTCCACCATCGATTTATACATTACATCTATTAAGCTACTCAGGATATGGATGAAGGAACAAAAATTACCTTAAATGTTTTGGGCTGCATTGAGAATATCAGTTAGACTTTGAATAAAATACCAAACCTTTGCTTAATAAACCAATCATATAAGTTAACAATGTTAAAATCAAGACTAGGCTGAGAGGAAGCGGAAGGAGGGTGTTTGCTTTCCCCCAGTTTGTCAGGGATGGCCTCTTGGAGTGTCCCATTGTGGAGGAGATCACTTTACCACATTAGGGTGCCTCAAAAGAGCCTCTTCAGCAACACTTTGGTCCAGCCTGGATGAACAGGGCATGTTTTGACTGGCCTGCCACCCTTTATTGTCACTACTCATGCCGAACGGCAGCTCGGTGCAGCTTCAGCTGCGCCTCTCGGATGATGCGCTTGCATTGCACGACTGAACTAAGTCAGAGATGTAAACTTCATTCAAGTGTATCCAATGGTGAAACTGACATATTATTGGGCTAGTCACATATTTTCAAGGATGAATATAAAGGAAAGACATGTAGAGGTATTGAGCCACATTATTTTCTCAACACTGTCCATAATTATTTGTACCTCTGATAATATGCACTAAACCGTTAAAACAAATTGGTGTTTAATAATCGCTTTTCAACCCTTGCTCCCCATTCTTAACTATTAACTCCAGGTTTCTAATTGATAAGGTGTCCCAAGTTTACAGAAAAGGTTGATGACAATCGGCAATAGCTTCTTTAACCCTTTAACTGAGATTTTTCAGGTTCCTTTCTGGAAAGGAAGGGATAAGAGATATACTTCATGTACAAATACATGTAAATAATTATTACGTTATCAATTACCACTGCTGTGTTACGTGTTTCGGTAGGTTATGTTTGGCATAACTGCGAATTATTGTTCACTATACCAAAATAAGCTACAATATGAAAAACAGGACATATTTTCTATTACAACCAATAGACTACAGTATTTATTTGGATTCAAACCAAAACCCTAAAAAATAAGATAAAAATAAAAAGATCTCATAATTTCTTTATATTAAGTTAACTGACACAAAAAAGTCAGATAAACACTGTAATTTCTAGTTTGATGTGTTATGCTGCATTACTATGATAAAATAAAAGAGTGCTATGTAAAGCATTTAGATATGCATACTAGCAGTCAGACTGGCCACCAGTATGCTTCAAGTTCTTTGAAGATTAGGATAAATCATTTGCTGTTTTGGAACAACCTGAATTAATGCCAGAGACAGAGGAGGGGGAGGGGCTGAGAAAAACTTTGGAAATTAAATCCAGTCTTGAAAACCCTGATATTCAGCTTTTTACTGCATTTCTCTAAGGATGAGTGTTTCAATTGATTTAAAATGTTTAATTATAACTCTTTCTGTTGATATGGACATGTTTTGGCTTGTAGTATTTTCCTTTAGCCATTATCTGACTTACATTACATTATCTTAATTGCATGCTCTCTTGTCTTTCCCATCTTGAAGAGTAGCTAAGAGGAGTGTCATTTTAAACCAAAACCTGTTCTTTGTCTTGTAAGAAAAATTTATCATGGGATATTTATATTTCTATGACACAGTAATTCCTGGATTATTAAACAAAGGTTCATTAGACACTCTGATCATGTTAAAAAAACTAACGCTTCAGAATGATTCATTTTATATGAACTGATGTGGGTGCCATTAACTGTAGTGCTATTTAAAAGAAAAAAATTAAAATAATTTCTTATCATAATCAAATTAGAGGTTAGGCCCTTTTTATCTATTCAGTGGGCTATTGTGCTGTTACATTAAAAGTTGATCTTATTTTAAGGGTTTATAATGTATCTTGACCAAAAGTGAAAATAAATGTGGAGTGCTTCATAAATTTCAACTCGATTTAAGATGAACAAATTCCCAAATGATCCATGTGAAACATAGGCAAACTTAATATTTATCACTTTGATAGTCGAATAAAAAGCTTATATGAGATATATCTTTTGGTGTACACATATTTATTTTGTCTTATATCTGTTTTATTGCACATATTTAGATTTTTTTTTGTTTAATGTGTTTTCTCATTATGCTTTCTCAAGTCATGTTGGTTTAATATACTTGGAGTTGCAGAAACCATTTTCTAGACATACTGTAAAAAAACATGATTTAGATTTTTATTATATGTTTTTCTATCTGCTTTATTCATATTAAATGGAATTTGTTTTTTAATTATCATATATAATTATTTGAAACTAATATTTATAATAATTAGAATTATTTCTACACTAAAAAAGACTTGTTGGGTGAACACAATAAAATTAGGTAAATCATTTCCACCCAACTGATTTGGGTTGCAATAATGAATTTTAAAATGTTAGTTCAACCTAACACATTTAGGTTGCTATAAGGCACAAAAATACATAGCAGGTGATTGGACTTAAACTCAGAAAAGGGCCTCTGTTTTCTGAGCACCTGCACTAACCACTTTGCTACACATTCACTCAGAAACGTTGTATTTAATAATAACATATGACTTCATTTCCGGTGTTAAATAAAAATTATTATGATATTATAAAGACCTGCCAAATCCCTTTTTTTCGTGAAAAGAAGTGAAGGAATTGTATTACTGAAATCATCATAATCATGTTTAGTTAACACTCGAAATGAAGTCATATGTGTTATTATATACAAGTTTTCTGAGTGATTGTGTAGCAAAGTGGTTAGTGAGGGTGCTTAGAAAACAGAGGCCTTTTTCTGAGTTCAAATCCCATCCCCTGCTGTTTATTTTGGTGCTTTATAGCAACCTTAATGTATTAGGTTGACCGAACATGTTTACATTTAGTTCACTCAACAAAATTAATTATTGCTAAATAAACCCAAATCAGTTTGGTGGAAATGATTTACATAATATTATTATGTTCACCCAACAATTTTTCTTTTGTGTATTTTTTTGTATTGAAAGTAGCTTAAAGGACATTGTGATAACCCTCTGAAGGTTGATTTAACATGTATTTATGAAACAAGAAACAATATATCTGTTTACACATACTTAACTGTAGCCCCATTGTCCTTTTTTTTATTAGAGAAGCTACAGAGTGTTTTATAAATTGACCCAATTGTCTGTTCTCCTTTATGGAGCATGTTCACAATTCCTCTCTAGAACTAGTTAGTTTTTCTTCAGACACAGGCTGTCGCTTTATGACGTGGCCTCTGCCATTTGTGCATCCTGCCCGACTCCGTAATCATTTTTATCCGGCTGTTAAAAATAATTAACAAGTCATGCTCTTTTGTCGCTGCGATTTTAGGCCGTGGGTCCAGCAATGAAAGGTCCTTCCATCAGCACAGTCACATAATAGTGTCAGGATGCGTTTTAAAGTGCAGTAATTCAGGGGTTTACACTGCCTCATAAAGTACCAACATGCCCTGATAATGAGAAGCATGAATGGAAACTTGGAGTTCCCTGTGGCCCCTGTGTGTGCCTGCTTTAGTAAGTGTGGAGATGTAGCTGGTAGGAAGAATGGAAGCCAGGAAGAAAGAAAGAACAAGAGACACTGAGGAAAAAAAAAATTTCAAGTCACAGAGGTGCTTTATACATTCCACTTTCATAGCGGTAAAACTGCAGAAGATTACCAAATAACTTTTTTCCTTACGTTGACACTTACTGAGAAATTAAAGACTGCCTGAAAATGGTATTCAGGTTCAGAGAAGCATGATTGAGACTCAAGCTCTGCGGCTTCCCTCCTCTTTGAGTGATATCATATGGACCAAACAGTAAAGGTCACGGTCCACTCAAACACATAACTCTTCATAATTCACCCCTGTGTGAAACTATTTATGGTGTCTTGACCTTCTGATGGGAACGCTATTCATGGTTGTTGCATGCAGTGCTCAAAACATTTATTGGCACCCCTATGAGTAAGAAACTCTAAAAAAAAGGTAAATCTGTTATTCTGGTGTAATAATTAAACATTGAATTCATTTGGAAAAATCTAATCTTTGTGTTAATTTGAAATAACTAACAAAATGTTATAGTGGCACTCTTACAACCAGGGCTGTTAATATGTTAACCAATCCTTTTCATTGTATTTCATTTTACGCAGTCTCAAACTTGTATGTGTTCTTCTCCTCAGCTCACCCCACAGATTTTCTATAGGATTTATCTGTGGAGGCTAAGATGGGCATAACAAATAGTGGTTCAATATCTTTTGAATCATTTTCCTACCAAAAAGACCAATTTTCAGTTTATTTGAAGATATCACCATATTTTCCATTCAATATATCTTGGTATTTCAAAGAGTTCATGACAGTATTGCACTCTAAGGTAGGGCCCGACTGATATGTATTTTTGGGGTAAGGATACCAGTTTCCGACTCAAGACCATGGTCTCGGATTTGGAGGTGCTGATCCTCATCCCAGCCGCTTCACACTCGGCTGCGAACCGCTCCAACGAGAGCTGTAGATCACGTTCAGACGAAGCCAACAAGACCACATCATCTGCGAAAAGCAGAGACCCGATCCTGAGGTCACCAAAACGGATCCCCTCAACACCTTGGCTGCACCTAGAAATCCTGTCCATAAACGTTATGAACAGGATCGGTGATAAAGGGCAACCTTGGCGGAGTCCAACTCTCACTGGAAACGAGTCCGACTTACTGCCGGCAATGCGAACCAGACTCTGACACCGGTCATATAGGGACCTAACAGCCCGTAGGGTAGGGTGCTCTCTTCGGGTTGGGGATGAGGTCCTTCCTCAAGTGGAGGAGTTTAGGTATCTGGGGGTCTTGTTCACGAATGAGGGAAAAATGGAGCGGGAGATCGATGGACGGATTGGTAGGGCGTCTGCAGTCATGCGGGCGCTGTACCGGTCTGTCGTGGTGAAGAGAGAGCTGAGCCGAAAGGCGAAGCTCTCGATTTACCGGTCGATCTACGTTCCTACCCTCATCTATGGTCACGAACGCTGGGTGGTGACCGAAAGAACGAGATCACGGATACAGGCGGCTGAAATGAGTTTCCTCCGTAGGGTGGCTGGGCTCTCCCTTAGAGATAGGGTGAGAAGCTCGGTCATCCGGAGGGAGCTCAGAGTAGAGCCGCTGCTCCTCCACATCGAGAGGAGCCAGTTGAGGTGGCTCGGGCATCTAGTCAGGATGCTTCCTGGACGCCTCCCTGGTGAGGTGTTCCGGGCATGTCCCACCGGGAGGAGACCCAGGGGAAGACCCAGGACCCGTTGGAGAGATTATGTCTCCCCGCTGGCCTGGGAACGCCTCGGGATTCCTCCCGAGGAGCTGGCCCAAGTGGCCGGGGAGAGGCAAGTCTGGGTCTCCTTGCTTAGGCTACTGCCCCCGCGACCCGACCCCGGATAAGCGGAGGAAGATGGATGGATGGATGGATGGATGGATACCAATATAAAACAATAGCAAAGGCCAATAGACAATATAATGACCGATAAATTACCCTCCAGAAAAAAAATACCTTAAGTATATACCCTGCATTCTCTGTCCATTTTGATGCTTACATATTTCTCCCTGGTCTATAACACACCAAAGAAAAGTTTTAACAACTCACTATAGATTCCAAATAATGCAGGTAAGATTTATTTAGCAATGGTTTTTAAAAACACACATAACACAATGTTCCTTGAATGCACCAGGTGTGCATGCAACTTAGTGCCGACAAGCTTCTGCGAATGTGAAGAACAAGCCGGGTTTCAAATCTGCAAGGAATATCGGCAACAAAGTTTCACAGAAAGTAGCTAAAGATCGTCAGCACTGGTTGGGTGACTTAGGCCATTTTCACATGTGTGGCCGTGCCAGAATACGGCCAGAGAAAATGCAAATTTCTTCTGTTCAGATGGCCCGTATTTGACACGTACTGGAATCCAGTGTTTTACTACAACTAAACAGCAGGTGGCGATATACAAATAAGTCTGTAGTTTTCCAACAAACAAGGGAGTGAGAAGTACCAAAGTCATAAAACGAGCGAAAGCCTAGAATGTAAACAAACTGGTCTACTGGTCAACTGCTACCGGAGGCCATCTACAGGGTGAGTGTTGTCGTAAAACCGCCGTTTTGTAATCTGCTGTGTTGCTGTGGGATGCTTGAATTGCGTTGTTTTGGTATTTTTATGGTCGCGAGGTGATTCTGTAATTTCGGCCGGCAGTGTCGTCATTTCCGCGTGGTCTTGAGTACGGACAGAGTACGGGTTGTGTTCACATGATCCGTGGCCGCTCGTACCTGGACTCGGATACTACCTCCAAGGCTGGTCTCTCTGGGCGCTTCCTGGCATGGTCCAGTCTGTGTTCATATGGTACGAAATAAGTGGATTGTGACCAAATACGGTATCCGAGTACGGACTCCCGTACCATGTGAAAATGGCCTTAATGCAGGGTCATGCACTGATATTGAAACATCGCATGACCACCAATGTTGTTACATTTGTCTGGGCTAACTGCAGTTAAATCCCGACCATTGAGTGCAAAGACCCGACAGACTGTGCTGAAAAGTATTTATTTATTTATATCCCCATCGTGAGCCGGTGGCAGTAATAAATTAGACAGTGGTGGCGTCCCTATGCAGAAAAAAACCCTGGTAATGTAAAAAGCACACAGCCACCAACTTCTAAGTATTTTCATTTAAGAGCCTTCCCCAGGCTCTACACTCCTTGTTGCAAAGCACCATTGTAGCGCTCTCCCTGAGTTTCTTCCTCTCGAGCCTTGCAAACTGTTAAGTTACAGCATTTATATGACACACAGTCGGTTTATGACAGTAGATTTTAAAATAGTGACAAAGAAGCTATTTAGGATTATTTTTTTCTGCTGTCACCGATTTTACAAAACCAAAACGGATTATTTTCATATTTAAGATAGCCTTTTTCAGTCTCATTGTTACTTTACTGCACTGTATGACTAAAGGGAGTGATTAAAGCTTCCACTCTGCATGGATGGTATGCTGCAGCTACAGCGTTCTTTTTGTTGTTTTTTCAAGGCAAAGAAACATTTGATACATTATTTAATCTAACGCACTAGTTAAGATACGTACTTAAGCAGTTAAATTTATGCCGTTTATTTGTACAGATGTAAGTTTAAGCAAAGACATATGCAGATTATCAACATTTTTTACAAACTAATTTTTTAACGCACAGGCCACGACGCACAGATCAAGTTTATGTAGGATGAAAGAGAAGGAAAACAAATTTTTGTCATTGCTTATCTCACAGTTCAACTTACCATTGACAACGAATTTGCTCAAGACTTCGTTTAAATCGCCTCTGCTGTTTTCACTTCACATCTCTTAAATGGTCAGACTGAGCTGCTCCGCATGTGTGTCAGTGAGGGCTCCATCCCCAGGGACTCGGCCAACACAACATGACTTGACAAATCTGGTGTCATCTGCATAATTTGTTTGCAGATGACATTGTTATATACAGTGAGACATTCCACTGACAGTTTTTGGAAGAAAATAAATATTTTCCTAAACCATACTAAAATACCCAAAATAATTATCCTTCATTTAGAAAGCACTATTAGATGCTCATTCAAAGTTTATCAGCAAAAAAACACCCAGTTAATTTGGGTATGAGTTGCACTAAAATGTGATTTGCCATTAAAGCAGGAAATATGGTAGTGGGACAGTTATTATACATGATGACTACGTCCCATAGCAGCGTTTTTAAAATAACTAAAACTTACAACCAACTAGTCGGTGGAGATTAAAATCTGTTTCAATGCAACCTTCCTTCCAACACAGTTGGGACATTACACTGTTGTGTGATTAATTCACTGTAAATTCTTACATATTGTAGCTTTAATTTAAGACATGCTGTTCCAACAGTTATAAAAAACTAGAAATATCCATCCATCCATTTTACTACTTTTATCTGGGGTTGGGTTGAGGGGGCAGAAGCTTTAACAGACAGACCCAGACGTCCCCCTCCCCAGCCACCCGGGCCAGGTCCTCGGGAGGAATCCCAAGGCATTCCCAGGCCAGCCGAGAAACATAGTCCCTCAAGCATGTCCTTGGTCTTCCTCTGGGTCTCCTCCTGGCGGGACATGCCCAGAAGACCTCACCAGGGAGGCATCCATGAGGCTTCCTGACCAGTTGTCCAAGCAACCTCAACTGGCTCCTCTTGATGTGGAGGAGCAGTGGCTCTACTCTGAACCCCCTATGGATGACTGAGCTTCTCACCATATCTCTAACGGAGAGCCCAGACAGCCTGCAGAGGAAACTAATTTCAGCCTCTTGTATCCGTGATCTCATTCTTTTGGTCACCACCCAGAGCTTGTGCCCATAGATGAAGGTAGATTGACTAGTAAATCGAGAGGTTTGCCTTTCCGCTCTGCTCTCTCTTCACCACGACAGACATGTACCGCGCCCACATAACTGCAGACACCTTACCAATCCGCCTGTCAACCTCCCACTCAGTTTTTACCTAATTTGTGAACAAAACCCCCATATACCTAAACTCGTCCACTTGGGGAAGGACCTCATACCTGACCAGGAGAATGCAACCTACTGTTTTCCGGCTCTGGACCATCGTCTAGAATTTGGAGATGCTATTCTCATCCCAGCCGCTTCGCACTCTGCTGCAAACTGCTCCAGTGAAAGCTGTAGCTCAGACTCAGCCAACAGGACCACATGGTCTGTCCTTCCCTGGGCTACCACCTTAGCTACCAGCTAAGTTGTCAGGGCCTTTCCTGCCCCTTGTTAGGGTCCCCTATGGGAAACTGGTCCTAGATAAGGGATCAGACAAAGTGCAGCCTAAAGACCCCTATGATGAATGAGATAAATGAAGACAGTGTTCCCACGCCATACGCGGTCACTGGGGACCGCCTCTGTAGCCAGGCCTGGAAGCGGGCTTGTTAGCGAGTACCTAGTGGCTTAGCTTTTACCCATCGTACCCGGCCAGGCTTAGCCTGATGAGGTGACATGGACCCTCCTTCTCAAGGGCTCACCATCTGTTGGAGGGACCATTGGGGTCAGGTATGGTGCAGGATGGGGAGGATTGGCAGTCAGATCACAAGCTGCAGAAGTTGGCTCTTGGGATGTGGAACGTCACCTCTCTGGTGGTGAAGGAGCATGAGCTGGCGTGCCAGGTTGAGAGGTACTGACTAGGTGTCGGATTTGATGCATGGCTTTGGCTCTGGAACCTGTTTCCTCGAGAGGGGTTGGACTCTCTTCCGCTCCGGAGTTGTCCCTGCTGAGAGGTACCCAGCTGGGGTTGGCATACTTGTTGCCCCCCATCTCATTACATTGGGGTTTACCCCGGTGAACGGGGGGATCCTGACTTTTGTCTGTGATTATGCACCAAAAGGCAGATCAGAATACCCACCCTTTTTTGCGGAATTGTGTTTTATTATTGGACTTCTGTGTTTGTCATGGATTGCCCATAACACAATGTCCACGGGTGGTACTTGGCAACACGATCCCATCAGTTGCAGCTCGATGATTGACTTGGTTGTAATTTCATCTGATCTACAGTCGCATGTTTTGTACATTCGGTTAAAAAGAGGGGTGGTGCTGTCCACAGACCACTACCAGGTGGTGACCCGGCTCTGACTATGGGGAAAGATGGCCGACAGACCTGACTCAAAAAAGTTGTGAGGGTCTGCTGGAAATGTCTGGCAGTCTCCTATCAGAAGGATCTTAAACTCTCACCTACGGCAGAACTTCAAACACATCCCGGGGAGGCGGGAGACATCGAGTCCGAGTGGGCAGTGTTCCCTGCCTCTACTGTCAATGTGGCTGACCGGAGCTGTCGCCGCAAGGTGGTCGTGTCTCTTGTAATGGCAACCCTTGAACCTGCTGCTGGATACCGGCGATGAGAGATGCCGTCAAGCTGAAGGAGTCCTATCGGGTCTTTTTGTCTTTTGGGACTCCAGAAGCAGCTGATAGGTACTGGCAGGCCAAGCGTTCCAATTTGGAAGCAGAGTCTGGGAACTTTCGGACGGGTTCTCTAATCTCTGGTACTGAGGTCACAGAGGTCATTAAAAAGCTCCTTGATGGCAAGGCTCTGGGGGTGTATGAGATTTGCTGGGAGTTCCTCAAGACTCTGGATGTTGTTAGGCTGTGTTGGTTAACTGCAATATTGCGTGGACCTCGGGTGTTGTTCACTTGAATTGGCAGACTGGGTCTGATGGAGGGTCTGATAGATAGTTGAACCTCGGATTCGGGAGGGACAATGTGGTTTTCATCCTGGGCCTGGAACACTGGACCAGCTCTACACCCTCAGCAGGGTCCTGGAGGGTGTATGGCAGTTCTCTCAGTCGGTCTACATGTGTTTTGTGGACTTGGAAAAGTCATTCGACAGTGTCCCTCGGGGGGTTCTGTGGGGGTACTCTGGGAGTATGGGGTACCAGGCCCCTTGATACAAGCTGTTAGGTCCCTATATGACCAGGGTCAGAGCTTGGTTTAGATTGCCGGCAGTAAGTTGGGTTCAAATCCAGGAACTGGAGGCTTACAGTCTGAACATTACGGTACTCATTTTGTTACTTTTTTGTTGTTGTATGCACACATACACATGCACATTATGTGCAAATAATTATACTACTATTTTGTACAGTTCTTTGAATCTGAGTATTCTATTTTTTATAACTACTGTATAATTTTTATGCTATAAATATGGTCTTACCGTACACCTGTTCTTATTCTTGGTTCTTCTAATTTTACTTTTCTGTGAATATGCATGCCTTTGTTTGTCTTACAATTTACTGCAGGTAAAGTGGAGTTTCCCCATTCTGGGACAAATAATTTGTTTCTATTCTGTTCTACTAATCAACATTTAAAACACTCAGATCAACCAAAGTCTGAGCGAAAAACTGATTCATTTTTAGATATGCTGTAGGAATTGTTAGGGAAATAATTAAGTTTGGCCCTGATGAATAGGATTCTTGTTTTTTTCATTGTATATATATTCTCAAGTTTTAGGGTTTATTGTACTTAATTGTTTAGTGTGAGAATATTCTACAGCAGTCGAAACTGAATTTATTCTAAGACTCTTCACATATCTTCACAAGGGGGTTCAATAAAATGTGTAGAGTGCATTCATGGTGCCAAATAAACTTGACTAATGTAATGTTTATCCGCAGACAACATCGAAGCGTCATTTGCTTTAACACTTGTTGACATGTTTTCTTTTTTTTCTACCAGGTGATCACTGTCAGGCCTCTCTCTCAAATCTTCATCTCACCGCAGCAACATCTTGTTACCACGGCATAAATCATGATGCATGGTGGAGGTGGTGGCAGGCAGCATGAGTCAGAGAAGCAGTCTGCTTGACTTCACACTCGCTAGGGATCTGGTAACACAGCAGGTAGCCCGAGTACAGATTGAAACTAACTCTGCCTTTCTGCACTCATGACACCCTGAGAGCTCTATTCAAGAACAGTGACTGTTCCTTTATTGCAGAATAAATTGATGGAGTTCTTTTTTTATTGTACACACATGGGAGAGGTTCAGGGCTTACTCTGCTCCCAGTCTTTTTTCTCACAGAGGTTTAAGATTTTTACTGCAATAGTTTGTGATCCTGCAGCTTTATGAACAAAAATCCCTCCTGTTTAAGTGACACTTGTTTAGTATAGCAGGAGAAGTGAAGCCAGCGCCGAGGTTGTGATTTGTTTGTTTCTGACCCTCGGTGAGGGTTAGTGAGTTAAATCCTGGAATCAGCCTGCGACCTTTGAGGAAGGTTACCACCACAAGGCCTGTTTTACATCTCCCTGTTGTTTTTGTTAGCACTAACAAGATTGACTTATATCAGATTTGCACTACTGTGCATTTTGCAACCACTGACTAACTAGCACTTATTCATGTTCACAGCAGAATAGTCCTACTGGCACAAAGTTGGACATCTGATTTATATTAGCAGCTCCGGAGTCACATCTGTGTTTATCAGGCAACAGCTTTGAAGGTGAATCAGCCAATCAAATCTGTCTTTTTCCTAATATCTTCTATTGCTGAGGTAGTGCATAAATGAGTTTTTCTGTATAGAAGGCAGTTGCTGCATGGGGACGGTGCCAACGAGTGTGTGAATTACACACATGCATAAAGCTGTCCTTGTGCGCTGCTGCCAAGAGCTGCAGGGAAACTGGAAATGACTGTAAATTAAGCAGAACTTGGCTAAAGCGAATGTGCAGAAACTGAAATTAAAAAGAACATTTGGAATTATTAATAAGGCCAATAAAGGGGGTGCTCTTGCTGTGAGAAAGGTTGACAGAGGTGGTGCGTAGCATCTACAGTCCCTTGCAAAAATATACTTACGACTTGGACATTTCTACATTTCACTGACAGACTTCCGGCTGTGTACCGGGAGTTTTAATTAAAAATTATACATTAAAAGAAACAAGATTGTCCATGTTTGTACATACATTATGATTCTTTTTGCGCTTTGTCCCCCTGAGTCAATAGTTTACAGAAGCACTTTTACTTGAAATTTAGTTTGTTTTTCCAGCTTTATAAATCTAAAAATAAAACTAAGCAGTTCAGCCAGATGGAATGATGGAGATGAATCCTATAGTCTTGCATTAGCTTCTTGGTGGAAATTCAGTCTAGAAATTAACTGCAGTACACTCTTCTTCAGTAATTTATTCCTAATTCGATTTTTTTCTTTTCTTCTGTGAATCTGAATGCAGGGATTGCATATCACTTTGCTGGTGTTGCATCTCAATGTCCCCTATGTGGAAAAATAAATATCCAATTCTGTTCTAAAAACAGTGAATATGATTTGATTTAAATTGTTCTATAGTGACTCTGATTGTGTTTTTAAGGTTGTTGTCCTGTTGGCAGGTGATCTTGAGTCCCATTCAAAACAATTTTTGCAGCCTCTAACTGGTTTTCTTTTAGGATTGTTCTGTATTTTGCAACAGTTATCTCCTCATCAACTCTCTAGCTTCCATGTCTCTGTTAAAGAATAGAATCCCTACCACACCATAACACTACAACCGTCCTGCCCCGCCCTTACCATTTTGTGTGTTCAGGAAAAATGAAGAGCAACTTCTTTCACGTGTCTGCTGTGTACATCACCTTTGGCAAAGTGCAAACAGGACTCCTTATGCCTTTTTTTCAACCTCGGCTTTCTTCTTGTCACTCTTCTATTATTACTAAATGTATGGAGTGAAAGAGTAATACTTCTCAAAAGTCTGTATTACATGATTTTCTTTGTGGACCTTTGCAGCTCCTCCAGAGTTACCATGAGCTCCTCGGCTGTTTTTCTTTCTGTTAATCCTCTCCTTTCCTGGTCTTTTAGTTTAGGTGAAGGGCAATATCTTGGAAGGTTTGATGGATTAAGCAGATATCCATAGATGAGAAATTGTTTTATAACCTAACTGTGTTTTTTGCTCTTAATGCAACTGTTCAGTAATATCAAATGACCAACCTCTGAAGCTTTTATTTAACCCCTCTGTTTAAAATTAGGTAAAATTGCACATGTGGACTATTTTTACTCCTTGAGTTCTAGTGAGGATTTTTTTTATTTGCATTTAACTAATTATTCCCTGTGTTAGTATATGTAACATTCAAGACAGTTAGTCATATAGAAAAACAAAGCCGGCTCTTCATCAAGTCTCTGATAATTAGTGTAGGATCACCGGATGAGAGACGTCAGAGCTGCAAGATATCTATAGCAGTCGGCACGTTGATCAACATGTTGTCTTGAATCCTCAGATTGCCTGAAGGACCCCAGTCTCATCTTTGTTTAAGAACATTTAATTTTTTTCCTATAATAGTTATGACTTATAGTTGCACTTAATTTCATTTTGGGGTATTTAAGTGGCAGAATACAAGTAGACATCAATGTTTTTATATTTGTATATATTTGCACCCTAACCCTAACCCATGTAAACATTTTAAAAATAATTTTCCTTTGCCATTATGTATTATGTTATATTGGCCAATGGCATAAAATCCTACTAAAATATAATTTGTGACAAAATGTGAAAAACTTATCTTTGTATAAATAGATTTGCTCGGCAGTATATACTGTATATACCACACTAAACAGTAAACTGGCGGAGGACCATGAGGAAAGGTCAGGTTTTGTGGATATGTCTGTGGTAGTCATAAAGGACTGTCCCAGCTGATGCCTGCCACTACAGATGAATTATTAATTCCCTTGTCAAATCAATAATGACCGGGTCTTTGGTGGCCTACTACCATGCCCTACTTATTGGTTTTGGGGGAGAGGACACATCATTTAACAAATGGTGGTTATGTGAAAAATAAACTATTTTGGAAGCCTGTATTCAGAATGGTAAGGGGCAGGGAAAGCTCCTTTCATGTCTAGCCTTCTTTAGGGATTATTTATGAAAAATTTGAACTCTAACCAAAAAAAACAATTGTAAGTGGAATGAAATAAAACGGTTTCAGATAAATTGAAGCTACACGTGGTAGTAGAGAGAAGTGCAGTGATCGTTGAGAAGACTGTGAAGGGTGGTGGGGTGGGTTGGTGTGGTGGGGGTTTCTGGCAGGATGGGGTGGATGTTGCCATGGCTTTAAGGGCATGGGCATGTTTGGATGGCATGGTCCACCCCCTGCCCCTCTGCCTCTGTTCATGTGTCAGTCACTGTCTTCCTGTCTGTAATTTTCCATCTACTGTAACCGTCTGGGCACATTGCCACCCAGGGAACTTTTAAAATAAATAAAGAATTCATTAAATAATTAGTATCTCCACAACAATCCCTTTTGTTCTGTCAATCTCAGAAGCGCTCACAAGTCACACTGAGAGATGGAGAAAGAAAGAGAGGTAGAGGGGTGGGGAGAAATTAGTGGAAAAAAATCTGTTTGAAAAAAGAAATAAAGCATTGAATTTTTTTGAAATGCTTTTTACTTATCTGCCACTTATTACATCTAATTGGACCTCATTTCCTGAAAAAATGCTTGTGTATTACTTGCACGTGTGTGTGTGTTTGTGTGCATGTGTGTCTACGTGTACTGGGCGTACATGCACGTCAATGTGTGTGTTTGTGACATTTACTAATGGCTGGGTGCATAGATGATAACCACTTGGCTTGAAGACAGACAGATATGAAAGGTTGTCACTCTGAGCTGAGACAGCTTTAATGGCCTTGTGGATGTCTGTGTGTGCGCAAGATCGTATAAGTCAATGTTTATATGAATGTATGTATGTGTGTGTGAGATCATAAAAAGGGGTGATGACCGAGGGCCCATACTCAGGTTTCTGGGCGGGGGTGGTGGTCCTGATTTCTAATCATGGTATGGTAGAATGAGACAGAGCTGAAGCACCTCTTAGTCCTTTCAGGGATTTGACACCCCTCCCAGAACACTTCTCTGCTACGTTTCGCTTAACTTAGCAGCAGATACAATTATTTAATTAATAAAGAAAGAAATAGTCTGACATTTTCATAGCAAAAATACCATTGAGAAAAAAAAAACCCGATGGTTTCATAGCCTATCCGTTTATTTGTACAGATGTAAGTTTAAACAAAGACATATGCAGATAAGGGGGGGGGGGGTCTGGTGCCCATCTCTCGCAATCATCGGGTACACCCTGCAGGTTGTTAGTTGGTTTCATAGCCTTTTCACAAAAATTTTAAAGAAGGTTTAACAGGATCAAGTTGCTTTTACTTAAAAAAAACAAAAGCAACAAATATTGACTTTGTTGAAGAATAATATCTAAAATATAAAAATATATAAATCGTGACTGTTATAGTGATGCAATCTGTTACTATCCATTGGTACATAGGTGTATTAGAGCAGAACATATGCACTAAACACCTTCTGTTGGTGTAAATTCTCGGTCATGAAGGACATAGTAATCTTAGGAGTTAAAATAAAGGCAACTGGACTTCTTAACTGGAATAAACACTTGCTACATATAGCGTTACATCTATATTTGTGTGTAGGTGATACTGATACTGGCTGATTTGTTGGACTGTTTGCTCTGGTTTCTTGGCAGCATTATGCTACTTTACAGATACTTTACATTAAACTGTCATAGATTGTAGATTCAGGGCCCACAATTTAAACAATTTCAAGTATTGCATTGTTTATTTGTACATAATTTTTGCTTCCAGTTCACAAAAAACAAGAATTTAAAAATTAGAATACTGTGAAAAAAAATAGGCAACATTTTATAGGGCATGAATGTTTTAAACTGAGTGTCACACGCTACTCATCTACCTGACCTAAAATTGGAACAGTTTAGTAAGATTAAAGATTGAAAATTTCTTTTTAAGATGTCTTTTTATACAGTGGGGTAAAAAGTATTTTGCAGCCACTGATTGCGCAAGTTGTCCCACTTCAAAAATATGAGAAAGGTATGTACTTTTAATCATAGGTACACCTTAACTGTGAGAGACAGAATGTTAAAAAAATGCAGGAAATTACATTGTATAATTTTTTTAAAAGCTCTTTGTGTAATGGTACAGAAAATAAATATTTAGCCTCAACAAACAAGCAAAAATTCTGGCTCTCACAGACCTCTTACTTCTTCTTTACAAAGCTCTTCTATCATCCACTCCGTACCTGTATTAATGACACATTTGTGAGCTCATTATCTGCATAAAAGACACCTGTCCACACCTTCAAACAGCCCAACCTCCACCATACAAGAGACCTGTACAAAGACACCAGGGACCAGGGTGGAAACATTAAGCTTTGGTGCTTTGTTTCTGCAAAGGGACAGAACAACTCTTCCATATTGAGGAAAGGATGGATGGAGCCATGTATCGTGAGATTTTGTGCAAAACTCTCCTTTCATCAATCAGAGTATGAAAGATGAAACATGGCTGAATCTTCCAGCATGATAATAATCCCAAACACACCACCCTGTCAATGAAGGAGTGGCTACATTAAAGTCATTTCAAGGTTCTGGAGTAGCCTAGTAAGTCTTCAGACCTCAATCCAATAGAAAATATGTAGAGGGGCTTTAAAGTCTGTAATGCCTGGTGACATACCGAAACATCACAGCACTAGCAAAGATCTGTGCCAAATTACAATGTGTAGAAAAATGGTGAACACCTAAAGGAAAAAATTACCTCAGTCATTGCCAATCAAGGTTATATTACACGCTATTGAGGTGAACCTTTGTTTTTGACCAAATACCTATTTTCTGCACCATTATACAGATAAATTATTTAAAAATCAAACAATGTGATATTCTGGATTTCCTTGCTTTTAACATTATGTATCTTACAGTTGAAATGTACCCCTGACAAAAATTAAAGACTGCTCCCAACTTTTTAAGTGTGACAACTTGCACCATCAGTGACTGCTAAATACTCCTCACCGTATAATGAATGTAAATATTTGGTTTTTAGCTGTATAGAAATGCTGACACCTCTCCACACTTTGTCTATCACTTTGTCTTAAAATTAAAATATGTGCCTAGTCTCTATATTTGTCATGGGTCAAGATACCCAGAAAACTTGTTTTAATCAAATGAAAAGATCCATACACTTTGCTAAGTTTATGACTAGAACACTAAAAATATTCTTAATAGTCACATCACAATACTCTTTTTTTCAATGAAACAAAACTGTGGAGTTATGGAATGTCATCTTTCATCACTCTTTCATCACAAAATCATTTGTCGCTTCTGTCACTCCTGTTCCTTTCATTTTGTCAAAGGAACTACATCGAATCGACATTTCTTTTTTTTCTGAAATTAATGGGGAATTAATGATTCTGTTATGCCACCCGCTGTGTGAGGAATGGGGGTGGGGGGTGCTTGGATTCTTCTTTTAATCGCCCAACCTCTAAAAACTGATTGGAGCAGAAAACATACGCCCAGTCCCCCTCCTCTCTACTGCTAGGTCTCACAATGGAGGCGCACATTTTTTTTTTTTTTGGTTCTGTGCTGTCAGGAGGCCAGCTGGAATTAGAAGTGGATTAATAATTTTAAACAAGGCTAAACCGCTTGGACTGTCTGTCTGTCTGCTTTTTGCAATGCTTAGCAGTGGTCCGTCTGCTATCCCAACACATCAAAACAATCTAAAAACACTATATCCTTCTAATGAAGAGGGATGGGTGTAGTTTATGAGCTTTACATAAAATTTAAACTACATTTTTTTCTGTTGATTTCATGAGGTTCTGAGTCTGAGAACAAGCTCGAATTATCGTGAACTAGCTGGCATCCCCAGAATCACATCCTTGAAAAAGGCATTACTTTTGCCTAATGTGTAGTCAAAGTCAGAATGACTGAAACTAGCTGCTGTGTTTGAATTTTTTTTAAATTTCAAATATTGTAAAAGCTTTTTTCCAGACTGACCTTTAAGTTTTTTTCTATAAATAAATGGTAAGCAAACAATCACTTAATTTGTAGCACCTGCAGACATAGTTCAGCCCTGCTTATGAGTAGCTTGTCTTTTTTTCATGTTTCTAAGTGCCTGACACCAGATAGAGATGACCACCAGAACAGCCCCAATCGTAGCAAAGATTAGGTTTAGCATCAATGGGAGTATTAAAGGGTGACTGGCAGGGATTTGGAAAAAGCAGATGTATTACTGAACAAATTTGGTTACAGCAAAATTCTACAGATCAGATCAGACTCTATGGACACGTCCCCCTGGACTGAACCATATCTTAAGTAATCCTGGCAGATTTATATTTGTGCAAGAGAATAAGTACACTTGTCTTAGAATGTATCAAAAGGACAATCTGAGACAAAATATGGTTGTTTTTAGGCAAGGGAACATGAGTTCTTGGGCTTGTCCCAGTTTGGGTGGCTAGTCCACAATTTTCTATTTGCAATAGATTCATACTTAGGAACACATCAAGGTTTTTAGGCCGTGTCTAAATGAATATTTTTTGTCCAAACTATCTTTCTATCTGTACTTTCTAAAATGCTCTTTTTAAACATGAATAATTAAAGTGAAACCAAATTTTAACTAAAATTTCACAGTAACTATTCCAGTCCTGAATGTGGTGATGTAATACAGTAACTGAATTACACCAAAAGCACAGAAGGAGGTGCGGAGTAAGGAGCCAAAGCCAGCTGTTTTACATCTGACATGCTGGGAGTCAAGCTCGTAAATGGTAAATAGCCTGTATTTGTATAGCACTTTTCTTAGTCCCTATGGACCCCAAAGCGCTTTACACTACATTCAGTCATTCACCCATTCACACAGCCGCCCTGGAGCACAGTGACAAAGGCGAGGCTACCGGACTCTTGTGCCACCAGGCCCTCTGACCACCACCAGTAGGCAACGGGTGAAGTGTCTTGCCCAAGTACACAACAACCAAAACAGGGGCTTGAACTGGCAATCTTCTGATTACAAGATGAACTCCAAACTCCTGAGCCATGGTTGCCCCAGGAGTGTTTGTAACATTTTTTTTCAGATAGTTTCATTTTGGATATATACCCAAATATCCAACAAATAATGTTACTGCCACTGTCATTTATGCAAGTGTATTACAAAAATGTATGTAACTATGAGTCCAAGTAGGAGGAAATGAAAGATTTTCTCTGGAATGTTGTGTACTGTTACATCCTAGAAATATTTGAGTCACATTTTATGAACTTCCATACTGAATAACACCGATGTACTGGGATCTATGGTGTGGAGTCCAGATTAGGTCCATTCCTTTAGTTATTAAATCACAATCTCATTTAAGTTTTATATTATATCAAATAATCATCTTACAATCTAATAATGTTACTGTAATGTTCTCTGTATCCTCCAATTGTCAAATTACTAGCCAAATTAATCAGAAAGGTCAACTCATCTGTTTTAATTTTAGTTTCAAGCATCCAGCTTGCAGAGGTTCATGTCTGCATAGTGTAATGGAACATTAGGTAGTCCTATTATTGGACAGTTTTTGGAATATTTGGAATATCAGTTGTTTTAATTTTGTTACACACATACAGCATAGAACATTTTTGAGAGCTATGTTGCTCATTTGGTTTAATTTTTTTTTTACATTTTGACTTTCATCCTGACTAGGCTGGGAGTCAAATTATGTATGGTCCAAACATAAATGTGTAGACAAATGACAAATGTGTAGTAAGGTGACGTGTGGTATTTCGCTCCAGTGTAAAGTGCTTTGAGTAGTCAGTATGGCCAGAAAAGCGCTTAATAAGGTCAGTCCATTTACCATTTTTTATATCACCATGCTGTTATAGAACACTAAAATAAAACACAGACATTTATTAATGCAAAGGGTTGTAACAGAACAAGAACAAAAAAATGTAGTGGGGGGGAGACAAAATCATTAATCCCAAGGCTACTGCCTCAGTAAGTATGGCCCTGTGTGTAGGACCGCACATACGTGAGCATACATGAGCATACATGAACATGGGAAAGGAAGATAAACTGGGCATCCTGGAGGAAAGTAGACCCAGAAGGGAGGGTCAACATGGACACACACTACATCGCTCAAATTTTACATTTAAGCATTTAAGGGTCCAATCAGAATAAATGCACCCACAAAAAAAGCCAAAGAGTAGATAAAGTTGGGAATAAAGCATGCTTTATAGATTCAAATAAATAAATTCAAATAAATCTAAATATAGATTTATGTTATAGTCAGTTTTTCCTGCCGGAAAAACTGACTATAACATAAATCTATATTTCTTCTCTTAATCCAGTCATTATAAAAATGTTCTGTGAATGTAGAAGGGACATTAGCCCCCTTCTGAGCTATTATCCCAGCAGTCTGGTGTTGCAATTTCACACTCCACTGATTCCGACAAGTAGCAGAGAGTCTGCATGCCCCAGATTTCACCTTGTTTAGGTAATACAGAAAAAATAATTCCCAAGACTAGTCAAATTATACCAGCTCCTGGATGGGCACATTGTTGCCAATTTCAGCAGTAAGAAAGAAAGAAAAAACATACGAGAAACGGAAACATTAGCGTTTCTTCCGCAGATAAGATTACCTGTATTAAATCTATAGAGTTAGACTCCTAAGCAGCCAGCAAACTTCATAGCCAGCAGATTTAGACCAATTTTACTACTTTGACACCTTGATTCATTTCCGACCGTTTGCTTTAAACACCGGGTGTTTAATCTACTCTCCGCGCCCGAGCCTGTTCGTGCGACTTTAGGTCAACTCCCAATGTCACGTCTGATATTATCACCTTTTTGGAGCTATCACCAGCTTCCTCCCTAATGCATGAACGTCAGCGTATTAAATGTAACCGACAGACAGGAGAGTTTATACATTATTAATGTTCAGCACGAATGAAAACAAACTGTCTCAGTTGTAATGTTTCACAGTGTGAAACTGTGTGCTGATCTGCCACATAGTGCAGTCTTTAGTTTTATGCAAAGGGATATTTAATCTTAGACGCATTTTCTTTGATTTTATGTTTTCCAGAAAAGGACAACAGCATCGAAAAGAAAATCACCGAAAATTATCTTTAAAAGATACATTTTGTACCGCTTAAAAATATATTTCCTCTTTAGCGAAAACACTGTTTGAATTTCTGCTTTTAGAACAATCGTGGCTTAATTCAACATAAAAAGCTAAAGTACTCACTGTGTTTAAGTTGTTTTTTTCTCCCCATCATTTTATATGACCACTCGGACCTAAAAATAGCCAACCTTCTCGTCAATTATCAAACGCCTGTAAATAATTTGATAAAATAACTAAAAACTTTACTTTTTATTGAGAAATGAAAAATATCATTAAATAAACTGGAATGCTTTAAATTTTAAAATTCAAAACGCATTATTTTCTTCTACAGCTTAAAAAAGCTAATAATACTTATAATAATAATAATAATAATAATAATAATAATAATAATAATAATAATAATAATAATAATAATAATGTTCAGTCAAATAATTATATTTTAAATCTGCTAACGAAATTATCCCTGGATAATTATGTACATTTTGCAATTAAGTCTTAGTATCTTATTTAGTGGGATAAAACTTTGAAAGGAAGAGGATGCTTTAATAGTATTATTTTTGGTCCTTGGGATTTGGATATTTTGCAGTTACTGTGTTTAGGGGACATATATTTCACCAGACCTGTACTGAGGTCCCCTACTTCCCCAGCCAGTACAGAAACATGTTATCGGCCTTCATCGGCCTGAGGATGGAGTTGTTGTCTCTGGGATGATATATGAAAAATATGTGGCCATGCTGCTTGTTAAAAAAAAAGAAACCATGATTTGCAGTCTCTTAAGGCCCTCCTGATGAGGGGAAAAAATCTGCAAGATGTTATGGAGAGCTCTGTCAGCTACACATTTTACTTTTTTTGGTGTTATTTTGTTCCAAGTTGAAATCAAAAACCTTATCTGTTCGTGGTGTTTTACATAACAGGCTAAGACAAATTTACAGTGCCTCATAGAACTTTGTGGAACTAAAAAAAGAGCTCCTAACCAGCTGAAACACTTTTGGGAATGCTTGTGTGAAACAAAGTCTCTTCTCCTTTGTGACTGGCCTTCAGAGCAGAATTGAAACAGGAAAAAGCAATTATTGTAGAGATTGTCCCACAGGCATTGAAAGGCTATCAGCATGAGGGTTGGGATTGGCTCGGGGGACACCTATGGCCCCATGCATTATCCTGGCATGAGGTCGCTTTGGCAATCGGCTGCCAATTTCCACCAGCACCTGGCTTTCCCATCCCCCTCTTTCACCAGGCCCTCCTACCTGGTTTCTTTTTCTCCTTCTCCACCGCCTCCTTCCGCTCTAAACCCCATGCCTGTCATTGTCCCAGGACACACACTTTTAAATAGGATGGAGGGAACAAAAATTGAAGAAAGTTTAAACTGTTAAATCTCCCCATACCCTTTTTCCATCATGATGGATCTTGTAGTTAATATAAGTGTAGGAGAGAAAAAAAAATGTTTAACTCATATAGCTAATAGCTTTGATGGTGTAGCTGAACCAAGTACCATAATAATACCTTCAACACCCCAAAAAACCTCTACTGAATAACAGTGCAGCTAATGCTGTGAAAATATAGGCCAGTTGTGTTCTGTTTGGCCAAAAGGCATGGTGGGAGAGTGGAATCTAGATTACTGGAAAAGTGGGAAGAAAATAACTGGTGCTATGTCTAACACTTTTTTATTATGGCTGTTGAAAACCTGCATAGCACAGCTGTTGAATATCACTCCGGTGTTTTGCACAAGAGCTGCTGCCACCCACTCAAACACCTGGTCTCTTCCTGTTGGGGCAACTCACCCAAACACATTCAATTACAGCAAAGTAACCTCTGATCAGGGGTCCAGAGATGCACAACAGGGGTTACAGAATCGCATATGAAAATCCAGATTGTACCGTTGCTCCTTCTGTTTCTCAGTTTTTTAAATACTTTATATCTTTGCTTGTACCCATCCTTCTGCTGGCGTAGTTTGAATATTCGTTTTGCAATGAAGTACTATTGGAAGTGCCTTACCGGCTACATTTTGTAATACACTTTTTCATTAATGCAGAACATCAGAATGAATCAAGGTATATTAAAATGTTTTTTGAAATTTATATATTGGGCAGGTTTAGACATCTAAGACTAAAATATAACATGAGTAATTTCTTATCTAGTGTTTTTAGCTAAGATTTGTAAGGAAATTTAAAAGGCAATAAAGCACCAGGAAAGTTTCTTTTTCAAGAAGAGCAATTACAATCTGGGACTTAAATGGAGCATGTTGTTTACCTTTGGGGCATTGGCATTCTTTGGAGAAGAAACCGATAATAAGTATCAAATTGTCCAGTGTGAAACTTGTACTGTACTTCAGAGGAACTGTTTCACAAAAAAGCTTGAAAAAAACTAAAAATAGAGACAAAATAATTTTACATTTTCCACAAATATGTTATATACCACTCTGTATAACAATGATAATAGTAATAATAACAAACAAACCAAAAATAAAAAGGTGAAGTACCACTGTGTGAATGATAACTTAGGGAAAAACAGGAAAGGAAAATTCAAGGACTTGCTGTCTTTCATAGTATCACTCTATATGTATTTGTTGCTTGGAGCGACACACGCACTTGCTGCAGCTTTGACAGGATCAAACAGATTGTTATTGATGGTGCTATCCCTACCTCATGCATATAACAGATTAAAGATTGTACATACATTATGCTACAGAGGTGGCCTTTTTTTCCCTTTGTCTTGATTGGCATTTCTGGGACACAAGATGCTTTTGCTATTTATAGTCTCCTATCCATCCATCCATCCATCATCTATCTATCTATCTATCTATCTATCTATCTATCTATCTATCTATCTATCTATCTATCTATCTATCTATCTATCTATCTATCTATCTATCTGTCTGTCTGTCTGTCTGTCTGTCTGTCTGTCTGTCTATCTATCTATCTATCTAAAGTTTTGCTCATGCACCACGGAAGTGATGAAAGAGCTTTATAAATAATCGAAAAGCAATCTCCTATTCTAATTCATTTCTTTCCAGAAGGAGACATTAGCAAGTATTGTCTTTTTGTATTTTGAAAAGTAATTAATATGTGAGCGGTGGAATCCCCCCCCTTCCCACAGCGATAGACCTTCGTCCTGTGATGCTGGCCCCAGGGTTCAGGTGAAAAGTTTGCTGGAGGCGCTGAATCGCACCTATTTATGCAGGCTGAAACAAATGCTTTGAAATGTTGACTTTGCAGTAAAGACAATGGTCAAATGCTCAGTGAAGTGGCCGCTGCGCCTTTTAAATTAGGTTAACGGTTTAATCGGTGGTGGAAGTTAAGGGATAAGTGGATACCTCAGCATTGGTCTGTCTCCAGGTGCAGCATAAGACATGTATGTATTAGAGGAAGCATCACTGTCGAAAGGGGTCACATATACTCATTTACCTATTCGCCACCCGTTTAAAGGCGCTGCAATATGTCTGTTGGAAGACACAAGGCGAGGCACAATTGGCGAACATCTGCTTTGCTGACTGAGCGTTTGCCAGGGCGCGCACTCTGGGGACCTATTAACGTTGATTTCTGCATGCGCACACTCTGATAAGGAATTCATCAAGTTTCTGACACCACGCCAGATGTTGGGGGGAATTACCGCTACCTCTAGTCGGACATCGTACTAATAGATTGTCTTCAATGGCGTTTTATTGGAGAATAGAACGTGTAGTGTTTTTATGGGAGGATAACAATGAAGCAATTATATGCATTTGATTGGGGCTTTTTATTACTTACTGGAAGCTGCATAAAAAAATTAATTGCTTTCTTATCCTGATTATCCGTTGTTTAGACGCTTTACCTGAACTCAATAAGCAATGTTCACACTTTTTACTCTTTGGCGATAGTATCATACTGAGGGGTGTTATGTAAATGTGTCTTATATGAAAAATTGGAAGACAATGTAACGCGAAAACATAGCAATGTTGTGAAACATAAATGTCACAAAACGCCTTAAGAGCTAAAGGCACATCGTGGATTAAAATACTTTTTCAATACATATTCAGCACCATTTTGAAGGTGAAATAAAGTTAAATTTGAATCTACAGGTTGTATTAAGTCATATTCGGTCCAAATACCACTAATACTATATCGCTTTATTTATATAGCACTTTATACACAGCAGTACAGCCGACCATAGTTCTTTGCCGGAAAAAAACAGAAATGAAAAAATCTGAAATGAATGCAAAAAACAACAAAATAATTGGGAGACAATTAAACGAGCAAAAATAATAATATGAATTATTTAAAAATGTTGATGAGAGGCGATGAGACAGACAGGGAGCATGAAGAAAAAAACAGGAAAATAAAGGTTTTGAGCAGGGATTTGGAAGAGGCTATGGATGAAGCTGAGATAAGGTCAATCACAGTAACCTTTTGATCGAGTTATATACATTAAATATTAAATTGTAAATATAATATGTTTCAATCATAGTTAACAGTAGACTGCAAATGTTTGTGTGTAAATTGAATATTTTAACCAAGATGTGTGCAGTTATTTGTAGTAGCTCGTTTTTTGCACTATGGTGCAGCAAATTTATTTCAAACTGACTGTTCTGTCCAAAATAAGCAGTTTCTGATGAGGAAGAATTTAAGGCTCATATGTAGTTGCTCTCTGCATTAGTTCATTTAAGTAATGAATTAAGAAAACCCTGCAATGAATTAAGAAATATATACATATATATATATATATATATATATATATATATATATATATATATATATATATGTTTCAGATTTAGATCAAAGGCCTTAGAGCGAACACAAACTCTGCTCGACACACCACAAAGCACATAAGTCTTGCATTAAGTGCGGATAAAAGCCTCAGATGTAAATAAACAGGCGTGCATCTGAAGCTGTAGCTTTTTTAACCCACGGAATTTCCTGTACTTTATAATCCGGAGACTCAGACATGATGTTTTTACAAGATGCATTTCGTCTCATTAATCAGTAATTCATCAATACGTAGAAAATTAGCAGCTAAGTTTAATATTAAGATCACCTCCTCCATTGCGTGACAAAAGGCTGGAGACTTGCTTGTGTGACTTTATCCTCTTAAAGCGCGCTCTCCCCGCTTAGCCAGCAAATGCTCTGCGGCTGAGGAGACACGGGGAAGGTAAAGGGACGGGGCTGTCCAATCAATCCCATGTTAAACTTGAGCGGAAGGCGCGTGCGGGAGTGCACCTCGGTTCTATTTTTTTTCTTAGTACAGAATACAAAGCTCTCCCTCCCTTCGGCTCCTCTGCCGCAAACAGAGAAGAGAGAGTGAGACAGATTACAGACAACTGCGCATTGACATTAAACAGTCCAAACTAACTGAATGGGGGCTTATGCGCCCTGCTGTAGTTGGATATTGTCTATATTTAACAATGCTTTCTGATCCATTGACAATCTTCCAAAAAAGAGAGCCTTTCATGTATTTTTTTCATTCTAGACTGAAGCGCCTACTCTGCTCTCGGTGTAACAATATGCAAGATTTAGCCGACACCCTTTGACCCAAATCCATATTTATCTGTGGTTAAATACCAAAAAGTTATATAAAAATAGGAATATGCTAAGTTTTTATTAGTAATATTGTCTAATTTGTGTCGTATCCCTCCATTCTTAGCCCCTTCCACCAGTTAAACTCCTCTCCCAACTGCATGCGTTAAAAAGTGCGGCTTCCATGTGCCCCTTCTCAGCGAGAGAAAGCGGGTCTCTGTTATTTCACGTCACGTTTTCTCAGAGGAGGAACTTGAAATGTGCGACTAGACGAGAAGGGAGGGAGGCAAGGCAGAGAAGGAGGAGGGGGCATAAAAAGAAAGGAGGAGTGGGGACAAGGAGGAATGGGCGAAAATAAATTAAATCAAACGGAGAGCGTGGGGGTAGAGCGCTTGCGCAAAAAGGAATCAAAAAACAAGCATGTTTTTTTTTCTTCCTGTAAAGGATTTTAATGCTCTGCTGAAAATTACATTAATTTAAAAGAGCATCTGCAGTCATTAGAAATAGTTAGGCAGAACATTGACTAAATCATTGTTTTTTAGCCCACTTCAAGAAATTTGAGCGTTTTGCATAAACTTTTTAAACCACTCTCATTTAAAAGTATTCCGTTTTAATACTCACTACTTCGCCCACGAATGCTTGTTTGTTATGTTCTGGTACCTCAGTCATCGGCTATGGCAGTGTCGCATTTGGCAACGTTTCCCACTCCACTGCCATGGTCACGCAGGGTCCTCGACCTGCCTTCTTCAGGTCTTCAAATCAAGATCGTTTCACAGAAGTTTAATCAGGGGCGCCACCGGGGTGGGGGGGTGGGGTTCCAGTCGGCGATCATCTGTATATAATCTGGTCGAAACTTGAAGAATCACCACCACAACTTACCAAAATAAAATCACCTCTGGCTTGTTATTAATAAACCCCCAAAACCACTATCACTACACTAACAGAGCCTACTTGTACCACCTTTATTTGATTATTGTTACTACCTTTGAAGGGGGGAACCAATATGGAAAGTTCCAGTTCTGTTGTCTTATCTATTATTTTTTCAATGCTGAGTAATTTACCAGTGCCACAACCACAACTAAGCCTTCAACAGTGGCAATGGCCAGATCTATAAATTAGCTGTCCTCCCTCCTACTGGCCCCTTCTACCCAAACAGTTGTAGGTGCACAATATATGTGTGCATTTATTTTAGAAAGGGAAATATGTTTAGTAAAGCTGATTTTTTTTAATGTATGCCTCGATTCGAAATAGTATGTTATAATTCATCAGTTTAATGCTATATATGTGGTTAAAACCATGTATTTATAAAATATTAGGATTGTTTTTCTGTTTTGTTTTTTATTGGATCTAAAATTCAAGCTCCATCGAACCAATCTTAATAAAAATAAATATTTTGAAATTCTTTACTTGTGTGCCATTCCTTCATTTTTAACGCCCCCTATATGGTCACCCATTTACAATATATAGGAGGGATCTTTGAATATTGCTAATCCATTTAAAGGAGAAAAAGAAGACACGTTTTTGTTGTTGCAAGGTTTTGTGCAATTCTCCAGTAGTACCACTAGGGTTAGGGCAACGGGTCCCTTTATGAATTCAATGGACACTCCCTAGATAAACTGGCATGCTTAATTTTTTTATACTTACATTTAAGAAAGGGAAATGATATGCTTTAATGAACAGTAATATTTTTTTTTTCAGTTAACATGTTTTTGCTTTTTTGTTTGATTTTAAGCTGTTTGAATGTCTGTTAAACTATTTTATGTTCGCCCTAAAAGAGTACCTGGATTCAGACCCGGCGCCAGAGGGCATTACCTGGGGGGGCAGTGGGTTTTTCTGAGGGGGCTCAGTAAACTGTCTTTTAATTAACCCTTTTGCATGTTTATAAATATATCTGGTGGACGTTACATACACATACTTCCGTGTCAAATCTACCGTTTTGTGTCACTAACTTGTTCTACATACCTTACTGGAAAGCTAAGAGTATTCATTGTTTGATTCAAATTATGTATACCAATTAAAGATGCAAACAAAAATTAAGACACAGTAGGCTAACCATTTTTACTGAGTCTCTAAGAAAAATATGTCCAACTCACCGTTCTTAGCTGCACCTGCACATCACCGAGTCATCTCAAACAAAAACAATCCTTATGTCCAGTTAATGGTCTTTAATAAAGTACTTAGTCCATAAGTCTTCCTCTGTATCCTGCCCTGCCGCTTAAAACTTTAGTAAATTCTTCTTTTTGCCGCATTTCTCGTAATTTTTACATCAAAAATACTAGTTAGCATGCTGCTGCATTAGCTGTGTGCTTCTTTTTTCTTTATCGCTGCTGGTAAAAAATGACTTCATGTATTCTCGCCAAGGTCCGTGTAACGCTTGTCAGTTCATTATTCAATTTGCAGCACCTCCTGCCGCAAATAGAAAATTGAGCAGTCGTTTCGCTGTCTCTTTTTCATTTTTCACTCGTTCAGCCTGCAAAAAATAGAAAATTGAGCAGTCTTTTCGATTTTCACTGTGTCTGCTATAGTCGGCAAATGGCCCTATTCATTTATTATTAAAAATATTGTAATGACATTTTTTCATTTCATTTCGTCTTGGATTGTACCATTATGAGGTATGAGGTGAGACGGGCGGTGCAAGTGAATGCACGCGCCGAAAAGTTTTCCGCGCGCTCATTGATGTTCTCAATTGTTTTATCTGGTGGCGGCCACGAACCTGTTGGGATTACAGGTTTAGGTCTTCACAAAGGTAAAACGCCTAAACATTTCTGCCCGGGACTTAAATCGCGACAGAATTGTGTTCATATTTCAGGTATGTCAATTTAACAGAATTTGTTCCAATGTAGGCCTAATTTTGTGTTTAAGTTAGCAGATTCCCTTAACTTGGCTCATCACATGGCCATGGCAGTTTCCATAAATGTTTTCATGTGTTAATTGCTGTGTGTGTGGGGGGGGGGGATACGTTGGGTAAGGGGGTGTGAGGGTTCAGGTTGCATATGGTTTGGGGCAAAAACTAAACTATTTTAAAATTCAAGAATGCAAAAGTTAATAAAATTAAGCCCGCACCAGGCATATTCTCGTGCGTTTTTCACCGCGGTCACGCCATCCCCGCTTCTCGCCATTAAAAAATGACATAGGCGTATATTCAACTTATTACGGCAAGTCGGGTTTGACTGTGGCAGCAGCAGTGCATTCAAATGAACCTTCATATTATAACAGCAACAACGAAAAAATGACAAAGACATGATTAGATTTGGTCCATGTTTCCTGTGGAAAATAACACATTATGAAACTGGTTCACTGCAGTATATTGGATTTATGACTTTTTAAAAACATAACAGTATCACATTGACTCCTATGCAGGTGGCGTTTGAAATGGCTTCAAAATTAACTAAACACAGTGTTATCAGCAAATTTCACCGTCATGTGGTTCAACAGGCATTAAAGGATGCATGTTATACTTTTGATGTAATTTTACTGCAGAATTGCTAAAGAATTAAATGATCAGTATGGCTGACTCCAGTGCCAGGGACGGTGTCATATCCAGAGGTCAGGAGTGCATTTGATCTGGTAGAAGATTTATTAAATGCACCATATTGCATGTTGAGCCATTTATATTCAAGCTGTTGGTTATCCTATTTCATAAATTAAATTTGCATAATGAGAGTGTAACAACACAGTAACAGCGAACCTTTGCACTTCCCTTGAAAAATCATTGAATATAGTGGTTGACAGAAGTTAAAACAAAAAACAAAACAAAAACCCTCTAATGGGAGAATGAGAACAAAGTTAATCATATAAATAATGTATAGATTCATAGAATGGTGTGTACTGTACCTTTTTGTGTTCTTTAATTTGTCCACTACACACAATTTCATTTTTCCTCTTCAGTTGTCAGCGCTGTGGGGGGGACAGCTACACAGTTGGGGTGGTACCACAAACTGCAGGTGCTGCACTGGACCATCACCTCGCAGCTGTGTGAGGTCCTGCAGATGCAGAACATCCACCTCCACTGTGTTTCTTTCAGTTCAGGCTGTTTGAAGGTGTACTTAAATTCTGGTGCATGTCTTCTCTGTAGGGCACTGTACAGTGTCCTTCTCATGAAAATGGCACTCTTCTGACCAGATTCCCTCACACAGCACTGAGGCGAAGGCCACTGCAAAGAGGCCACAGCTGCTTGTTGACTGCTGGAGCTGGACTGCAGGTCTTCAGATGACAAATTGTGCAGCACAATGCAAACATGCAGCACAATCCGACCAGAAGAGTGCCCTTTTCTTGAGAAGGATATGAGAAGGACACTTTTAAACTTCTGTCAACCACCTGCCAAAATCCAAGATGGACTGGTTTGCACTGTACAATGGAAATAAACCTTATTTGAGATTATCACAGTTTCAATAATTTTTCAAGGGAAGTGCAAAGGTTCGCTGTTACTGTGTTGTTACACTCTCATTATGCAAATTTAATTTATGAAATAGGATAACCAACAGCTTGAATATAAATGGCTCAACATGCAATATGGTGCATTTAATAAATCTTCTACCAGATCAAATGTACTCCTGACCTCTGGATATGACACTGTCCCTGGCACTGGAGTCAGCCATACTGATCATTTAATTCTTTAGCAATTCTGCAGTAAAATTACATCAAAAGTATAACATGCATCCTTTAATGCCTGTTGAACCACATGACGGTGAAATTTGCTGATAACACTGTGTTTAGTTAATTTTGAAGCCATTTCAAAAGCCACCTGCATAGGAGTTAATGTGATACTGTTATGTTTTCAAAAAGTCATAAACCCAATATACTGCAGTGAACCAGTTTCATAATGTGTTATTTTCCACAGGAAACATGGACCAAATCTAATCATGTCTTTGTCATTTTTTCGTTGTTGCTGTTATAATATGAAGGTTCATTTGAATGCACCGCTGCTGCCACAGTCAAACCCGACTTGCCGTAATAAGTTGAATATACCCCTATGTCATTTTTTAATGGCGAGAAGCGGGGATGGCGTGACCGCGGTGAAAAACGCACGAGAATATGCCTGGTGCGGGCTTAATTTTATTAACTTTTGCATTCTTGAATTTTAAAATAGTTTAGTTTTTTCCCCAAACCATATGCAACCTGAACCCTCACACCCCCTTACCCAACGTATCCCCCCCCACACACAGCAATTAACACATGAAAACATTTATGGAAACTGCCATGGCCACGTGATGAGCCAAGTTAAGGGAATCTGCTAACTTAAACACAAAATTAGGCCTACATTGGAACAAATTCTGTTAAATTGACATACCTGAAATATGAACACAATTCTGTCGCGATTTAAGTCCCGGGCAGAAATGTTTAGGCGTTTTATGCCTTTGTGAAGACTAAACTGTGAATCCATCAGGTCGTGGCCGCCACCAGATAAACAATTGAGAACGTCAATGATCGCGCGGAAACTTTCGGCGCGTGCATTCACTTGCACCGCCCGGTCTCACCTCATCTCATAATGGTACAATCCAAGACGAAATTGAAATGAAAAAAGGTCAATTACATATTTTTATAATAAATGAATAGGGCCATTTGCCGACTATAGCGACACAGTGAAAATCAGAAAAGACTGCTCAATTTTCTATTTGGCGGCTGAACGACGTGAAAATTTGAAAAACGAACGAATGCTCAATCTTTTTTCTATTTGCGGCAGGAGGTGCTGCAAATTGAATAATGAACTGACAAGCGTTACACGGACCATTTTAGCACATCAACACCTTTTTTGCTCAAACCTTAAAGATAAATGAAAACAAGCTCCGTGGAAAACTCTTTATAAAACATAATGGAACTCAAATATGGGATTTGGGAACAGTAATTTATGCTGGTGCTGCTGCCACCCGGTAGCAGAATTACTGTTGCTTTTTTTTTTTTTTTTTAGAATTACTGTTGCTTCAGGTGCAGAAGCGCTCGTAGCAGAAGTGCTTGTTGAAGCAATTTCTGTCTGCACTTGCCCTCTTGATGTATTATCCCTACTTGTGCTGGGATTGCTTTTCTGTTTGCTAAACCAAGCTCTAATGTCCATTTTAGCAAGCTGCTGTGCCAAACTGCCAAAGGACCTTCTTTTACCGAAACTAAAACTCCTAATTAGTAATCTAGAGCGCCATCTATTGTTCGTTTTGAGCCAATATATTCACATGAAGTGTAATCTTTCCTGGGCGGGCCCGTCCTCCAGATGGGCGGGCCCGGCCCGCCCAGGCCCGCCCATGACGCCGGGTCTGCCTGGATTGCATTATTAGGTAAAATGTTTAGAAGAGCTACAACATTTTAAAATCATACATACTTAAATAATACATCCTAAAATTCTGCCCTGTCTTTTTTTTGTTTTGGTGTGCCACTCCTAGATTATTAGTGGTTGCCAACTGGTCATCCCTCAAAAAACTTCCTGCAGGCACCCCTGATTTCTGCTATTATTCTCAAAAGATCAATAAAAAAGAGAAGAAAAACACTGAAAAAAACTTTTCTTGTGATAGATGTTTGTGCAGTATACTGGTAATCTCCAAAGAAGCCGATCTCTGATTTGCTTTCCAATTATTCCCACACACAATGCACCCGCACGCTCTCTCTCTCTCTCTCTCTCTCTCTCTCTCTCTCTCTCTTACACACTCACTCACACACATTCAAGATACTAAGATGGCGCCTAATCAGTGTCAAGTTCAAGTGACTCCGACAAGTCTGATGCAAAAACCGTGGCACAAAGTGTAGAATACAGCGTGCAGAAACAACGTGATGCTAATAGTGATAATAATGATACTATTAATAATCAATGTGGCACTCCGAAAGTCGCTTTTTTCATAATGTTTGTTTTTAATTTCAATCAAAATTTCCGTTCACATTTGTTCATAAATAGTTGGTAGAACAAACCAACCAACATACAGTAGCCTGTAAAAGTACAAGGAAACGTGTGACTCTAGATAGGCTCTAAGCGCATAGGTTTGCTTGTTGTAACATGTTTTGCCTCGACGTGGCACAGTGACACAGTTCATCAGTGATACAGTTTTGCTCTTCAGGAATAACTCGGAGTGTGACCCATTTTTTTTCCCTTCCAGAAAGTGTTACAACATCACATTCTAGCTCTATTTTTATACATCAGATATTTTCCGCTGACCTCTGGACATATGGGCTTAAAGGTGGCGGGAATAAGAAAATGTACTTCTTTTTTTAAATTAAGGTATAGAAAATAGCATATAAAACATATACTCCTTAAATTATTTAAATAAAGTTATTTCATATATCACTGTCGAGAGGTACCGTTTCACTTTTTTACATTTTATTTTTTTAAGTAGTGCTGGTGGTCTGAAAATTGTACTACTAAGAGTACAATATACTTTGTGTATGCATAATATTTAATTCTTGAGAGTAGGTTACAATGCAATGCTGTAACTCCCTTTGTCACCACTGAACGTGTTCTCCCTCCAATTTCCCTTCCGCTAATTTTTTTTTGTTAAACACAACAAAAAGAAAAAAAGTCATCTTGACAAGTTATTCACACAAAAAACAAGCAAAATGTGTAATTAAAACTGCTCTATATGCAACACCACAACAAATAACACGATAGTTTTCACAGAAGAGTTACATTTAAAACAATGCAAGCTGACAGACGAAAAAAAACATAACTTATTTTATTTTTGAAGATACTGTTTCGTGACAGTTCCGTTGTTGCTGATGCAGACATTTAAACAGAGGCTACTTTGCACAAAGACACTTGCTGGAACTATAAAGGTTGCCATACAGGCGTATATTTTCGGGTGCTTGATCCCCTCAAATTGAAATGAATACTGAAAAATACTCCATTTGGGTAATCATGAACTGCGCACAACTTGTCTAAGACCTGTATATATATATAGGAGTGCAATAGGCTGATGGGTTCATTCTTTTTTAATCTTATTTTCTGCTCTAAGATTTGACATCTATTTCTAATCCTATAAAAGAAAAATCCTAAAAAAAAGTTTAAACTGAACAAAAAATACAAACAGAACCGCTTTGTACCTTTTCAGCTCAACTGAACTCAGTTCTAGACACTCAATGTTTTTTCTATACATGTCAATGGTCTTAAAAGGAAAATAAAAGTGACTGAAATATCTGCAATATATATAGACAAATCCATACTATTCATATAGATGATTTTTTTCTATTCGGTCCAAATAAGACACATGTAGGCCTATTGGTTAAGAAAAGGAAAACAGAAGGATACAATCGCGATGTTGGAGCTTAAAGAAGAGTTTATCATTTGTTCAATGTTAAGCTGGTTATGACCAAAAACTGTACAGATCTTGTTAGAAAAACATTTCCATAAATATCATTTAAGTTTCAGAACTTATACCCATAATTAAATTACAAATTGATAAATATGGCATCATGGATATGTATTTACAACGGTATAAACAAAAGGCAACGTTATATTCAACGGTAACAATCGTAAACCTAATACCACATGTCTCCACCTGAAAACGGACGTTGACAACAGATGCGACCCCATCAAACAAGGAAAAAATACATTCACGATTATAATATTTATTAAGGATTTTCAGTTTTTTTTTTAAATCTGCGTTCAAGTTCATGACAAAGACTTTGGCACGTTTCTTAAGACTGTTTTTGAAGTTTCAACAATCAATCGAAGGAGGCGACGTCACCGTCATATAAAACAGCGTGAAATAATCTTTCATTTTTTAATTACTTTTTTCTTACTTAAATAAAAATTTGAGAAAATACATAAAATAAAATAAAATAAAAATAAAACAAGCTTTCTGAAATCTGTAAACTAAAAGATTAAAATTAAAAACAAAAAATATTTCCAGTCAGAAAGTTTATTTTGTCGTGGATGATTTGATTTAAAACTGCGGAATAAAGTCATTTTTCCGTGATCCTGAGAACGGACGTGGCCTGCTTGGTGCTGGCTTTTGCTCTCATCTCCATTTTGTTGTTGTTTTTCCCGTCCCATTTGTTTTTGTCTGTTTGTTTGTGTCTGTGTATTGTTGTGTGTTTGTCTGTGTGTGTGTGTGTGTGTGCGTGTAGACGTTTGTGTGTGCTCAAGGGTGTACGAGAGAGAAAATAGTTTTATTTTAGGTCACTCCACGTTCATCGTCATGGTCCAAACTGCAGGGAGAGGTTCCATTCCTCACGCCTTCAAACATACCACTCGTTAAAGTTGGGCGGCAGTCCTTCGCTGTGGCTGGGTGTGTTTTGCACAGCTGACGGCGGTGTTTTTGTCGGGTCCTCGGTGCTTGCTGAGACCAGCACCGGCGGTGTGGCCGATTCGTATCCGGAGCTCGCTGCCGGGGAGGATTCCGAACCTTGAGACTCATGTACCTGCAGAAGACAGCACAAGAAAAGAAGCAGTGAGTCAACAGAAAAAGGTGGATCAAATAATGTTCAGTGTATAGGCCTACACACAGGACACAAGTAATATCCACGTTTTAAAACAGACTATTTTAAAATCTTTTTTTTTTAATGTGAACATATTCACTTAAACTTAAAATGAAATTAAAATCCTGAGAGTATATTTTCTTTGTTAAATAAAACTGACTGATAAGTATTTACTCATTGGCATCATTATTGTTTACACTTATGCAGCTATAAGAGCTAAAGCAGTGCCTCAAGTCGTCTCAATAGCAGAGGACTGGGGGTAGAAGTGGTGATGGTGGAGTGTGTGTATGCGTGCGTATGTGTGTGTTAATGTGTTTAAGGAGTAATGAAGACCTTAATTACCTTCATGTGTTTCCTGAGAGAGCTGGGGTGTGTGTAGGACTTGTCGCACACTTTACAGATGTATGGCTTGTCTGACGTGTGCACATGCATGTGCTTTTTCCTGTCGCTGCTGTTGGCGAAGCGTCTGTCGCAGCCGTCAAATTCACACTTAAACGGCTTCTCACCTGCGGGATTAAACAAACGCACAGCACACCGTGAATCACGCATGCAACACACAAACAAAAACAGCAAAAAGTCGACCCCTGGTTGTAACACCCACTTGATAAACAAAAAAAAAACGGGCTCGGTGACGGTCTGCAGACTATTATATAACAGGCTAACCTACATTTATTCGGCGAGACATTGATACGAGCTTCACTACACTGCTGCTCTGTCGGGCTTTATTTATTCACGAGGCCTGCTAACCCCTTTATTCAGCTCAACTCATTGTCAACAGTGAATCAACAGGGCAGCATGCAACGGCTGAACAACAATTATAAACACAGTACGGAATTGATTAGGTGTCTGCTGCCTTAGTAGTCTGACAACCGAGCATAGCATTTTAATGAATCACACCAAACTTCCCATCTCTAAACCATGCATGCGCACTGAGCAGAGCTAGCAACACAGCAGTTGCTAAAAACATTGTTTATGTGATTATTAAACTTGCAGTCTATTTGTTTAATTATATATATTTTTTAAATCCAGTAACAGTTTAGGAGCTGCTGGGGGCACGAAGCATGGAACAAAGTTTGAGTGTAGTTTTGGTAAACAACAAAAGCATGCTGCTATGTAACTGCTGAACACACACGTACTACTCCAGATTTACCCCGTAATTATTTAATACGAAAAGGCAAAACTAACTGATTCCTACCTGTGTGAGTTCTTTTGTGGATTTTCAGATTTTCCGACCGGGCGAATATTTTCCCACATCCAGGGAACGGGCAAGGGAACGGCTTCTCGCCCGTGTGTACACGGATGTGGTTGACGAGTTTGTACTTGGCCTTAAAGGATTTGCCCTCCCTCGGGCAGTCCTCCCAGAAGCATACGTGGTTGCTCTGCTCGGGCCCGCCGACGTGCTCCATGGACACATGCGTGACCATCTCGTGCATGGTGCTGAACGTCCTGTCGCACGTCTTTTTGGGTCTGTTCATCTGGTTCTCGTCTATCCATTTGCAGGACAGCTCCTGCTTGATCGGCTGCCGCATGTATCTGAAGAATGCCCCCGGACCATGGTGCGTCGGCACATTCATACCCATGTTCATGTTGATCGGGTGGTTATAGTTGTGCAGCTGAGCACCGTACGGGTCCGTCCGAGGGCTCGCCACCGGTCGGTACGGGTCTGGTCTTCCGAAAATATCCCCGCGTAAGCCGAGGTGCATCTGGCTGTTCACAACGTGTCCGCTCGGAGAAGTGTGGCTCACTCCCTGGTCGTGAAGTCCAGGGAACAACAAATGCCCGGGGTTGTCTGGGATCCCAGGCGGCCCGTGCAGGCTCCCCGTTGAGGCTGCAAAGATCCCATGCTGGGCACTCGGAGCTGGGGACTCCCCGACACCACGGTTTCGGAAGAGAAAGTCCCGCGTCGAGTTGAACGCTCCCCCGCCATACGAGCCCACCTGCCCGCCGTGCGAATGTCCCAGAGCGGCCGCGTATCCAGTCGCTTGTGGAGTGAAAGCTGAGGTCTGGCTGGATGCGATGTCGTGCGCCACCGGGCTTATTTTGAAAGCGGCGGAATGGGAGGAATCAGAGAAGGGATTCAGTCCCAGACTCGGGTCCCTATTCCCGATGTCGTGGTGCCGTGGCGTCCCGAAGCCCCCCACTCCTAAAGATGCGAACTGCGGACCGCTATCTAGAAGCATAGTCATGAAGCTCGAAGCAAATTCAGGAGTCGGGTGGGAAACAGAAAATCAAATTAAAATCCAGTTTGAGGGGAGCGCGGTGGGCTGCAGACCACTGCGCTGAGATTTACCACGTTGAGCAAAAAAGATCCTAGAAATAAAAAAAATAAAAAAGCCAAGAAATGACGGGAAAAATCCTATGTAAAGGAGCTGGGAGGGAAAAAACTCCCGTTGACTGCGATCCGTGAGAAAGAGGATCAAACTTCCCCCCCTTACCAGGCTGATGATGTCCTTGGACTGATAAAGTCAATCACTCACTCCTAGAACATAAATGAACTCAGGAGGCAGTGCTATGGCGGCCAATCGGCGCTCGGCTACCCCACACACACGTGATCACAGAGAGTTACGTTAATTGGCTGGATTTCAGGTGATTGGCACAGTTTGGGATTGAAGATGGCAGGTCGTTTCACTGGTTGGCTGTGATTGGTTGTTTCGGGCATTATTTTTGCAGGTATAACTCAACACTCCGGCGATCCCACATGTTAATATGAAGCGCTTCGCTTAATCTAATGCATATAAATATACATTACAAGCTATAAGAGCTCACGAATTGCATCAGAATTTAAGAAAAAAATAATTTAAAAACTTTTTCTAACTTGTACCCACTAATAATGCAGGTATAAAGAGAGTAATATCTATCTATCTATCTATCTATCTTTCTATCTATCTATCTATCTATCTATCTATCTATCTATCTATCTATCTATCTATCTATCATAAATTTTTCCATTTTCAGAGGTTATATTTCTTATTAGCAAAAATTATATACGGCATAAGACAGATAAACAATTAGATTAATCAAAACCTACATGAATAGACAAATAATATTTATACAAAATTTTAGTCATTGTAATCTAGATTTACTTCTTATTTTATTCAAATTAACTTTTTTGGCTTAGACAACAAAAAAATGAAGAGATTTCGTGCCACTGAGTGACTTTTACAGGGTTGCCGACGACTGACTCGCTGCAGGACACATAAACTCTGATCAAGTTCAGAGACGCGTTGAGTGAGCTTCAAGCGGCGCTTTTAAAAACTCCGAGCCTTTTTCTCACATCCTTTCTCTCTAACCAACCCCCCCCCCCCCCCACCATCTCTCCTCAATCTGTCCCAGGAAGGAGCTCTCACATTCTTTATTTTACAGAGCTCTCGACCCCCCAAAAAAGAAAAAAAAAAAATCAAGTCAGGTCTTTATTCTGCTTTCGCCCTCGTCCCACCGCATTCCCTCTGAGAACATTTCACGAGCAGTTATAGATTGGGGGAAAAAGGTGAGTTTGTTTTATACTTATCTCTGCTTTATAAGAGATGCTAGATGCGAGAGAAGTTTGTAAATCTACAGTTTGAATGGGATTTAGTGCTCCATGTTTAAGCCTGTTACTCATATGTTTATTCAGTTGTTGCAAAGAGCCGCACCTCCATGCTTTTTTTCTTATCGCTATCTTGCATATCAGTTCAACACTTGGATTTTTTTAACACAAACTCGACAACTTCTCACGAAGTAAATCCACGAAAGATTCACTTCATCGTTTTTCCTCTGAGTGTGTGTGTGTGTGCCTGTAAGTGTGTGTCTCTCTCCTTGCTCCGTCTCACAGTTTACTCCCCCTTGCACTCACCAGAGACACACACTCTCTCACGCCTCACAGTTTGCGCGTTCACGCACACACGCACAAACACTTCTGCAGTATTTTTAAGGAGAACAGCATTTGCACACATTCACATCTGCACACACGCAGATTTATTGCGACCTTCGGTGAACTTTAGGAAGTGACAAGCAGCCTGTTAAGGTTTCCTGTATTCCCCCCATATTTTACTGCTTTGTTGAAACGTGAAGGCTCCACACGCCGCTTTTAAATAAACGCGCCGTGTGTTTACAGCCATATTATCCTGCTATGGAATGATTAAATGACACGGGTTAAGATGAGTCACAAATGTTACCCTTTTTTCTGGGATCTTGCTGTGAAAAAGAGGGGGAGCTGTCCTCAACAAGACCAAATGTAAAGCAACTGTTGCTTTAGTGTTAAAGTTCTGATTTTTATTTATTAATCAGTGACCCCCTAAAAAGTGCGAACGGAGTTCAAACATATTTAATTTATACTGAAAACAAACAACATTAGTAGGGAATTTATTTGTATTTGTCTTTTTTTCCTGCGTGGTGTGTTCTGAACTCACCCGTGAGACGCCCTATCACTTTTAAACGCCTCTATTAAAGGTCGGCGTGGGTAAATCTGATAAATAAATGCAATTTTAAATATCTTAATTCAATGTTTGCTTGTATTCAATTTAATTACAGAGAATAACTCGATTTGCTTGCAAACGATCAGTCAAACACATACCCGAATTAAAAATCATGAATGACTAATTTTAGCACATGGAGGCGTGATGCAACGTGATGCATTTTCAGCAGGATTGCGGTATGTATAATTTTGTTTTATATAGTCATCTCAGCTGGTATTACCTCACTGGGCGTTGGAAAGCTCATTGGTTATAACATAATCTTCCCTCAACAGAGCATGCGCGTTACCTTAAAATATGAGAATATTTTATGGTGTGCATGCCCTCCCTGACTGTAGGCCCATGCTGTTGGAAAAGAGAACATATCCATCACTCTACATGGTAAACAGCTCACATTTATATGCTTGTTGTAACTAGATGCAATATAGCTCGCAACACAAACTTTTATTTTTGATTAAAAAGCCGGATACATTATGTTGTTTTTTTCTCTACATCAAATAAAGTGGCCTCTGTAACATCATCTTTCTTTCTGGCAGCAAAGTTAAGGGATTTTTCTTTCCTTTTTATATTTTTTGGTGCATGTTATCTGGCCTGTAGCCCACACTATGCTTGGTTGGCTCAGGCCACTTGTGCAGAAGACAGTGTTGTGGACTTGAAGTTAACTCAATAATGACTTGACCAAAGTGGAATGTAGCCTTAATCTTCCCTTTGGAGAATCTAATACATATTTTAGAGTTGATTTTGTTTGTATTTTAACTGTAGAATGTATATTTCTAATGTTTTTAATTCACTAAATGATTTCTGTGTCTCAGAAGTGCAATGAAATAAAAAATAATGTTGTTCACTACTGTGCTTTAGTCAATAGGATAAATGTTGCAGATGGATTCGCTGTTGTTTAACCCTAAAACCCTAAAACTGCACCTTTTTTCTATTTAGTATTCATTTTGTTTTCTTAAAAAGTCCCCACACCACAGATGGAAGCTTGAAGGCTCATGTTCTGTTCTTTCGTCCTGTTTCATTCACATGTTTAATAAATTAGTTTCTATTTTTCTTGAAACTTTTGGATGATTTTGTTGACATATTTCCATGCGTCTATCCATTTATTCTTTCAAAACATTTGGATATTTACTTTACAATATATATACATACATACATATATACATGTATATGTATATATGTATATGTATATTTACGCGCATAGCCTCCTACAATTTATTTTGGGTTTTAAATTTAGAAGCTAAATTTGTCAGCGAAGTGTTTTTCTATTGTAGTGTCTGTAGTGTCTAACAATTTTATTTTCGCAATTACATTTTTCATTTTTTTCCACATCGATGTCGAACCCATTTCTGTCTTTTTTGTTTTTCTTTGATGAAATGTTGTGATTTTTCTCTTTTTGCCTCCTCCATAATACTTTAAATATTGTATACAGTGAAGTAAAAACAAAACAGGTGCTGTATATATTGTCAGAGTAGGAATCACTTGGGCTCTGAGTAACTGCACTTGGAATTTGTCGTCATATGGCTGATGGAGAGAGCTAATTGACTTCTTGCTGTGATTTACTGGAGCAGCTGTCCCCCAAATGGACTCATCCCAAACCTGTTAATTCATCTAAATTTCATAATGTGATGGCAACAAGGTGCACTGTCATCCCCACATCAATTACAATATCTCAGCTCCATACCAGTGCTTGCACTGAAGCATACCCATATTTTAGTCCCGCAAAACATTAAGACATTGGAATCAGTTTCTGAAAAATATTGCAAGAATACATTTTGAATAAAAATACTAATATGTTTTATTTTAATTTTTACAGGGCCTTCGATAATAAAATCATAAGCACAGCAGCTATTCGAGTTTATTTTATACAAACATGCATGATAACTGTTTGTGTGATTTATGGCTTCGCACACAGATTAATTAGGTATAATAAAGTCTGATCACTTACTAAATATAAGGATATAGAACTTAAAAATTTAAAGTACATTACAAAATGTTTTGGCAATTAAAACATTTGAATTTATTTGGACTTTTGTTTAATTGTCTTTTGTTGCACCTATCTTATGCTTTGTTTGAACAGAACCAAGGGGGACGAGGATGCTAAACATGTCAAGTTTGTCACCCACATAAATTGAAAGTGATATTTTCTGTTCAGTGGTCAGTATATGTAATTTGTCTTTTTAACAAACCAACATGAATATTGGGCTCATTTAAGCAAGCTCAATAATATAGCACCATTAATTCGGAAGGTAATTTAAATTGCCTCCAGGAAAAATAGATAAAAAAATTACAGCATATTTAGGTAAAAACAAGAAGCACATTCTTTTGTAAAAAATTTTTAAAAAAATCTTGCGGAGATGTGTCAATACTTTCATTTAATCTTGAGATATTTACGCTCAAATTATATGAATTCTAATCGTCTTATTTGAAAAGCTACCTTTTTATTTATTTGCCTTGTCTTATAAAAAAATAAATATTCGAAGCAGTAGCAAGATTTCTAAAAAAACAAAACTTGTCCATATATTTTTCTAAAATTATTTTTTATCTTAATGATAAGCGCTTGAAGTTAAACTCCTAATCCTAGCCTTCAAACCATAATATTTCTGAAATTGTTTTGTTAAAACTACTCCATACATTTATTTTTAAGTATTTTGTTTATTTACCCTATTTTGTTTATTAAGAAAAAACATTAAGTACATTTGACCTTTTTAGACTTAAGTTATCAAACTAGATTTTTATTAATTCAACTTTTTAATGTTTGTTTTTTTCCACTTTGGAAGAATGGCAGTTATCAAACACACACACACATTAGCTATTGTTATTCTGTTACTCTAAAGGTGAAGCTAAACAGCCTCATAGAATCATAACATCTCTTTGCACAGCTTACTTTTTTTTCCTGTAAAGAAAATAACATAAATCAACAGGTTTTCCAGACCTTTGTGTATGCTGAGTGGCAGTGGCAGAAACCTATAGTTTGTTGACCTTTTGATCTCGATTATTTTCAGAAATGCATCAGTTGATAGGTTAACAAACATGACCGTCAATGACAATCAGGGTGGATTTAGGCCAGTACTGGGCCTGTTTACTATTTTACAGTACTTACTGTCAAGTGGGTCCCTTTTCTTTATTGCTGTCTTTAGATCCACTGCAACTGAAGTCAGAATAACAATGCATAATTTTTATTTTGTTTATCTCTATATGGGAAAAAGTTAAAAAATCTACCAGAAACAGTATTTGGAAAATAAAGGAGGTTCCACCTTAAACCCACATAAGCTACAGCCCGTAGCCAAGTCTCATTTCGTGGATTTAAATAAAAGTAAGAGATGAAAGAATATGCCTAACTGACCGAGGTGTTGAAGAGCCTGAGCGACGTCAAAAAAAAAAAAAAGAAAAGAGATTGAAAGAAAGACGAGCTAATGTACAGGAAGAAAAAAAAATCTCTTCTTCACTGACTGGAATAGCATATCAACTTGAGAGCTCCGTGTCCTCACAGCACCCCATATATATAGGAAAGTTTTCATGCAAGCCTATTGCAACTTTGTCACGTTTCACAATTTACATTTTACATAACCACTTACTTTAAAAATGAAAAAAGGCATGCACACCAGCCTTCAGGACGCATGGTACACTTTTGAAGATTATTAATTTATTTTCGTGGCTTAATGAGAGAGGCTTTATTTACAGAGATGATTTAAATCAAGCTCTAAGGTATAAAGCAGTACAGACTGTTCTGTTCTCTCAAATTACACTTATGTAAGTAAAAAAATCATTTTTAATAAAATGATCATAATAAAAATCTTCTCCGCTACTTGTTGCTTCATTGCAGTTAACTTTTTTCGAGCAGTGCAAACTTGCACATGACAATATGTTAAGTTTACATGGTTAAATTAATAAAGTTATTTTTTATTCAAATAAAAGCTCCGTGACCTAAATATTAAATAAATACATACTTCTGATGGGATTTTTGCGCAGATACATGTACAATACTTTTTACTTGATAAATATAATTTTCCTGTAACCTTTGCTGTTTCAAATGTTTTTTTTTATTTTTATTTTTTTTACTTCTAATACAAGTCTTTAAAATAATTGTCCAGGACACGCACGGACCAAAACCTATTGTTCTAGCCAAGCAGCAGTAGCGATCAACTACTTAGTTGTTTTGGCAAAGAAAACGCCTCTATAGACTTTAATTGTGTTGTATTTTGCTCATGTCTTGATCTAATCACTTGACTTCCACCAGATGAGTACTAATAAACATTAACCTGTATATTCGACTCCTTCTCTTCTGCTATATGCGGATATTTTACAGAAGGGCTGCAATGAGACTGCGCCTGAAGTTAAAGAGGCAGCAATATTAGGGAGTTTCACCGCGGCACATTTCAAAGCATTTTCTCGGCGATATTTAAAAAACGGAGTCGTGCGGTGAACTCCTGCGTGTCCCTTTTAAAACAAACCCTGCGCCTGTCAATCACCGCACATTCCAACCAATCCCAAAGCTCCCTTTTTAAAAGCACGTTTGCCTGCTGTGCTTTTATATTGCACCATGGCCTGTTTCGAAGCATTTTTTACTACCACGGTTATTGCCACAAATCAAGAGGGCAAAGTGAACCGGCATGGGACTCACACCAACTCTAACGAAACTGAGTCTGACTGCAGCTTCCGCGATGTTCACGACCAAGAATTTCACATGCAGATGATATACAGCGAAGAGAAGAGAAAAAACAGCAACATGGGAGCAGAGTTTCTAGGTGCAGCCTGACTGCTTGCACTGGTTGATTTCTGCAAACTCACAGACAAACTCCCAACAAAACATGACAAGCCTTTCGAGGTTTAGTGGCTGCCCTCTCTCTTGCGTCAACCCCGGGGAGAGCAATACTGAACCCAGCGTGGTGCTGCCACCTTTGGCAGGGGAGCACATGGGACACCCCACTGGCAGTTCCTTAAAACTCTGCCCCTCGCACAATTTGCGAGACTACCACGAGACGAGGTCCAGTGCATATGTTGACCACTCGCTTCCCAGCTTTTCAGACTCTGGATATCCTAGTCACCGGTTAGAGCACAGCCCTAGGGGCATTATCATTGGAGCAAATCTCTCTGGAGCCGGCATGCCACCCGTCACAGATCAATTGGCACCAAGACCCAACCAACATGGCGGGATGGGAAGGTACCGGGACTTTGCTGGCTGCAGGGACAGCAGGAGCCATGCATTTTTTGCCAGCTACCAGGAGCAGGCCCACGCATCCACGGACGCGCCTCGCGACCTTGGCAGCCAGATGATGCTGGGTCTACCTGGCGACCTCCTTACCCGGACTCACTCCTACGGCCAGACCATCAGCCCAAAGGTAAACAGCCAGCAGATTGTCACCCAGTTCCTGGGTCTCTACAAGCCCCTGAACATGGCGATTCAGCGTGGTGGAGCCGACGCCTTCCTCAGGTGCTCCAAGCAAACGATCAAGCATGAGCTGGTGTGCAAGTGGAGTGACGGCAAAGAGGTTGGAACGGGGAAGCTGCCTTGCTCCAGAGCTTTCGGCACAATGTATGAACTTGTCACCCATGTGACAGTAGAGCACGTCGGAGGACCCGAGCACTCTGAATACATTTGTCACTGGGAGAACTGTACGAGGGAGAGGAAGCCTTTCAAAGCCAAATACAAGCTGGTGAACCACGTCAGAGTGCACACAGGGGAGAAGCCCTTTCCCTGTCCATTTCACGGCTGTGAAAAAGTTTTTGCTAGATCAGAGAATCTAAAGATCCACAAGAGGACTCACACAGGTTAGTATAATAATAATAATAATAATAATAATAATAATAATAATAATAATAATAATAATAATAATAATAATAATTTCACAATTACTTATTATTTATTGATATATGTAAAACGTCTATTATTATTATTATTATTATTATTGTTATTATTATTGTTATTGTTATTACTATTATTATTATTGTTTAATTCAGACCTGTGTAACTTATTTTACGATTAGAATCGAATGCCTTTTTTTTGGGGGGGGGGGGGGGGGGGGTGTGTCTCGTCGTCCACGCCAGTTTTTACACGTATGTCTCAGGAGAAAAGAAAAAAAAAAGAGACACGTGTAGTCCCCACGCAGGAACAACAAATGAGAAGTAGTAACACAGCTGCAAAAGAGTGCAGGCAGCAGGCCTGGCGCTCTGGGTGCCTCCCTCACTTCATTCAGAGAAATTATTAAATAAATGCCGGGACACCGGAGAGCTGTGACGTAGACGTTACGCTGCCTCTGCCTCCCAGGGATTTATCTTCCTGTGTTCACACAGCAGAGCGCACTGTGATGTAGCCATGCTGTAGTGGGAAATAAATAACAAACAAAAAACAAACCAACCAAAAAATAAAAATAAAACTAAAGGAAAGAGTTGACTTAAGATGTAAAAAAATAGTTATATTTAAAACTTTATCCTTTTTCCTTTTTAATATTTCCTTTAAAGGGCATGCATGTGATACCGGGACCGTGAAATAACTATAACGTTTTTTAAACTTCAAAGCTTGGCATTTCTTTTTAGAAAAGACCCAAACATGTAAAATAAATCACCATGCAGTCATATTATTATTCCCCCCCCCCCTCATACGTCAGTGTAATTAGAGTGAAATAAAGGCATTTAAAAAAATTATGTAAATAAATTTAATTACTTTCTCAAAAAGGAAAAACAAAGAATGACTGGACTTAATACATATTCCTTGGGTACCATCCATTATTTCTCCTGTATATTGTTTTATTAATAAAAAAACAGAAGAAAGAGGCACAACAGAGCCCCCTGTGACACTTGTTAAGCTATCACACAACTGCACATGCGTGCAGTTTGTATATTAATCAAGTTCTTTATACAATAACAAAAAGTGTCATAAAACGTACTTAACCAATTCAGTAATTTATATATATAGTAACACTTTACAGTAAATATCTTCTCAAGTCACTTAATAACACAACTAGGCCCAGTTCATATAGACACTTTTAATCAAATAACCCTCATTCTTGCAATTCAGTCATCATTTAGATTCAGTTACATTAAATCCAATCTTGTTGAAATTATAACGCGACAAAGTCAACTTTAACCAGTACATTCTAACAAATACTGCAGTACATTCTTTTTAAATGCTGTGCTTGTAGGGAGCTGTTGAGCAGTAAAATACTGTGATTTATTTGTTCAAACAGAATGGCGATGAGGTGAAAATGTCTTACATGTTGCAATAGGAAGTGATGGACTGGAATAAAGACTACTTTTAGCCAACACTGTGATAAGATGTTTCCACAGTGTGCAAATACATATTTAATATTTAGTACAAGAAAATAACGCTTTATATAAGTTTGAAGGGCTTTTAACTGTGTCACAAATGGTCATTATGGGTTATGAAATTTGTAAACGAGGGGAGAGCTGACCTTAAGCATTTTTTTTCTAACTTTGTAGTATTTTGGAGATGTATATGCCGTATCGTAGTTTGCATGTTTAGGTTAGATCCTCTTTCATAACTCGCCCCCGTTTCTCTCTCTGCACGTTTAGGTGAAAAACCGTTCAAATGCGAATTTGAGGGCTGCAACCGGAGATTCGCCAACAGCAGCGACAGAAAGAAGCACTCCCACGTCCACTCCAGTGATAAACCCTACATGTGCAAGGTCAGGGGCTGTGACAAGTGCTACACCCACCCAAGCTCTCTGCGGAAGCACATGAAGCTCCACTGCACCAAGGAGCACGTCGCCAAAGGCAGCGACGCGCCTCCCGGTGACGAGTGTCATGCCGCGGAGGGCAGGCCGGCCCGAGCGTCGGACCTAGGCCAGATCAGCCCCCCTCACGCCCCCACCTCCACTCAGGATGTGCCCCTGTCCCCTGAGATCCGGGATGAATCAACCCCGAGGTCACGCTTCCATCATGCATTTGACAGCAGTTCGGACTACTCCGCGCACAGGTCGCAGCCCCTCTTGGACCCTTTGTTGCTGCAGAGGGGCAGCTACAGGTCCCAGTCTTCCCAGTATCCCTGTGGCCAGACAGGTCACGCTTTTGCGCAGACTTCGCGGACTTTCTCCTCAGCTTCTCCCTTTCAGAAGAGCATCGTGAACGGATGGTACACATGCCACAGTGGCGTGGACTCCTTCCCACCAAAGCAGTGCAACAACATCCCCTCCCTCTGAGAGCCAGAACGCAAACTGTGGGCCTTTGTTTTCATGTTGTAGCCTAAAACCTAACAGCTCTTTCTCTTTTACTCTGTGTACTTTTGTGAATACTGTATGAAATAGTTTCTGAAAAGTCCTTTTGAAGTTTGCTTTGCAAAGTATGGCCAACTTTTGTTTTGCTTCTTGTGCTCCGCTCATCCTTACATCTCCACAGTGCGCTGTAAAAGCTTAACTTTTAAAAACTGTCATTCTGTCTTAAGAATTTTTTTTTATGTACACCTCATTATGTTTTCAGAACCTAAAATCTCTAACAGCAAAAAAAATCTGAATGTAGCCCCCACAGTAGGGGTCTTTGTTGAATGTAAGCTACAGTAGGTTTAATGTATGTCGGGATGAATAGAAATATTATTCATGACTTTATGTATATCGCAGGATGAATCATTATCTTGGGTGATCTTTACTTAGGCTACATTTTGAGAGGCCTGCTTGGTGGGCCTGCAGCATGATTTGACTTTAATTAATATGCCGACAGGCTCATTATTTTTTCCTTTCATTACTGGATTAAGTTAAACATTCTGCTCCTTCTCCCCATTCAATATTCGTGCTCTGCAATGTATGTTTATTTCACATTCTGTGCAAAGTAAGTAAAACCACAGTGTTCGTGTTGTTGGTAAAAAAACCTCATTTAATTAGAGTACAGTCCTGCTGTACATAAGTATACTGTATAATTAATTATGTATCTTATATTTTATTAAAGTGTCTATATTCTCTTTGATCAGATATGTCTGATATACCCACAAAAATTTATTTTCAACAATGACACAAACCTTTCTCTGGGTAAAAAAAAAAAGTGTAAAAGTCTTTGTCCTGTGTTCATGTTTGGAATTTAGTGTGGCAACGTTGAGCCCTCCTACAGATATATTCTATTACACATATGGAAGGTAAATACTGTTAAGTAAAAGCAACTGGTAAATACTTCTTTCTGAAGGGACAAACAAACAAATTATATATATATATATATATATATATATATATATATATATATATATATATATATATATATATATATATATATATATCGCAGATTCACTGAAGGCAAATATAACTCATGTTGGAAAAATATTGGATAAAAAAAGCTTTCAAACAAAGGTCTTGGCTTTCCTTTGTTAGATTTACTCTCTGCAAATGGTAAAATGTTTGCCTCCAATACAGTTTCACTGACACATTTGTTCACGTTTCTTAGTTTTTGTACCTTCTGGAATGCAAATGTCAACAAACAGCTCATTATTTCACAGGAATGAGATCTCTCTTTTTGACACCTGTCTTTTTTGTCTGCAGACTTTCAGTTCGCTTTCACAATCTAGTCTTGGTGAATAGGCTGAAGTTATCTGCACTGAGTTATTGTTCCCAGTTTGTACTCCCTGTTTTATTTGTTATAAAATAAATATTCGTCTAAAGATGTCAAAGAAGGAGAGCAGTTTTAAACCCAGAAAGTAGCTGAAAGCAAATTATGGCTCGTCATAATGATGAGTAAAGAAATAAATAAACAAATACAAATCTTTCACTCTAAAATATACTTTTTGACCAGTTTACATGCATGTTGTGCATATTTTAATAGCATAGAATTTTTTTTCACACAAGCAGAGATAAATTAGGTCATGTTGAGTCATTTGACATTTCTTGGAAAATCCTATTTGGAGGACATGATGGTCCCATTGATGTTTCAGCTAACATCAAAGTTTTTCTGTTCAATGAGATTTATACAGATATTTGGATGATCTCAAAAAAGAGTCCCCTTATTGGTACTAGCCTTCATTTTTTACCCTCTAGCAATGCAATTCATGATACTATTTCAAGCATCACATCACATCATTTGGATTACACAAGCATCCAAATAAATATATATTATTACCATTCACTGCATGTGTTTACCGTATCTGCAGATATCTGCAGATGCAATCTGTGATTAACCTGTTTATGCATTCTGTGTTCTATGTACTTTACCCACGAGGATGCATCTTTCGGGACATTCAGATATTTTTGAATGTGCAATTTGCAAACCCTTCTCGGATTTTCAGCAATGAATGACACTTAGCAGGTCATACTGCTTTATTTTAATTTTTGTATTTAGTAGTGACTTGGAAATGCTATATAAGAGCTACTTAATGTGATGAAATAATAACATGAATGTGGCTGTAGGTTGTGTAAGCCGTATAAGATCATTTTAAGTGCTCAGTTTGAAATATTTAAATAGAGAGGTCTTTCCGTCTTTAAGCGAACTGTGCCAAAGTTGGCCAGCTTTGATCAGTATGCTTTAATTGACAGAGTACTTGAATTTATGTGGTAACTTTCTAAGGAACGCAAACTCAATAAGAGCTTGCATCAAATGCTTCAGGTGTTCATATATAGTTAAAATTTTGGAAGCAATGCCAAGATTTGTAGTCTTACCTTTCATTTGCTATGTCCTTTCCTTCTGTATTTCTACAAATAATCCTGTTGTGCAAGGAAAAATATTAAGTCAAAATATCTATTTGTTAGAGTATCATGTTCTAATGGGGTACAATGATGAGAAGCTGCAATATCAGCCATGTCTATTAAAGTATTCACCCACTATTTAACCCCTGTACTGTACATTCGAACCAAGCTTCCTCAAACACTGAACCCCGCCACACCCTTCCCTCAGTAATCACCACTGATTAGACCCTGCGCTCCCCAGTTTGCCACTTGCCAGCCGCCATCTTTACTTTTGTGCTCTGCCTAGCAACAAGCACAGGCGCCATTTTGGATGGGGTATACATCAGGTTGATACAAATAAATCTTCTTTCCCCATTTGGCATTCACTGAATTGTGACAGGGTAACCCCCCCGTGTTGCTTTTGGGCTGAACATGATGAGGAACCCAGCTGTGTACCAGGGGGTGGGCTGCTTTGTCACACCAGGTCTTTTGCTTTTATGCATCATCATAACCAAATATGACATCTTGCGTAACTTACACTTTGCAGCTGCCATACCTTTCCAGTGGTGGTCAGGCAGCTGGCAGCACCTGGGACGGCTGTGTCAGCACTGACACTGACTGACCGAGTGGGATTTTAATTGGATCTCTAGCTTTTTTATGAACCTCCTCAAGTCGAGTCAGAGGTGCTTTTGCTTCCTTACTTGCTTTCTTTTTTTTTCAATAGCCCCTCACCCTCCTTTTTATATACCAGATTCTCTTATTCTGACTTCTCATCAACCTTTATCCCTGCAGCTCCTGGCTATCTTCACCCTCTGTGGCTCCTTCATGATGGCCCTCTTATCTCTGCCAGTGGGACACTGTAGGAAGTACTGTTGATATGCTGTTCCAGATTCTGGCTCCAAAATGCATTTAGGTTGACTCATATAACATGGATCTACAAAGTGTTCACAGCCCAGTTGAAATGCAAAATCCATAATGAATATTTTCAAACCTTCTCTTCAACCTGTATTATAACAAATATCCTGAAGGAGTCTGTCAATACAACATATCTCATGTGTGTAATATTTTCTCAGTCCTTTCTCTAAGTATTTCTGGCTAAGGGAACATTACTTGTCCATCGCCCTCTTCAGGAGACTTGTTCCAAACTCTTAGTGGGTCATTCCATCCTTCTGTGTTTCTGGTAAAGTAATTCTGTTGTTGATTTGGATGCATGCTGAGATTTTATGTTATCCATATCTCTAAAAGTAATCCAGACAACTAAGAGTAAAAATGTACTAATATTTGGAAATGCTCACACTTTCACCCCCTAAGAAGAAAATAAATGTTTTTTTGACACATAAAGAAACATCACATTAGAGCATGATGTTGTCACCACTGTGTTTCGACATAGGTTTAGTCTTCTTTGGAGCGACTGTGGCTTAGGTAGTAGGTATTTAACCTCAAGGTTTTGAGGGGTTTTAGCCAGACCGGGATGTTTTCTTAGGAAGTAAATACCTCTTTTTTTGCAGCCATGCTCTTTATTATAGAATTACAGCATTTGTTATTGTCTCGTATAAAACACAAGTAATACTTCTCAGAAGTTTTTGGAGCTCCTTTAGTGTTGCCGTTGTTGCCATGTTTTGTTTTGTATTTAATTAACTTTAGGGAAATGTCAGGTTTATGCAAATTTCACATGTAAATATACACAGGTCCAAGTTTATTCATACTCCTGAGAATGTTAGATTTAAACTAGTTTGTTTTTGACGGAAAATGACAGGCATCTCTGAAAATATATTCAAACAATTTAAAATGTTGAAAGAAATCTTGTTCTATAATTTAAAAAAATAAAAATAACCTCCGGTCAACAGTTATTTATAGCCTTAATAATCAATTCAAAAATCTTTTTTTTTTTTACCAGTACAACAATTAGTTGCTTCTTCTACTTTATCTTTGTTGTTGATCACCATATCTTTGAGATTAAGATACCTCTTTGCCATCACCCTAAACTTCTAGCTCCCTCCACAGATTGTGTGTCTGATTCTGACTGGTACTCAGAACATTAATATAACCTCCAATCAGAAGAGAGATTTTAACTGTGGGCTTATCAAACTAAGACCACATTACTATCAACATATTAATGGAGGGAGGCCCTGTTTACACCTTGAAGATAGTAGCAGCATTGTTACAAAAAAAAACTACTTCAAGTGCCCAGGTCTGGCAGTTGTTTCTGGCAGAAAAAAATGTAAGACCGTCTGTAAGATATTAAACCTGTAACAGAACTTGACCCTGTAACATAAAAATGACACTAAGCAAGCCAGTGGTTGATTACTTTATGTATTTATACTTAATATGTAGGGATGCACCGATACCAATACTGGTATTGGGTATTGGGGCCAATACTGCTCTTAAGTACTATGAACTGCTACCTAAAATGTGTAAACTCTGCAATAATTTCACAGAAAATGTTTCTTTTTCAATTGGAATTTTAGTTTTTGGCCATTTTTATTAATATTTTTTTGTTATCTAATTCACCCTCAGTTTTTGTAACAATCTGAGAAGAAAATAAAAACCTGTGTTCCAATTCGTTACTTTTTTGTGTTTGGTAGAAGCTCGGTATTGGTACTCTGTACCGGCAAGAACTCAAATCCGAGTATCGGTATCGTATCGGTTTGAAAAAAGTGGTATCATGCATCCCTATTAATGTGTGTATGCTGTGAGCTTGTGAAAGCAAAGTCAAATTCCTTGTTTGTACACACAATCTTGGCCAATTAAACTGATTCTGATGCCTAGAATTAAGGAAATTACTTTCAATTAAGGAATTGAAAGAATTGATGGTATTTGGCTGAGCCAAAGTCCCAATCTTGAACTCATTGAAGGTTTGTGAGATGTCTTGAAATGAGCTCAGGTCTGGAGTCTTTCTGTAAAGAGTTTGCATGTTCTCCCTGTGTGTGTGAGGGTTCTCTCCAGGTACTCAGGTTTCCTCCCACAGTCTCAAAACATGACTGTTAGGTTAATTGTACTCTCTAAATTGCCCTTAGAGATGAGTGTGTGCATGCATGGTTGTTTGTTCTGTCTGTCTCTAAGTGCGATGGATGGACTTGCAGGGATTTTAAGATTTTCTCGGCCATGTTTTTTTAGTTGATTTTTACAGGATTGTAAGTAAAGGTGGAAGCATGTTATCTGGGCTTTAATTTTTATGTTATAAAAGCCTGACATTTTAACAGGAGCGTGCGGGCTATGTAGAGGCGCTGTGTTTGCTTTTTCCCTCTCTGTGGAGAATTGCAATGCCACATGGAAGCAGCTGTGCAGGGGTTTGGCATTTAGACATCATTGTGGCATGAGGCCAGTTATAACATTTCATACACTCTGATTCCAAACTGTTAGACTAACAAATATTTGACAAAACAACACACAAAAGAGGAGCTAATACAGTATTTTCCTGTCTGAGATAAGGTGACCTGTTTCATGTCAAAATCTTTGTTTTTTTGTCAGCATGATTACTAATAAGCTTATAAAACACACATTAGTCTCTGGGCCCTTATATTAGACAATGCAATTATTACAGTTATATGCCCATTTTTGGAAGATTTAAGTCCAAGCTGTGTGCTCTTGTGATTTAAGCAGTCCTTTAAATTTCTCTGGTGTTCATCTGCACAGCGGTTCTATGATTTCTGTGGTGCCAACCCCCCGTGTAGACCAGCCTACACTAGGGCTTATTAAACTAGGCTCCTTTTTACTCTTCTCAATGGTTGCTGCTATGTCAACTTAAGCCCAATCATCCTAAAAAATGCTCATCTCTCTGACTATTGTTACAGAATTTTCCAAAAATTGGTGAAACTGACTGAGGTATTGCTGAATAGCCAACATACAGCAGGATGGAAAAAAAAGCCCTGCCTACCCTCATGCCTAATGCATGCTTGTCTTTTGATGCTTTGCAATTTACCCCGTGGCTGGTTCTTAAAAAGAAATCTTTTTTTTTCTTTTGTCGTTTATTATCCATGGCTTACATAACATAGATTTTAACTGTTTAAGATGAGGCAGTTTATAAAAAATATATTCATGACGCCTTTTTAGTTGGTCAACACAGGAAGCTGCCATATAAATCAAAGTGTTTACCTTGATTAAACAACAAACAGGCAACAGATAGAAAAATTAGTTTTGTTCTATTTATATTTTAGCATTTGATGTGGCTATTTTTTTGAATACATGCTAAATAAATGATATAAAAAAGCGCTTTCTTTCAAGATTTATTTGGGAGGTAGAGGTTGTCCTGGATGAACAAATCTTTGAAGATCTTTCAACTCCTCCGACCTCCAAGCCTTTGAGATGTATTCCATCCTTTTAAGGGAATAACCAAAAACGTGGTCCTCCTGCTTCTAATCCTTCCACCAGACCCCTTGTCATCAGAGATCAACCAGTCTGAGCCTCAGTGCCCCCCACTCACAAGCTAGGGCAGCTGGCGGCTTTCATGTATGTGAAGAGCCATATGAATATGCTTAAATATGCATATTTTAGCAAAAACTGTTGCCTTTATCTGCATCTGTGTTTCTTTTTCTGAACAACTCCGGTATATGATCTTTGAGAAATGATCAGTTACATTTTTGAGCCCCTGCATAATGATTCATATTTTACAAAAAGCATTTGAAGTGTTTGTTAGAAGCTGTTACAAAGGCTTTGATCGTGCCTCCTAAAGAACCCAGTGCCTTAGATTTTTAACAAAATAAAACAAAACAAAAAAACACGTGCAGAGACATTTTAATCGCATGTTGTCTCTCACAACCATCACCCCCTTTTTTTTTAAGGATCTGCAATGACACTTTTTACATGGTTCCTGAATTTTTTGTTGTTTGAGGTTAAACTTGAAAAACAGGGTATCACACTGATCACGATCCAGCGTGTTTCAAAGTGGGGACCAATCCTGATTGCTTAATTTTTGTCTCTTGCAGTATGCATTGCGAGGCAGCTGCGTAATCAAGCCTGTGAACTCTACATCTGACGGAAGGTTCCGGTTTCTGATCACATTCCTACTGAAGTCCATCCATTTCCAGAACATGGGTGTGTTGACATGCTCAAGCCTGCGCCTGCTGGTTCGAGGCCATTAAATTAATATGTAGTGGACATGAGGCTGTGTGTAGTTTTAGTGTTTGTTCAAGTGGGATCCCATGAGGCCACAGTTTAGAGGCCTTTTGAGTGAAAACGTGAGGCAATCTTGCTGTTAGCCCTAAATGCTCCAACATCACCCCAGGGCCTTGTAGCTCTGCAATGATGGATGTGGGGCATTGGGGAAGAGGCTGCCCCTTCCACAACGCAGGATTTCCCCTTGGGCCCTTTCAATTACGGCCAGGCGAAGGTTTTTACTGTGATGATATGTTGAATTAAGGCTGTGACAGTAATGAAAGGGACAAATGTGATTTGGTGTGGTGCTGACCCTCAACTACATGTTGCACAGACACAACTGGGATTATTTGTTTAGGCCTCACTATTCGCTGTGTCTTCTAAAGTATTCATACCCTATGAACTTTTCCCATGTCACATCGTGTCCACATCGAGGAATCTGATTAAAGGAGAACAATTAGAGGTGCACTCCACAAATTGGGGCTTTAATAAAGAGTAGCAAGAAGAATGTATCTTTTGAAAGAAGGCAATAAGAGCTAATATATGTTTGTAGTTTGCCATAAATCTTGCAGGGTGCATGGCAAACATGAAACTTAAAAATCGCTTGTGGACACTCATTTGTTGAATTTGCATTGCTAGAGTATTTTTACAACGATGAATGGTCAAAGGTTTTGGTCTCAGTTTCCTTTTACTTCAAAAAATATGCCTTGCTTTGTGTTGATCTGTCTCCTAAAATCCCACTTAAATATTATAGATGAGTTTTTTGATTGTGTTATTGTAAAATGTAGAGAAAATCTAAAGCCGTAGGAATATAGTGCTGTGGATACATAAGATGAACATTACAGGATATATATATATTTAAAATAATCACAGTAGAAAGAATGTAGGATACCTGACAACAGGTATCACTTTGATAATATATATTAATGTCAACTATTCTTGAAGTGGATATATACTAAGATGTGAACAGCAGTCCTTTATCTATAGAACGCCAAAGTGCTCAAAATTAGTAAAGTAAATAAAAAAAAACCTTATGATATAAATGTCTACATGAATAAATGATAGACAAATATATTTATTTTTTCTTTAAAAAAGCATTTATTAATATAAAATATTATTTAGTTGTAAAAAAAAAAATATAATGTCTTTTTTGTCTGTCATTTGTTTTGAATTTCTATAATTTTTATTACAAAAAGTCTTTTCCACAAAATCAGCTTTTATTATTTTTCATAATGGTGTTTTATCAAATGGCTTATATATATTTCAAAAGGGCATTTATCCACTGAATGAGATCATCAGCAAATCAAAGTCAGAGTGTGAGACCTGTATGCTCATTAGCTGGTGCTTTAACATAGTTTTAACATGTTTAATAACATTTATGAAATATTTATGCATGTAGACTTTTATGTCATAAGGTTTTATGTATTTATTTAATTTTGAGCACTTTGGCTTTACATATGTATCATAAGAAATACTGCAGTGATCATTTTTGCCATTTAGTTATGAATCAGTGCTAATTTACAGTCAACATGGATCTTTCCTTTTCAGGATATCTAAAAAAAATGGTGCAGGATAAAAAAAAACATTCCAATGCAAATAAAGGGATAGTTCGCATTTTTTGACATGAAGTTACATCCTATCAGCAGCATAGTGCATATACATTGACCCAACTCTGTGAGGTTTGTTATTTACAAAGGTATGCACGTCTCTAGCTCACCTGCAGTTCAGCTTGAGGCAATAATTCGACTTTGTCTTGCTGCATGTAAATGTACTGACTGGTGGCAGTGCAGATTGATTGGAATATAAAGAAAAATAGGGCATAGTAATAATGAGGTGTGAATTTTGACCGGTGTTTTATTTTGTGATGTAAATTAATCATGCTTTCAAATGCATATAATTTTCTGAAGCAAAAGGGCACAGTTTGATGGCCCCAGAAAGTACCTTCCTGAAAAACTTTGAACGACAAGAGATCTGACCAGGAGGTGATCACAGAGTTCTGTTTATGTGTATGCACTATACTGCTGGTAAGGATGGGATATAACCTCATGTCTAAAAATGCGAACTATCCCTTTAATCAGTATGTTGCCATTTCCTCAGTTTTGTTGCTGAAGATGGATATTCCTCAGAAAATGTGTTGTGAATGCTACTCCTTGGTTACATTACTCCAAGTATTATGCAATCTACTTTTCAACTGGGTGTGTCTCAGAAAAATGCATTTAACAAAGAATTCATATTTGCATGGAAATTGAGTGCAATGAGGACAAAATCCTGAACCCACTTTCCTAGGTTTAATTACAGAAACCAAGTCCCACCACTGAAGCTGTGTTTGGACATAAGAGTCACTTTTCTGTCCATTTGTCAAATGAATTATAGACAGCTGCCTTATTTAATGACATATTACCATTCAATGATAAACACTTTGAATTCACTATTGAAGATGCATAACCTTTACAACTTATAGCCCCATAATTTTACTGTAAGGATTCAACTATGCTTGTCTGTTTTTAGATTGGAAAAACATTTCTTTTAGCTGTTAAATTAAGACAACTGCCATTGCAGTAACAAGTGCAGTTGTCAAGTGCAACCCTTAACTCACCTTTTATAGTCTCTTACTTTGTGTTGCATCTCCCTACATCTTATGTCTGCAGTCTCATCAATAAATGTTGTTTTTTCATTTTACTTTAGCTTAAGTCTTTGCAAAAAATATAGGAGACTAAATGTCTAATTTTTCTTAGTTTTTTAATCCGGAGATGGTGGTGAAGTGCTGGCTTGTATGAATGTGTGTCTGCGTGCAATATGTAGCAGCGTGGAGGACTCAAGTCCCAGTGTATTCAAGCCCACAGATCACAGAAGTTCTGAAAATCTCCTTGATCATTTCCATTTCTAAAATAACTTCCTTTGAACATTCCAAATCACTTGTGTGTGTGCGTATGTTTGTGTGTGTTTCTCTTATTTATAAAGCCTATTTAGACAATCAAGAAGTTGAAAAATAATTAGGCTCCCATGCATGAGCTTGGACATGTACTCCCTTTCAATCTGTTAAAACCAGCTGTTAATTAAACTTCTGAGCTGCCCAAATAATTTTCTTATTAGCCACCACGTTCCTCAGATCTGATGTCAGAGGAGCACACTTTCTTTTTGGCTGCTTCTTTCAGTATGTTTTATTTCCCACAGAAATCCCACTGACCCACATAGTTGATCTCAGTTTTGAAGTGAATAATATAGAAGTTAAGCAGAATGAAGGTGCTATTATTAGTCATGCCTGAGCCTCTGTTTAGTTGCTGCTGTGTACTGCCGAATTCCCCAAGAGGAGGCATTACCATCTCATTTGAGTAAGGCTCAGATTACCTCACACAGCCAAGCCGTTTAATGTGTCAGGATCTGAGTTGTCAGTGTCGAATGTTTATTCTAACATCTAAAGGCACGGCCAGTCCGGATCCATTTCAGCGACATCACATATGACAACTTTTGATATCACCTTACTGATATTTCCTTTGAAGGGGACTCGCACTGTCAACACTATATTGATCCTCAGATCCATTTTAACAACCACCTCGCACCCTTTCATTCACACACCTGAGTGACTGTAGATTGAAAATGTTTGCAGAGAACTTCCCTGAAACATAGTCCTCTCTAAGTTGATAGTTGAGTTGTACGCTGTGCAGGGAGAGGACGATACATATCTGAGAAATTAATATGCAACACCAAAATATTCATACTGATTAAAAAGCAGTGGCATGATGAGCAATCAAAACAAGAAATAAACTACATGGATTAAAAATTTGCTTTTAATTGGGTAGATGAAAGAAGTAATTAAATGCAGTTGAGTTAAGTCTCTTTTTCAAGTCAGTCAGTGCTCATTTATTAAAAATGAAGACATTTAGTGATGCGATGAATTGCTCTTTTCAATTTCTTTTCCACATGTTTGACCTGAAGTATAACTTTCCTTATTATTTTGTCTTTAGTACCTATTGCTTTTATGATATTTTTATTAGTTAAGTCACAGTTAAAACGAACATTGGCTGGTTGTCCATGTTTTTCAAGCATAGCTTAAACCTCAGAAAGTGGACTTCTTCGTTAGATGTTTGCTGATGAAAGAGTGATTGTCTGTTACAAATCCAACTGAAAAACTTTTCTGAAGTTTATTTTAAAGTATATAATTTTTCAATACATTGTTTATTGGAAAATATCAAAATAATGTTTTTAGCAGCTCTGGTGGATATATGTAAAAGCCTTGAAGTTTTTCTTTAAATTATTCTCTTACTACAATAACATAGTCTCAGACAAAGAAATTATAGGGACAATCTAAGTATAAATATAATTATACAACAGTTAGTTCCGACCAAGTAATTTGATTGGACAAGAGACTTTCCAAGAATGCTGAAATTGGAGTACAACAGCAGTGGAATCTTTTTCAAAAACAATATCAATCCCCCATACGAGAGTTCTAATGTTTGTATTTGAAATGTTTGTGTTGCCTGGCAACAGCCTTTTCTCCCTTCCAGTTGGAGCTATTTGTGTTGGCGGAGCTAAATAAATGATTAAACAATCAAATCATAATCTGCTGTTGCTATTTTTAAATAATAAAATGTGCTTGTAGAACTGTTGTATAAAAGCAATATCACACGAGAGGGAGTGCTGTTGTGCTGAATATCTGCACTGATGTGATTATCTGCGGCCTCGTGCCTACGACAGACCAGCGCTGATTTTCAGCACAACAGCACTCCCTCTCGTGTGATACTGCTTAATTATTTTAGGGAAAAAAATGGTAAAACAGCTAATTCTTTGGAGCATGTTTTAATTAATTATTAACCTTGTCAGTCTAAATGTAAGCAACTGGACATTTCCTGTTTTTTTGAAAACATTTCATCTCTCATCAAAGAGGTTTCTTTAGGTCTAATCGGAAAATTGGATTTATAGGTCTAAAGTTAGTGTTCAAGTTTACTTAGTGCAGAGAGCTTACATAACTTTGATAGGCAAGGCAAGGGGATTTTATTTGTATAGCACACTTTCAATACAAGGCAATTCATGGTGCTTTACATGATTAAAATTGGAATACAGCATACATCAATTTGATGATTAAAATCCAAGAAAGCAAACACAATAAGACAACAATAAAGACAATACAACAATGTAAGGACAAGCAGGTAAAAACACAGTTTTTATTCACTAACTGATCTCACTGAAAAGCTCACAGTTCTTCTTTCCACTAACTGATCTTGCTGAAAAAGCTCACAGTTTTATTCACTAACTGATAGCCTTGTTAGGAATAACTATAGCCTCATTAATGACCCTTAACGTCACTAACTTTTGATTTATAAATCTGATAGTCCCAATCCAGTTTTTCAGAACCGACGAATATCTTGGATGAGAGATAAAAGACAAGAAAAGTCCAGTTGCCTGGATTCTACACCAACAACCTAATTCTTAAAATATGTAAATTAATCACAGTCTCTAGGATCTTTTTGATTCGGTGGTTTATAATATTTTCCTTCCCTCAAGTGTGACAAAATTCTACACCTCTAGGCACTTGTCTTTCATTTAACACTGAGGCACTCCTCAAAAGGGAAAAGCCAAGAGAACTTGACTTTTGTGACAGGTAGATGCATGTTGATGATTTCCGGGTCAGAAAATGGCAACAATAGAAAACTACTCTCCTAAGCCCATCAATTTGTACAGTCAAATGAATAATATTTTTTTTAAAACAAGTTGAATAACCACAAATAAGACTGGGTGAGGACCCATTTTTATCTCACCACTACACAGAGAATGCAGGATGGTAAGGAAGGAAGCATACTCTTGAAGAGCTGAAGCAAAGACTGGCTTCTTGGGGTCAGAAATGGCCCTTTTCACTTGCACCTAGCAGTACAGCTTGCCTCTACTCTACTCTACTCTACTCTACTCTACTCTACATGGTTTGGGTGGTTTTACATTAAAATTAACAAACCGCTTTAACAGTTGGTTTCATAATTTAGTTGGGCAGCTCTAGAGTCTGAAAATACCATAATGTCAACACAATTGAGGATATGGAAGCCATGTTGAACATTCTGCTCAGCCTGCAGATTTTTTTTCAGACTCAGTTGAATTTTATGAGTATTTACAAGTGTCAGGTGTTAATATTGTAAGGTAGTCGCTCTAGTGATGCAATCAGTGACTCCAACCCTTAGCCAGGCAGAGATCAGCAGTCTTCTGACTGCACTTTCAGCCTGTTTCTGCACACTTACAACTCCAGCGAAGTGGGTCCTTCAAAGGGGACTGCTATCACGTAACTGTTACCTGTGCAAAACCCTTATAACAATGTAGAGCCAAGTCAAGCCACACGCGTAAAAAGGCCATACTGTTTTAAAACAGCCATCCCAGATACAATGTGCTAATTAGTTTTCTGGGAGCCACACAAACAGGAGAAAAAAATCTGTTCTACTCTTAAAAACTACTGCGGCTTTAGCTAGTAATCTTCTGCTTTAGTCAGATGAGACTATGATTGGACTTTTCAGCAACATTAACCCAGGTGAGTTTGACATGAAACTAAGGATGAATATGTGAAAGAACACCTAATGTCAACTGTTAGCTGTGATACTGTGGGACTCTTCTTTTGAAGATTCTGGAAACCTTGTTAGCATCCGTGACATCATAATTAAATACCACATGGACCCTAACACAAGACTGAAAGCTCATCATTGGGTCTTGCAGCAGGATATTAATTCAAACACATCCCCAAATCAATGCAAAATGATTCATCAGACTGTAAGTCAACCTTCTTCCATGACCACCAAAATCATGTGAGTTGAAAAGAAGAGAGCATAAGAAAGAACCCTGCACTCTGGACAAGGTAGAAAGATTTTGTAATGATGGTCAAAAATCCCTCTCTCAGGATGCTCAAAGTTCTTGAAAAGGGATATGTGGAATTGCTACTGCAACAATAGATGCATTTATTTTAAGCCTTTTTACACATCTTTACCAGGGATGCCAATACGTTTGCAGGGTACAGTAAGAGAGCATTTAGATGATTCAGCGTTACTCTGTGTATTTGAGCTTTGTATTTTATTATTTATCATGAAACATATTTATCTTGAAACATGTTCCCCAGAGCTTTGTATTTTATTATTTATCCTGAAACATAATGTTTCACTCTCCTTATGTGTTCACTTATAGGAGCCTACAGAAATGGTTAGCAAATGCTCATAAAAATGTTGAGATTTGCTTACAGCTATATCAAAGTGTGCTATTTATTATTAATTGTACTTTTTTCCTAAACTAAAACTCCCCTGCAGCTGTGCTTTCATTGTAATTCATTGCAAGAGGGCAGTGCCTAATGTGCAGTCTCCCAATGCGACATTTTCCTTAAATTAGTACTTCTCTAAAACATTTTGATCAAGACTTTGCGCTGGAACATCCTTTAAAATATATTTTATTGCAGTACTGTTGCATTAGACTGTGTTAGCGCTGTAGACTATTTTTTAAATTGGTGTGACTAGCAAACTGGTGACTGAGTTTACATCCCTCACTTTAAACTGTGCTTTTGACATAAGGGAAAAATAAGAGTTGATTACCCTTCCTGTCCCTCTCTATCTGCTGTAACAGTTGCTATATTAAGGATCATAGGATACTTACTTTTTGGAGTAAAATGTAAATTCCGAGGCATGATGGGGTAACTGCTGGGGTTTGAGGAGCAACAAGCTTCGTTTTTAGATGTGTCTAAATTTGTGCAACGTGACCGCTCCTGTCGCTCTGCGATTGCACCAGCCTTACTCATCAATCAGAAATCAAAGCTCTGACAGTGACGAACATTAAAGGGAGGCTGCTGGGGTGTCCTGTGCCAAGAGGCTTCTTTTTGCTGAGCATATTAAATCACTGTAGGTTAAAAAGAAACTCATCACTGATCACGTGGCAGATGATGCATGCTTTTGTGCAGGCACATGAAGTTTGTTGAGTCTTATTTAGTCTTTTTTTGTTGAAAAGTTTAATTTAAAGATCTGTTATAATGTTTTAAAAAAGCAAAACATTACATGTCCCCAAGCATCCTATTTATTTGCTGTAAAAAAGCTGAGTGAACTTTGCCAAAAGACAAATGAAACTTTATTCCATCTTGAATTTTGAGAGGGGGGGGGGGACTTCAAAAAATAAACTTCACATACATAAAAAAAAGAATAAATCCAATGAAAGTAACCAAAATGTCACAGCTGCCAGTCGCAGGCTGCATCATAAATGAAAGAAAAGAAGAAAAAAACTTTTCATCCTGATTCCACTCATCTGCATTTAGGTGTGTTGTCAATGTTTTTCTCCGCCCCCTTTTGGGATTTGGACTCAGGCTAGAAGTCTGTTTATCTGAGCAGCCAGCAGAACCTCAACAGGGAATGTTTCTGTATTCAAGTAGTGTCTTGAAAATCTTGACGAAGTCAGAGTTAATGATCAAACTAGCTGTTGTATAACTCTTTGATCTGTTCCTGTAGCCACCCACTAATAATCACATTAGGCTCAACATTAACTAATTATTACTTGTAATTAGTTGTATTTTTTTTCTTCCAGACTCTTTAATGCCTGCTCATCACATAAAGTAAGGGTCTATTAATGGGTAAGTAATGTATAAATATTCTAATTAGTAGTTTTATGTTATATGAGTCTGTTAGGTACAGCCTTAAAGAGAAACAACATCCCACATTCTTCCATAACTCTCCTTCATTGCATCATCAACAGATTTTTAGCAAAGGGCACTGTCTCTCAAGATTGACATGGAGCAAAATATATGTGCAACTGAAAATCCATGTTCTATGATGTCAGGGACGATGTTAGCGGGAGTTGGTGTACTTTATGCCTTTGCCAGGGTATCTTAATTCCTGTGCAGAGGCTGTGATTTAGTCTTTTTTGTTTGTCCCTGGACATGTTTATAGGCTAATAGGCCTTTGTAAGCAGTACTCTATTTATTTAATACAATTGTAGTGCGAACAGAAGGAATAATAAACAGGCTGACTAAACATACGATTCTTCTTTTGGGCTGAGAAAACCCTATGTAAGAACACAAAAGGGGGACGTTTCCACAGCGGAAAGTAAATTCTTTTGAAGTGGAACTAATCATCTAAGGGATGGTTCCCGTTGTCCTAACAACGCAGCTGAATTGGAATGAGCCTTCTTTTTTGTGAAAGATATGTTTTCTCCTTTTCATTCAGACCTGATGATGATAGTAGTTTCACGCCCTGTCCACCCACATTGTCCGTCCAAACTTCTTTGCAAGATAAGTCTTTACTCGTAGACGCCTAACGCACGGCGGGTGACTCCTGGGTTGTGACGTCAGCCTAACTCCTCTGTCTCCTGCTCTTTCTCTCCTTTTAATGCCGTTAGGATGAAAAGGGGATTCTCAGAGTGTGAAAAGATGAAAGCTCAAAACAGCCCTTATATCATAATAGACCCTTTTTTACATAAAGACGGCCCAATGTTTTGATTTTTTGCTGCTTCTGATTCACCTGAAGTTTTATGATTTGCTTTTTATGTTAAATAAAACGTGGTTTATTTGGAGTAGATAAACACAAACAGTAATTATAGAAAAACAACATTTTAATAGGTGTACCATTTTATAAATCCCAAAAAGTTTTTGCATATTTCAGTGTTTACAGGGAGAAAAAGTTGCACATTTGTAAAATTAACTTAATAAATCTGTGTAAAAGAAACACAAAATAAATGAAAAGAACACAACATTTAAGATTAGAATATAAGAAAACACCAATTCAACAATTTCATACAGGCTTAATATGTTTAGTATTTCCGCTTAAAAGTTATTTTATAAAGATGCTTTTGATCTGACTAAAAGAGGCTCATCACAATGCATATTACTTACTATATTATTTACTAACTACCTAATACCCCTTCCCTTTAGTCTCTCTCTCTGTCTCTCTCTCTCTCTCTCTCTCTGTCTCACTCTCTCTGTCTGTCTGTCTGTCTCTCTCTCTCTCTCTCTCTCTCGCTCTCTCTCTCTCTCTCTCTCTCTCTCATGCACACAAACACACACAACCACACATTCACACACACGCATTCCTGTTTTGCTAGTTGTAGTGAGGACTCTTATTGAATTCCATTCATTTTAGAGACTGTGCTATGCCCAAGTCTGACACTTTTCCTAATCCTAACCATTACAGATCTATTCCTAACCTCTAGCCTAACTAAAAGTTAATCCACACCTTACCACTAAAAAGAACCAGTAAAGCTCAGCAACAGTGCCCTAAACTGAGGATGAGGTAAAATGTCCTCACTTTATATGAAATGGTATTCACTTTATAGGCTAAAAACCTGAAAGCTAAAATTGGTCCTCGGTTTAAATTCTAGACAGGACTGCACATACACACCCACACACACACACATTATGAGTATAAATATAGTCCATCGCAGGGAAACACAGAGACAGACAGGACAAACAATCATGCATTCACACACATATCTAACAGTCCCGTTTGGACTGTGGGACGAAGCCGGAGTTTGCGGAGGGAACCCAGGCATGCACAAGGAAAAAATGCAAAGACCATGCAGAAAGACCCTGGGCCGGGATTCTAACCCAGGACCTTGCTGCAAGGCAACAGTGCTACCAACTGTGCAACCCGTATTTTATTGTTGTTCTTCCAAAATCATGTAAAGCACCTTGAAATACCATGTTGCTGAAAGTGCGCTATACAAATAAAGTCACCTTGCCTCGTCTTAAATGAAAACAATAAAATCTCCAAGGTGTATGAATAACATGGATAATGTGAATATCATTGTAAGCATTGGTTTTTAATACAAGTAAGAACTTATTGACTGAGCCCCTAAAATCCCTCGATAGATTCACAAGAAAATTCTTCTTTCATCTGAAAGTGAAGCCTTGCAGCTTTTGCAAATTTCACCATTTGCCCTCAGACAAGTAGAAAAGGTAACCTTGCCCTCTTGACCTCAGACTGGGGGAATTGCAAACTCGTACCATTTTGAATCTTTGTCTTCACACAAGCTATAATGCTCTACCTCTCCTGAGTTATAAACTATTGGCCTGTCTGCTACTCCAATAGTCATCCAGCCGTTTTATTGTCTCAATGGGGGGTGCAGGGTTCAGGCAGCAGTCATCGACTGAAACAGAGGTGAACTCTTTAGGGGGATGTTTCCTAGCCACTGTGCCAACATATCAGTCAAGATCTGTTGAGACATGAAAAACAAAGAAAGGCAGGATTCTTTATAGCACACTCAGATTTTAGTGGTGTAAAATAAAAAGCTCCCTTTTGTTAAAACCCTTGAATATCCATCTACTTGAACACAATTATTTGAATGAGTATCTTCATAAATAGAGCTGAAGATTGAATGAAAACATTATTATCACTATCTAAACTAAGCAAATATTAAAATTTTAGCAGTTTTCAGATGTTCTTGTCAGACCCCAGAACTTATTGGTTTTTATCATTTGTAGTTTTTTTTATTTCAAAACCTCCCCACTGTGTTTTCCTGCTGATTATTTATACAAAATTCTTATGACTACATTATTTATAATTTTTCTCACAGATGATTTATTAATTGTAGTGCTGCAAATAAGGACATCCAATGAAGAAGTGGTAACAGAGTTAAAATATGTTGCAAAACAGAAAAAAGATAAATCTATCGAATCAAACATTGTTTCATCTCTCTTGTACTCCAATAACTGCAGTAAATCATTAGCCTCAATGAGAAGCCGGTGGCAGCCAAATGAGCAAATAGTTATCAGTCAAAACTAATTCAAGCTGATGATGGATTTGTACTTAGTCACAAATCTACATGATGTTCAGTTATCGCAGCAGCTATTCTTACACCAATTAAAGGCAATCCAGGCTCGTTCGTTGTGATGTCACACAGGGGTGGATCCCTGCATGCCGTGCCTGGGGAAAAACATCTCTTTCTTCCAACCCAACAGCAGGATTAGCCTCCGCTCTTTTGCTTTAAGCGTTCAGAAGATGAATCTGCTTTGTCTCATCACTTCGTTGCCTGCTGTGTTCTGAATATTTTCTCTTAAAGACGTACAAGCATCCTCAGTATAGTGCTAAGTGTTGAAAGGTTAAGGCAGGACTCACAGCATAAGCTCATGATACACTTGAATGTAGGCCATTTTTAGTTGCTGCCTACTGGAAAAAACATTCTGCCTGATAAAGGATGCAAACTTGGAATCCTCATGAAACGTTATTAATTTTCCTTCCAGCTAGAAATTGGCTAATTTTAAGGTCACTGTAAGCTCTCTCTACTGTTTAAGCATGGATGAAAGGGCTGATGGACCAAATATTCACAATTAAATGCTTTTCTACTGACAGAGAGGTTGCTTGTGCATAGCTTAATTCTGCATCTTTTAATCATCTAAGCATTCGTTGGCTTGCTGGTATTTTTGTCATTTTTGCATTGCCATTGTCATCACTGCGAAGTGGGGGCCTGCAAGAGGACACCAGTCCTGTGCCAGTTGGCCCAAGCAGAGAAAACACAAGGCAGACCCAGAACAACTCTAATGTTCATTGTTCCAGACAGAAAGTCCTTTTTTTGGCCAGTGTAATTTCTAAGTGTCCCGTTTGTCCAAAGAAAGGCTTAATATAGTGACAACTATTTATAGTGAAACTACCTAAAAGAGTGCATCATATTGTAACACATTTTTTATCTTTAAAATATATATTCAAACAGAGTTCTGTTTGTGATTTTTATTCTTTTACATCTTGCCAAAAAGACTGAGGTATTTTTATTCAAAGTTATGTAATGCTGGGAAATGCACAGAAACTCACACATTTAGATCAGGCCACAGGCATAAATGACTGATCCAGTGATAGTTGTTGGTATGTACAATATGGCTCACTGCCCAGGGCAGCACAACCTGGGGGGAAACACAACTTGGAAGGAGTGCCTCGACCATTTTTCTCTTGCTTGTCTAGTCAAAAGTAAGAGGGTGGGCCCTGGGTTATATATACACTACAAGCACTGTGGGAACATATTGCCTCACACTGCAGCCGTTATAATGTTGGCAACTGATTCACAGTCCTAAATTAAAGGGACTACTGTTGATCATAACTTGTTTGAAATCTACTGGATCAAAGATAAACTCTTTATGCTTTGTGAAACCTTTATTTGGGAATGCAAATAAAAAAAATCTGTTTTTTTTCTCAAATTGTTGTGGAAATATAGTAGGTAGCCATTCTAACAAATGCATATGCTTTTATCTAAACCACTCCTTGGCGGCCCCTGGCAACGTAAGTCGTAACTTCATGTTATGTAGTCTGTAATAAGTTATCGTTCATGATTGCCCTGCATTCAACTTAAACCATTTACTTGGTAATTCTGGCCAGCTTTACAGGATAAAAGATTCATCACAGCATTATGCTATCATCACCATGTTTTGCTGTGAAGATACGCTTTTCTGGATGTCTTTTAATGTTAGCTATCCTTCTTGTCATTCTTCCATCCAGAGGAGATTTCTGGTGTGCATAGCTAATAGCTTTTCTGTCAGCAGATTTTCCTACCTGAGCTGCAGATCTCTCCAGCTCCTTCAGAGTTACGCTGAGCATATTTTCTCTCCTAATTCATTCTCTACCTTTCTGTATTGGATGATGAATTGAATCCCGTTCTCTAAAATGAGCTAATTGTTTCATGTCGTTTATAACTAAACGCTGATTTACACTTCTCCACAACTATCGTCAGTCGCTGACAAACCTCCAAGGCCTTCACAGAAAAGCTCTTTTATACTGAGACTAACTTATTCAAAAGTAGACCCTTTGTACTCCATTTTATCGTTGTGTCAGTTAATAACACTGAATTTCATTTATGGTATCATAGTAAACGGTTCTAGATGAGGGCTCTCAAACTCCTGTCTTTCAAGGCTGGTGTTCTGCAAAATATACACATGTTCCTTGTCCAAAACACCTGAATCAAATGTTTAAAATCTCTGTCTTCAGATAGATAGATAGATAGATAGATAGATAGATAGATAGATAGATAGATAGATAGATAAGATAGATAGATAGATAGATAGATAGATAGATAGATAGATAGATAGATAGATAGATAGATAGATAGATAGATAGATAGATAGATAGATAGATAGATAGATAGATAGATAGATTTCTTATTTTCTATATAGTTCCTTCAATACATGTGATACTAATTCAGGACTATGTGTAGGTTATAATACAGCTTTTTCCTTTTTCAGCGCCTTCATAAGCCTGCAAATCTATTCTCCCGGTGGTGCTGTGCTTAGTAGACAATAGTCCTGCAAATATCAGGGGCCAAGTCATTATCTACCTCTCAGCAGGTGTAGACATTATTGAAGTGTCGAACTAATGATATGTAATGAGCTCTCTGTGACACATGTCTAGCCACCCTTACTGTCATGGGCCCCATTAATATATAACAGCATCATAATTAGTTTTGTTTGAAAGCCAAACAGACACTTATACATTTTTCAAGCAATATTGAAGTTGCTTTTGTGCATTGCTTGTAGTTTTACAATCTGTGCATTTGTGGCCAAAGAAAGGCATCTTTGGTCATTGTAAATTGTGCAACAATAGTTCTAAACTTATGAATCCAAAGATATTATGTAGACAAATGACAAGTGTTCTGCCTTTTGTACAGTTGTGTGTGACTCATTTCTTTCTCTAACTGCCACTATTCCCTGACAGAGAGATAAATCATTAGTGGTAGTCTGTTTTGTAGGCTCTGTAAATTCAAAGCCGGCGACACAAACACAAGACAGTCTTAAAAATTTATATTGCAAATGGTTTTTGATGTTGTGCCCCTCTATAAACACTTTCAGCTTTCTGCAGGTCGCATAGCAACAGCAAACAAAGGCAGGACCCATCTCAAGTTTCCTGTGGAGCGGCCAGTCCGGCATGCGTTTGATCTTGACTGGGAAATAGCTGAGTGGGCACTACTTGCATTTGTCTTTCATTTACTCTAACCTCCCCCCATTCTTCTAAAATGTTCACTAAAACTGCCAAATCTTCATCTGTCCCCACCAACCAGGACCCCTCCTGGATGATCAGCCATGGCAAATAAACCCAGTTCTGCAGTACCTAGTTAATTATTATTTTTATTTTTGTCAGTTTAGTTGTATAGTTTGTACCTGTATTAGGACTTCCTTTTGCTTTTATGGAGCATTAAAATATAGTCTTAAGTAATATCTTTTTGTTGTTTAGTTTTCCAATTTATTTATTTTAAAGGGACTGGGTCCAGTAATGCTACAGAAATGTTATTATGATTGAGCATTCCAACTGAATGGTCAAAACAACAAAAACTTGCAACAACAGGAATAAAAACAGAAAAAATATCTATACATTAGCATTATTTAAATTTTTAACATGTCAAATTTTCCACAAACGGTTTGTAAGTCATTAAATTGCATAGAGAAAATAAAAGCAAGTAACCAGTATAAAGCTCCTTAGAACACCAGTCGATACACACTGAAGTTGATTCATTATTATTATTATTATTATTATTATTATTATTATTATTAGTAGTAGTAGTAGTAGTAGTAGTAGTAGTAGTAGTAGTAGTACTACACTATGTTTGTTCATGAGATAGAAATGGTTAATTACATCCAATGCTTTTGTTGATCAATTAACAGAGCTCTGACAATAAGATATATAATCTGGATGTTATTGTAGAGTGGTTAGTTCTGCAAACAAATTATGTTGGGTACAGTTAATAGAAATGCCAGTAATTTAACTCCCAAAAAGTTTTATTTAATACCTTATCATTAACGGACTGCTTTGTTTATAGTTACAAATCAAAAAACAATCCCTAACTTTTTTTTATTAGGATAACCATAGCAGGCTTCGTTGAATTTAAATGTTACAGCCTTGGCTATTTTTCTGAAGTAGTCTCACTGCAGAATTTATTAACCTGTGCCCCAAGACACATAAGTTAAAGCCTTGTTGAACACTTGAAGCATCCTAATGGTGCCTTTGAAAGCCTAAGCATGTTGAACTAAGAATCTGAGAGTATCATTTGTATTCTCCAAAAGTCCCAATGCCAACAGAAAAAGGGGCCATTTGGCTTGGATAGTCACAGCGCTGCCGGAGTGTGTTTTTTACATAAAGCTATGCAAAAGCAAAACATCTATAACCCAATTCTAAGTGTAAAGAAATACAATCAGAGGAAGTCATTGGAATCTAAATATAAATAACTCATATTCTATGCATTTACATGACCAGAGCTGGATGGTGTAATATTCATAGGACTATTAAATGCAATCTTAGTTAGCTCGGCTCTGCTTTGCTTTCATTGAAGCAGCTCAGACAGCTTGGAAGATTAAACAAATTGAAGTGTTACACACTGTTTTGGTGTAATTTACTGTAATTGATGTTTCTGTCTGGTGCTGAGTTCTTTAAAAGCAATTGCTTGTGTTTGTTGAAAAGCATGCAACCCAGTAGGGTGTATTGACTTTCGCCGTTGATTGGTACTGCTGCAATGGCATCTGTTAATGCTCTCCCATTGTTTGTCTAAAAGACTAACTCCTCTGTAAAGCTGAAAGCACACCTCACTAACTGTCAAAAAGGGACTTTAGAATAAGTTTATACTTTTTACCCAGTGACTGCTGAATTCTGGAGAGAATCACACATTTAAACAGAAGAAAACAATATTTTTGGTAACATAATTTAAGGGAGAGTGCATTTAAAAATCCTTTGCTGTCTTTGTAGTCTTTGCCTAAGGCTTACAAAGTGGTAATAAAACATAGTTTAAACAGTGTGTTTGATTGAACATTCCCTTTTCCAAATACTTGTATCAAACACTCAAGAAAACATAACACCTGATCCATAGCAACATGTTATCACCCAGAAATCCAACTATTTCATTACAGTGTGTAAAATACTCTAGTTTAACAATAAAGTATAAAATACTCACCACAATATCACAATTCATCTATGTTTGCTATTTCATGTTTGCTATTTCATCAGAAATTGATGGTCTGTGTTTTATTTTAGACAGTGTAGCCCCCTTAAAAATGAAGCTAATCAGCCATTAAAGGTCTGCTCCCTGGTTTAATGCAGAGTTGCATACTTTAAAGTAGAATACTAGTAAACTGGAGAGAAAATGGTTGTCTACACAATTGATGATTCCTATCTAAGCCTGAAAAATAGTCCAGAATTTTATAAAAACACCTTTTGACAAGCTAGGACAGCATCCATCCATCATCTTCCGCCTATCCGGGGTCGGGTTTCGGGGGCAGAAGCCTAAGCAAAGAGACCCAGACCTCCCTCTCCCAGGCCACTTGGGCCAGCTCCTCGGGAGGAATCCCGAGTCGTTCCCAGGCCAGCTGGGAGACATAATCCCTCCAGCGAGTCATGGGTCTTCCCCTGGGCCTCCTTCCGGTGGGGCATGCCCAGAACACCTCACGAGGGAGGCGTCCAGGAGGCATCCTGACCAGATGCCCGAGCCACCTCAACTGGCTCCTCTCGATGTGGAGGAGCAGCGGCTCTACTCTGAGCCCCCTCCGGATGACCGAGCTTCTCACCCTATCTCTAAGGGAGAGCCCAGCCACCCTACGGAGGAATCTCATTTCCGGTGCCTGTATCCGTGATCTTGTTCTTTCGGTCACCACCCAGCGTTCGTGACCATAGATGAGGGTAGGAACGTAGATCGACCGGTAAATCAAGAGCTTTGCCTTTCGGCTCAGCTTTCTCTTCACCACGACTGACCGGTACAGCACCAGCATAACTACAGACGCCTTACCAATCCGTCCATCGATCTCCCGCTCCATTTTCCCCTCATTCGTGAACAAGACCCCCAGATACCTAAATTCCTCTATTTGAGGAAGGACCTCATCCCCGAACCGGGGAAGGCACGCTACCCTTTTCCGGCTCAAGACCATGGTCTCGGATTTGGAGGTGCTGATCCTCATCCCAGCCACTTCACACTCGGCTGCGAACCGCTCCAACGAGAGCTGTAGATCACGTTCAGATGAAGTCAACAAGACCACATCATCTGCGAAAAGCAGAGACCCGATCCTGAGGTCACCAAAACAGATCCCCTCAACACCTTGGCTGCGCCTAGAAATCCTGTCCATAAACGTTATGAACAGGATCGGTGACAAAGGGCAACCTTGGCGGAGTCCAACTCTCACTGGAAACGAGTCCGACTTACTGCCGGCAATGCGAACCAGACTCTGACACCGGTCATACAGGGACCTAACAGCCCATATCAAAGGGCCTGGTACCCCATACTCCCGGAGTACCCCCCACAAGACACCCCGAGGGACACGGTCGAACGCCTTCTCCAAGTCCACAAAGCACATGTAGACTGGTTGGGCGAACTCCCACGCACCCTCCAGGACCCTGCCGAGGGTGTAGAGCTGGTCCAGTGTTCCACGGCCAGGACGAAAACCGCATTGTTCCTCCTGAATCCGAGGTTCGACTATCCGTCGGACCCTCCTCTCCAGAACCCCTGAATAGACCTTACCAGGGAGGCTCAGAAGTGTGATCCCCCTGTAGTTGGAACACACTCTGTGGTCCCCCTTTTTAAAGAGGAACTGCCCCCGATGTCCACGCAATATTGCAGAGCCGTGTCAACCAACACAGCCCTACAACATCCAGAGCCTTGAGGAACTCCGGCCGAATCTCATCCACCCCAAGAGCTTTGCCACCAAGGAGCTTTTTAACAACCTCGGCGACTTCAGCACCACAGATTGGAGAGCCCGTCCCAGAGTCCCCAGACTCTGCTTCCAAACAGGAAGGCGTGTCGGTGGGATTGAGGAGGTCTTCGAAGTATTCCATCCACCGACCCAAAACGTCCCGCGTTGAGGTCAGCAGCACACCGCCCCCACTGTAAACAGTGTTGGTGGCAGACCGCTTCCCCCCCCTGAGACGCCGGATGGTGGACCAGAATCGCTTCGAAGCCATACGGAAGTCGTTCTCCATGGTCTCTCCAAACTCCTCCCACGCCCGAGTTTTTGCCTCAGCGACCATCCGAGCCGCACTCCGCTTGGCCTGCCGGTACCTATCAGCTGCTTCCGGAGTCCCACAGGCCAAGAAGGCCCGATAGGACTCCTTCTTCAGCTTGACAGCATCCCTCACCGCCGGTGTCCACCAGCGGGTTCGAGGGTTGCCGCCACGACAGGCACCAACTACCTTGCGGCCACAACTACGGTCAGCCGCTTCGACAATGGAGGCACGGAACATGGCCCATTCGGACTCAATGTCCCCCGCCTCCCCCGGGACGTGTTTGAAGTCCTGTCGGAGGTGAGAGTTGAAACCCCTTCTGACAGGAGACTCCGCCAGACGTTCCCAGCAGACCCTCACAACACGTTTGGGCCTACCAGGTCTGTCCGGCGTCCTCCCCCACCACCGGAGCCAACTCACCACCAGGTAGTGGTCGGTGGATAGCTCCGCCCCTCTCTTCACCCGAGTGTCCAAAACATGCGGCCGCAGGTCAGATGAAACGACAACCAGGTCGATCATCGAGCCGCGGCCTAGGGTGTCCTGGTGCCAAGTGCACACATGAACACCCTTATGCTTGAACATGGTGTTCGTTATGGACAATCCATGACGAGCACAGAAGTCCAACAACAAAACACAGCTCGGGTTCAGATCGGGGGGGGGCATACCGCCCAACCACGCCTCTCCAGGTCTCACTGTCATTGCCCACGTGAGCGTTGAAGTCCGCCAGCAGAATGAGGGAGTCTCCAGAAGGAGCACTCTCCAGCACCCCATCCAAGGACTCCAAGAAGGGTGGGTAATCTGTTCTACTGTTTAGTGCATAAGCACAAACAATAGTCAGAACCTGTCCCCCCACCTGTAGGCGGAAGGAGGCTACCCTCTCATTCACCGGGGTAAACCCCAAGGCACAGGCGCCGAGATGGGGGGCAACAAGTTTGCCCACCCCAGCTCGGCGCCTCTCACCGGGAGCAACTCCAGAGTGGAAGAGAGTCCAACCCCTCTCGAGGAGACGGGTTCCAGAGCCATGCATCGAGGCAAGGCCGACGATGTCCAGTCGGAACCTCTCAACCTCGCACACCAGCTCAGGCTCCTTACCCACCAGAGAGGTGACGTTCCACGTCCCAAGAGCCAGCTTCTGCAGCCGAGGATCGGACCGCCAAGGCCCCCGCCTTCGGCTACCGCCCATCTTGCACTGCACCCTACCCCTATGGCCCCTCCCACAGGTGGTGAGCTCATGGAAAGGGGGGCACATGTTGCCTGTTCGGGCTAAGCCCGGCCGGGGCCCATGGGTAAAGGCCTGGCCACCAGGCGCTCGCCAACGTGCCCCACCTCCAGGCCTGGCTCCAGAGTGGGGCCCCAGTGACCCGCGTCCGGGCGAGGGAACACTGACTCCAATACTGTTACTCGTCATAGGGGTCTTCGGGCTGTGCTTTGTCTGATCCCTCACCTAGGACCAGTTTGCCATGGGTGACCCTACCAGGGGCATAAGCCCCAGACCCAATCCCAACCAAATTATTTAAGGAAGTGTTCCCTCTGGTTACTGGCCCTATTTTAGATATGAATTTATTTCAATAAAAGGATATTCACCATGGGAATTTAAGGTTGCTGGTATTAAAGCTTTACTTAAGAAACCCTCACTCGATCAAGATGACTTAGCTAACTACAGACTTATATCTAACTTTCCTTTCTCATCCAAAATTCTTGAGAAAATAGTTGCTAATCAAATATGTGAGCATCTAAACAGCAACAACCTGTTTGAAGAATTACAGTCAGGTTTTAGAGCTCATCATAGCACTGAAACAGCACTGGTAAAAGTTACTAATGATATTCTAATGCCCTCAGATAATGGATTTGTGACTGTTCTGGTCTTGTTAGATCTCAGTGCTCCTTTTGACACGGTCAATCATAATATTCTCTTATAAAGGCTTTAACATGTTGTAGGGATCAAGGGAACAGCATTAGGCTGGTTTATATCATATCTGTCCGACAGATTCCAGTTTTTTTGTGTAAATAATAAATCTTCTTTACACTCAAGCTTTACTTTTCGAGTACCACAGGGTTCTGTGTTTGGACCCATTTTCTTTACTATATATATGCTTCCAATTGGTAAAATAATTAGACAGCATGGTATGAATTTCCACAGTTGTGCTGATGATACATAACTATATTTATCAATAAATTCTGATTAATCCAATCAACCAGGTAGATTACAGGTAAGTCTCAAAGACATAGAAACTTTGGACCAGAGTCTTTAAAAATCAAACTGCTAAACCAGTCACTTCATCTGGATGGCAATAAATTGGCGTCTGGTAATAGTGTAAAGAACCTCTATGTAATTTTTGACCAAGACATTACACTTAAATTCCATATTCAACAGGTTTCCAAGATTTCATTCTTTCACCTCTGGAATATTGCTAAAATCAGAAACATCCTGTCCAGGAGTGATGCTGAGAAACTACTCCATGCATTTGTTGCTTCAAGGCTGGACTACTGTAATTCCTTATTATCAGAAAGTCCATAAAATGCAATTAAACGCCTTCAGTTGATCCAAAATGCTGCAGCAAGTGTTCTGATGAATTTTAAAAAGAGAGATCACATTTCTCCTGTTTTAGCTTCTCTCTATTGGCTCCCTGTTAAACCCAGAACAGAGTTTAAGATCCTCTTCCTTATGTATAAAGCACTTAATAGTCAGGCTCCATTGTACATCAGAGATCTTATTTTTCCATATGTTCCTAATAGAGCACTTCACTCTCAGACTGCAAGTTTACTGGTAGTTCCTACGATTTCTAAAAGTAAAATGGGAGGCAGATCTTTTTCGTTATCAGGCTCCTCTCCTATGGAACCAGCTCCCAATTTTAGTCCGTGAGGCAGACACTCTGTCTATTTTAAGACTAGGCTCAAAACCTTCCTTTTTGATAAAGCTTATAGTTAGAATGTCTTTAGGTTATCCTCAGCTATTTTTGTAGTTATGCTGCTATAGGTTTAGACTGTTGGAGGACAGACTGACCACTTTTCTTCACTCTTCTACTTTTCTATTCTATTACCCTCCAGATACATTTTTTCTGCTGTTATTGCGATTTTTAACCTTGTTTTTTCTCAGTGTTTTTCTCCTGATAGAAGCTCCACCTGGTCTGGTATCCTGCTCAGCTGCAGCACCATGCTGGATGGCGAGCATTGGTTCAGATGATGCTCCCAGTGACCGAGCATCCTCTATGTCATATCAGCTTTTTACTATTTTAATATATAAAATACTCTTAAATCAGTTCTTTTGGTTTTTTTTGTCCCTTCTCTGTCTTCTCAGACCCCCAGACGGTTGTTGCAGATGAGCGCTTGTACTGAGCCAAGTTCTACCGGATGTTTCTACCTGTTAAAGGGGCGTTTTTCCTCTCTATGCTTGCTCAGAATGAGAGATTGCTGTGGTTGGAGACTGCATGTTCCGGGCACAACCTCCCGTCAATGACTCGACGCAATCTGCCCGCATTCCTTACACAGAAAACTTTTAACGGATTAGGCTGTTTGTATAATAGTATTGAAATGAATTTTCTTGTATAGTGCCTTGAGATGACATCTGTTGTGAATTAATTGGTGCTATATCAATAAACTGGATTGAAATTGAATTGAATTTGACTGTACGCATTGCCTAGATAATTAGATAGAAAAGATAATTCCCGAAGAAGTCTTGAGGGTCCCTGCTACACTTCCACCATACATTAGCTTTGGGATGAGTGCCAACAAGGAAATATCTGCTTAAAAAAAGATGGGGAAATTAACCAAGAAACTAACTAAAAATTTAGAAAAACTTCTATCAATGGATATATATGTTCCAGTGGATAGATTTGTTAAACAATAAAAGCAACTTGATATATTCTTACAACGTTAAGTTAGACTTCCATTATCCCATTTGGGAAATTAGATTGCAGCTTGTCTACTCAAGCAACACATGAGGTTTGCTCAGTTAAACAGCAACAAGCTAGACATTTCTAAATAAACTGAACTGAATTATTTTTCATATAATTTTGATATATGTCATGCACGGCATTTAGCAGCATATGCAGTTTTCATCTTCCTACAATCAGCTTTTCAAGTTCCATAGCAGTCACCTGTTTTCATTCAACCAGTTAGTTTCATTGAGCTGCTTATTTCTGATGCTGCCAGCACTTAATACAATGATTGATGCATTTTCTAAAGGGAACCTTAGTACAAATGTTATGCATTCCACTGCCGTGTCACTGTTAAGAATCCTCAGTGCTGTGTTTAAGTTAAGTCCAGCTAAGGACTCATGTACAGTATCTCCTCTACAACACGTCTTGTAGAAGTTGTGTTCAGCTTGTTCCTACTCATCCTAACCTCTTTGATCCCCTGCTTGTCTTTTTCATGTTTATGATGAGAACTTGCATTTCCTCAACTCAAGCGTGCCTTTAGGGCACCCCGGAACTCCAGGCTGTTACTGCAAAAGACAGGACTAAATTTTTCCTTTACTAGGCTATGGTAAACTATTCATGCCCCTAAAACCTTTTTATATTTCTTCAGGTTACTACCACAAGAAATGTATTTTCTTTGGTGGGTTAATTCTGTGTCCCTAACTATATTATCTGTTTCTTTTGTTTATACACAGAGTAGCTACTCTGTGTATAAACAAAAGAAACATTCTATTTATTGTGATTTTATGTAATAAGCTAACACAAAATAGAGCATATATTTGCACTGCATGGAAAAAAATAAATCTAAAGAGTGGAATGGTTTTGCTTTTGATTCCTTTTCTCATAATTCCCCCTATCTAGTACAACTATTTGGGAATTGCATACCATTTGTAAATAGGCATCAAAGCAATAATTTCTTGATATTGATTCTAATGTACCCCATACTTTTCTTTTTTATATTAATTATTTCTTCTGCCACCATGTTTTGATATACCACGTGCAATCTTATTCAATTCAATCCAGTTTATTGATATAGTGTCAATTCATAACATATGTCATCTCAAGGCACTTTACGAGAAACTTCTTTTCAATTCAATCATTCATACATTCCAGCTCAGGGTACAAACAACTTACCTAGAACAAATGCAAAAAACAAACCATGAAATAAATCTTCATTAACAAATAAAAACCTGTTTTCTCCAACATATAAATAAGTATGGCACATAAACGTCTGAATCCTGAACCACAGCTTGAAGTACTGAAGGACACTCTTTGATAAAATGACAACTATTGTTAGTGGAGCACAACGTGTATCTATTCATGAAGCATAAAATCCCCAGTGGCTTTTCCGACTCTCATAAGGCTTGATAACAAACTTCAACTCATTGTTAGACTTCTCGTTTGACAAATCACCTTTTTCCTCTGGTACCAGCATCACAGCACCTGTTTTAGCTGAATCATGCAGCTGTTTTATTGAAGTAGCTCTTTAAATCCCATGTAAACTACCTGCTCTGCCGCAAATGACTGACAAATACAGTCTGCAGCTATAGATTAGGGGAAGTTTGGCAGCTATTTACAGAGAGAATTGGGGAAAATTGTTTTTCATGACAGACATATTCAAATCAGAGCTTTAACAGCATTATACATTCACAACAGAATACCCCAATTTTACTTTTTCTACCTTTTTATGTGGCAGTTCTATATAAAATGCTACTTATCTACCTAAAACTATCTTTATTACCTATCCATGTAATAGACCAAACTACAACAAAACTGTTGGTTACATTCTGCCTCCGTATTGCTTCTGTTTTTCACCCTGCTTTACAGAGTTAAAAAATCATTTCTTCAATGAGCTTCTGTGTGAGTAAAGCTCATCCTGGCTGTTTCCTATTTTGGTTCTGTCAAAGGATAGAAGTTGAAGAAGGCTTTTATTTTCCTGTAGATTTCTTTATGGAAACACAAGTGTATTCCTTTTATACATGAAAAGGTCTGTCCCATCTCTTTGTGCCTGGTGTATTCTCTTCTGCCTGCATGAAACGCCACGGTATTTGTATAAAGTCATATTGCTAAGCACCTATACATTTATAAGATGATCTCTCCAATTATTATTATTATTATTATTATTATTTTTATTATTATTATTATTATTATTACACTAGAATTGATCCAGCATAATTGAAAATTAGTGAAAGAAAACAAGAACAGTGAAAGCAGATTTCTCTCTTTTTCCCTTCCTCATAAATCCAACTGAACCAGTTTTAGCATATTTATTTATAGCAAGTTTAAAATTCTGAGTCCTGTGGAAGAAAACTGTTTCAGCCTCATGTGTCATCACATTACCTTTGACAAAAAAAACAAAACATGTCTTCATGCTTGTCTGCACCTAAACCCACTCACTAAAATGACTGCAAGTGACACCTGACAACAATTTTAGGACAAGCAGGATATTCAGAACATTTTGAGTGCTAACTTGCCTGTTTACTGTCACTTTAATTTATGTTGTTTGTCTTGTGGGCTGTCTGATACTGGGGCACTGGCAAGTGAATCTTCAGTCTCACACTAGATTGACGTGTTGTGTATTTGTCAGGGGTGTGGGTGCACTGCAGAAATCCTAAAGATGATGTTAAATGTCAATGTGGAATCCACATAAAATGCTTAAACACAGATTTTTATATCTAAACACTATATGACTCAATTTAAGGAGCATTTATAGACTTTTGTCTTACCCTCTCACTTTTTCTCAAAAAATAAAATTTAACTTGTCATACATTTCACATGCTTGACTAAGGTCAGAACTGGTAACTGGACCGATTTAAAAAAATTAAAGGGTGATTTCATCAAATTTCCAAAACAAAAATTGTCTGTGTGATGCCATCCTGTACTACAAGATGACTATAACCCTGATTGGATCCCACTTCGGCCATTGCTCCTCATACTTAGGCTTTAACCCGGTGTTTCGTAGGGGTATGGTACATTAACTATTTGTATTTATTAGGAGCTGGGATAAGGGGAGGCCTCTTCAGCCCAGTCAATCACAGGTAATACAGAGACACATAGGACAAACAACCAGGCATGCACATACTGACACCTAAGGGTTATCAAGAATAATAAAATAACCTTGCAAGTCATGTTTTTTGAACTGTAGGAGGAAGCTGGAGTACCTGGGGGAACCCACATATGCACAGGGAGAACATACAAACTCAATGTAGAAAGACCCCATGCCAGGATTCATTGTTTATTAAATAAACAATTAAACAAATATTCTCTGATTGTGAAGCACTTTGTTCAACAGCTTTTTTTAAACGTACTATATGAATCAGTGGACATTGACACACATTACCGTTTACTTGTTAAGCCTATGAAACAGATGCAGATAGTTAGCAGTAAACTGGATTTTCCGTAGATGTTAGCATTAAGTTAGAATTTCTACTCTATCCTCAAATGGCCTTACATTAAGCATTCTAACTTCAAATTAATTATACTGTAATGTATCGCAAATAATTTATATTTTTAATCATAAATGGGTCTTCCTTGATATATTGTGAGGGTTCCAATATATTATGTGTTGTTATGTAATTGTTTTTAATCAGTATGTAAATATCGATCACAATAACAAGCTAAAAACAAGATAAGACACTGTAATACGTTTAAAAAAAATCACAAAAAGGAGGAAATACACAATATTGTCTGATTTGATGATTTAGTGAAAAATAATGTACAAAAAAATTTACATTTTGACATAGTTAAGTATACTGGCAGTCTGACAAACCAATGAGTTCTTAAAGTCTTTTAGAATGTCACTTATATTCTGCTATTTTGGAAAATGTACACAAAATACGGTGCATTTTGTTTTAGTATGATGGTAATAAATTATAGATAATAAAGATAATAGATAATAAAATGCATAAAAAAATAATATATATATACATATATATATATGGAGAGAGAAGTTTTCAGATTTTAATATATAAAAAGCACAACCACCTGTACTGTACATACAATGCATTTAGTGTAAATATCTGTAGTATATCCTAGGTATTTTTGATTGAAGTCATTTGCTGAGTATTTTCTTGTTTTGTCGTTCTTGTTTTGTGGCGCTTATATGGAGTTTGTTAGCTTATTTATGAACTATTTGCTTACAAAAAAATATGTTATTTGCAGAGAGGTGTTTAAGGTTAGCTGATCTTATTTTACAGATTTAAGTATAAATATCCACAAAAAAAAATGTAATTTGCAGATTTACCAATATTTGTATTTTTTTCATTGTCATGCTTAAATTTTAAATTGCAAACAGTTTGATAGTATAGGGTTATTTTATCCTGATTAGACTGTTTGTTTTGACACATGAAAGCAAATGATGTATTATGATATTTAAATTGACATCATTAGCATTTTACAATATGCATTTGACATATGATGCGAACAGTGTTGCTCACACTTAACATACACACCAGCAAGCACAGCATGAAATAGCTATTTAGCAATAAATTTTCAAAATATTATTTTTATTTTTAACCACTAGATGTTTTTTTATTTATTTCAGATAAAAGCATTTTTAGGGTTCCTCTCAATTTCTAATGCTTTGCTCACAATTTCTTAGTATAGAAAAAAAACCTAAAGCATTCTTGCCAATTTAGTGTAATGCAAAGACAAACACTATCTCAATCTGTCAGCCTATATGCTATACATACACTTGGGAGAAATTTGCGTCTGTTTGTGCCATATAGATTTATCACCTCTTAACTATATGACATTTCTGGAGAGAGAGAAGGAAAAAAAACAACAATTATGGCACAGATGGAGTGGGGGTGGGGTGGCATTTGTCAGTGCTCTCGTTGGGGTTCAAAAGTAGAATATAAAATGTCTGTCTTTGTCTAATCCAACACATTTTATTTTTATAGCTGAGAAATCTGTTCAGGGACCCCAACATTTTCCAACTGTCAGGGTGTCATTTGTCTGGAAAGAAAAAAGTGAAACTGAATTCCCTCCCCCAGTCCTTCTGCATGTTGTGAGGTTAGCTGTTATAAACATTCAAGGTGGAGGTATGGATGTATGGGAGGCACATTTATACATTTCAAACATTATTCCGGCTTGGTCATCCAGCCATGCAGAGAGCACTTTGTTGGATCTACAGACCATCTCTTTGACATTACTTTTGCCCTGTTGCTTCATCCTCAGTCAGTCTCTCCTGACTTTCAGGGAAAGCAGTTGGACTTTAGAGTATTGTCCCTTATGTTAACCCCTTTCCTCTCCACATGTCACCCCATCCTTTTCCTTGTACCCCCTTTTCTCCTCCCCTTCCTCCTTCTTTTACGTCTTCCCTGGATTCTCCTCTTCAGAAGCCCGCTCAGTGAAGCCGTCAAGCCATTAGTGAGTCCCAGCGATGATAATGAAACCTCGGAGGTGGTCTGAGCCAGTGTGGTAGTGGAGCTGGAGCACAAGAGGAAGGTGGATTAGGATAATTATCTTTTCCATGAGGGCACAATGAGAAAAAAAAAACTCTCTTCCTTCAGGCCTTGATTGGCAATGCAGCACACAATAATCAGGCTTGACAGCCTTTACCTAAAAATGATATAATACAAGTTGTATTAAAGTAAGTTATTATCATTTCTAATGACTAACATAGGGAATATCACATATTTGATATGTTTGCATTTTCTGTATTATTGCAGGTTTCATTCACATCCCTCACTGGTGTTTATTGTTGTGTGTACAGCTGTGGTTAGGACCTCACACACACTGTACGGATGCCTAAAACATCACCGGTCTTACTTTGAAGAGCCTATGAGGTCAGGTTTCAAATTATTGTCTGAACCCACACCTGGTATTCCCACTGCACTCCTGTAAATCCATTTTCCACACAATGCATTTCAAATCAAACCAGCGTCACCGTAACACGCCTTAGGAAACATTAAGCCATAGTGCGCTACTTTCATGTAAGATAGCATAGCCTCTGTATGCTTTGATGTGCTCACTTTTTTAATGCTTTATTAATAATAACACACTGCCTTCTTCTCACATCACCACCAGCTTCTGGTGTTGCTTTTTCTCTTTCTGAACTCCATCCGTCGCAACATCCGAGCTCTGAGTGTTTCTTCCCTCCCCTGCCCCACAGCTCTGTCACAGGATTGGCCTGTTTGTGTTCAGGAGGGGATTATGGGGAACAATGTGGGTCTTGAGATGAAGGGAGCGACAATGGCCTATCAGAGGGCAGGAAGTACATAACACTTCCATATCATTGGCTGCAGAGGAAATCAAACACATCATTATTTCTTCTAGTCCTTCTGTCTGTTAGTGCTGAGTTTTTTCCCCCTCACCTAAAAAGGAGGGGTGCTAGGCAGGAATTGGGAGGTGGGCCAGGATTTGAATTACTGTCGGTGAGTTTAAGTGTGTTTGCTCTCATGTTTACAGGTCTGTAAATGCAGAAGTAACCAGGCATGAGCATGTAGACATTGATAGCACTCACCTCCTCAGATTCTGGCCAAAATACAAAGCCGCCTGCACATTTCTAGTGTTGTCCAGGATGAATGATATGTATTTGATGTCTGATTTATGCATGAATCAAATATTATACTTGATTTACTTAATTAATTTAGCTTTATCAATGGAGGAGTTACTTTAAATCTGATGGCTTAAGACCAACAAATTGTGCCCAACAGATCCAAAAGACTACTATTTTAACAATATTATTATTCCACCCATCCATCCATTGTCTGGATGGCTTATCCTTTGCGCGCTCATGTTAGGGTTGGGGTGGTGGTGGTGGGGTTCATGGGCTTGTGCCTATAAAGCCTATCATCGGGCGGGAGCCGGGATACACCCTGGACAGGTCACCAGTCCATCACACAGCAAGCAAGAAGAATCCTCTTTACTGGACATTTTCAAGGGTAATTGAAATAAAAAATATCATGGAAATGCCATTGAGACAGAGGGTTAAAGTAGACATAACCAACACAATGCATACAACAAAAAACACTAGAAATATAATATAAAAGCAGGAGACTCTGGCAATGAACCAACCACTCCTGGGATGGTTATCTTCCACTATTTCTTTATCTTAGATAAGGCTTCTAGTGGTTTTCTGGAGTCCGAAAAGCTTTAGAAAAATGGCTTTGTAATTTTTTCCAGTCTGCCTGATAACAGTAACTTTACTTCTCATCTGAATTTTTATAGAAGTGCTATGTTTTGAGATCTTTCAGCCTACATCTTGTTGTCAGACAGGTTTGGTTTAAGTAATTGCTGAATTCTACAGCTGAGACAATAATCAGGCCTGGGTTTGGATTGTGAAACTTAGGTAATTTCAGGCTTAAAAAGGCAAACAATTGCCTTTTAATACCGGGGGCCTGGCTATTTTGGATAACGTTCTTGTAAGCTGCTTTTTGTATTTACTCAGCTTGCATCCTAAACTTCAGCACTCCATCCTAAATAAAGACCAACATATTTAAATGATGTCACTCTCGTAAGTGCAAAGTAAGAAGGTAGTTGCAAATATTAAAGAAACTTAGTGTAGGTTGATATCTTTTTAGTATTTAAGAGATTACTTAAAAGAAAGTTTTTTTTAATTAATATAAGATATTTATAATATTTTTTTATTCTAAACCACAGATAGTTTCTGTTTTTTTTGGGGGGGGAAATCCCTTTTACTTTCTTCAATGTTTAAAACCCGTTTGAGGTGGAAAAATGTACAGTGAACACATTGCTCATGGGCAGAAAGATCAATAGAAAATAGATCTGAAAAGCTGATTTCTATAGCCTGTAGTAAAAAATGCCATGATTAATATCACATTATTTTCACAAGTCTTTAAAAAATAGCACATATTTTAATTACTAGATGCATACTGTTTTGCATGTTTATACCAACTATGCTGATATCCAAATCTGACAACAGATTTGGATATCTGGCTACCCAGATAGACTGGCTACCCAGTGACCGGGAGCTGTGGCAGTCGACTCTCTACTCTTCGCCCATAATACTTCTGAGTAGTCTGAGGCCCTCTGGGAGCACCTGGCTCTCCTCCCTGCCATCACTGGCTAAATCGATCGTTGAAGCCATTGCAGTGCAAAGACCAGGGGTCAGCTTCAAAGGCCTCCTACCCACTTCCGGCCACCTGGTGTTCTATACAGGACGATGGGTACATTTTCTTTCCAGCCCCCACCCTCCGTTACCCTTCTATGAACAGGTTAAGGACATGGAGCCGGTACAGCTCCTCCCTGTCATCTCCTGTTGCCTTCTCCCAAGCCACCCACATGCAGAGAAAGGGTGAGAGATCTGTCCCACACAAAAACAGCATAATCACACCAGCATTGGATGTGGAAAATCTGCTTTTGATTTAATTATAGCTTTCAAATGCATATCTGTCTACAATGAAAAGATTTGACAAATTTTTGGCCAGAATAAAATTTTCCTTTCCATGGTACTAGTAGGTGTCATATTTCTTTAAATCTCTTATCTAGAATGTTTGCCTTTCCATGAGTGCATTGAAAAATTTCCTTATTTTGGCTCATAAAATAATGACATTAAAAACAAACATTGTCATGCCATGCCTTTTAATCACATTAAAATATGTAACATCTTCCCCATATTTTAACAAATCAAGTTAAGTAAAGCAAATGGCCTGTTTACACTAATCAGTCATAAGATTATAACTAGTGCCAGGTGCATGAGTAATATCTTGTTATAACGGAATATTCAGCTGAGGAAAGCATTTGTATTGGTCTTATTCTGACATTTACTACAGAACTAAACTGTTTTAGGAATATTCCACCCCCTACCCCATTCCCTCCGCATGGGTCCTTTAAAAGCTGCTTACAAAAATGGCTTAAAGAACATGACAGCAGATCTTAGGGGTTTAGTCAGTCTCTAAAATCGCCAGATTCCAGCCTGATGGGATCTAATAGCATTTGTAAATAGAAAACAAGTCCAAAAAGTTTCCCATGCCATAAAGCAGAGGGGTCAAAGAAGTATCATAATCTATCGTCTTGGAATTAAATATCTGGAACATCCTCAGGTTTTTTTAACCGAACAGATCTAGTGCCTTCAGAAAATGCTGTTTTTATTTTTTCAAATTATTTCAGGTCTCATACATAAACTTCAACTTGTTTGATTAGGATTGCACAATTGAAACCAAAAACAAAGTAGTAATTCATTTTTACGTGTAAAGAAAATGATATTGGATTTCTAAAATTTGTTTTACAAATAAAAATCTGAAGTGAGCTTCCCTTTGTTCTGTTTCTCCTAAGTCATGTCTGGTGCAACCACTTTTCTTCAGAAATAACCTAAGTAGAAAATTAACCTCTCCTGTGCATAATTCAATCTCAGTATAAATGAAGCTGCTCTGACATCAGCAGTTTGCCACAAGCTGTGTAAGGAACACAGCAAACATAAGAGAAAAGGTGCTATAAAAACACAGAGAGAAAGCAAATCACTGTTTAGAGCATAACCCTAAACGCACCATACTCACAGTGAAAAATGGTGGCGACAGCATCATCCTGTGTGAATGCTTTTCTTCTACAGAGACAGGACAACTGGTTAGGTTCGTGGGAAGATGTATGATGGAGCTATTTGGCAAACAAGAACAAAAGAAAATGTCAGTTTCTTGTAGAGCTAGTAGAGACTTGTCTTACAGCTGTTATTGCTAAGAAAGGGGATGTAAGAGAGAAGTGTTGACCTGGGGATGCATAAAATGCACAGCAAACGTTTTAGATTTTTATTCCTAAAGATTTAACCAAACTTGGAACATTTCCTTCCACTTTTAAATTTTACTCGACTTATGTAGATTTATCACATAAAAAAATAAATGCTTTTGTTGTTAAAAATGTGACAATGTGAAAAGTTACAGGGGTTTAAATTATTTTCCAAGGCACTTCAGACAGTCATAATGTTATGGCTGATCAGTGTTTAACAGGGCAATAAATTAAAGCAATTCTTGGCTCTCACTCGGAGCATGTTTCGTTATTAACTGATCAACAGATCTGCTATGGTATGAATAACTCTCTCTTTCCCTGTTGGTCCCGTAACAAATGGCAGGGCTCTCGGACACACATTTGTGTCTCCATCAGGGCTGTCGTACAATCAGCTCCAAGAATACATATTAATCAACGTTGTTTTTCTTTTTTTTCCTTGTTCTTGTCTGCTTATTAAGCCCAGGCACCAGGCATCAAACCCCCCCCCCCCCCCCTTCTCCCTTCTCCCTTCCAATACGTTAGCGGATATCAGTATGTCCACTACTCTTGTGAACAGGGATGAGAAGGAGAAAAAGAGGGAGAGGATATAAAGGTCTGAGGAGTTTGGCAGAGAGACGATGGAGGCTGAGACAGATGGCATGAAGTCTGCAGCACTCTGGCGTGGCTCGCCTGGTGCTAAAATCCTCCTCTCTCACATTCCAATAAATCCTACCAGGAGGCTGGGGAGTCTGTAACATCACTCCAAGGATCCACACAGCTCTCCTCCCTACCTCCCTCCCCCATACATCAGTGACCCCCCCCCCACACACACACACACACACGCCACCCATCAGTGTCTGAGTGTCTGACCACTCCAGTATCAAATGTCTGCTTTTATTTAATCCACACACGTATGCATTCACACCAAAAAAAAAAGTGGATAGATCTAGACCTATCTACTGATGAGATAAGCCTCAGCATGCGGAGATGGGAAAGTCTTTATGACTGCTCTTATTGAAAACCTTCGAGAGATGCCCTTTTTTGTTATTCCAGAGTACAAGTCTTATTCTGGCCCGAAACATTAGAGAAACACTATACAATCCATTTACATTAGAGGAAGGAAACATAAGAAGCTTTTTGATTGGTCTCACCACAGCCTGCAATCAGCCCAAAGTCTTGAGCAGACACAGTCTAACCAAATATCAGCCCAAACATGCATCTCTCAGTTCAAGGCCTCCTGTGGGTCTTTAAATCCAAAATGGACAATAAGCGAGGCTGTGATTACACACTTAGCCCGAAAACCAGAACTTGATCCCAGACTCCTCGACAACTTCACATCCATATTTTGAACTGCTGGATCTTCTTTGAGTTTGCTTTCTTGTTTGCCGAATCAGAGTGGCTCATCTCTTAAGAACAATATAATTCATTTTAGGCTACGCTCTCTCTCTCTCTCTCTCTCTCTCTCTCTCTCTCTCTCTCTCTTGCTCTCTCTCTTTCTCTGCATCTCTTTCTGCCTTCTGTTTGTTCTAATGAATGACTTCTGAGATAAAGAGCTGCTGTGATGGGGTCACAGAGGGCCTCGGAATCACATTACTGTTAATGATAATAAAAAGAACAATCTGCGATGAACGGCTTGGATGTTTCCCTTTTCTCTACCCGTATGGACGGGATGTTTTATCTGCTATTGTTTTCAGTGTTGTCACACTTGAAAAGCCTATGCAATTAAAATGCATTCTAAATATTTTCTGGTGTTTTGATGTAAGCATTGTCGATTGAAGGAAAAAAAAAGGGTTCTCTGATATAAAAAAAAAAAAAAAAAAAAGTATACAGCGGTGCTCCATCTGGGTTACAAAGTACAGCGCCATGCACAACATCAGGCAGAGCAACATGGTGCAGCATCAGAAAATATTCCCTTAGGTAACATTTTAAGTGCACATTGAAAACCAAAAACTCTTAAACTGCAAATATGAATTTCTAACAACTGACAAAGAGTTATTCTGGTGTATGTCTTTGTTCATGTGAGTTCAATGTTTAACAGACTCATGTTTATGTTGTCTGCCTTTGCCTAACTGTATAAAAAATAATTTGAAGGAATTTGATGGAAGTCATTTCCAAAACATTATGTGGTGACAACTTCCCTTGTGGTTAAACTAAATGTGAGTTCAATTCACTTTTAAAAAGCACCTACGAGTGTATCTGAATAAGTTAGAATTGATTTGAAAAGTTATGTATTTCAGTAATTCAATTCAAAAAGTTTAACCAAAATTCTTATTTTCAAAGAATTGTGTAGAAATGCTCTGCTATGGTCATGTTATTGACTTATCCAATCTTGGTGAAGGCTACTTGACTTGCTTACTGCCATTGACACCCTCCACAAGGATGTTAAGTTACAAAAAAATCTTTTTTAGAAAGGCTGGCCATTTACAGTGTCGTTTTCAAGCATATTATTGGAAAGTTTGTTGGAAAGGAAAATAACTGGTAGAAAAAAAATTGGACAGGAATCAGTACTTAAAGACCTACTGTTCACAAACAACAAAGGGTACAAATGTTCACCTGAATCAGAGACAATTCCTAAAGGCAAGGCAAGACAAGGCAACTCTATTTGAACAGGATACTTTAAACAGCAAGGTAATTCAAGGCACTACAGTGTCTTTCCTAGGATAGGAAGAAAATTAGATCTTTATTAATTAAATTAGCGCTTCCTTAAAACCTAAGAAGAACCCGAGGCTTATGTCCTCCAACTAATGCTGGATCGATTCAGTTATCCATACAAAAACAGTCCTGGTCTAATATTGTGCTCAAAACGTCTGAGAATCTGAAAGATTGTGTTTGTATGATCTAAAAATAATGAAATAAAAAAAAAGAAACAAACATTTGAAGAATGTCATTCTGTGTATAAAGCATGTATATAAGTAGTTTTTCGCTTTTTGAAATAGCTGCTGAAATCAACTTTTGGATGAAATTCAACCTTACTCAGACACTTTTGTTTTTTGTTATTCTATCTATTTGTGACAAACAAACTCCCAGAAACAGCTTGAGGAACAAAGTTTTGGGCAAAAAAAACTAAGCACGTGAACTCATATCTCCAGATTTATCTTGTACAGGTCATCGCAGCATCATATGTAGAGGATATTTACATGAATGTGACATTCACAAGTGGATCATTTCTGGCTTTCGATCCCCCCTTGCCTCAGAGACAAAGTTGCTGGCTGTCCTTCCTGCATGGCAGGGCAGTGTGGCATCCCCAGGCTCCTTGGCGCTGCAGCTGTCACCCATGGATGGGAAAGTGGTAGGGTCAGTGGCTCCGCCGCGTGGCTCCTGGCAGCATCCGTCCCACCCTGGCCCGGTGAAAGGCCAGAGATCAGGAGCCCAGCTTCGCGATGGACTGATCGAGGGCCAGCCCCCCATTAGCCACCGTCAGAGCCAAAGGTCAGCTAAGGCCAGCGGATGGGTCCTGCATGTGCAACCAATGAATTGACTCATTTCCACATCCAGGAAGCTAGTTCTTCTCACTTTGGCCACTCAGAATAGCTGAGCTGTCTCTGATGAGTTGATGCATCCCTCTCAATCACACATCTAGTAATTTGTGTGCTTTGATGTCGGCAACATTATACATTATTGCTGCTTTTAGTGATATTGCCATCTATCGCCTGCCAAATTAAAAGAGCCTTCCCTCTAATTTCCTCCAGCAGAAATTGTTTAATAAATTAGAAGGCCTTGATTTGCACTGATGATCACAAAGCAACACAATTGCTCCAAATTGCTCACAGAGTAGATAGTGCACCACATCGCTCTCATCATTGAGTGGCAACTGCTGCCTGGTGTGGTTTACACTGATGCAGGCAGGCTGTGAAAGGGGATAATTGTGGTGCTAAATGCTGTCTAGGCTGACAGGATACATTTCTTGACTTGTCAAGGGCAGCAGCGATGGAGTGGGTCATTCCACGGTCTGTACACACAGAGGCAGATGAATTTATTTTCACCAACATATGGCCTCACATGTGAGCACACGAACACACACACAGACAGAGAAAATCAGCCTCCCTCCTCTCAGAGGTGATTGTCTCTTGCTTCTATCAGGTTGCATGTGTTTTTTTTCTGCAGCCATAGAGACCTCATCCTGGGAAATTGAGCAATTTCTGATTGAAAATAGTACCGGTAATTAGAGCACTCAGTATTTGCAACCACTTGGCATTGCATTAGTATGCAAAGCTGGCTGCCAGCTTATCTTGGGGAAAACGTTTGTTTCCTTAATTGCCCTCTTAGGACAAAAGTGAACAGTGTGGGTGGGGAGGGTGGAAGAGTAAAACGTTAACGTGCTGCAGAAAGAACGGTGCCTGGTGTGTTGAGGGGCTGTGACTCCCTGAACAGAGGGGTTAAACTCCACTAATAGACTGCACGCACGGGCACACACATGGACAGACAGTCACAGAGGAGCAGTCATACACCCACACATGGGCACACTCTTCTTCCATTGGCACATGGGCACAGGGAGACTCTTGCAGACAACACAACTATGATTAGCCCATAGATTCCAGGACACACGCTTCGGCACAATTAACTCTGCAGACACGACGTATGTTGCAAAATTAGAGATGCAAAAGTGTCTTTTTGCTGCGCTAATGAATCAAATGACCCTGACTATGAATGAAGGATCCAAGATGCAAAGCAGGAAGAGCGTTTGTTTAGTTCACCTGTTGGTGAGCTCTCCGTGAAGCTTTTATCAGATGAGAAGTCTCATTTTTAAGAAGCTTGAAGCAGAGTTGTCTGTCAGATTTGAAGGTGAAGCATCGCCTGCTTCTTCTGCACCTCACCAGTGCTGTTAAAACACTAAATTTAACATGAGGCAACTCCTACACTGCGTCTGTCATACTTTGCCCAACACTTTCACTTACTGTCCTCTTTAAATGAGATCAAATTTGACATTATTTATGATCTTTAATGAAAATCTTTCTTTTTTCATTTCACTACCTTTTTTATGTTCCAAACTGTTCGAGCTTTTTCACCATTGACTTAAGATGCATTTTACTTTGAAGTACCAGAAATAGCCAGTGATTCCCTAGATTACATAAAAACTTCATAAGAGACTTTCTCCAGAGATGTTATATAATTCAAAAATCACTAGCACTAGCCAAATTCAGACGATTTACTGTTTAATGTGCCCCTATTAATAGTCAGGAACCCCAATGATTTTAGTTTGCACTTTTTCTAGACAGCACAATCCCTTTGAGACTCAGAACCTATCTTGGCATTCATTCCAATAAACTAAATCTAGTGCTGTAATTATATTTTCAGGTAGTTTACGACTATAAAACATGCAGTAGTTTCTTATTTGAAGATCTTGTCAAATATAAAAATTTTACTTTGCGCTCTTTCCACTAACATAAACTCATTTCAGATGGCGCCGGTGCGAGTTTTAAGTGCAACAAAAATGCATCTGAGTTATCGAAGAAAAAATTTAAATGCGCCATGTTCCAAACTTTGAAACAAACCAAATATGAGTATCAAAAACGCCCTATGTCCCAAAACTGCATTTTCAGCTGGATTTAGATTTAATAGTTCTTTATAAATAGTGCATTAGAACGAAAAGCAATAATATATTTAAATCACTGAGTAAATACTGACCGCATTTCTTGTGGCGTGCTACTTTAGATTCAAGCTATTTTCTACAACTGATTTCCAGTACTAGTATACTGAAATAGATTTAAATAATGACAGAGACTATGTTTTGGGGGAAATATGAACATTTTTACTTGACACATTGCGCCACAATGCTACAAATGAATGGATAATAAAAAGTAAAATTATAACATGTGGGCCTTAAGGCCTTACGATGGAAAAATAGTCTCTGAAATGCACCTTAAAGTCATTTATTAAATAGAGAAAACATCAAAAAAGCCAGATATGTACATATAACGGCCTACTTCTCTTCTCAGCCATCTGTTGCTTTTCTAAGTTAGGACAAAGAACGTTTTCTTTCATGTTTTATTTGCTAGCTGAAGTCTATGTAAGTATATATTTTTCTGCAAACGTAGACGTTAACATGTCCGGATTTTGAATTTGTAAAATTTATCCAAAATAGAATCACAATAAAAACAAATGGACAAATAACTAACCAGTAGAACTTTAAAAAAATATTTTGTGTGCCAAGTTCACAATAATAATAATAATAATAATAATAATAATAATAATAATAATAATAATAATCGGGACACTCACTAAGATGTTAAATTCGTTGACTTAATTGTACCAAATATTTTAATTATTTAGTAATATGGACAAATGGCCCTATTTACACCTCCAAGTACAGTGTTCGTGCACTCTCGTGAGCGCGCGGCGGGTGGGCCATCTGGCAGCTCGAGAAGTGTAAGGTGGTTTTCATTTAAACTTCACAAAACTAAAATGAATTAATTACCCCCGGACCATTTATTACATCGGGCACAAAAACAGTAAGTACCATGCAAAATCGGAGTTTTACTTAAATAGTTTTGTTACTTGCAGATTCTTAATTCTTTCTTTATTTTACATGTTGAGTAAAAGGAAGCTCAGCGCGACTGAGTGTTATATCTCCCTAAACAAATCCAATCCATTTCTTCAAAAGGAATCCCCCCTTTTAGATCACCTCAGGAGACAGTTGTCAGAATGCAAGACTTCCTTAAATGTTTGTGAAGGACCAGAATGGCTCTAGGGAAGCTGAATCGGAGTCTGTGTGTACACAACCTGTCCAACAAAAGCCAAGGCTAATCCACCTAAATGACACAATGCACAGGGCCCTGTTTACACGGACTATACCCACAGAGGGCCTCCGCCTTGTCCACAGACCGCATTGAGGTGCACTTTCTTTTTCTTTCATCCCGCCCTCTCCGTCTCTGTCGCTAAAAGATGATTACAGATAAACGAAGAATGATTTATGCAATCTGCAACAAAAAAAAAGCAGCAACGCAGACGCTGCAATATCATTTCCATTACCTGAATCAAAATTTTGAATATTGCACTAAATATTTAATGTTCTGCAGACGATTTGCTCAGTTTTACACTAAGTGCCAAGCCCACATCCATTTTTGTGAAACCATCGGATGAAAATCGTGTTTGAAACACAAATCAAGAGCTTTTTAATTAATCTGTCATCAATTACAGGTTCGAAGTAACAAACATTAGTCACAACAATCAGAGAACTATGCATAAATCATTTTCTTTTCAAAGCAATTTGGGCGCAAATTTCCACACAACAGCTCATAAACACACAACTGAAAAGATTGAAAGACTAAAATGTAGTTCTACCCGATAACCCTAACTACATCGAATTAGGCCTAAATAATAATAATAATAATAATAATAATAATAATAATAATAATAATAATAATAATAATAATAATAATAATGTAACCAAACAGGGTTGAAAAAGAACAATCTTCATTTTCCCCTGCGTTTGTTTCTGTATAGCTCCGGCGGCCCAATTAGGCTACTATATTCTTTCGAAAGAATTTGCAAACATGCCAATAAGCTTCCTTTTGTGTGTCTTTCCATTGTGCTTAATTAAATTACACTTCTAAAAAACTGTGAAATATGATGCCTTATGTGTGCTTCTACATTTAACAAGATTATACAAAAAATAAAACGTTTGTTTAAGATATCAATATAAATTAAATTAATCATGCTTTTAGATGGAAGTTAAGGAATCAACTGAAAATGAACGCAATACAGAAACTAAATGGTTAATAGTCAATGATGTTCATTGTCTCACTTTGCATACGTATCTGCTCAGTTCACTTTTATTGACTATTTAGAAAATTAAAAGGTCTGGCAGCTGCGTCATTTTTTAATTACTTTTATTACAGTCCTACATTTCCCTCTTTAATCGACCCGGAGCCGTTTTTATATCTTCCCCGTCTGTAGGTGTGTTCTACTGTCTCCGTAATTGCATTTCTCTCCAGGAGGGGCGTAGGTAATTACACTGCGGCGCAGCCAGGTAAATTCCGGCGCCTAAATTGAAATATTCCGCTTTAATCCTCGCTAAATCCCCAATTCCCTGGACCCGGAGACATGCGTGTGTTGTAGGGGGTCCTGCGGAGCCCCCACTGAGTGATCAGGTGAGAGTCGCCTAGCAGGATGGGGAAGGGGGGCGCCATAAGCATAAAACAAGATTACTAGATATTTATCACCGAAGGTTTCCTGCACACAGAACTACAACCTGACAAGTTCTGGTAAAGACTGGGAGTGTTGCATAATGAGCAGGAAATGAATTGTAGGCTGTTCTGGGGATATTTCCAACTTAAACGATTGTGCCATAAACAAAGCTTCCTCATTTTTCAACGAGTCTGTTTATGTAAATTAATCTGCACGTGCATTAATGAAACCATGACTGATATGTCTGTTTTGGTTGCTATCTGAAGAGGAAAAGGCTACTAACAATTACCAAACATTAAAAAAAAAATTATTGAGGGAAAAATAAATAAATAACAGAAAACATGATTTGAATTTCACCCCACTGTTACAGGAGTAAAAGTTTGCACATTCCAGTTGTCTGGGTGTTGCCTGAATTTACCTTCCACATATCTTTAATTTGTAGTCACCAGGAATAAAAAGGCTGAATCTCAGCTCTGGCAGCTCCCATGTCAGTCTTTGCAGGAGTGGGTGACAGAGAACAGCAGGCAGATAGCAAGCTAAAATCGCATCACTAGAGACCTCACATCAAAGTAGACCAAATCTCATATTGAGTGAACTTTTAAAGCCAGAAAAGGCTGTGTGACATCAGAGTACCTAAAATGTGACTGTCATGTTTTTTTTCCTTCAAACTTTTTGAGGAAAAAACACAGGCTCAAAGACTTGAGAAGTATTCAGAGGAAAGCACTGTTCAAACGTGCACACTAAGATTAGCAGCCTTTGTCTTACAGGAACCTCAAAGACCAATTAGATTGAGAGACGGCTGTGACGAATTTGTCAAAAATAAGATGATAGACACAACTTTGGCAGCAAGCAAACATGGCTGGGGATTTCACTCAAGCAGAGTCATTGACAAGACACTGTCAGAAAATGTGTCAGCTTCAGCAGACCTGCCAGTCGACAGAGATACAGTTTGGGACTGAGACCGATCAATTCCCCAAATGCCACAACAAGACATAACAGCACTTCATTTTAAGTGAAAAAGTACTTTGTCTTTGGGTGTATTGTCAAATTTTTTTGTTTGCAACATCCCAGGACACAGGACTATAAAAAATAAACAACTGTGACATATCTATCATGGGGTTTTAGAACTTTAAAAGCAGACTTTGACCTTTCTGTTTGGACTCAGCCAGTGCTGGCACATGATTTTGTTGTCCATCGTACACTGATTCCACACCTCCTATAGTTGTACTAATTTCGGACCCACTATTTCTGAAGTGAAATCCAATACTCAAAGCATTTTCCTCTTCAAAGTAGTCTCCTGTTGTGCTTTGTGGCCACAATAGTGTCAATCTTATACTTTCAAAGCCTCGTCTCCATGTCAGTGTTGAGAAGCTGTCTATACGATGCTCAGAATGGAGTTGGGGCTTTGATGGCTGGTCGAAAAATAGTCTGAAACATTATAAAAAATAAAAAACTTAGGACGAAAAGAAGAAAACATTTTTATTGATTTGGCTGCATCTGAAGTTTGACCTGTGATTTTGAGAGAATTGCTTTTATGCTCACAAACAGTGCAGTTATGGCACTGAAAAAGGATTAGGCTAAGGAGAATTGCATCAGCATTATGAAGGAAACTCTCAAACAGCAAATACTTTTGTAAATTAGAACATCAGAATTTAAATTGCCGGGAGAATACTAGCAGGATAGCAAAAATCAATCATCTTTAACATTAATTATAATCTAGTAGTCCTGAAATCGACGAGCCAATCTAATAATGCTCCATTTTGATTAATGAATAAAATACGTTCACAATAAATTTTGAATAGGAAGATAAAGATGCTTGCATCTGCAGGTAAAATTAAGCTTAAATCTAATTCAAAATGTCTGACTTCCACTCTGTTGTAGGACTTGGCTGCAAGACAACTTTTATTATTATTTTTAGTTCTTTAGGAAATAAAAATATGTTTGAAACTTTGTAATTGGACATTAATGTAAACAAACCCTAAACATTAAAAAAATTACAAAAATACATAAAGTATTTATCCAAAACTACCTTTGGCTGAATATGTTACCCTTTCCCTCTCTGACAGGGCCATTCACAGGTGCACTACACATTCTTTAACCTGTCGCAGGTCAATGGATAATTGGGTTTTATGGCCTTTAGATGTGAAAATCTCTGAACTTCACCTTTAAGCCACTATGTGTTTGGTTTTGTTAAACAGAAATGATAAAAGGATCAAGAAGTCAGCTATCTGCATATCACAGGTTAGGGTCAACAAAAAAGTTTCACTCTTAGTTGGGTGATAAAGTACCTTCAGATAAATATTACCAATAGAACATATGCACAAAGGTTTTGATCATTGCATCCACTAAATTTAATAAATATAAAATCTTAAACTTTTTCATCATTTTTCACAGAAACTGTGATCCAAAATTCCTTGACTTTATGTTTGTTGCAGGATGTGCCTGCAAGACAGTTATTTAGGCCCTTCGTGTGTTTAACAAATATCATACCTGTACTTTAAAGTAGTATCTTACTGTGAAATGTTTTTTTGTCCTTATCCATCAAATGTAATCTACTCATCAGCATTTACATTTCAATAGCAGATTATATATTTCATGAAATAGATCTAAAATGCAATAGTGCAAGGAAAAAAATAGTTTCAGTAAAATAGTCACACTATTACACTGAGGGGTCCATTCACCTCTATGCTACAGATAAAGGGATCATAAAAAGGAACTTATAGTCAGTGGGCTTGATGTGAAAGTCTCTAAAATTCAATTTTAACCTGTTAACTTAGTTGTATGTAATGATGGTCAACTAAAAATGTCCATTTTAGTTTAATGCTAAAATACTAGCAGAACATTCAATAAAATCTATACATAAGCATGAATTTCAATAAGTAGATCAATTTCCCACTCATAATGAACAATGCTAAATTTAACCAGAAATGGGAAACATCCTGTTTGTTGCAGGACATGGCTAAAATACATTTTTTTAATAGCTCTTAGAAAGACTAATCTTTTTACCAATTTTTGTACCTCCACATTAAAGTAGTTAAAATGTTTAGTTCAGATTTGAACCATTTTAAACAAGTTTTGTTTTAATGATAAAATAAGTTAAACAAATCTTGAAAATAAAAAAGCTAACCAGAAAGGTTTATAGATATATACAGTACAGGTCAAACGTTTGGACAAATCTTCTCATTCAATACGTTTTCTTTATTTTCATGACTAGATTGTAGATTCTCAATTAAGGGCATCAAAACCATGATTGAACACATAATGTATGGAATTACTGTATGTACTTAAACAAAAAGTTTTGTATTATTATTATTATTATTATTATTATTATTATTATTATTATTATTATTATTACATTGGAAAACATTTCAACCCCTAAGGACTAAGGCCATGAATGTGTTGGTCAAAAAAACTCTCATATTTGTTAACACCCATTTCAAAACCTGCATTCAAAGCCAAGTGATGGATAATAATCAAGTGACAATGATCTAAAGAAAGGAGAGGCAATCTCAATAAACTTTGTCATTCATCCATTCAAAGTTCAATCATATCAGAGGTGTTTTGCATAACTATGAGGCGCTGCTTCTAATCCTCAAAAGGTTTTCGGCCCTCTTGGCTTTGCACTGTAGTCATCCAAGGTCGCAACCCGCTAGGAAATATGGGCTGCCATAGCAACACAAAGATGGCCTCTGAAGGCTTAGCATAATTCTCTCCTAATAGAAAAATAACAGCGGCAAATCCCGTCCTTAGTGAACTCACTCATTTGACAGAGGCAGGCTCCCACCTGTGAAGCACATAGTCACCACAGCAATGCGCTAAGGCTTCGATAAGATGACAAAAAGCACCCATCTCTTGAAGGGGATGGGCGGCCTTAAGCTCAAGCCAAATTCTTTCTCTCCTCTGAAGTAAGTCTCTGGCCAGCTTTGGGTTTTTAGAGGCTGGACAATGCGAGCTGCCAAATGAATCACGCTCTCTATGTAGTACCTAACTTTGAAGTGCTTAAGCCATACCCTGAGAAAGAAAAAAAATCTAGCAGATGATGGAAGCTTATATGAGGATCAAAAACAGTGAACTGATTTCACCTTCTCTCATGAATTATTTTAAACTCGACGAGAGTTATTGACTGGCTGGAGTGGTAGCTCATACTGTAAATCGCATAAAATCCAACCGCTTTCTGTTCTCTCAAAATTTCCAGTTGGGAATAAAATACTATTAGATTTACTCAGTAACAAGTCCTCTTTTTTTTGATTGTGATTTTAAAACATGTGATCCCTCTCCCCCGCCCACTTTGCTGCCAGGTACACAGAGATGGATTCCTGTCAGTGTGAAAGTTGCATCAGGATGATGTGCTGATGAGCGCTGGGGGAGAGAATAAATTACCACCACACTTTAAGAGTGGGAGGCATGTAAGTTATCAGTTGTTACAACAGTGCATAGCTCTGCTTATGGAATGGCTAATGAGGAGCAATATCAAGCATGTTGCAACCATGGTGATCGAGGTAAAAATCAAAGGCACCATGAAATCGTTACTGCCAAATCTGGCTGTGTAAATCGTACAATTGCCCAATGACAATTTCGGTAAGAGGTATGACGTGCTGTTTGTTACATGCAAAGACATTCACAAAGAGGAAGTGACATGTAGTTTAGAAATTGCATGCATCCTCTACAGTGCACCTGAGTCAGCCATATTTTGCTCAATGGGATCTGTTTTTGAAAACTGTGTTCAATTGCCAGAACCTCATTGTCTGGCTCATTTGTAGCACCTGTCTGTCAGTATCCTGCTGTAAATGCCAGCCGCTTGACTGCTTTTACACTGTGTTTAAACCTGCTAGTATAAATCCTGTTTCTTCCTACGTAGCTATGTGCAAGTGTCATCGCATCTGGAATGTTTTTCTGTTTTATGTTTCATGATGACAGAGAGGGACCGAGCAAAAGATAATCGTTACATCAAAATGTCCTTACATCCCAGCAGAAAGCCACTTGGTTTCAGCTGATTGTTACTTTATGATATTGTTACTGCTTCATTGACATAATTCAAACAGATTACTTAATCTTAATTGATTCTTATCATGGAATCTTAACGTTTTAATTACTCTCTATCTGGATATCTGGTTCTTGTGATGGAGATAACATAAGTTTGATGTATTAGCCCTCTTAAGGGGCATTTTTGTCATGCAAATGGTGGTTCATCAGCTTTTTTTCTTATCAAGTGATCTTTTTGCTGTTGGGCAGATATGCAAAATCTTCAAAACGCATTTCCATTATATTAAGTCATAACCATATATTATATTACCATGCTGATAAAACAATATCTTCTCCTTTGCCCTTTACGCCTTGATATTCTGCCCTGGCTCTTAAAATAAATATTCTAAATTGCAGCAGCTTGTCTAAATCATGGCGTGCTTCATAGCAGCTTCACATTAAATAGGCAGTGACATTTTTAATGGCCATTTGAGGGGTTAAAGCTACCCTGTCAGTGGTTGGATGAATGGAGTAATTAAATCAAGCCTAGATGGACTGTCCAGTGGAAAGCCAGGCTCTCACTGCTGAAGGGGAAGGTACCAAACACTGAACTATAAGCCTCCTGTTTCACACTCTTACACAGAGTACCTTTCCACTTCAAAGCTTGCTCAGCACTATGTCTCAAAGATACACATCTCCAGGAAAGAATGGCCTCCGCTGAGATACGGGCACCTCTGGCCTCATTTAACGCCAACTGTTCCCCTCCCCCTCTCCAGGCCTGAATCCGAGGATAGAGGCTATCTGATGAGATCACTCAGAGATGTGCGGGAACTTAAAGGCAAAGAGTTACTGAGCATCCTACCAGGAGTCTCAAAAGGGTTCTATTAAAGCATGTTCAATATGCCGGTCAGGGCTTTTCAAAGTGTTGCACACCCTCTAGCCCCGGCAAACTCAAAGGGCATCAGAGCACATTCTGTAAGAGGAATCTGGCCCCATTAATTTAATGAGTCCAGGGTATTAGTATGCCATAGCAAGCTGAGAAAACTCTCTTTTTTATCTCTGGTGCAGTTTTAAGGAACGGTCTACTGACTTGGGAGTGTCATAAGAGAACTAGGAACAAGGTGCAATCTTCAACTCTAATATCAGTTTTTAGCTGTCACTCCTCGGGGCAAAATTTCAGTCCTTAAATTGTCTAGGAGCAAACTGAAGAAGTCGATTAGGAGTAGAGGGTCGCACTGTTATCAGCACCTGGAAGACCACACCGCCTGACAGTATTAAATCTACTAAAAAAAAAAAGCAGAACTTATAGAAACCAAAGTCCATAACTTGGCATATGTTTACCATGCAACCCACAAGTTACTATTACTAATAGCTGCAATAATAAACCAGTATTCAAACTTATATAGCAGTTAGATCTAGTTGGCTTGTACAGTTGCAATGCCATCATGCTGAAAACAAAGTTACACTGCATTATTCATACTACTCAAACTTTTTCATATCAATTTCAACAAATTTTATGGGGATTACCAACACGAAGTACTGCGTAATCTTGAAATGAAAGGAAAAGGATTTATATTTTTCTTTTATCCTTCTTTGTCTTTTGTTCTTCTTTGCAACATAGCACAAGCATCTATGAAGGTCACATTTTAAAGAGCAATCGTTTTTAAAATGCATATAAAATCTTGCAGAAATATTACCATTTGAAATATTTATCAAGTTGTTTTTTTTATTTCACTATGCATAACGGCAAACATTTTTATGAAAAAGTTTCATTATTTTGACCTGTCATGTAAGAAGGGGAAGTCATATGCTATGTGCTGCTTCAGCTCTGTAGAGAGTTACCGAGATTAGTGTAATGTTATGAAGAGTCAGTGAGTACACACATTTTGGATTGCATTCATTTTTCTTAAAAATGGAAAATTGTTGAGTTTGCTAAACAAACATCAGCCTTCAGGACATTGAGTCCACAGGTTTTTAAAGAACCTCCCGGTAATGTAGTTCAGCATGGGATACCGAAGCAAAGATCAGGTTAGACTCATATCAGCCGATGTGCTTACAACTTCATCAGGCCACTTTCAGAAGCTACTGCTGAACCTGCAGCATCCGGGAGACACGATCAAGGATCGATCAGAGGCTCAGCTCTGTGCAGACAGGATCTGTGCATTGTAAGTCTTGTTGTCTAACATCTGCTAATTTCCGATTTTGTTGAAAGAATAAGATCAATGATTAGAATCAACGTGATATGTGGATTGCAAAAGAAACGGTAACGCTAGCTTGCAGCCCCCAGGCTAATGAAGTTAGCTTCCTTCAGCAAGGTTTTGTTTGCCATTAATCCTTCCCTTGGTCTCCCTCTTGTCTCTCTCTGCTCTCTAAAGCACACAGCAGAGTCATAGCTGTATGGTTGTGATCCATCATATTTGTATTTGTAAACGTTTAAAATTTATTCTGTGTCAAAGTCGGCATTAAACTCCAATGTTTTCTTTTGATAGAGGTTTCAGGACTCCCTTCTGCCATAACAAAACGACTCTAAAAGCGAGAATAATTTATGTATTTGTAAATTTTTATTAAGAAACAGTTCCTAATATATTTCTCTAAATTTTGACTTATGGAGGGCTATAACCTGCACTTTTAGTCTTCCACAAATTCGTAATTAGATTTTGGCCTATTCTTTGGTTGTGAAAAATCTCACACTTGAAAGGAATTATATCCAAATGTTTCCGTTAGGGCTCTGGTTGTGTTTTACAGTTGCCGTGTGTCTTTTGCTAACATGTCTACTACTAACATGTTTTCTTTCGGGATTTACCCGTAGTTTAACTCCACCCCTTTTCCCATCAACTCTAAAGATCTTCCATACTTGTGCTTAAGAAAAGCATATGCACAGCATGAAGTAAATTTGCAACACTGGTTTTAAATTAGGGGAATCAGAGTACAAGAGGCTAAATTCAAATGCATGCTACTTTTAGTCAGTCTGGACAAATCAAGAGGTTTGAATACTTTTGCAAGGCATTGTGAAAACACATGCCAAGGTACCCTAGATGACACACAAACACAATCATCCACACCAACAAAGGGAAAGACAACACAAGCTCAGCAATCACAGCTGGTTATAATGGGCATGTATTAGCACTTGGAGACATATTTGCATAAAGTATTTGGAAACACGCTGTGGACTTTATGGTGCTGTTAGCTTCTTCTTTTTTCCATTCAAATCTAGTCTTCAGTCATTTCACAGCTAATTAGCTTGGTAAACAGTGATTTTTCTTTCTAAAGTTGTAACACCTGACTGTCACCAGTAAGATATGACTCTGACAGTGGAGTTTGCCTTGGCCTGTCAACAAGGAAGTAGCAATGGCTCGAGCTGATTAAAGCCATATTAGCATTGTAACATAGACTAGGACACAGCCACATCAAACACTCCTCTCCATGCATGTCTGGAGTCTCATCCCTGGGATGCTGAGGCCTCTTGTGACCTCTGCTGAGACCCTGCTGGGCCCTGAGAGCTGAGGGGTGAAGAAGATTGGGTCAGGATCACTGTGGGGTGCACCTGAACCAGACTCACCTGTGTCTGCGTATCTGCATACCATAACGTGGCCATGTGGTTGCAAGGAGCGAGTGCATGGACTCTGACCTGAACAACAAAGAAGAAAGGAGAGAGCCTGGGTGAGAGGTCAGGGGGGGCAAGAAGACACGGAGAAAACACATTCGCCACATCGAGTGAGCATGATCAGAGGGACACATGTGGCACAGCGGAGGCAGAACCAGATGCCCTCAGATGTACTGTTGAAATCTAAGCTCAATCTAAACATGTCGGTTCAGAACTGATTGTTCTTCATTTAGGCCCAATTTTACTGCACAATTTATCCCATTGAAAATGTATTTAATTTTGTCAAACTACTAATAAAAATGTGTATTTTGAAATCCAAAATAACTCCTTGCTCAATTGTAATGAGCACTCTCGCTGAACAAACGCACCTGAAGCCCATTGAGAAAAAGGCTGTTTCAGCCAATATTTATAGACGTGATAAAAGAAAAAAGATGAAAGAACAGATAGTTGACTATCTCCTCTGAGTCTGTAAGTTATTCGCCCAGTATGCAGCTAACGAGAGAGACATATCAAAAAACAAATTTCTCATGAAACTTTTTTTCTCTGCTGTATTTTCACTGACAATATACCTGAAGTCTAATTGTTTTTGATTATGTGATAAAAAATTTAACCACTTCCACTTAAATGTTGCAATTTCTACCACATTTTTGGATGCATGATGAGCTGCAATTCAACGAGAAAGAACATAACATCCATGACAGGTCGATCAGCAAATCACTTGGGTGTCGGTTACATTAATGATTCAACAGTGAATCCGAAAGTAGTGTGGCAGAAGGGCGTAGGCGTTGCCTTTTACACGGATCACGTCCTGTTGGGTGAGAGGCTCTGAAGGCTTTGTTTCGTGGCTCTCATGGTTGGTCTTACTGTCACATGAAGAAAGATATTAACGGTGTAGGGGACACTTGAAGTGGGCCTCCGTCTCCAACTGCCATTCCAAAGCGCTGACTCTACACCCTGCTGGGATACATGTGGTCAGACCTACCTACAGGTATGTCCCTATTAGGCCAGACAGACATCGATTTGACACCATTTTTTGGGAGGTGAACACAGCACATCCAATACTTGTGTGGGGAGTCTGTTCAAAATTGCACCATTAGAGTACATACCTTTTTCAACCTTTTTCTGGTAATAATTCGCAATGAAAAAAAAATCAATTCAGTTTATGTTGGATATTTAGTGTACCTGCCAGGTCATAGGCTTGAACAAAAACATGTGAAAGCCCTTGACTTGAATTTTGGCAGCCTGAAATTATTCTGCCACTCCACGCTCTTCAGTTTCCCTTGTGTAAAACAGCGAAGAGGCAACTTTCTGCTTTTAGATCTTCCTGACTTCACGTGCGAGACAACTGGCTGTGAGGGTCCGAGTGCTATGTTCTTTCAGCAGTTGTCGTGTCGTCTCAATCTCTTTACACATTTTACTGCCAGGCTCTGCTCTACCAGGCCTCCCCAAACTAGGCAATCAGCAGATGTCTTTATAGAACAGCCTACCGCCACGTGCACTGCTCGCACTCTTTGCCAAATTCAGTATTGGCAAAATATAATACTTCTCCTTTATATTATTATTATTCCTCCAAGCCATTCAGCCATGTTGATGTGGCACTTAATATGGCCTGTGGTTGCAAAAAACGTCTGTTTTAGCAGTTTCAATTTGAAGCCAGAGTGATATATGTTTAGTCTTCCTTAGTTGATCATTTCTTCTGTTCTGCAGGCTTGCTTATTTGAACAATATGCCAAAAAGTAATACATCACATCACTTTAACCTCCTAAAAGGATTATGTTAAACCTTGTAGGTAGCTTTTAAGACTTTTGATCACAGGTTTAGAATTTCTTTTTATGTAGCCACAAAAAAAAAACCTCAACACTATCAATGGTCCCAATTTTTAAGTCAAATTAGCACAAATATTTTTACAACCGAAAAAAAACCCTCTCTAGAAATACAATTAAAGTTATGTCAACCTCAGTTTTGTATTAAAGGTACAAATGAGAGGCATTTGAAACAAAAAGCAATACATCTTTAAATAGGTGATCTAGATTAAATGTTTTTCTTTATTTTGCATTTCAGAAAACTAAAATATAATCCATGAAAAATTATTTGTTTAACAAATGTTGATTGCTAATGGGTCGCATAGTTTTTATTTACATTTTTCATACATTAAAATATAACACATAAATGACCGAAAATAAACAACGATGAATATATAAAAAATATGTTATTTATTTTTACCACTATAAATTTGTACAATTCTATGCTTTGGCATAGGATTTATAACAATCATCGATAGCTATAGCAATCAAATTTTATTTTTATTTCTCTCATGTTGAAACTTTTGTTGTTAAAAAAATATATAACAAAAGACTGCACTGCCAAGCGTCTTTATTAAAAAAGTCAGACCTTTATGAGATGAATTAATTTAAGTAATTGATAATAACCATCCATTAATAAATGTTTAGTCGGGAAATCCAAATGTTTCACCAGAGAATGTTTTTTTCCACTCTATCGCTTTGCTAGTGCTGCTTAAGAAAAATAAATCTGTGTACTTGTCCCACTGCCAGTATGGTAGTTAAAAAATGTCAAAAGTAAGTTTCTCGTGGACTGCGGCCATCTGTCCATCATGGGCATAGTGGCAAGATGCATTTTCAGAAACCCCAAGCACCACCTGGGCACCATCAGGGCACCGCCATGCTGTCGTTTTCTTGTCTGTCACTTGGAATTTCAATATTGCTGCAGAGGGTGGCAGACTTGTTAAGGGTTGGTTACCCGCGAATTGAGCTGTCAAAATTAGCTATCTTTCTGGTTTGCTTGAAAGGCGAACTGGGTCACGCACTGAGGCAACAACTAAGACCCAAGAGGGATGGCATAATATTTATCAGCAGGAAATTATCCATTACAGTATGTTATCAAATTAACAAAATATTTTTACATCTTCCTTTATTAGCATTTGAAACTAATTATTTTACATTAGAGTGTCATAAGTGTGGATGCCTCTGTCAATTATCCCTTAAATGTCTAGCCTGACCTTGGGAAGTGATTGCAATAATGACAACTCCATAAATGATTTTTTTATGATTACTTGCTGATTTTTCCCATATAATGACCGAGATAGGGAATTGTGTGTGTCCATGTGTGTGGGAGTGTGTGTCTCATAAGTTGTGCACTTGGCAAGCATTTTTTTCTGTCGCTCCATTTGGTGACAGATTGGGTTTAAATAACATTATATCTTCACAGTTGTGACTCACAAGCCAAGGTGTTACAAAGTCAGGGTGAGGTTTAGCACTTTAGATGAGAACGAAGGAGGACCAGGTCGCCTCACTTTGTCTTTTAGTTTATCACTTTCTGAAGAGCCTAATCTGGGACTCAAAGGACCGTTTCAGTTTGCTATTTCCGAACAAAACCCATTCTTTTCACATGCTGTCACTTAAAAGCCAAAGTTTTTAGCAATTAGTTGAACAGATGGATGTACTGAAATGGCTTTAAAACTTCTTTGAACTGCCTCCTTAAGAGATAGTGCTACACTTTGTTACTTTTTACCCAAAGGGACTTAACAAGTGGATATTATAATAAAAAAATATTACCATTTTCAAAATTATAGGCATAAACTGAACAACATAGGTGCTTAGTGATTTTAAGATTGGCTCTTTAGAAGAAGACCCACCTTTGCATTGATTACTGCATGTCTCATTGCAGGGTGCTAGGCATTGCTCGATGCTTCATAGCTACCGTGCTAACATTGACGCTCAACTTTTTTGAACAAGCCTTAGAATCTGGGAGCTGAGGCCATGGCAGGGTGCATTTCCTTTTTGAGCCTCAGGTAACTGGGCATGGAGGGGGATCTTGTTTAATATTGATGCTCGGGGCTCGAAAAACTCAAGTCTTAATCTTGCATCGACTCTCTGAACCGTTCTGCTCTACCGTCGACCGTGGCCCCATCGTCAGCCATGTTTGTTTTTACTGCTGCTGTACTATCAAAGGCTAACTGCTTTACAGCACCTCCTGGTGCTGCCTGGGAGGAAACTTTTCTGTTTGCAGTAAAAAATTTGGCCTACATATTTTGACTGTAATAACATCTTATTTACAATGTGTAATTTTTTTATTATCATGTTCTTTCATTATATAACCAAATACTTTGAAACTGTGATGATTTTATTCAGTATGTGCCTTATTTAAGAACATTTAAAACACAACATGAGCATTTTAGTTTATGGATTCTTAACATTTTAATCTCTTTGAGACTTTACACCCTCCACAGATAACTGTGCTAACTCTGTTAAGCCAAAATAAATTGTGTAGCATATCGGGAAACAGCTGTTTCTCTTAAGCATACACTTTAGAGTCAAAGAAAGTTTTAACAGAGTGTGGTCTTCTTCTGTAAACATAGCTCAGGCTTACTCAGCATTGATGCAGTTGTCCCATCGTCCCTAAAAGTCTTAGTATGAAGTGGGGCACAAAAGAGGGATAAAGGCTGTCACTTCTGCTACTACAGAGTGCATGTCAGCAGTGCATGGAAACTAATACAGACGCATTGGGGCAAGAGCGGGCTGACAATCAATGAGATGTCACCGAAAACAAGCTGCAGGATGTTGGCAGTCAACTTCCTGGTTACATAATGCAGGTCAAGACTTAATTATGAGGATATCAAGTGTAAGAGAGTAAATGTAATACATGAAATAATACCAACTGGTAAGAAATTGTAAATGATACTCTAAATCCTTTTAAAGGTAGACAAATTTATAATTCAAGAACAAACAGGAAGTATTAGAAACTTTCAGCATCTTCTATAATTTTTTTCTTCATTAAGAAAATCTCAAGTTCAACCTTTTATCAGAAGCAGCATAATCTCTGACAGCAACATGTAGATGTGTCCTACATCATGTGAGTCCCTTGTGCGTACAATAACAAAAATGGAGTACATATTTTCTAACCAAAACGATTGTTTAAAAGTATTCAGGACAGATAACTGACATATGTGTTTAAGCAAATTAAACAGGAAGTAGATTATCAGATTTATTATGATGCAGAAAGTCCTATTTATGTATCTCAATTTAGAAAAAAAGACATTGATTAATTCTCCACCCAAAGTAATATTAATAAATAAATCAGAATGACTAAAATGTACTATGTCAAAGAAAAAGCTTTAGTCCAAGAAGCAGGATTATCACTCATGTGCCTATAAGGGTGCTTTTTATTTGACGGTGTGAAATTGGAGCTGCTTTGAAGAACATCCACAGAACCTCTTCCCCTATTTATTTCTCATCAGTGGTGTGACTCTGACATGTGTCTTTTGTACACCAGAATTATGGCTTGGCTAAATTAAGGTACATCCAAAGAGATGTGTTACCAGAACTTTTAGGTGAACAAGTTTAGCCCAACAAGAGGAAAATTAGGTCTGTTATATAAGATGGTTCCTCACTTTTTTACAGCATGTCCTTAAAGTGATACTGTGCTGAGAGATCATAGTCTTTTCCTTCACCTTCATCTTCATCATCATCATTGGTGTATTCTAGATTGTCACTTTTTTAAATCAGTTAAATATCTTTTACAATCTAAGAAAATAAAGCAGTGTACGAAAAAATAAAAGTTTGCGGTTTGAAAAACTGGGAAAATAGAAACCCGATCCACTCAACGGCACGCTGTCATTATAAGATAATTGCTGTTTTTGTTTTTTCTTTTTTATGTTGAGTTGGGAGAAAATTTTTTTTCTTATATATGTATACTCTATTGGAAAAATATATATAATCAGATAAAAAAAAATATTTCGGGTTTATCTTTAATATTCCGGTGATTTTGAAATGCATATTTTTAAAAATATCACGCTGTCGCTGTTAATATTATAGGTGTGAAATTAAGGAAAAGTAAAAATAATTACGTTGAAGTTATTGCTTTAATTTAATCGCAGGTTCTTCCGTTTATATTTATCGATTTTAAAATAAAATATAAAATCTGTTGTTTCAGTTAAAATGGCAATGAATTAACGTAAATCAATTATAAAAAAAAATCCCTTTTATACAACATGTAAGAAGCAATGTTTTTGTGATGAATGAAAAATAAATACAGGACGACTAAATTTTATTGTAAAAATTATTCTATTAAAAAAACCGTCCTTGAGCTTACAAATATTATTCATTAAAAGAATAGCAAAAGGACATTATGTGTCTGATCTTGAATTCAACAAAGTACAGCGACTTGATTTAGAATTATTAAAAAGTTTTTCGCCTATGTCAGACAAATGGAATAAGCAAAAAACTATGAAAAAGTAATTACGTTGTTCGTACTTTTAGTTAGTTGAGCAGTTTGTTACAGGAGCCATCTGTTAATGCGTCTCTTTGTAATTCTTTCCCATTGTTTTTAATATTTGCAGAACTTCGTGTGCGGCTTCAAAAGACTCGGAAATCCACCAGAACACTCTTTCAAGGTTCTATTTAATTGGCAAGATTCCCTTATTTCATGTCCTTTTTTATTTCTTCAAGGGACATTGTCTGAAATAAGAAGCTCTCATCCTAATCAAATAATATACAATGATAAATAAGAATCTCAGTGTTTGATCAAAGCCTCTGACACAAATCAAATGTTTTTCTAAGACACTCCAAGTCTCAAAGTGTGAAACTTCTCTGAGATTCAGAAATAAAAGGCCGCCATCTGTTTTTTGTATATTTGTCTGTAGAGAGGACATTGAACTGTCAGCAGTGTCCCTCCTACTCATCAGGACTGTTAGATATCCTGACAACACAAATGTTTTATTCCTTAACAATCTTTTGAATTGTTTTTAAAACAGTAGGTCAACTGTGGTCAAAGTCTCAACAATAAATATTTTATTTTGATAATAACAATGTTTGAATCAGTTGTTTTATTTAGGCAAATCTAATATTTAAGTAAAATGTTAAAGTAAATTTGAATTTGAACATTTACGTGAAAAAAGCGTGTTTTTAAAAGTAAAGTTATTCAGTTTCATTCTAAATGATAAAATTACATCACATTTTTTATGCTTTTTTAATTTTTTCCTATTTTTCTTTTTTACATTCTCAACTACGTTATTACCGTAAAACATCCAAAACATATTCGTTTCCACGCAAGTTAAAAAAACTTATCAGCGGGGAAACTTAGCTGGGGGAAGAGAAAAAAAAACTTACCAATCTTACCCTTTGAATCTCAAAGAAAACTATCTCTCTAATTGATTTTCCAAAGTTAGTCCATTGCACTGAAAGAAACGAAGGATAAAAAAGAAATTCCAAAGGCTTCCTCATGTCGAACTTGGAAGGCTTTTAACTGAAAAGACTCAAACAGATTCACGTATGAGGCTGTCACATTTACTCGTCTCAAAACTTAGAATCCAAGCTGAAAATATTTATGTAGTCACTCTTTTCCGAAAACTAAAGTCATTTGAAGTGTGTGCCATTATTTTATTTACTCTATTGTTCTCTACATTTTGCAGATTTTTAAACTAAATCATGCTTGAAAAACTAACTTACGTTAGAGTTGAGTTTTAGTGAAGCCTTGATTTTCAAGGATCTCTGGGTCAGTCATGTAACCGCACACGTGAATACTGTAGATGACAGTAACAGTTAGCGGCAAGCAAAAAACTGGACTAAATGGGCAAAATTTGAAAACTCGATATACTACTTCCTAGAAAGTAATAGAAATTTAACCTCTCATAAGAGGTTTTATACGCTGCAGCATGAGCATCAGCTCCCTCTTCTTTCCCCTGTGTTAGCTTAGCAACAGCAGCCATTTTGTCTCCCTTTACATTGGCTGGGACATGTTTCTCAGGTCATGACGCATTGCTTTGAAAGATTCTTGTCAGGAGATGGTAGGAGCAATTTCATCTGCAAATATGCGGGGGCAACAGCTCTTAATTTGGGCCTTTAACCAAGATATCAGGTGCAAAAACGTGGATCATTTCAGGCATGCGCTGTGCATGTTCTGAGCACTGATGCTTTCATTTTCCTGCTCAGAAGGTGCCAAATGGTGCTTAGCATTAACCACATGGCTGTCGCACAAAGGCACACACGTACAATACGTTCATGTGCTTTCACATCCTGCATGCGCACACACGTGCTCACTGACATATATAAATGAGATGAAGTTATCCCTTTCTTACAGGCTGCTTCAACCACCCGCTGTGCTCTCCATCACACTATGTAGACAGTCGACCACAGGATGTACAAACCCAGCTGTCTAGAGGTCACCTTGGTTTGTTTGCTTTACGAGGATGGATTTTCGGCGGTAGAGTGGACCACTACCTTCCAGAATCATAGATCAACACTCCACTTTAACCAAACCTTTAGTCAAGATTTAATGGTGAGTAGTACTAATTGTACCTTTTTTGAAAGAAAAAAAAAAAGAGTGTAAGACATATCTCCTTGGCAGTTACTTTTTGCAAAAACTTTGAAAATCTTTAATTTACTTTTATGTTGTCAGAGTTTCATGTTTCTTCTCAACTTTTTAAGATTATATTCTAGAAATTATTTAATTTCTAATTTATGTCACAGAAGCCACTAGCCTACCAGAAAAATATTTGCTTCCGATGAACATCTTTGTTAAACATTGGTCATGTAAGCATACAAGGATCAATAAATGCACTTTTACTACAAAAATCTATCCATTGGTCTTTGTCATTGTGTTTTTTAGGTTTCTGCAATGGTTAGGTTGCAGGCCAAATCACCAACCTTTAGCTCAATAGTGCTGAGTTTAGGCCTTACAGTGCTGCTGTAATCTATGGCAGATACGTCTCGTACAAACAAAGACATACACATACACTCACCTCTCTTCTGTAGAAAGACTCCTTCATAAAAACACTAGAGTCTCGGCTGATTCTTGTAAGGTCCCAGACGTCCTTGTTACCGAGGCAGAGAAGAGGAAAAAAGTATGGGGACTGAGGCCTGGAGACAGGGCTTTGTGTATTTCAAGAGAACCGGCCTGACTACCCCTGTAAATATAGGAGAGCAAATCCTTTTCAGGTTGAGAGTATGACTCAGGACTGCCACATAAATCAGTGAAGGCCCAGCCCGGCAAAGGCTGGGAACGCCATGGGAGTGGTAGGCGGCTCTACTGTGAGGTTTTTGGGGAAGGATTATGGATTGAGACATACAGCTGGGAGGCTAAAGTTACACTTTTCATTACCACTTCGAGGGGGTCTTAGCTGCCTGGAAGCCAGTCAATTTGTGAAGACTGCTTTCTCCTCCTGGAACGGTTGTAATTCTGCAGGCACATTCTTAACCTGAGGATAATTGTTTTTGATGTGGCAAGAACAATTTGGCGCAAACGCATTGGGAAATGCTATTTCTTTCTCTCTTTTTTTGCCAGTTAAAGAATGAAAAAAGAAAAAAAAGAAAGGAGAGGGTATTGTGAAAAGTCCTCATTCACCAAAAGACCAGAGTAAAGAGAGAGCAGTATGCCCCCTTCTGGCTCTTTTCTTCTCTCCCTCTTTTCTTCTCATTTTTCCCTGGCGTCTGGAGATGTGAAGAAACGTCTTTTGATCAGTCCTGACAGAGCCTGGGCCATGTGAAGAGAGTGGCTAGCGGGACTCTGCCAATCCGTGCAAGGCAAAAAATGTCCCTAATAAGAGAGCAGTAAACTAACGAGTGCTGGGTGTCTGTCTGATCCACATTCTGGGTAAAGTTTGTGCCAGCACACCCAGTGGCTTCTGACGTGTACCCGATTCTCATCAGTTTCTGGACCATTTGCCAGGTCACTGCATTTCACCTGCTCACTCCCATATGCTCTGACTATTTCTGTAGCAGTCTGAAACTTAGTAGGCACACCAAAATAGAAAGCGGGCTTATTCGTGTTCTAATTTTACACTTTGGAATAGAATCACAGCTTTACATTTATGCAATTTCCTAAAAATGTAGAAAGTTTGAAAAAGGAAGTGTGGGGCTGGTTTGAGCTGTTTACACAACATCAATCTAAGTTACTGCCAAAGCTCGGAGTAGGTTTGAAGTGGTCATTTATCAAAGAACTCAGAGTTCTTTTCATATAACACAGCAAGTATAGAAAGGCACGTCTCATCTTCTCAATACAGGTTAAATAAACAAATCACCTCCACTGCAGGAGGAGGAGGACAACAGCACAGCAGCCAATTCCTGGTCTTTATACCTGCCTGCACCAACAGCAGGAGAGTCCAGAGTGCTGTGGGGCATCCCAGGCACAAACAGGTGCTCTGTCAGTGGAACTGGGCCTAGTCTTGAACTTGTCTCCAGGAAGGTGCTAAGTGTTGGATGTGTGAGGGCTTGTAAGGTTAGGCTCGCCAGACTTTAATGGTTTTTTGGAGAGTCCGGGACTCAGACATTGGTAATTAAGGTGGGGAGAGGCAACTCAGCAGTGCAGAGGAAGGCCAGCGAGGGGGACGGGCCCACGCCCAGTGGGGAGGAGAGTTCTGCCGCAGGAGGGACCAATCAAGTGTGAAGCCGAGTGAGGATCCTGGGCCTTGGTTCAGTGGGAAAAGCCTTGGCCACTAGTTCAGAGCGCCGCAACTTTCACGGATTAGTAGAGACACTATTCTGAGGGCTGAAAAGGGAACGCAGCACGGAGGCGGCATCAATGCATGTGTGCACGCACACAAACACACGGTTCTCTCTTTCTTTTTACCCTCGCCCTCCTGCACACAAAACCCACTAACAGCTGGGAGCGGGGCTAAAGCAATCGCCACATTACCATGGCAACGGCATATATCACATTTGGGCCAAAATGAAGACACATTGTGCTGCAAACGGATATTTATTCTTTCATTTAATAGAAGTATTCCAATGGTTTTTCTCCATGTCTGTAAAATGGTTCCCCCTGACTGAGTTAATGAGCTGCAATTGAAGGTGCTTAGTGCATCAGACTAGCATTTTGTCATTTTGCAAATAAGAGGATGACAACATTGCAAATTTAACTTTTGTAATTTCTTCGCAAAGAACCCAGCGTATCTGCTGTGAAGAGTTGTATGTTTGTTGATTTCCTCCAATTTCCTTGGTCCTGTGCTGAAATCTGTGTGTCACATTTAAAAGAGGTGGCTCTTTTAAGAGAGCTCATTGGTAAAATTAAACAATTTTCACTGTCCTGTGCCTTTGACAAGTCCAGCTTTGAAGCATCAGCACTAAACATTTTTCTCATTTGGTTTTAAAAGTATTTTTTCAAATGCAGATGAAAGACTGGATGTTCTTCTGAGAAAGGACTGTGGTTGTGATTATGTAATGAAAATACTAAATATTTGAAGTTTAAAGAAATCAATTAGTCTTTTGAAGAGTTTCAAGATGGTTCAAGTAAACATAGACACACTTTGGTTTGTTAAACACCAATATGCTTTCTTAAAGTACTTTTTGTGTTACAGGAACATTATTTTGGTACAGGAAAGTTTATTTCAGAAACTATCAAAATATAGTATAACAGCATTCAGTACAGCATTGATGATGGGTTTTTTTTTCTTTAGCAGCACATCTTCAAGTGTAGGAAAAAATGTAGAGATTCAGTTAAGTTGTGACTCAAAACAACAGATGTTATTTAAGACTAACTACATGACAGCACATACTGAGAAAAGCAGTTATAAGACTTTTAGATGATTAGGAGTTCACTTTCATTTGTGAGTGATACAAAAATAAACCAGACAGGGTATCTATTTTAGAAACATGATATGATGCTTTCCTGCTTTCAGATGTAGCATTTTCCACCACCATGTGTCTTGAAACAAACTCCACAATCTCCTTCAGATTGACAGCTTTCGCTCAACTAAAGACTGTCCATTGTTTTGGACATGTCAGCTGTAGCGCTGACATCTCTGTTTGAACTGGCACCTAGTTTGGAGCTTTGTTTTTTAAGGTGCTTGTTCACATTTTAAAATATTTTCACCAAACTGCATATGTATAAAGAGGCTTTTTTTGTCTTTTTACCCATGCATGTGTTTTAATGCATTTACTTTCTCAGAGCAAAGGCTGTTCCATCCACCATCTCGCAAGCTCAGCCACACATATGCACTGACAGAGCTATGGGATTGGATACCTTCCACTAGCACTCAGCTACCTTCCAAGAAGTAGGAGAGAAACAAACAGCATGAATACATCAGGGGTTTCTTTGTTTGTTTGTTTTTGTTTAGTGACAACAAAAGAATTAGAAAAAAATGTGCTAAGAATCTAACAGCAACATATTAGAAAAGTAACTAACTAATCACTATTTTTTAAAATAGTATGATTGTTTTATTCTTTATGGAGCAAATTTGTCAGTGTTTTTTTTGATAGTTGTGTTTTAATCATCATTTAAATTTGAAGATTGGCAGGTTTCTTAGGCATGTTCTAATCTAGAAATGTAAACGCCCACCGACTCGTGATTTCGTTATAAGAACATGTCACACTCAGATTTTTACTTGTAGTAAAACAAAAATTAAAAAATGTATATTGTGATGTACTTTGACGGAGTAACTAAATTCATTAAGTGGTGGAAATTAGCTAATCAGACTTATGTCAAATTACTCTGCATTTACTGCTGATTAGGTGGAGTAAATGATTATTAGTCCGCTGGGATTATTTTCAATCATATAAGGGATGTGGAAAGCACAGGAACATGCTATATTTTATTCTGCTGCACAACTGATGCAAATCCGAACATGAACTCTATTCTTAGCCCTTAAGTTGTAGCAGGTCAAATTTTAACTTAAATTCAGATTCAAAGATACTTTATTGATCCCAGAGGAAAAAATCATATTATTCAAGTTTCTTAAAGGAGTTGTTGTAATCACTAATGGCTGTGAGCATCGAGGATCTCCTCTCTCGCTCTACAGTTCAACTGAAGAAGCCTCTAACTGAAGACACTCTGTTGTTGTATTATATATATTCATTAAAATTATGCTCAGGATTTTTGATAATGTTCTTGATTTTATGAAGAAATAGTTTTTGCATCATCATCTCCAGAGGTACCACAGTTCTCCCCAGAGCAGAACTAGCCTCCTTTATCAGGTTGTTTAATCTTTTTATGTCGCTGGCTCTAATATTCCTACACCAACAGATGACACTGCCTGGCCTAAAAAAGGTTGTCACCTGGATTTAACAAAGCAAATAGGTATGAGCCTCCTAGTAAATAATTACTGCATGGGCAATTATCTTTCATCTGGCAACAAGTTATTTAACCGCAACTGGTGCAATGAGTTGCATTTTATTAACAATAATGTCGAATGAGACATCTCGTGGTCATGGAAAATATTTTTGTGTGTTTGAGAAGGGTCAAACCAATGGTTTGTATCAAGCAGAAAAAACATTTAAGGAGATTGCAGAAAATACTATATTTGGCATTTACACACTGTAATAGTTGTGAATGAATTGGCATGGAACATCTAACAGTATACAAGAGTTTTCAAGAGGATAAACCATGTAGAAACTTAGGAATTATTGTCTACTCACTACTGATGTAAAAACTAAAGAAAGGAAGTCATTAATTACTAATTCAAAAGAGAAACATCTCTGGTCCTCTGCTACATTATTAAGGAGAAATCACTTATGAGACAAGGCCTCCTTTACAAATGAATCAAAAGTAACTAAAGACTGAAAAGTCATTAAGCATCTTTAACTGATGCAGCTTATGCCTCTGTTGCATTGCAGCGGAAAGGTCACGGGGTTCAGATCTCAGCCTGGGCTTTTTCTGCATGAAGTTAGGATGTTCACCCTGTGGATGTGTGAGTTTCCTCTGGGTACTTTGGCTTTCTCCCACAATCCAAACACGTGAGTTTGGCTACTTTGAGTCTCCTTATTCTCTTGATTGTCTGCGACCCTACAGGGACAAGCGGGTATGATGTTTGAATGGATGTTTGCCTCTCAGATGTCAAGTGGAGGATTATGTTTATGCTTTAATTTTGACTTTTGGCATCTATTTCAGTCTAAGAAAGGACCTTAGAAGGAGGCTTAGTGTAGCTTAAGAAATCTAAAAGTTCCAAGGTCTATCTGGTTCTAGGTTTGGATGTTTGCATGCACCAGTGGAAACGCTCAGAAAGTTTTCAAAGGCTATAACATGCATTTAAAATCTGAAAAAGAGACTCTTGTAGAGCTTCAGTCATGCTTACAGAAATTGGGTGCGCATGATGCAAACCTTTTAATTAAACAAATGCCTTTCTTGAACTTTCTCCTCTCCTTCCTGCTCTTCCACCTGGACCAGCACTGTTGCCTGGAATAGATTAATCAGAGCCGCTCAGGCAATTCGATTTAGAGTGTTGGGGAGTTAGAAAGGAATCTGGTGTTAGTCAACTACCAAGAGGTATTCCACTGTGATACTGAACGCCTTGAAAAATGTGAGATTTTATTGAGATTACTGCCAAGCACTGTTTTACACATTCAAGCACTGTTTTAAACCTTGATGTATGTGTTACAAAAAAACAAAAAACAAACACTGACCAACTACTTATGAATTTTAAAAGAATGAAAATACAGTATTGACCATTATTATGACTTCTGAACTATCCATTTATCCATTATCTATCCTAAGTAGGGTTGCAGCGGGGTATACCCTTGACAGGTTGCCAGCCCATTGCATGACAACACAGCAACACACAGGACAAAACAACCAAGCATGCATACACTCATACCTAAGGGCAATTTGGAGAGTCCTATAAGCCATTTTGTCTGGATTTAGGAACCCAAACAAAGCCCCGCCTCGACTGTAAACAGTGTATGCATGCATGTTTTTTGTTTAGGCGGAGCCTATTAAAGCAACTTAAAGGCTTTTTTTGGTGGACCTTTCAAGTATGCCCAGTACTCTTTTGTCCCCTTTCGACTAGGGGCGCTTTAGATCCGAACGGTGCGGCCTATAAAAGATATGTTGTGTTTCTATTACCATCTCAGAAGAATGGTAGTGGGTGAGGACATAGGCATGCTTAGCTTAAAAAAACAGCGATCATCCAGTCTGTCGAGACTCCGCATCTGCCACCTTGCAGCCGATCCAGCACTCTGATCACCGTGGAGACATCCTTCCTCTTTGCTGCTATATCGGCTTCTCCCTCTCTGTCACCGTGGGCTTGCTGCTGGCTTCTCCGGCCTATTACACACCGACTTTGCCTGCTACTGCTACCCGATGGAAGCCTGCTCCAACTCGCATGTGAAAGCAGATAACAGCGCCAGTTTTGCTCCAGTTCTATGTTTACTGCTCAGACCTCCTTCTCTGCTGCTAACACCGGCTACCAGCCTTCTTCCTCCCCCTACTGCAGGCTCACTGTGGTTTCTCCGTTCTTTACTCACTGACTTCGCTACTCAAACCCGCATGTGAAAAGCGATAACAGCCCCGATTGCAGCTCTATTCCTCTTGGCCACCTGATTAAAATCTGCCATCACTCACAGTTTTCCGATGTCATAGATGCCGAAGCTGCACCCCATATCAAGCCATTTCCCCCCTGCTGCAAGCGAAGCTGTAGCCCGTATCAATGTAAATTCTCCCTATCACCTTTCGGCTTCAGCTTTATCAAAACCACAACCCTCTCTAAACGTCATAAAACACTTTTTAAAACACACATTTTTTAATAGGGTGCTACTTAAAGGAAAGAAAAATAAAACTTTCTCCAACAGCGTTTGTGGGCCCGGAATTGTCCCTCTATGGAATGTCAACAAGCCGGTAAAAATCAGCCTGGACTACGCCACTTTCCTCTTCTTTCGTCAGTAGTTTCTGCACTTTAGCTGCATACGGTAGCACACATAGTTCTCTCTTAAGCTTCGTGGACACAGGCAGCCGTCTACAGCAAATATATGTTTTAAGTTCGTCAACTTTCCACCATTCAAAATCATCAATTTTGCAGCTTTTGCTATCTATATATATATATATATATATATATATATATATATATATATATATATATATATATATATATATATATATGTATGTTTGGTTTTGGCAGTTTGGGGTCCAAAATCATAGAATGCACTCTCTCCAGGCTGCAAAATCAACCTTCCCATGGGGGGGTCGCTAGAAGAGGTAAGCAAGATCATGAATGCTAATTTTCCCTGTGACGTAGAAGGGACTGGCTTTTCCTGACCTGCTTGTTTCTTTTCTGTTTTTTCCTGTGGCTATTGCAGGGAATGGGGCTTGGTGAAAGTGTTGACAAGCAGCGTGCTTATGCAACCCAGAGTGAACGGATGTAAATAAGTAAGTAAGTAACGTTGTATTTTTGTAAATCTAAAAGTTGGTTGTGCCACTTTGTTGCAACAAGCATTTGCAAAAAAAAGCATTTCTGAAAGATAAGAATGCCCAAGACCATCAAGACACTTGAAAACCATTAAAAGAACCTTAAAAGTATGGGGAGCCAATACAGTGATTTTAAGACCAGTGTAATGTGTTCCCGCCTTCTGGTCTTCGTCAGGACACGTGCTGGTGAATTTTGTAAAAGCAGTAAACTTGAGGTAGACTAGAAATCAGGGCATTACAATAATAGATTCTACTGGCGATAAAAGCATGCATTAGTGTCTCTGTATTGGCCCGAGAGAGAATGGGGCGGACTCTGGCGATACTCTTTAGGTAATAAAAGCCTATTTAATTAATATTTTTAATGTGTGGAATAAACGTCTGCTCAGAGTCAAAAATCACGCCCAGGTTCTTCACTTGTAAAGAAGGATTAAGAGACAATGATTATAGTTTTCATAAAAAAATATCTCTTTGAGCCTCAGGACCGATAACTAAAACTTCAGTTTTGTCCTGGTTGAGCTGGAGAAAGTTTTCTCCCATTCAGGATTTGATGTCTAAAATGCAGTTAAAAGTAGCATTCATTGGTTGTGTGTCATCAGGAGACATGTAGATGTCCGACTGTGTATCATCAGCATAACTGTGAAAGTTAACTCCATGTCTTCTGATGCCACTGGCAAGAGGGAGCATATGCAGGTTAAAAAGCACTGGGCCTATAACTGAACTGGGGCACACCACATGTGATCTTAGCGACTTTAGTGGAGCAGGTATCTAAACTTACCATAAAAGTGCTGTCTGTGAGATATGATGTGAACCATTTATGAACAGCACCGATCTGTTTTAAATGAGTTAAAAGAATAGTGTGGTCAACTGTATCAAAGACAGGGCTTAGATCCAGTAACCAACACTGTCACCTTCTTAGCATCATAGTTTAATCTAAAATCATTTAAAATATTTAAAACAGCCGTCTTGGTGCTGTGGTTCACACTAAAACCAGACAGGAATTTCTCTAGGACACTATGAGTGTTAATAAAATCATTATGTTGAATTAAAACAAGTTTTTCTAAAACTTTGCTTAAAAATGGTAAGTTAGATACCGTTCGAAAGTTGTTTAAATCATTAAACTCTAAATTGCTCTTCTTCAGCAGGGGCCTCACTACCTCCACTTTAAAGGCGGCAAGAAAAAACCTGTCTGAAGGGAGCAATTCATCATAGTTAAAATCTCATCCTTAAAAGATTCATAAAATTGCTTAAAAAACCGGATGGGAATCGGGTCCAAAGCACTTGCGGTGGGCCTCACTGAGGAAAAAAAACCTTATCAAAGGTCCCAGCTTCCACCAGGACAAAACTGTCCAATGTTTCCTCTGGTAAAGACAGAAACTCAGATTTGTCTGGAATCATGTTTGTTTGAGAGGATATAATATTACATCTGATGGTGTCTACCTTTCCTCTGAAGTGGTCTGCAAACTCATCACACAGGGTGTTTGAGGGGGTTTATCTGAAAGGTATTAGAAGTATGATTAAGATTGTTGTTAATGGTGGAAAACAGAATTTTGGGATTATTTCTATGTTCTGAGATCATTCTGGAGAAGTATGCATTTCTGGAATTTCTTACAGCGTTGTATGATTCATGATGTTCTAAGTATATCTGATGATTTATTGTGATTTTGTTTTTCCTCTATTTCCTTTCTGCTACCCTGCAGCTCCTCTTTAATTTCATTCAAATCAAAGTACTAATCTACTATGAACGTTTGAAACCTGTTGACCTGCCTTATTTATCCCAGAGGGAAATTAGGTGTTGTTGTAACTTACACAAATTTTCTTCACAGAGTTGTTGTAAATGCTGATGGTGATGGACAGGAAGGCTCTCCTGTAGTAGTGTATATTATGAGAAACTACCTACCTCCTCCCAGTGTCAGAAGTCCAACTAAGAAAAGGAACTATCTTAGGTTTTGTTTCAAGTTAAATGTTACGACATATCTGATTTATGTTTGCATATGAAATATTCCATTATAGTTTAATTTCTAGTTTTCACAGCTTTCTGTCATCTGGTAGCACTCAGCAGGCAGGTGAGAGAACAAAAGTAAATCATGATTCCAGAAAGATTAGGCAGCCCTACGTTAGACTGTTGATGACAAGAGGAAGATTAAAAAATGATCACAAATGAACACCGTTTAAATTAGATAATCTAAAACAAAACAATTTTAGTCCCAGTATTTCTCTATACCTTATTCATGTCCATTTTTTTCATATTAGAGATCAGATAAAGCTCAGCTAGAAATTTTGTAACAAGACAAGGAGAGGCAGAACTGCAGGTTGTTGCAACAATAAAGGGGGAGTTGATTTTAGATTAATGATGAGAGAAAGGTTTGAACAAAATAAAAAATGAACATAGCCGAAAACAGCTTTTTTTCTGTTTTGAAGAAATAAATGATGATGTATATTTTAAAAAGCAGCCTTTTCATCACTTGGGATATTTTGTTTTTGAAAGCAATTTATTTGAGATAACTTTTAGACATCTCACAGTCTCACATCTTGGCTTTGGTCAACAATAACATAGAATTGATTGAACCATGTTACTGTCTGTCATATGTAATTGACTTAATGGACAAGAAGTCAATCTGAGAGCAATTTGTGGCTGAAAATGACAAAATATTTGGGCCCTTTTGCCTAAGCCACTGTTTTTAATTATTGTTTGGAATGGCAAGTTTGCACAAAACAACAACAGCAACAAAACAAAAATCACACGGTAAGCAACTTAATAAATGCAATAAAAATGAGATTTTTTTTAACCTTTAAAAATGTTTATTTTTTAGTAGATTAATATATATTTGGGAAGTGTTTTGCAGTTTTTTAAATTAAAGACATCCATCCATCCATTTTCTGAACCACTTATTCCTCAAGGGGTCGCGGGGGGGCTGTTGTCTATCTCCAGCTGTCAACGGGCGAGAGGCGGGGTACACCCTGGACAGGTCGCCAGTCCATCACAGTAATTAAAGACATATCTTTGTTAAAAAAAACATCAACAGTTTCCGATATGTTTCCCACCTGATTGTTCAACTCATTGCTGCACCCCTGGAAGTAGTGCTACTTTTACTTGAGTAAAATTGTTGGCTACTCTTCCCATCATTGGTCAAATATGATATACGTTTTTTGAAATCATGTTATTTTTCTTTTACTTCAGATTTTATATAACACATATACCCAAAATTTGTCCGATCAGTTCACATAATATTTTTCACAAAATATTTGAAATTCGAAGTTCCTTTTGATGAAAAGTTATTTTCAGCCATTAACTTTGCTTCACAGTGCCTTTTTAAATAGTAAATTAACAAACATCGACCTTAACTGAGGCCAGTGAGGCCTGCAGTGCTTTAGATGTTCTGGTTCCTTTTGTGACCCCTAGGGATTAATTGTTGATTTTTTTTTTCTGTCACGGTGATAAGCTTGAAATGGTCTTGCAACCCTTTTCAGGCTGATAAAATGGTTTTGGTAACTTGGTTTCTTGTCTTTTTTGTTTGTATTTATTCAGATCAAGATATGATGTGCCATATTTTGGGATGTTTTAGGCCACTTCAGGTGTTATTTGTGTTGGTGATTTTTTTTTTTTAAATGTATAGATGTGGCAGTAAACAGGCCAGAGGGTGGGTAGTGAAGTTAATCTCAGTGTAAACTGTCAAAGAAACTGTCACCCATTCATAAAAAAAAAATTTGCACAGCAGTTTGTCTTTTTTTTCAGAAACATGGCAAAAAATATAATTTAATACAGTTAGGCATTTTCAAATCAATTTAAATGTATTCCACATTCCAATGCAATTCTAATTATCCAATGATGCAGTCAACACAGTCTATAATAAAAAAAAAGGTAAGTAGTCAACACAGTTAACTCAGCATATTGCATCAATTCCCTGAACTCAGCATTCGCCTCTCCTGGATGAGAATGTGGGGACAGTCATTGATGATAACTTAAGAATCTTCCTCCTATTCTACTTTTAGAAACTGCAAGAACTACCAGTAACCCTGCAATCTGAAGGCGAAGTGCTCTGCTGGAAAGATATGGAGCAATCCGATCTTTGATGTATAATGGAGCTTGATATTAATTTTAATTTTCACCGTATCTCTTACTGCAGTGTTCTGGATAAGATGAAGACTTAACTGCATTTTCTGGATTTCCTGAGTGTAAGAAAATACAATACTCCAGTTTTAAGTAAAAATGGATGGACTAGCTTTTCGTTGTGACTATTATGGTAATACTCCATAGGTGAAAGAAGGAGGACCTGTTTAATATTGAGTTAAAGGAGAAACATACCACAGAGGGTTTTAAATGCTGAAAACCGATAAAATTTCAATTAAATTACAAAACAGTTTGTTTTGTAAAGACTCTGCTCTAATTATGAAATTTTCTGTTTTGTCTGAATTTAAAAGCAGAAAACGTGCCGTCTGCCTTGTTTATCAGATATCACGTGGTATTTATCCTAATTATTATATGCTGTTTTAGGATCTAAGAACTGTCCTAAGAATGACCCTAATCTCTGTTACAATTTTGCTAGCATAGGATATTGGAAAAATTATAAGCATGCATTTTATCTAAAAATGTGTCCAAGATACATTTGAAAGAAGCTTATGTGATTACCATAACAGCCCATAAGCACATGCACAATAAGTCACTTAGTAGACATCTGGTTGTTCATAATATGAACTTGAAGACATTAAGATTTTACAATAACACTGTCAAAAAGACACTCCAGCCTTAATGCCTAGGCAAGGCAAGGCAAGGCAATTTTATTTATATAGCACACTTTCAACCCAAAGGCAATTCAAGGAGCTTTACGTGATTCAGTGGTAGAGAAACCAAATACATGATAAAAATAGGAAAATTAAAACAGATCTTTACTAAAAGAAAGGCATTTAGTAACTGAAGCATGAAAAATAAAATGTATGTGAGAGTAGAAATTTAAAAAATAAATAAAATATAAGAATAAAAAGAGAAGGTGTAAAGAACAAATTTATGCAAAAGAATACAGATTAAAAACAGATAAAACACAATCAATTAATCCATCAATAAAGAACAAATTTTTGTAAAAGAATATATATTAAAAACATAAAACACAATCGGTTAAAAAATAGGAATAAAAATCACACCACGAAAACCAAAGAGTGGTCAACAATGCAATTTAGGACTCAAAGGAATAGTAGAATAGTAGAGTTTTAATCTGTGATTTAAAAGAGCCTAACGATTCAGCATTTTTGCATTCTTCTGGAAGTTTGTTCCAGATGTGGAACCTAGAAGCTAAAATCTGCCTCTTCCTGTTTAGTTTTAATTCTAGGAATGTTTAGTAAACTAGAGTTGGAAGACCTGAGTGGTCTGCTGGGTTGGTATAGTGACAACATATCTTCAACATACTTTGGTGCTAAACTGTTCAGTGATGTATCAACTACTAGGAGTATTTTAAAGTCTATTCTCTGAGCTACAGGGAGCCAGTGTAAGGACTTAAGAACTGGGATGATGTGTTCTACTTTCCTGGTTCTAGTGAGGACATGGGCAGCAGTATTCCGGATCAGCTGCAGCTGTCTGATGACTTTTTAGGTAGACCTGTGAGGATGGATCAGTTGTTAAAGGTCCTTCTGTGACATCAGTCCCAGAGATGTTCTTCAGGTGATAGGAGGCTGACCTTGTTATTGCCTTTATGTGACCCTGGAGGTTCAGTTCTGAGTCCATTATTACACTTAGATTACGGGCCTGATGAGTCATTTTTAGTTGTATTAGCTGAAGCTGTGTGCTGATTCTTGATCCTATAATGTTAAAGTTTTGTAATTTAGTGCAATATTTTGTGTACTGTAAGTGTGCATACATTTGTGTGTATGAGCTTATGATCTGGAGTTTTTAAGATGAGGAGTGTTCACCTGTATCTGTGGGCCTTCTCAAAACCCATCTTTAACTCAGGTTCCCATTCAGAGCTTCCCTTGGATACCATCATCCTCTCATGACACACACACCTCCTGTCTCTGTCTTGGTTTTTTCTCTGTGTTGCTCATCATGCTTCCACTTTGAAGTCACAGCTTTCTCTTTTCCTTTTTTTGAGTCTGTATAGCTTTGATGCGCTAACATTCTGTGAATAGCTCTTCTAATGCCTTCTTCCTCGTGCCTCTCTCTTGCAGCTCTGCCTGTGTCGGAACGGTGAGGCTCTTGCCTTTGAAACGACGTCCATAAATTACAACTTGTCAAGTGTCATTTTCCTTGTTTACAGCCATTTTGTGCTCCCACTCCCACATGTTCCTCTCTTGTGTTTCACATTTAATTGCACCAATAATGTTGGCGTTGCTCACATAGTTCTGCACATGCAGCTCCTAGCCACTGAGGGGGTGCGGAAACTATAAAAATATTTTGCAGTCTTTACGAGTTTTATGTGAGTAATTTGTGTGTATATATCCCACTGTGTTACCACCAACTAGGAGAACAGAATGATATTGTGTTGTGGTCTGTGTTACAATGGTGAGAGGAAGTCAGAGAGAGACTGAAGGAACTGGCTAAAGGGTAAGTGGAGGTGTTAGGGAAAAAAAGAAGAGGGGGAGGAGAAAGACAGAAAGAGGGAGAGTTGAATGTGTACAGGAAATCTGCACTAAGTGTTCCTAAAGAGCTTGTGTTTTTTCACCCCTACACAAACAGTGTAATTTATTGCATGTCTGTTGAAGTCAGCAGCCCTTTATAACCCCACAATAATTTCCCATATGTTCCATATATCACCACAGAGAGAGGGTGAAAGAGAGAGGGTGGGTGCATAGGAAAATAAAAAGACTGAGGCAGCAAATATGTCCAAGACTATATACAGTACACATACACATGTTCACAGGAGACCTGGCCAACTGCAGCTGGGACAGTGGCTTCATCTTAATCAGCCTCGCTTTGCCATATAGATGTCTGTTTTCCCTGCACGCCTCCACACCTGTGGGTGGCCTATAAAATATTAAACACTCCTGTTTCTGTTGTTTACTTTCATCATTAAGGGAGAGTCCTTGATAACAGAAAACTTCTCTCTTCTGGATATGCAGCAGGGAGTCCCTTGTAAGGGTCTTCCACTCCTCCAATCCTGGTTGGCTTTTGTCAAAACCAATGTGCCATGAATCAGCTGATAAGCAGAACGATTTTTGTCTTTCATGAGACTTTTCATTAGTATCTCAGTATGTGCTTAACTATCCTAGACATAATTAAATGCAAACATATATTTACACCATCCATACTATAGTGATCTAAATGCTTTCTCTAGTTATTCCACACTTGAACAGTGAAAAAAAAAATACTCGGACTAAATCTTAAATATTTCTCATCTATTGATTATTTTTCACAGAAGCAATAATTTCATATGCAGATGTGGCAAGGCGCACAACAGAACCTGGGTGGGAGTCGATCCCCAGACTCCCAGGCAAGAGTCATGCAAGCTCACCAGTCAGCCAAAGGGGTATCCCAGTAGCCAAGTAGCCAGGGCACATCATCACTCAGAGCTAAAGTGACAGGACCCCCCAAACTGTCACATCTCCTCCTCGTTTCACCAGCATGTCCTACTACTCTGCGTAGAGTGTTACCTATTTCGAATGAATGGATTTCCACATCGAACCTGCCACCAACACAAAATATGGTAAGTCGCACAACGAGGGCCCGGGCAAGTTTAATCCCTGTACTTTTGGTGGGGGGTTTGGGAATATTATAGTATTGTTATGTAATAGAGCAACACAACAGTCTCTTCCAGGATTGCTCCTCATCTTTATCCATTGTACCTGTCCCTAATAAAGAAAAGCACAACATTTAACAGTGGACATGGTGAGTTCAGGGTAGTTTTGGGTGTTAAAGAAGAGGTGGCACATTCTTCTCAGGCATACAGAGCAATTCTGTGGTACAGTCCAACTATAATATTACCCTAAATCGATCTGTAAGTTCAATAAATGATATATACTACCTATTTGAAGAATACCACTCATAACATTTCCTAACTGAATGCCTTCAATGTCAGAGCCTCCAGGGCTCTGCCCCTGATTACCTATTGTTTGCACCTTTGTTCCCTGATTGTCTTCACCTGTTCCTCCTTGTCCCCTCTTATTTAAGATCCTGCGAGAGCTTCAGTCCTCGCTGGATCATTGCACTTTGTGTGTATTGTCTCACCTTGTGTTGCTGCTCACCATTAAACATCACCTCACCTTTCAACTCTGCTTTTGCGCCTGGGTCCTTTGTTCTCCCTGCAGCATATCCGTGACATTGAAATTAGCTGCATGTCCCTTTAAGAGCCTCGGATGTTCCCCGTTCCACACGCTGTCTTCAACGTCATCACAACAGTCTTGGAGCGGTAGCTCCAACGAGCCCAGCATGTGGAGCGTGGCTGGCGGTGCTAGTCTCTGAGCTGATCGCTGTGTGGTTTGCCTGACCTCAGGCGGAGCTGGGACCACTACAGCAGGGAATCCGTAAACACCGGCCCCTCACTGGGTGTGCAAGCCCAGTTTGAGGAGCCCGTTTCCAATGTCGGTCCAAGCTTCGTCCGCCGAGTCACAAACCACAATGCTGAGCAGCTGTCCATCTATCTGTGGAGCGTGCTGTGGTGGAGTCATTACCAGGCCGGGGTCGTGTTTACTCCCCCATAGAGGCAGTCCAGATGAGGAAGCTTTTCATGGTTCACTTTTTGGTGGAGAGAGCAGTGCCTTTTGCGACCACAATGGCTCTTTTTAGAGCCACCAACAAACCTCTTAAGAGCTTTCCTGTCTAAATTGTTTAACCTCTTTCCAATTTTTTTTATATTCATGTGTCTGTATAGAAACCAGCTGGTGTTACGTAGCTTAGGGTGATTAGCCACAGTGTTTATATGCATTTCCTCCATGTTGTGCTGATGCCATCTAAGAAACACTTTAGGCATGTTTTTAAGGAGGGAAGGACATAAGAATGTGATGGAAACCTTTAAAAAGTGAATTTTACATGCCACCCCTCCTTTAAGCTTAGTATATACTTCTCTGTTTTGATGGAGTCGGATTGACGCAGCAGCATTGTCCGTTGATGCAAGGACTCTCTGTCACCTATGCAAGGATGGACGGAGTCAAGCCCCATTTGCCAACTATCCATCTCTGTAGGATAGCGTATGCCTGTGATTGGTCAATTCAGCAACAACCAGAGATCGTTTCACCAGAATGGGGCTCTATAGTCGCTGTAATCAGTAGTTAATGCAGTAAGGACACTACATGCTTTATATGGAAAGGATAATGTATCTAATCTGGGGCCTCATTTATCAAGCGTACTTACACACAGATCTGTGCGTATGTCGTGCGTAGGAACAATTCTACGCATTGTGTGATATTTATCAATTTGTACTTGTGCATAGAAATGTTCCTAAATTAAATTACAGTTCTGATTGTTCGTACGCATTGCATCTACTGTTAAAACAGAGGAACTGCAACTCTGAAATAGTTTTACTTTGACAGAATATTTCTCTCAGCAGTTTACCGCCTCTACCAAGGAGCTCATGTTGGTGTCTGTCTGTGTTATAACGGAATAACGTAAACGTTATGCACGGATTAGCAATAAACTTTCAGGAAATGTTTGAAACTGGCCAAGAAATAAGTAATTTAATGTTGCTCGTGATCATGCATGGTGATCCTGTCACTCGCAATCTGCGCTCTGCGCCGCAGCCCCCCCCACCGTTTATTTGTTTATTTATTACACCAAGCGCTTCAGGTTAATGAGATTTTGTCACACATTTAATTAAAAGGTTTTCAAACTGCACCGTGACACTACATGTTCCTGCTTATCATTGAAGCACATTGTCCTTTTTTCCTTGCGTACTGATGGCAGCACAAGCCGTGTCTCCAATTACGCACGGCCACAAAAGAGTCAAACATGATGATCTGAACACCCTCTGTATTAGATCTGGTCCAGCTGTGTACTGAGAGATGTTTTACTGTATGTAGTTTAATACAGAACCATTTTCTCCCCTACAACAGGAGCATTTCCACTATCCCGCCCGCATTTACTGGCCGTTATCTTTGTCCCAGGCGGAGTTATCTTTTATTATTAGTTCCCCATATGCTGATAGAATCAAACAGTAATGTTCATTATTAAATTATGTAATATGTTCAAAGACGTTAAAGATTTCCACAAAAGTTAATATTAGCAAATTAAATTATTCACCAAATTTTATTACGTCTGCTCTGCAGCAGAAATATAACGGCTGCATACGGGTTGGAATGAAGCAGAGAAACCACTGATCATGAATACTTTTTTATTGCCCTATCTATGTTTCACCTCGGTCTCTGTGTCACTGAAGCAGACAAAAAAAATAAATAAATGAAAAATGCGGCGAATAATTTAATTTGCTAATATTAACTTCTGTGTAAGTCCTTAATTTCTTTGAACATATTAAATCATTTAATAATGAACATTGCTGTTTGATTCTATCAGCTCAGGGGAAACTAATAAAAAAAAAAGAATAACTCCGCCTGGGACAAAGGTGACAGGCAGTAAATGTGGTCGGGACAGTGGACATGTTCCTGTTGGACGTTAGGGGAAAATAATGGTTTGATATTAAACTGAATACAGATCTACATACAGATCCAGATCTAATACAAAGGGTGTTCCGATCATCGTAATTCAGTCTTTAGTGGCCATGCGTAATTGGAGACACGGCTTGTGCCGCCATTAGTACGCAAGAAAAAATGACAATCTGCTTTGCTGATAAGCAGGACCATTTAGTTGTCACGGTGCAGTTTGCAAACCTTTTAAAATAAAGGTGTGACAAAATCCCATTAAACTGAAGCGCTTGGTGTAATAAATAGACAAATAAACGGGAGGGGAGGGGGGTCTGCGGCCGCACAGCGCAGATTGCGAGTGTCAGGATCGCCATGCATGATCCAACCAACATTAAATTATGTATTTCTTGGAAAATTTCAAACATTTCCTTAAAGTTTATTGTTAATCTGTGCATAACTTTGACGTTATTTTGTTATAACAAAGACAGACGCCAACATGAGCTCCTTGGTGGAGGCGGTAAACCAGCAAAAGAAAAATTCTGTTAAAGTAAAACTGTTCCAGTGTTGCAGTTCCTCCTTTCTAACAGTAGTTAGTACGAACAATCAGAACTGTACTTATATTTAGGAAAATTTCTACGCACAACTACGAATTGATAAATACCACGCAATGCGTTGAATTGTTCCTACGCACGAAATACCCACGGATCTGTGCGTAAGTACGCTTGATAAATGAGACCCCAGGGGTCCCATTTATAAAACATTGCGTAGAATCCCTACTAAAAGTGTACGTACGACCAAAACAAAAAGTTTGCGTACGCCCAAAAGATTTCTGATTTATAAAACCATTCCTACGCACAGGTGTAAGCAATTTCCCCTTTATAAATCACAGTCTTCTTGGAAGTTTGCGCATGTGAATTTGGCTCATATCCCGACCTGAACACGCCCAAATCCGGCTATAAAAGGTCAATACAAAGCAGGACATGAATATTGATGCATATGAAGAAGAGGGGAAATATCGCAACAACAAAAAAAAAAAAAAAAGAAGAAGAGAAACTTTACGGAGATGGTGATTGAAGTGCTAGTAGGGGGAGTTGAGGCTAGAAGAGACCTTTTATTTGGTGGACCCAGCAGCAGTGTCACAAATTAAAGGAAGAACTGCGAGTGGCAGCATGTGGCGTCTGCAGTGCAGACTGTCAGTGCAACTGACCGCACGGTACCCGAAATAAAAAATAAAAGTGGTCGGACCTCAAAGTCGATGGAAAAACCGGACATTGCTGCAAATTGCATCTTAATTTCGGTCTGGTCCCCCACAGTAGTCTATATGGAAACGTGATGTATTGCCATTTTAATGATCCCAGACTGCAGGCATTATTGCGCTCAGGGACGGCTGTAATATCCTAGACCTAGTAAATAAATATAACATATTTGAAGGCATTATTTCCAAAAAGGAACTTTGGGCAGAATAGTAAGAATCATGTCACTCAGACACATACCTCTTGGCTTATTCCCGCTGGTAACAACCATGAAACCCCAGAGTGGTGAGCACCTGCAGCTGGACCGGAATGGCCCGTTTCCGACTGGACAGTCTCTCCAAAGCCTGGCCGAATTCAACACAGAGATCCAAGAGCACAGCTCTAGAGAATCTGCATCTGCTTATTAGCCAGTCATCATCATGGACAAGGAGGTCCGCATGATCCCTGAACACGCGTTCTCTCCTAATCCTCCCATTTGCATAATCTTCCAGCAAAGCCAGTGCATCCATCTCAAATATTACGCTTGAAAGTAGTTGGGGTATTTCTATTGACAGCAATAAGACTGATTGCTTACTTCCTTGACACAATGAATGTGCCAATCAATGATATATGGTACAGATTATTCAATGTGTTAATTGGAATACAGTCCCGGCCCTTTTATCTGAGTTTAAGGCTCACTGCAAAGTTACAATATAGATATCATTGCTGGTTTGGATGTTTATAATAACATGAATCCATAATTAATGTTTGGTGTGAGGTGAAATGATATGTGTGAGAGGAGTAATATGCAGTCTGGCTACAGTTCACCACCTCACCAACTGCGTTGCCGATTCCCTCGTCTCCAAAATGTCCGTACGCACGGGTCAGAGTTGGCGTACAGGTGCGCACATTTTCCCGTCAAGTCTGTTTTTTATAAATCATAACTTTTGCTTTGAAAGTGGCGTACGCCAGTTTCAGGCCCCGTTTTGTGCGTACGCAACGTTTATAAATGAGACCCCAGGTCTTTTGGCAATTTTAAGTACAAGGAGATGCAGAAAAACAGCAAGAAAGGCTGCTGTGCTTTTTTACATACATTTTTAGAGTAATCTATGAGCTGCACTTCTAGTAAAAAGCTTTACAGCTTAATCAAAACTTAGCTTTGTGATAATGAGAGTTATCTCTATGCAAAAAAGTAACCTTTTAACTGAGAGCAAAAGTTAAAAAAAATTAAATGACACTTCCATGTTTGCTGTGTGCCCTATTTAATTTTTAGCAAACCGCTAACATGTTTCTTTTGCTATTACTTTTTTCTCATCTGGACAATGATTTACTTCTTGCCACGTTTCCTTGAATGCCAAATTTGTGATGTGCATGACAAGCAGTAGTTCTGTTGACAGAATATAGCCAGATGGATATGTCAAAGACCTGCAGGAGAAACTACTTTTTGGCCCACCTCCTAGTTAATCCCACCATCCATCATACCTCCATTGACCTCCTGCTTATTTTGTCTGTAGTTGATATGTTTTTCCTCCTTCATTCTATATTTATGTGTACAACTGGTGCATTTCTGTGTGAATTCGACTCCTACTGAGGCCATTGGTCAAGTGAGGGACTCTAGGAAGTCAAAAAGCTTGCCTACATCTTGAGTTGGCCCGTGGCACATCCTTACTACTGAGCTATACAAAATTCACCATGAGGCAACAGGTGAATTGTATTTCAAAAATACCAAAGACACCTTTTAAAAGGCATTTGTTTGCACCACACTTTCCATATTTTTATGAATAAAAAACGTGAGCAATGCATTTTTCATTTCATTTATTCTTTTTTTCATGGTAATCAAGATAAAATTTGTACAACAATCCGGCAAACTCAACAATAACACAATCCATGAGAAGAAGAACTGAAGTAGGATGAAGAAAAACATCTTATAAGCTCCTGCCCCATTCTTGGAACAAAAAAATATTTCAAATTAGATGGCCTTACCAAAGCCCAAAAATAACAATAGCCCAAACCAGATTTAGCATTATCATCGTAAATTTAACAATTTTCACATTCATCTTTGTACAAGTTAAAAATGTTCCGCTTATACTTGCATTTAAATTGAACAATATTTGAACAACATTTTAGATCGTTTTCTAAAGAGTTCCATTGTTTCACACCAGATACTGACACACACATTTGTTTGAGGGTATTTCCTGCGAAAGGTTGTTTAAAGTAATTATTTCTTCTGCTATTCTCACTATTTACAATGAAAAGGGTTTGAAGTGCATGTGGTAACAGGCAGTGTTTTGCCTTATGAACATCTAATAAAGTTTGTAAGGAAACCAAGTCCTTTAATTTGAGTAGTATTGACATCAAAACCATTTCTGTGGTATGTTCTCTTGGAGCTACTCCATTAATTATTCTTATAGCCCTTTTTTGCAAAAGAAATAAGGGCATTAAATTAGTAAAATAAGAATTACCCCATACTTCTAAACAATTCATTAAATATGGCAAAATAAAGGAGCAATATAGGATTCTCATTGTCTTAAGATTCAATATAAACTTTACTTTACTCAAAACAGCAATGTTTTTACTAATTTTATTTCTAACATAAGCAATGTGAGACTTCCACTTAAATTTAGCATCAATGAGTACTCCTAAAAACCTAATTTCTGACACTCTCTCAATAATTATTCCATTTAAAGTCAAATTTACACTTTCAGGACATTTTTGGTTTGTAAACAACATACATTTTGTTTTGTTTAAGTTTAATGATAATTTATTTTCATTAAACCATTTCTGCAGTTTGACCATTTCTTGTTCACAGGTTTTCATTAATGTTCATAAATTCCTCCCAGATACAAAAAAAATTAGTATCGCCCGCGAAAACAACAAAACGTAAAATCTTTGATTCCTCACAGAGGTCATTAATATATAAAGTAAAAAGTTTGTGCCCCAGCACAGAGCCTTGAAGGACTCCACACTGTATTGTTTCTAACTTAGATTTATGGCCTATATACTCTACATATTGTTGTCTATTTTCTAAGTAACTACTAATCCAGTTTAAAACTATACCTCTACCTCCGTATGTTTGTAACTTACTGTAGATACCAATATACTGTGATCAAGAGTATCAAATAACTTTTTAAGGTCAATGAAAACTCCAATTGTATGATTTTTATGCTCCAATTCTGTAGTAATATCCTCTGTGATTTTCATCAAAGCCATAGCTGTTGAGCGGGAGCTTCGAAACCCAAACTGATTATCATGAATCAAGGAATGCTTTTCTAGAAAATAATCAAACTTTTTAACAAAAAGTTTCTCTAGAATTTTGGAAAATTGAGAAAGCAAAGATATAGGACTATAATTTGTTAGACTATGCCTATCACCATGTTTTAAAAAGGGGAAGAATCTTAGCCACCTTCATTTTGTCTGGAAAGAACCTATATTAAAAGACAAATTGATTATATATTTTACTGGTCTAATAATACAATGTATAGTGTCTTTGACAATATACATATCTAAGCCATCACTATCGCATGAATATTTACTTTTCAATTTAGAGACAGTAGAAATAATTTTTCTTACATTTTAGAAATAATCCACTGCTTTGGTTTACATCATATGTTTTTAAAAATCAATAAAATAAACACTTTAAAACTATATTGTCACATTTTTAAGAAGTTCAAATGGAAAAAAAAAGTAAATATCTACGTTATGCACATATCTGACATTTTAAATAATTAGTTGCATGTTTCCAAACAGATGTGATTATAGTCAGCGAAAAAGTGTCTTTTCTGCAGCCTTGACATCATATGGATGTGCCCTACATCTCTCAGCAGATAAAAAGAAGAAACAGACAGCCCCCTGTTGGTCTGCGTGATGTAGCCAAGGAAAAAGTGGGTTTCTGGAGGTGGGTGCTGCATTGAGGGGCATCGGGTTGAGGTGCCGGAGAGCTGATCGATCCAGAGCCGCAGGTGGCTGAACAGAAGAGGGCTCCCGACACCTGTCCTGACTACAAAGCAAACAGCACACAAACTGCAAACAGAAAGGCATGTACAGAGGTACCAGATGCTGTGGCAATCATCAAATAACACACAATGTAGTGTCTTGAAAACTGTTTGGAGAACAAGTGTTGGGTGCTCATTACTGACTCCATACAAGATAATGCAAACTGTTGTGAGGTACAAGTAAAAAGAAAATGTCATTCCTATTATACAGACATCAAATTGATGACAGTTGAAAAGCAGAATAATCTTTACAGAAGCTTCAAAATAAATTCTACTTGTTGGATAAATGATGGTGTTTAGTTTAGTTTATGATTCAACAGGGAATATGGATGCTTTGTTTGATTAACAAATGGTTAATTAACTACTTGGAAAATGTCCCTTTTAAAACAGCAGATGTGATGACACTGAGATTATAGATTCCTCTTCCCACTTATACTGGCCAAAATATATTATCTTAAACAAGAAAATACCCACAACACTTGAGATACATATTCAAGTGACAAAGGCTTTAAAGCTATTCCTTTGCATGTATCCACAAATGAATGAATCATCAAGTTATCCAGGGAGAGCTGCAACTCCCCTGCAACTGCTTATTCATAAAGAAATAGGTTAAGCCTTGATGTTTAAATCAGAAGCAGGCTGTACATCTCCTAAAATCCTCTCATGCCTGTTAAGACAAAAGGGCCTTGTTTCGTAACATGTCTTTGAGATCATAGTCTGCAATGGTAATTGATGCATCTGAAGGCACTAGAGGCACTATAAGGAAATGGCTGGAAAGTCAATAAGATAACAGAAGGGAAATAAAGAGTTAAACAGGAGTGAGTATTTTACTTCAAACTTTGTTTTTTTTCTGAAAAGCCCCAACAGTTCTGCAGAGAAAGAAGTTAGCCAAAAATGAGAGAGTGATTTGGTGCTTGGTTCCCATAGGGTTGGAAACTGTCTGGACTAGGTGTGCACTCAATAGCAGATCAATATGTTTGTAGTATCAACCAGACTCAACCCAGCTTACTGCTCACTCTATCTGAGCAACGTTAGATGAAATATTATTTAATTTTATTCGATTTGCAAATGATTGAAGGTTGCCTCATAGATTAAGAAGCATTTGGTATGTTAATGAAACTTTATGACATCTTGCAGCCAACTGTGTTAGCCTGTACTGCTGTGAAAAGAGCGTCCGTCTTTATTGGGAGTGGAGCCAGCTCTAAATTCACTGCTATCCAGTTGCAACACCTTGTTATTTTAGGCCTTGACACTGAAGGCCAGAAAGTAAAAGGGAGTTTTACTGCCTTTCCAGAATTGACTCTCTTTGCTTTTTCAAACTGTCATACTGTGAAATTATTATTCCTAACATGCAACAGTAAAGAACTGATATATAAGCAGTGATGAATCCAGCGTGTTACAGCTGGGGCTACCAATCTGACTCACTACTTCTTATAAGAAAAGAAAGAAGAGAAAAATTGGATCCTGCTTGAAACCCTGGCTCCTCTTGATGAAAGCTATTTCCTGATAAATTCATATTAATGTTCCCAAAGACAGAGTGAAGATGAAGGAAATATATGATTCAGTGACTTGAAAATTTTCACAGACTGCAACTGCAACTTAAGAGATTAAGAGGATATTCAATTCCCCTCCTCCTTAGAATAAATTTCTGTAACAAACAAAGACTCTGAGAAAAAGATGGAAATTGTATAGTTGATTAGATGAAATGAGTGAAATGTCAAGGACTTCCCTTTACTGCCAGAAAGGCTTTCGGAAAAAAAACCCCTCTTCTTTCTGAAAGAGTTCCCATGAATAGGCTGCTGCATTCAGCCACCATGCTATGCAAACAAGTTGTCCAAGTACCACATTGTTTCAAAAGACCTTGTGACACACAAAAAAGCAGGCAATGTCTTGGACACACATGCTCATCCCAGACTCCTTTACACCCAGGCTAAACGTTTAGCCACCCTGGCTAATTAACTGCTGTGAAAGAGACGTTCATCAAAGGGAGGCAGAATTTGGAGGCTTTCTGACCAACTCTCAGGTCCAGAGGTCATTCCTCTCCAAGACAGAAGTTAGGACGTCCTGGCCCTAGACCTTTGGACACTCACCCCTAACCCTAGCTGGAGCATATCAAAGCTCGGCAGCAGAGGGTTGCACAGACGTCTCCCAACAATAACAAGAGGACATCAAAGGCCAACTTGGAAAAAGACGTGAGAAAAAAATAAGAATGAGCCAATATCAAACTCCCTCTTATTCTGCAGATATTCCAAAAGATGAATATAATTAATCTCTCCAAGTTGTCATGGGTCTAAAGGGCCCTTGCTGTGCTGCAGTCTCCTCAGGGCACTTGAGGAGAATTATGTGATTAAACAGACCTGTGAATTCTGGATACAGGCGGCCAGAAGAAAGCTTCAGTTCTCTTCATAATGCCCCTAATGAAGTGGCTGGTAGCTCCGTCATCCCTGGCTGGGCCTTGTGCAGCCTGTTCACAATCTGTCTAATGACAGAGCGGGGGCTGCAGAGCGCACCAGTGCTTACCAATGAGCCACAAAAGGAGATCACAGGCTCCATTGTGGTTAGGCACAGGAGCTTAGCACTCATCAGACCCAATAAACCTGTCTCTAGTCAGGGTGAGACACACCCCTCTGCCACTGGCCAAGTGCCCCACACAGCACACTCCTTAGATTGTCAGTCGTGATGTCTGTCATTATGACATCAGGGTGTCATGGCCTCATCACTTGCCAAAACATACATTGCACACGTTCTCACTTCTGTTTATACTTACATGTTGACTTTGCCCCTGCCATTGTGTGTACTGTAGTCAAGATAATGTATGGGTATGTTATCTGCAAGCACTGGGTGTTTACTTGCCTGCCCTTTTGCCTCCATTTTAAACGGGGAGCCACTCCTCTTGGCCTGTTCTGCCTCCTGGTGCTCTTGCCAAACGTATGCAAATGAGCATGTCCACAATGGCGCTCACAGCTGCATGCAGTCAGCCAAAGACAGAAGACAAGGCGGCCATCTCTTTCATCCATAACCCCTGATCCCCTCTCAGTGACACGTCATGTTCCCCTCCAACACTTCTCCCCGCCAAATAATTGTGTTGCCTCTCCTCATACACAGATGAGCATTTTGCCTGGTTCTTAGTCGCACTGGACAACGTGTCCAGAATCTGCTAATATATTCTGTATCGTGAGTTGCAAACTTTTGCCCAGTAAGTTGTTCCTGATGTTATAAAAAATAACTAAAAATTGTTTAAAAACAAAAAATAAAATAATTATTATTTGCTTTGTTGTCTTTCTTCATGGGCATTTGTTCACAGTCATAATTTGGGCTAAAATTACTGTGCAGAGAGGATGAGGGCACAGAGTGAGAGGTAGGGGGTAGAAGGGCTATCCAGAAAGAGTGGGGGTAAAGCGCCTGATTGCTTTAATCTCAGTGCTCACGGCGCACCCCTTCTTTCTTTTTCTTTCTTTTTTATAAAACTCTTTGGCTGTGTGATTCAGTCCCAGGCCCCAGTGTTCTGCGCCCCACCATTGTTCTCACATGAAAATCAATTCCCTTGAAGACCCTCCTTAATCCTGTTTTTTGGCGTCAACAATGGCCACTTGTGCACGGCCCTGATAAACTAAGAGCTAGGATGATGCGGCTGTCTGCTCTGATTCTAGCAGATTCAGGTATTGGCGGCCCACATCACTTTGTAGTGCCAAGCTCAGGACTCGATAGGAAGACATTTGCGATCATAATTTCCTTCAGTGAAGAGGCCCAAGCATCCTACACCACCACAAGATTTTTAATTAGGGCAGACAACCACAGAGATTAGAGATCAGCCTGTAACAATGACTGCCCCTTTGAACGTGCATAGGCCTCTGTCCCTACTAAGGCCATATGGAGGATATAATGCTGTGATCATGCTAACAACACCACTTCAGGCAACAGCAATCAGCAGTAGTCCATACTCCAAGGGGTTGATTTATCAAAATTCCAAAATTCCAATTACAGAGTGCAAAACTGCATGCATCACAAAAAGCGGCAGTGGGTTGTCCTTCATTTGCAGGTGATCTACTAAGATTTAATGCGCAATTAACAACAGGTGCACAAAGCTACATTTAAATGAGGACTTTACATGCTCTATTGTGTTCACCAGCCAGTCTGGCCCATGCACTGCACCACAGCCAGAGTGAGGAGAAATAGGTGCAGTGGATACATGATGCATCTTTTGAAAAAAAAAAGGGGGGGGGGAGTTACATGTCAAGTCTAATGGTGTGTCCACACTGAACGCGATAGGAGCGACTATAAAGCGCGACACATGCCTAGCTGTTCGCGTGCACATTCGCACCTTGAAGCGTGTACAACGCGAACTGGTCATGCTTGAAATATGATATTTTCATGCGCGAACTGGCCTTCAGCGGAGCTGGGGCCAGAGTGCATCTGCGGTGGATTATGGACCGAGCTGACGGAGGACAGCATGTTCAGCCCGGGCTTCAGCGGAGCTGGGGCTACAGTGCAGCTGGCGGTGGATTATGGACCGAGCTGACGGAGGACAGCATGTTCGGCCCGGGCTTCAGCGGAGCTGGGGCTACAGTGCAGCTGGCGGTGGATTATAGACCGAGCTGACGGAGGACAGCGTGTTCGGCCCGGGCTTCAGCGGAGCAGGGGCTACAGTGCGGCTGGCGGTGGATAATGGACCGAGCTGACGTAGTACTGCGTGTTCGGCCCGGGCTTCAGCGGAGCTGGGGCTAAAGTACAGCTGGTGGTGGATTATGGACCGAGCTGACGGAGGACAGAATGGATTACGTGTTCGGCCTGGCCTCTGGTAGACCGGGGACCGCTGCACTGGGGGTTTGCTGAGCTACAGATACAGTCTAGCTACGGCGGAGGTATCCATAAACAGCAGCAAGCCTCTTATAAACACTGGCTCCTCGCCGTCTGAAGAACGTGACCTGCTCGCCCAGTTAGTGCAGTGAAGGTCCAAGCTTCGCCTGCCGAAACATCAACTACATTTCTGAGCAGCTGTCCATCTGTCTGCAGTTTGTAAAAGTTTATAATATTTGAGCAGCGTGGGATGTGGTGTGGGAGCTGCTACCAGGAAAACAGGTGAGAAGGCCGTTTCAAGGCTCACTTCTAGGCCGAGAGGTGCTTTTACAGCAACAACGGCTCTTTTAAGAGCCACCCACAAACCTCTTAAGAGCATTCCTGTCTAAATAGTTTCTTTTTTTATTTCTGTCTCTGTATAGCAAACTGCTTGTGTCATTTAGCTCGGGGTGATTAGCCACAATGTTTATCAGTATTTCCTCCATGTCCTGCTGAGGCTGTGACTCCATGACAGTCACAGAATCACTAAAACTCTGTCCCCTGATTGGTTGTTGCGGCGCGATTTAACGCTGGAGTTCAGATTTTTCCAACTCGAGCGATTGACGCCATAGTCGCAAATTTTCCATCGCATCTGTAGCACGAATTGTTCGCGCAAATCAGGCAGAAAAGCCTTTTCACGAAGCAAATCTGCTTCTGAAGTGTCGCGGGACCCCAAGTCGCGCTTCATCGCGCTCCTCCATTGATTTTACATGTAAACCTGAAGCTCTAGTCGCTCCTATCGCGTTTGGTCTGGACACACAGTAAGGCTGTTAGAGAGTTAATTAGTATTAGGTCAGAATGTCTGTGTTTATATTTTTTGTTTGTCACAAATAAACTTAATAAGTGTGATGTACATGCACTGCTCTCTAAACTACTCATGCACTGTATTCCAGAGTCAGAGTTATTAAAGCTGCATCTTGTCCACAGCAAGGCTGCTCGTCTTTTCCAAAGATGTCCATATTCTACTAGTGTTGATGAAATGCAACATACTATATCAAGGCCTCTATTAAATGTAAAGTTGCAGTAAAACCTACATATATCAATTGAAATATAATTTTAACAAATCAACCAGAATCATTTTAAAAATAGTTATTTTTTCAGATACACCTTTTTTTCAGATATACTTGTGATACTATAAAAACGTAAAACGTGGTAACACAAACTTCCTGTAAAAATCTGCTGGCTACAGAGCATCTCAGGAATAAAATGATTATCTAAAAATGAACTAAAAGCATGTATGAAAAAATACACTAGCAACAGTTAGTTTGTACTGGCTTGTTTTGGTAGGAAATCATATGTAAAAAAGTGTAGAATAGAGTATATATATATATTCTGTTGGAATGCTACTACTCAAGGAACCTTAGTTATAGAGGTTACACAAAAAGAATGTGGAATGAATGGTTACTTCGAAACCCTCAGTCACGCTTGACCGCAAAACAACTAGTAGCTCAGTGTTCCATCCACAAACGGCAACTGTTATTAAAACTTGAGATTGACAAGATACAACACAAATGCTGCAGCAAGGGGGAGCCAGGATGCCAGGTCAAAGGGGATAATATACCAACTCCCCAACCAGAGATTGGGAATTGAGCCCCAATGAGTGAAACAATAATGCTGAGAAGGCAGCAGTTTACCTGAAAGATAAGATCATGGTGAGAATGGGCCTCATTTATCAAACTTGCGTACGACCAAATAAGGGTGTATATGTTGCGTACACAAAAAATTTACACTTTTCGGCCTTTATCAATCTGAACGTGAGCGTACAATGCACAAAAAATATACATCAAGTCAGGAGGTGGTGTAAGTTTTATACCCATTTCAACCTTCATCGCAACACGCAAAAAACATGCATAAAATTCAAGATTTAGACAACATTAAACATTCCCGTGCTGGAAAAATTATGCCTACACATTACAAATATACATTTTCATGAAGTTATGTTTGGGTTATGTCATGATCGTCTTTCATATTAAATAAACAAGGGGCGCCTCGCACACCACAGGGCTCCAAATTGTAGTCGATTTAAAAAGTTGGTGCCTTAATTTCTGCAGTTAGTGTGCGTGTCGATACCCTTTTTTATGATAGTCTGTCATTAAATAAGGTGCAAAATCAAACTCTAAAGTCTCCCACAAATTGTCGATTTCTCAATAGCAGCAGCATACAGAAAAATTGATGAAAAAACAACAAAAACATTTCTCTCTCCCGTAATGTAGCTTAGATAAAAATAAAAACCTAAATAGACCTAAAGTGGCAGTGAAACAGTTACTATGTAAACATTCTGTAACAGATATGAATAAAAATGAATAAAAAGTAACTAGAAATGTTCTATGTACAACATGATGAGCAATGTATGGTTACAGTTTAGATGTTTTTATAAGATGTGGGTTGTGCGCAAAAAATGGAACAGTCGCGGCATCATGTCATTATGCAGGTGCTATCCATACTGGGTGTTCTGGCCACCAGCTGTGTAATATAACAATGAATAACTCCATGTCATGCTTTAGGTGACAAAGGTTGGTGGAGCATCTAATAACCCTCCATTCCAATCGCACACAAGACGCACCATGGAGCTGGGTCTGCCTGTGACCTATTTGCTACTGCTAGTGAAGTTCCTCTTTTTAACGATCTTGGCCATCTGCCGTTCAGCCATGTCGCAAAAACAAGGTGTGGAAGAGGCGGTTGTTGAATATGTATAGGCGTGACTTTCATAAATACGCTCGTTTCATCCATGACATTTATCAACAAGCGTAGGGCTTTAAGCACAAATCTGGGCGGATCCGACAAGACTCAACATGGGATCATAAATAATAAATCCTATGTTGAATCTCGCGTATTTGGAATATACACCCAAAATATACACCGTTTTCTAAGCAAGTTTGATAAATGTGGCCCACTGAGTGCAAGCCAAGCCAGACGCCGATTGCAATGGCTCAGTGAAGTACGTTCGGAAAGTCTCCTAGAAACTGTGAATGAAGCAGCACCATAACAATCACTGAAGCCAGTCAGCTGATATACACTTCAGCAGCAGTGATCCTAGAGAGGCTTGGCTATAAAAGCAACCATGGGGGCCATGGGAAACAATACCCACTATGGAAAAGACGGTTGGAAGCTAACATCAAGGCAGCTCGGAGAGAAGTGAGTGAATTGACATAGGCCCAGAGAAGTGCAATGAAAAGACCAACACCCAAGAGGTATGGCCAGATGCCCATACCTGAAGCACTCAAAACTGCAAAACAAAGGCTCCGGGCCTTGGCCAGAAGCACTAAAAACTGCTAAACAAAGGCTCCAAGCCTTGGCCAGCTGTCTACAAAGGTACACAAAAGACAATGAAGCCCGACAAATAAACAGGCTGTTCCTAACTCAACCTGTGAAAGTGTACGCTAAATGTCAGGGTAATAGCAGCAGGGAAGGGCCACCAAGGCTGGAAACTGAAAGATACTTGAAGAGTAAATGGAAAAAAGAGGCAGCACAAAACAGCAGTGCTCAATAGCTGATGTCTCTGAGAGTGGAGCACAACAATCTCCCTGAACAGAATCCACTTACCATCACAGTGATGATATTGGGATGTCATTTGGCCTTAACAAATGTCGTAGGATGGTGACAAAGCGAGGCAAGCTAGTCCACACTGCAGGGGTTTCACATTGAGGACAGTTAGAAGTTGGCAACCTCAAAAGCTATAACAGCCAAATACCTCCAACGAGTGAGCCAAATCCTAAGAAGCCAGCTCAATGGCAAGAACAAGTCCAGGTCAATAAACATGTTGGGTCACACACAATCATTGGGTGGTGCTAAACTGCATTCTAGCTCCACAGGAGAAAAAGAGAACCCCACTCCCACAGGAACTGGGGAGGCCTGAGTTTATATAAAGTCCCATCCAATGGAAAAGCTTTCTCCTTATCAGCTAGCTGTTGGCTGGGGCTTGCTCAAAGGGAGACTCCTGAAACACCTTTTTTCACTGGCGAAGGAAAGCACATGAGTTTCTGGGAGAAACTCACTCCAAGGGTCACCAAACTGCTGATCAGGGGAATATCCAACATTGATGAAACAAACTCGTTGTTTTACCCTCAAAGCCTGTTGAAACCTTCCTTGAGTTACAATCTTAAGGAGAGGGGAAACGGGAGCTGACCCACGCATACAGTGGACTGATTTAAACCCACCAGAAGTTGCATTCGCTGCCCCAGAAATGATAAGATTTGGATGCCGTGCTGGAAAAAGCTGCCAAAGGTATTGTTCGGTGAAGGAAAGTTGGAGATGATCGCTGCTTAGCCTAATCAGAGGACGAGCGACCTGCGTCTCCAATGGCCATGAGGTTCACTGCTAACTAGCCACCGCAGCCATTGTTAGCACTCTAGGATAACGTCGTCTGACCTCCCCCGTCAACTACAGAAAGCCTGGATAGCTTTAATCATCCCATGTCTGCCTGGGCAGAGGCTAGATTAGTTTACGATAACTAAGATTTAAAGGTTGTGTTTTACTGTTTGTTGTAAAGATTTCATCTGCTACTTGTTTGGGTGAGACCAGGCCATTCGGCATGAAGGAATGTTTTTCAAAGAGTCCCAACAAAGAGGTAAGGCAAGGCAAGTTTATTTGTAGAGCACAATTCATACACAAGGCAATTCAAAGTGCTTCACAGTTGCATAAATTAAGAAAACAGATAAACAGAAAAAAAACATCAACTTAAAAAATAATTAATTACAATAAAAAGAAAGAGTGCAGATAAAATACTTTCAATTGTCATATGCACGGGTAACAATAACTATTTTCAGCCTGGATTTAAACATTGTTAGAATTAATTTTTGTCTCACATCCTCATCAAATCAAACTTTATTTATAAAGCGCTTTTCATACAAAAAATGCAGCTCAAAATGCTAAACAGATTAAAGTGACCCCACATAACCTACATTCCCATCCCTTCCCCACAATTGTGAAAACAAAATGACAATTATTCCCCATTCCCAAACCCCATTTTCCAAACACACAGACACACACTGGAACACACATCCACAAACAAACATACGTACACACGGATAGCTTCCCAAAACGCGTAAGACCATAGGTAGAGCTCAGATGGGAATGACACGCCATCAGGGGAGCCATCTGCCTCGACTGAAGCAGATCCATGGCAGCAGCCGAGGCACCGACTAGGGCGCCTAGGGAGGGAGGGCGGAAACCGCCACCATCTCCAGGCACTATCCCTAGGTAGTTACTATCTAAAATAACGCAAACAGCCACAGAAGAAACATAGCATACTTCCACTGTAAACAAATATGGCTGTGCACACATTTAAAATGCAGCAGTCAATGTTCTTCAAAGCGTGCTTTCATTTTTTTCTGGTCACGGATTTAAAGCCTTTACAAGCCTTTACAAGCCTTCAATCAAATTATAAACCCAATCCCTTTTTTTCTTCAGACCAACATATTGTAAGTCTAAGCATGGCTTAAAAGACATACAGCAATGACCGCATTTGGAATAAAGGTTTACATGCACAGCGATCAGATTAACTATCGCCATAACCCACCCTTTTTAATTGGAATGAAAATTTGATCAAAATGAGTGTAATTGTAAATGGCCTGTATTTGTATAACACTTTACTTAGTCCCCACGGTCCCGAAAGCTCTTTACACTACATTCAGTCATTCACCCATTCAAACACACATCCACACACTGAAGATGTGGCTATGTTGTAGCCACAGCTGCCCTGGGGCACACTGACAGAGGAGAGGCTGCTGGACACTGGCGCCACCGGACCCTCTGACCAACGGGTAGGGAACGGTGACATATCTTGCCCAAGGACACAACAGCAGAGACAGTCAGAGCTGGGGCTTGAACCAGTAACCCTCCGATTACAAAGCAAAGTCCCACCTACCAATTGTGTAAGATTAATCTGAATGTTAACATGTTGCATTTTTATTTCGATCAGGCTTTTAATTTGGTTACTTATGTCCATGTAAACATAGCTAATGGTGAGATGAGGAGGTGCTGGAGAAGAAACAATCATGGCAAGACAAGCCCCCTACATGGGATGTACCACCAGAAAATTATTATTACTATTATTATTATTATTATTGTTATGAGTATAAGTACAGTATTTGATCTCAAGAAATCCTACCATTTGCTGGAGAGGGCTGGCCTACAGGACATCACAGTGGCACTCATCCTGGTGGCACAGGAGCAGGCTCTGAGTGTCAGAGTGATAGAGGCTCAGATCTACCACAACAGAGAAGACCAAAGGTGTACGCTGTGCAAAGAGGCACATGAGAAAAGCAAGCACATAACAGCAGAGTGTAAGATGCTAGAAGTAAAAGCATACATGGAACATCAGAACCAAGTGGCTGGCATAGTGTACATAACCATCTGTGCAAAGTTTCCAAATGGGAAAGACCTCCAAGGTGGTGGAGAATGGCCGAGGGAAGATCCTGCGGGGCTTCCAGATACAGACAAACAGGATGGTAATGGCAAACCAACCGGACATTGTGATGGTTGATAAAGAGCAGAAGAAAGCCGTTGTGGTGGATGTGGAATTACCAAGTGATGGTATCAAGAAGAAGAAACTTGAGAAATACCAGGGCTCAGATAGGAGCAAGAGAAGGCTTGGAAGGTGAAAGTGACACTACATATGAAAACTGAAAGATACTGAAAGAGCATCTTACATATGAATTGCTACCAAAGCAAGTCAGATCAAACTAGCTCTTGCTATATTATTGAGAGTTTTAAAATCACTCAATCTTTCAGCAAGACCAGAAGGCACAGAATTCATCTGCTGAGTTAAATGTGAAATTGCAAAACTTATCTAGGCGGAGTGGATTACCAAATAACTCCAACATAATGACAAGAAGATAGGTATTCAAAGCTAATGTTGTTAGGAATTAATTCTTTGTCCTTGATTTCAGATAGATTTCAAAATGCTCATTAAACTTCTTTGTGTAAATAAAAACAGGCATGTTGGGGTCTGAGGAAGTGATTTTCTATACAAGTTTTGATGTTTATCAACCTTATTTATGAAATGTAATCATCAAAGCAAGGTACAATCTTTGATTACTGGACTAAATATATAAGATTTGATGCTTGCTTTCTCTAACTCTCCAAAGACTATGGGGAAAGCAGCAGAAATCAACATCACAACAATCTGACTAAATTACAGTCAGTGCTATATCTAAAATCCCGATGAGGCATACAAAGGCCTATATTTCATTACTCGTTCTTCTCTTGACCTTTTCTGTGTTTGTCAATGAAAAGGAACAAAGCAGGAACCCTACTGATTGAGAACCAGCAGAACACTGAAACAACAGGACACAGCTGATCGCTCATGCATGGCTGGGATTAAGATAAAAGTAGAAAGAGCACAGAGAAGAAAGCATACAACAAAAGGAACAGAGGACTGACAAACTTTTTTTTTCTTTTTCTTTAGTAGTGCAAAGGAAGGAATGAAAGGTCTGGTAATAAGAAAAGATAGAGAGAGAACGATTACCCAACAGAGGCGGTCCATTTCAGCTGCTGTACGCCCCCACTCACTCTGTTTTAACCATCCACATGAAAGATAAGACTAAAGTCTCTGGTGATCAATATGACACAAACTCACCACCAATGAATTGTTAATGAAGATATTAGCATTCATTCATTCTTTCAGTTATTGTTTGTTTAATAGCAAGCCTATGGTACACCAGCCAATTTTAATGTGAATTTCTAAGAGCACAGCAATGGAACACTGTGATTCCCATTGACCAACTGGCTTGTGAAAGTTGTTCATTACGCACCAACTAACAAGACAGCAGCCTTTTCAGCCCCTGCCTCCGCTAAGTGGAGATCATCCAACAATACTCTCCGTGCCTCCCCTGCCTTTGGACTCAGTTCAAATTGTGTTGTATTCCTTATTTATCTCCCTCAACAAAAAGGAAGGGAAGGCAAGTGATTAGAATCCCTGTCTTTGACTTCTCCCCATTTAAGGGGGCATTTGTGAATGTGGGGAGGTGAAGGCTACGCCTCTATTTCGGCCGGCTCGTTTTAAGTGGTGCACCACTAGACTTCTCTTAGTTTGGACCCAGGGTGAGAGGGGGAAATAGTTAACTTGTTGAAGGGTGAATGAGGTCACAGGGTGGGTATAAAATGAGGTACGAGATTTTCGGATGCTGTGTCGAGTAAAGTGAAGATATGATTTAACTAAATAACCTTTACGCATTTGGATTGCAACACGTATTGCATGTAGTATAATGAAAATTTTAAGAAATCTTTTCCTAGAGTAGAATTGTTTCTTTTAAAGAGCCCATGATGTACTGAGCTAATATGAGTATTGTATCAGCAATGCCTCAGACATCACACAATGTGACTAAAATCTCAGTTACCATTTTATCTATTAAAACTGATTAAAAAATGAACAATGGGATGGTTTCTTTAAACATGTACTTAATTACCAAGAAATTGATTAACTAATCGTCATGTGAAGGAAATTACATAAAATTGAGATAAAAAGTATTTTTAGAAATTCAAACCAGTCACATTTTGAGATCCTAATACATTAATATCATGTCCAGAAAATACAAATTAGCATACAGGATTTGATAGGTTAGATTATCTTGTACATACAGGTAATATTCCTTGCAGATCTCCCTGTTTATGTGCATTTCTTCAATTTTGTATTCAATGTATTACCACTAGTATATGTAAATGAAAGAATAGCAACATTTCTTCCGTTTTTGAATTTTTTGTGGAATGCATCTTATATCTGATTTGATGAGGTGAATATTAAAAAATTAAATATTCAGCAAAAAATAACAAGTCTCCTTTTTTCATGATAACAAGTCTCCTTTTTTCATGTTCTGTGATGAATAACTGGATTTAAAAAATTATAAAAAATAAATTAAATAATAAATTAAAATTAAATAAAGATCTTCACCTGTTTTATAAAAACCCCGAATCCTACTGTATATTGTTAGAATAATGACCGAAATCGACTAAATATAAATTGATCTTAATCTGTCTATACGGTGGCAATATATTGTAATTAAATTAAGTAATCTTAATATAATCTGCACTGTATTGTGTTTTATATTATTGAATATAAATTATTGTAAAGTGCATCAGGATGCAGGACCTAGAAAACCCCTAAAATAGTTTAAACTTCTTTCTTTTAGTGAGATTATCTAAATTACTGACTACTAGCTAGGTCACTAAAGGTCAAACTTTTACACGAGAACATTTATTCAGCCACACTTACAAAAGTATACAAATTGCACTAATATGCAGGAAAATTTGAGTTTAGAGTGTTGCCTATAAGGGTTCTTACATGTGGCTCATAAGGAAACTGGATTCAAACCAGGGAGTTTAAAACTGAAAGGTAATTGTAAGACAACTACTCTTTCCATTAAGTCACAGCAGGCCCAAAGGTAGCAGCATTTCGGTTGACGCTCTGAGAAACACTGAAGTGTACAGTCAAAACTGTTAGCAGACGTGAGAAAAATCTTTAAAAACCTAATGTTTGTATTACCAAAAGAAAAAGATAAATTACCAAAGGTATCACTTTTTCTGGTCTACAATCCTGAAAATAGTTTTTAAGAACCATTTCAAACATTCATACCTGGGTATGCCACTTTATCTTTATTTTTAATGACTGCAGAGTACTCTGGTTTTTGTAACTCCAGAGTGTACCCCGCGTTACCATTGGATATGGAATATCAGCATGATAGTGAAATCTAGTCTATTTTGGTTGTAGTTACAATGAAAATAAAACCTCATCCCAGCTTTTGGGCTGACTGATTCGCTGCCGATACACCCAGTGACCAACCTGAACCGTGTCTAGCGAGGAATGTATTTTAGAGGAGTTTAACTGACAGCTAACCTTAGCAAAGTTAGCAAGTGAGCTTTCTTAAGGATTGAGAAGGAAAGTCGTCATTTCCATGTGTGTTTGATGCCGTGGAAATGTTTTATGTGGGTCCATCTTGGTTTCACATAAAACTACTCTAGTGTCTGTTCTTCTCCATTCATTCCTCTCCTGAGATGTGTAACAATATCACGGGGGCTCAAAAGCAGCTGCTTGACTTGCAGACTCCACCATTCCTCCCAGTAATGCCCAAGCTGCGCCAAAGTTGTTGGATCATAGAGACCGTATCTATTAACCTGCAACTTGTGGCCGCTAATGGCTTGTAGATGTAAGCATAATGTCATTGTCATGCCAATTTTAAAAGTACATTTTATTATTTTTAATTAAAATATAATTTTTTAAGGAAATGTTTTAATTTCATTTTCTATCCCTCTAAAAGCCCAGTTGATGTATTTTTATTTTTGTTTTTTTATGTGTATTTTTATGAAAATGTTCAACATAAAACCTTTAATTGATGTTTGTATTTGTGGCAAAATAAAGGATTGCTCTAATCTATTTTATTTGTTTTGGTTTTTTTATTGAGTCATACACAATTAAAATGTCATATCTTACCAAAAAACACTTCTACTTAATTTTAGCAGAGGGTTATCTGATAACAGATGACATGATAAAAAACAACAATCCTCAAAACAAACATGCACAAACTCTCAACAGTCAGTCAACAACAGCACAGACGGTGAATGTTATTCATATGCTTGCTTAAGTGTTTCTTTTCCTTTGAGGAAGTTCTCCCTATTATCCTAAAATATAAATCACACATGTCATTAAAGTGGCTTTTTTTTTTTAGAAAACAAAAGCTTCTGTTTTCAATGCAGAAGACAGTGGGGGACTCTCTGTGCCACCCCCGATTATTTTGCATCTTGTCGATGGTTCTACTAATCGCCATGACTAACTGACCTTTAGGCCAGTCCCCTTCTGGGATTTACACCTTTCACTGGCTTGACCTTTGCCACCCAACCCTCCTACAGACACTCTTGTCACGTGAGCTCAGCATCAGCACTGGACAAGACCTGCTGCTGGCCAATGTGTAGGCTGCTGCTTGCCTCAGCACGTCAAAACCTCTCTAGGTGGTATGATTTACCCTGTGCTTTATTAACCCACCCTCTCCCCCAATCAACTCATCTACCCCCCACCGGCATTAAGCAAGTTTCCCCTATGGCCTGGAGCAAGGTAGACCTGCTTAAAGCACAGCCTAATGACGTGTACCTCCATGGAGGAGACCAAATGCCACCACCACATATGGGGATGATTACAGGAAGTGGTGTAGAATTGTAAGGGGACCTCAAGATTTTGAGCGGTGGGTGTTGGGGACTCAATTGTGGCACTGATGCTGTGAATTCCCAGAGGCTTTTGTGATGGGGAGCTCAGGAAATGCTTCATTCTGCCCAGGTCACGCAAATTTAGGAAAAAAAACACAAAGCTTATGGGGGTAGCATTCTATTAGGTCTTTAATTAAACAACCATGATTCTTTGCCCTTGCAGATTTTAGAAAAGAAAAAAAAGACATCTGTTTGATTGGCCTTAAATGGCAAAACGATGGCCTAAATAAACAAACTTTTTGGCAGAGTTGTTTTCAGAGTCAGCATGACCACAATTATCTACTTTGTTTTTGTCTACTGCTCTACACTGTCAAACCCCTCCAAACCAAATAGTTTTCTGTAGCACCATATGAAGAGTGAAAACATGAAAATGATGCTAACTTTTTACAAGAACCACCTCCAGTTTCCCAAACATCACCTTACTGTAACATCTTGAAAAAGTGTATTCAACAGGGTTTAGATCTCTTCAGTTAAGTGTGTTTGTTAAAAAAAGTTCTTTATAAGGGTTTTCTTCTCAGAAAAAGATCCAACAAAAAAAGACAAATTTCTAAGATCCAAGTTGTGAAAATCATTAAAACATCAACCCATACCTTAAAATTAGAACTGAATAAAGTTTGAGCTTTTCCTACCAACCTAAAAATGCAATATGGCTGCCATACATGCATAACTCTTCAGAAGTAGAATATACTTTCTCACTACATCTGCAGCCTTATTCAGTGAGCAAGTTGCTACAACTGTAGAAAAATACACAGTTACTTGATTTTGTTGTTAGTCTTAGTTAAATTTTATTGTAAAAATAAATAAATAAATGAACCAAGACAGTGATCTGGATCACCCCAAACCACTTGTTCCAGGTCCCACTGTGGACATGTCCTGAAAATTGTATCAAACTCTGTCTAAGACTTTTTAAGTTATGGTGCTACCAGACAGACAAAACAAACCAACCTCAGTGAAAACATAACCTGCTAGGTAAGTAAAGACTAACATACATGGCACATACATATCTCAAAGCAAATGCTTCAAAAAATACATGTCCCCCCCATCCCCCCACACACTATTCCATTCATCCTTAAAAAATGAATGTAAAAAACAACATTTTTAATTAGTCTTTTAAGGAGGAAATAAGTCAGTATTTACTTATTTATAACATTGACAGAACAGGAATAAAAGAGTTATCATAGTTCTACACCTGACCACTCAGGTCATCCAATTCTAGTCTACTAATCACCCTTAGACTTAGAACCAAACATGGAGAAGCAGTTTTCAATTTTATTTGCATAGCACACTTTCAACACAGCATAATTCAAGGTGTTTTACATGATTCAGTGGCAAAGAAACCAAACATATGATAAATATATAGAAAGTGAAAACAGCAAAAACATATGATAGAAGCAGAGAAGTTAAAAACAGCAATAGGATTAAAAAACAGTGTAAAAGTATGAAAATTAAAAACAGAAATTAAGCATAAAACATGAGAATCAATAACAGAAAACCTTAGAGAGCAAGAAGCGTTCTGGATCAGCTGCAGCTGTCTGCAGCTTTTTAGGTAGACCTGTGAGGACGCTGTTGCAGTAATCAATCTGAATAAAGATAAATGCATGGATGAGTCTTTCAAGGTCCTGTTGCAGAATTAGTCCTTTAATCCTATAAATGTTCTTCAGGTGATAGAAGGATGACCTTGTTATTGCCTTTATGTGACCATGGAGGCTCAGGTCTGAGTCCATTACTACACCTAGATTACACGCTTTATCAGTAATTTCTAGCTGGATTAACTGAAGCTGTGTGCTGACTCTTCCTTAGTCCACTGTTGGTCCAAAAATTATTACTTCAGTTTTGTTTTTGTTCAGCTGGATAACGTTATAGGACATCCAGCTATTGATTGGTTCAGTGCATTAATTTAGGGTCTGGATGAGATCAAAGTCACCCGGTGAATTGTAGTGTAAAGCTAAGTATAATCTGCATAGTTATATTAACTAATCTTATTGACTGTTATAATCTGGGTTAGTGGGAGCATGTAGATACTAAATAGAAGAGGCCCCAGGATGGAGCCCCCGTGGACGTCACATATGATTTCTGTTTGTTCTGATGAGAAATTTCCAACGGACAGAAAGACGTGTGTTGGATTAGACCACTGCTTCTCAAATGGTGGGGCCCGCCCCCCGGGTTTGCGCGGAGGGATGGTCAGGGGAGCGTCAGATCACCCCGTCCTGGAAGCCGAGGCTTTTATTTATGCTTTCACTGTGATTAAGCCTCCAGTCAATAGGTAGCAGCAGTGCTCACTTATCAACAAGCTGTCTGTTCAGCCCAGCAGAAGAAGTCTACACAGACAGTTCTGAGAGACAAAAATGTTCTCTAATCCATGCTGCGGGAAAGGGAGATGGAATCGCGGAATTTAACAACTAAAAATGGACTACACAAAAACGCTGTTCCTGTAGTGATCTGGTGGCTCCCGCTCCTGTAAGGCTGCCTGTTTGCTGTTACCATGAGGTCGACCCGCCTCTCCATGCAGACAGACTAAACCTGCCTGCCATAGCGAGAAAACTCACAGAACCACAGACGGCCCCCCATCCCCGAAAAAAACAAACAAACAAAGAAGTTGACGCTTAGCGTAAGGAACAGAGATATTTATGAATCGGGGGAAGATCCTTCTATAAATTCTGTAAGCCCACGGTGACGACCAGTGATAGCAAGCTTTGCATATGAAACAATAAGAAACGAGAGCTCTGTCATGGAAAAAAACGCGAACGAAGCGCAGCAGAAAGACCGTTAAACATAAAAGCACTGACATACATTGATTTCACTGGAGTCTAGGAAGTACTAGGAAATAAAAATGAACACAAGTTTAGATAAATATGGAAGTAATATGAATATTTACTGTTTCCAGGTCTCTATGAGACTTGATCAGGTGGTGAGAGATCTTGTGTAACAGGACCTATGAAAAATATGAGATTATTCGTTTTGCACAGAAGATGCTTTTGTTCTTTAAAATTTACAGGAAAATAGTTGAACCACAGCACAGTAGATTTATGAAAATAGTTGTGAATAACAGTAAATGTGGTATTTGGTTATTGATTTGGTCAATTGTTTGCAGTCACCACAATTACATACTTTTTGGTTTAATAAATATGACTAGAATGGAAAAAGCAGAATTCAGAAAAATCTCAATGGAAAAAGTGGAACTTGTGAAATAAAGCATTTCTAAAGTAATAAATGGATTTCATAGGGTTGCAGAGTTGAAAAGAAAAACAATTATGGTGAAGAAGTTATGTAGCTTGAAAAGTGATAAACTGATGAAACTGACAGTTTATCAGTGAACACAGTTTAAAAAAGCTTTAATATTCAATATTAGTTTAAAAATCACCTCCCATTGAATCATTTGAACTGTTTCTGTTATGAGCATCACACAGACCGAACAGTCTGTATTAAATGTTACCAACTGAGTTAATAAACTGAACTTGGAAATAGTGTCAAGACCTAAAAAAATTAAATGAGCTGGAACCATTTGAAGTAGTTGCATCTTATTTAATCAATCTTTTTTCATAATCACTATATAGTATATATGGTGTGTGCTGGTGCCGGTTTGTATCAATAAATAATTAAATATTTTTAGATATCAATCTGGTTAGGGTGGGGGGATGGGGGCCTGAAAAAATATCTGTTTTCTAGGGGGTTCCTGGCAGAAAATAATTGAGAAACACTGGATTAGACCAAAGTTATTGAGAGTATCACTTAATGTTTTAGCTAGTCTATTTTGGGGGTTCGCCAGTATGAATGCTGAAGTCTCCCACAATAATTAGTTGGTCATAGTCAATACATATTATTTAAAAAATGTCACTGAAATCATTAAAGAAATTTGAGATAAGTTTTGGAGATTTGTACACATTTATGAATAAGACCTTATTTGGCTCTTTAATCTCTGTAGGTAGGTATTCAAAAGAGTCAAATGTGCCCAGAGAAACCTTGTTTAAAGTTCAGTGGGTAATGAAAGATTGAGCCTAACCCGCTTCCTCGTCTCTGCTTCCTGGTTTTGGTTAAAAAATGTAGTTTAGAGCAGAGTCTAGCATTGTAGATGCTTCAGTATTTACATCTAACCAAGTTTTAGACTAAAACAAAGCATGTATATTATTTTCAGTAATAAAATCATTGATTAGAAAATACTTTCCTGACAAAGATCTGATATTTAATTATGCCAATTTATGAGATTTGTTGGTAGTTTTCAAATTCTTCAAACAGGTGATACATTAATTGTGAGATTTGATTCCATGTGGCAGTATTTGATTTGATGAGTTCTTCTATTTATAATCACAGGAATGCTACTTTGCTGCTAACCAGACAAGTCCTGGTGGGTGTTGAGTCTGGATATAGTGTCTGGAAACCTTTCACATCAGACATCAGTTTCTATGCTCCCTTTACTTGGAACAAACTTCCTAACGACTGCAAAGTTGCTGAAACAATGAGCTGCTTTAAATCTCATCAGTCTTAATCTCAATCAAAACTCATCTGTTTAGAGCTGGCTTCTTGTAAAATATTATTATGCTGAATTGCTGTTTTGTTGTTTTTTGCTTTTAAATTCTGTTTTTACTTTCCATGTTTTATCATATGTTCTGTTTGTCTCTTCATCACTGAATCGGGTAAAGCACTCTGAATTTCCTTTTTTTGGCAAGTGTGCTATACAAATGCAATAACCTTTCCTTGCTATACATTTTCCATTTTAACACTAAAAGCATGTTTAAGAAAGTTACTGTCATGATTGATGCTTTATTCCCACCATTAAGTTATGCTAATGGTTTGTAAAAAAGGTATGTTGTCCACAAAAGCTATTTCAAATTAAAAACCTGCTCCACCTTATAGTTTTGTAATAATAACCTTGTGTTAGCAACTTATTTTCTCCAGTGTCATTTAGTTTAGCTAGTTTTGAGATCAAGAAAGCTGCTATCTAACCAAGTGAGAATATGCCAACATGCTGAGTGTAGGTTGGGTTGTTTACATTCTACAGCCAGGATACCAAGCTCATGGTGTATTCTGTTACGTATGTGTCTTGTTTAGTTGAGTTGTACAAATTGGAAGCGCCAAAGCACACACCCGTATAACACCTGTGTTTAAGACAAGGTTAGAATATCTGTTGTTAATGCAGGTTTTCTATCTGGGTATGAAGTTATTCCCACATCCAAGTTCAGAGGTAGATGGTATAGTCAAAAAACCTTGTTCATGGTTTCTAGCCTACTTAAGTCTTTGAAATGTTCTCATAATGTGGTTTCAATGCAATTCACTTTTATTTATTTATAGCGCTAATTCACAACAAATGTAATCTCAAGAAACTTCACAACAAAAGTTATTTCAATACAATTATACAAACATTCCAATCAGTTAAAAGTTTTCTATGTAAGGAATCCCAGCAGATTGCGACGAGTCATCGACGTGAGGTGTTGCCCGGATCATGCAGACTCCAACCACAGCTATTCCTCAGCAATCCATCATACTGAGGAAGCATGTAGCAACAGTGGAAAGGAAAAGCTCCCCTTTAACAGGAAGAAACCTCTGGCAGACCCTGGCTCAGTACAAGTGGTCACCTTCCACGACCGTCTGGTGGCCTGAGCCAGAGAAGAGTCAGCATGGAGGATGCTCGGTGAATTTGATTATCATCTGGACCGATGTTACCCATCCAGAAGGGGGCATTGTAGTTGAGCAGGGTATCAGACCATGTGGAGCTTCTATGGGGAGAAAAATACAGAGAGAAAACTGGGTTAGCAATTGCAATAACAGCAGAAAAAATAAATCTGGAGAGTGGTAGAAGAGAAAAAAGAGTGTCTGCCGAACAGACTAAAACTGGAAGCTGGTTCCACAGGAGAGGAGCCTGATAACTAAAAGATCTGCCTCCCATTCTACTTTTAACAATCCTAAGAACTACCAGTAAACCTGCAATCTGAGAACGAAGTGTTCTGTTAGGAACATATGGAACAATCAGATCTCTGATGTACGATGGAGCTTGATTATTAAGGGCTTTATAAGTAAGGAGGAGGATTTTAAACTCTATTCTGGATTTAAACAGAGCCAGTTGAGAGAAGCCAAAACAGGAGAAATGTTATATATCTTTTTAATATCCATTTGTCCAGCATTTTGGACCAACTGAAGGCTTTTAATTGCATTTTGTGGACTTCCTAATAATAAGGAATTATAGTAGTCCAGCCTTGAAGTAACAAATGCATGGACTAGTTTGTCTGCATCACTCTTCGACAGGCTGTTTTTAACTTTAGCAATATTTCAGAGGTGAAAGAAATAAATCTTAGAAACCTGTTTAATATGGGATGTAAATGTCATGTCTTGGTCAAAAATTACACAGAGGTTCTTTACATTATTACCAGAGGGCAAATTAATGCCATCCAGATTAAGTGATTGATGTAAAAGTTTCCTTTTTAAAGGTTCTGGTCCAAAGACAACAACTTCTGTCTTGTCTGAATTTAAAAGTAGAAAATTCAGTCATCCAGGTTTTTATGTCTTTGAGACATGCTTCTAATCAGGTTTTACTGATAAATACAAATGTGTATCATCAGCATAACTGCAGAAATCCATTCCATTTTGTCTAATTATTTCACCAAATGGAAGCATATATATATAGTAAAGAGAAGCGGTCCAAGCACAAAACCCTGTGGTACTCCACAAGTAACCCTTGAGTGTGTAGAAAATTTATCATTGACATGAACAAACTGGAATCTGTAGGACAGATATGATTTAAACCAGCCTAATGCTGTTCCCTTGATCCCCACAACATGTTCAAGCCTTTCTAAGAGAATATTATGATTGACTGTGTCAAAAGCAGTACTGATATCTAACAAGACCAGAACAGTTACAAATCCATTATCTGAGGCCATTAGAATGTAATTAGCAACTTTCGCCAGTGTTGTTTCAGTGCTATGATGAGCTCTAAAACCTGACTAAAATTCTTCAAACAGTTTGTTGCTGTTTAGATGCTCACATACTTGATTAGCAACTATTTTCTCAAGAATTTTGGATAAGAAAGGAAGGTTAGATATAGGTCTGTAGTTAGCTAAGACATCTTGATCCAGGGAGGGTTTCTTAAGTAAAGGTTTAATTACAGCAACCTTAAATTCCCGAGGCACATATCCATTTATTAAAGATACATTCATCATGTCTAGAATAGGGCCAGTAACCAGAGGGAACACGTCCTTAAAAAATTTGGTTGGTATTGAGTCTAACATGCAAGTTGAGGGTTTTGATGAAGCTAATATTTGTGATAATTCTGAAAGCCCGACAGAACAAAACGGTACAGACATAGACATGGTATTACAGTTCTCTCTGATAGCCTACTGCCTCACTTACTGAAAGAGAGTTAATCATGTTTGGGAGAATGCCAATGATTTTATTTTAAATATAATTTATTTTATTTATGAAGAATCCCATAAGGTCGTCACTACTCAGAGAAGGGGGAATAGTTGGCTGAACAGTGCTATGACTGTGTAAGTTTGGCAACTGTACTAAAAAGAAACCTAGGATTGCTTTTATTTACCTCTTATTAATGACGAGAAATATGCTGTTTTAGCTTGTTGAAGGGCGTTTTTTTATAAAGGAATACACTATTTTTCCAGGTTAGAAAGGATTCATTTAAGTGTGTAGAGCACTATTTTCTCTCCAGTTTCCTAGTATTCTGCTTTAAAGTATGCAACTCTGCCCTAAACCAGGGAGCCAACCTCCTATGGCTGATTACCTTCTTTTTTAAGGGGGCTACACTGTCTAGCACCAAATGCAGCGAGGAAGTAATACTTTGAACCAGACCATCAATTTCTGAAGGGTTAGTGTTGGAAACACTGTCCTCCACTATGGTATTCTGAGACGGATAGGAAAGCAAGAATGGAACAGATTCTTTAAAACTTGTTACAGCACTGTCTGATAAAGTTCTACTGTAATGCAAATTCCTTTCAGATTTTGGAACGTTGGGTAAAGTAAATTCAAAGGTTATCAAAAAATGGTCAGATTGGACTAGGTTATGTGGGAGGACTTTAGTTCATCACACTCAATGCCATATGTCAGTACAATGTCTAAAGTGTGTTGACCAGAGTGTGTGGGTCCCTTCACTATCTCAGTAAAGCCAATTGATTCTAATATAATATTAAAGACTGCAGTTAGGTTATCACTTTCAATGCCCATGTGAATATTGAAATACCCTATTATAATTACCTGATAAGTGTTTAAAACTAAATCAGATAAAAAAACTGAGATCTGGTTCAAGAATTGAGACGATACAAAACCACAAACAAAAGTGGTTTTAATTTTTTGCAGCTTGGATGAGGAAAACTAAGGATTAGATGTTCAAAAGAGCTGTAGTTAGCTGCACACATTTTTATTTATTTGTGCTTAATAGTTCATTTGTTTGTTTTTATCTTTTGAATAACTGATTCCAATATCTCTTCCGAGTAACACTAAAGTAACCAAAGTACCATCAATGATACTTGTATCACATTTTGAGATCCATATTGTTAACTCATCAGTCTGCTTTGTAGCAAACGTTAATATCTTCCTTTCTGTTTCCCCATCTGAAGGATTCCAAAGGTCAAAAGATAATATTTATGGCCTTGTTTGACTGTGACTAATGAACTCCCAAATGTATTATTAAGCGAGTTAGTCGCCTCCTACTCAATGAAGTGGTCTTTCCCCCCTCTGCTCTCACAGACAAACAAAAACAAAACAACAAAGAGAGGCGGTGCATGAAGGACTTTTGGTCAGATTGGTCACATGCTGTCCATTGAGTCTCGAGTCCATCTAGACCATTCAACAGGCTGCACAAAACAGGCATGCTACTTAAATACCTGACAGTAAGAAAAGAGACAAAAACAAAGAAAAAGAGAGGGGGACAATAGACAAAATAAATAAGACAGCTCGTGTGACTGATGTATATAGATGGTGCCGAAGAGTCACTGACAATTCAAGAAATGTGGCTGTGGCCACAAAAGGCGGCTGGAAAATACTGAAGGAGCTTGCTGGGCACATTTTTCAGTCCTTTCCCACTTGGACCCCCTTTTGAGTCTTTGTCTGTGCTCCCGGTCCATGAAAGAAGTCAATCACAGCCCTTGGTTGCAGATTCTTTTCTTGCTTTTTTCCATGTGTGTCACTCCTACACTGTATTTGCATAACTAATTGAAGACTGGGTTTAAGAACACATTCTTTTTTTTTATAACAACACAGCGTAACTTTCCTGTCATACCCCAATGAAGATGTTAATAGCATTTTTGCCAACAGTATGGTAACATCAGAAATACGAGTGGAAAGGACAGATAAATACTGGGCAGTCATTAAAATCCATATTTATGCAGCCTAATTTTCAGTGTGAGGCAGTTCAATGTGTTGGTTAGTTGGCTCCATTTGATCTGTGCAGCAAAAGGAGATGTCTGAACCTCCGGGGCTTGTGATCCCAGGCTAATGCACGGGCAAAAACAGTCAATTATATTGTAAATTATGGGGAGAGGGGTGTTGAAAATGTTTGATAGACACAGCTTTTTAGAGGTTATAGAACTCTCTGGAACACACACACACATGAAAAAAAATGGTAGAATAAACAGGTTGGCTCAGTGAGCATTTGGAGACTAAGAATTCTCAGCGCTGACATTTGCTATAGGAAAGTAATCACACAGTTTGAGCTCTAGTGCAGCTCTACACAAGCAGACAAACAACCTTAAAATACCTCATCCTCCTCACAAACAAAAGAACAGTGACACAGGAGTTTTTTTAGCGACTTTACATAGCAAAGTTTACATCAATGTCTCTACAGTTTGATGGTTGTCTTCGGCTCCTTTCTGTCACAGGGAATACGCCTAACAGTGAGATATTGTTTAGCTCCTTTTATTTCCCAATTCCAGGCAAGTAAACCCACTGCAGCACAGACTCCCTCCGTCTTCAATAAAGCCCCCAAAGATTTCAAGCTCCTCCACTCAAAAGACTCTCTCCTTTATAAAAGTAAGGATAGAAGCAGAGTTAACTCTTTTTTTGTGGATGGGAAGTGTTTGCATGTTAGATCTGAGGAGTGAGTCCATAATTCTCCCAAAGTGTTAGCCTTGAATCAAACTGTATGTGCCCTGGGGTTGTGCTGAGAGCATTTATGTGCTGTAGTGCTCAGACTATGTCTGCATCCTAATGTGTTTTTGGAGCCCAGCTATATTTTGGAAGTAATAAACCTTTGGTGTCCAATAATAATAATAATAATAATAATAATAATAATAATAATAATAATAATAATAATAATAATAATGCATCACAAACAAATATACACGCCCTTAAACTTTATAACATTTTTACTCCTTATAAGCACAAAGATCAATAACCTTTGTAGAGATTTGAGGTGATGGATCAAGAAAAAGTTGTGCATACTTGTGAAGAGGGAGGAAAATATTATGAGGTGCAAATATAGGACATAATTTATGTTTCCCTGTTAGTAACACTGGTAAAAGCATGCAAACATCACTAGCAGCATTCTCTCATATAATCAAAATTACGAACACATAACATCATATAAACTACTTACATTTCTCTCAAAGAAACCAAAAAGGATGCACACACAAACTCTTAGGGTTCGTACATGTGTATGCTGGTTATAGTAATATGAATGGGAGGCTAATAGTGTGTGTAAGAGGTATTTTGTCAGGAGAGGTAGAGCTAAAACTTTGAGATTGTAATGTGCATGCGTGGATCCCACTGTTAGTTTACTAGTAAAACACATGACATTTAGAGCTGATTAAATTGCAGAACATTTTCACAAAATGCTTGAGATACAGGCTTAAGTATCTCCAATAGTTAAAGCTGCCTGTGATAAATATTTATTTAATCTCAATTTAAGAGAAGGTAGAGGCCTCTCAGAACAGCACAAATAGGCTGATACGAAGTTGAAGTTCGCCTCCAAAGTCTGACTTGAAAAATTGGCTAAAGGGTGATTCCCCCTATTTTGTTAATAACTTTAGCTGTTTTAATCTGCTCAGTTTAAAGACTAGAATACCTAACCTTTTCAAACCTAGACTAGATAATTCTACACTGATAGCAGCATATTTAAAACCCTGTTACTGATTTGTGAAACCTTTACTTGATTTGTGAGAGTTCAGGTTAATTTCAGCACTTTTTGTTGCATCTGGATCACACTAGAACTACTCCAGCACAGGAATGCAGGGGAAGGTTTAAAGGGTATCAAATTATATTGTACATGACACAAAGACTAGGGTCCTGAGGGTCTTAAAAAAAGGAAAAGGAAAACATTCTGAAAATGTTTATATTTAATATGTGATCATTCAATACTCTTAACGTTTACAGTGTTTATAAACATGAACTCAAGTTAATGCAAAGTCATTTTATAATCTGACAATTCGAACCCACAATATAATTTCATGGTATAAACACATACAATGACACAAACTCAGCTAAGCGTATTCTATTCTGCTTTATGTGCATGTAATATTTGTTGCACCTAAAAAAATGTATAACTGAGGATTTGAATCTGATTCAAACAAAGGGTGTGATTTACCTGGTTTTATAATAAAGATTTCACAAATCAAGGAAATGTTTCACAAATCCCAAACAGGGTTTTAAATATTATGCTATTAGTGTAGAATAATTTAGTCCAAGTTTGAAGAGCCTAAGTATTTTAGCCGTTTTCTGAGTTGGACTTTGATCAGAAGCGAACTTGACCTTTGTATGATGGTGGGATACACACATACACATTACAATTTCAAAGTTTTAGCCCTACCTAAACTGGGACAAAGACACCCTAACACACCAATAGTCTCTCAATCCTACTAGTTTATACCTACTAGTCTGGATAAATACTTGATTCGGATTGACTGGAGGGTGTACATTAAAAAGTTATAATGTACACTTAGGAAAGGCGTCCCATCAGATTGCCTGATGACAGTTCTAAATTACTGCGCTGGCTCAGATGGCAACAGAGACTTACGTTATTTCACAGTTCAACTGCTGTTGTCGGCTCGCTGTGGCCACGTTGCTTGGGAACGCCTGTATACGGGACATATTAAATAGTATGCTCAACTGATTAAAAAAAACCCTCACGATTTTAACTCTAAAAAACATTAAAGTATTATTAATTGATTAAATATTTATTTCGTAAGTGACCATGGTATAAGCGGGATAATGCCCTTTGAGGTGTCCATTATCAGAAAATAATGGACTTCGCAGAAGCAGTTGGTTTACGCCTTTGCGTCATACATTATTTTCCGATAATGGACACCTCGTCTGGCATTATCCGATACATAATCTGCACATAAAAAAGTATTATTATGTTCTCATCCATACTCCTATAATATCACACATACACAAGTATTAGTATCTCATTCACACTAGTATTACCCCACATATACAGTACAGGCCAAACGTTTGGACACACCTCCTCATTCAATACGTTTTCTTTATTTTCATGTCTACATTGTAGATTCTCAATTAAAGGCACCAAAACTATGAATGAATACATAATGTATGGAATTACTGTATGTACTTACACAAAAATGGTGAAAAAATTGATTACATGTGTCATATTTTAGGCCGTGTCTACATGTAGCCGGGTTTCTCACAAAACTGAGATATTTTTCTGCGGTTTGGCCTGTCATCCACACGTAAACGGATATTTTCGGCCCCAAAAACAAATCTTTTTAAAAACTCCGGCCAAAGTGGAGATTTGTGTTTTCTCCGTTTTCAGTATCTGCGCGTAAACGGCCGAAAACCGAGTTTTCAGAACCATAATTTCACTATCCGCGAATATCACATTTACTCTCAAAAACAGCATTTATGCCCTCAGAGCTGTTTTGGTGTTATCCATTGTCAAAGCACGTTTTATTTGTTTGCTTTTACAAGCTGTATGACTGCTGCGTACTGAAGTTACAGGAAAGAAAGTTACACTGAGCGGATAGGATTTGGGAGAACTACTGCCCCCTACAGGTTTGCCACGTCTGTGAATGTGGTGGAAAACGCATTTATCCGGTTATGTGTGGATGGAGATTTTGTTTTTAAGGAGCGGAGGAATATCTTTGTTTTTAAAACACCCGGCTACGTGTGGACATGGCCTCAGATTCCCTCAAATTAGCCACCCTTTTGGCTCTAATCGCTGCTTTGGATTCTCTTGAGCTTCAAGAAGTAGTCACCTGAAATGGTTTTCCAGCAGTCTTGAAGGATTTCACAGAGATGCTTAGTACTTGTTGGCCCTTTTGCCTTAACTCTGCGGTTCAGCTCACCCCAAATCATCTTAATTGGGTTCAGGTTCTGTGACTTTGGAGGCCAGGTTATTTCAAACTTTTTTTGTAAAAGTACTACATAATTCCATAATTCATAGTTTTGATGCCTTCAGTGAGAATCTACAGAGTAAATAGTTATGAAAATAAAGAAAATGCACTGAATGAAAACGTGTGTCCAAACTTCTGGCCTGTACTGTAAACATGTATGAACCCTAAGAACCAATGTGTGTGTCCATTTTGGTATGTAAGAGTGAAATTTCAGTAGTATGTATGTGTAATTTCATTAATTTTGACTATATGAGAGAATGTTGGTAGCGGTGAATGTATGCTTTTATTGGTGTCGATTGAGAAGGAAACTACATTAAACGGTATGTCCAACACAACACCTAATAAATAAATAAAAAAGTGAATAGACACTTTTAAAAACAAAAAATGTAAAGCTTGTCATGCATTTATATTCAGCTTCTGTGAGTAAATATTTTGTAGAACCACCCCTTATTGCATTTACAGCTATGAGTTGTGCACATCTGGTGCACAGGTAGTCACACATTTTACTAGTTCAAACTAAGTCAGACTGGATGGATGGAGTCTGCGAACAATAATTTTCCATTCTTGCCACAGATTCTCAGCTGGATTCAGATCTGAACTTTGACTGTACTATTCTAAGAAATGGATATGCTTTGCTTCAGATTATTCCACTATAGCCATGGCCATTTGAATAGGGATTTCTCATTTAGCTCATATTTAGCTCCATGCATCCTCTCATTAACTCTGACAAGCGTTCTTTCACTGCTAGATTGTGATGGCACTGATGGAGCCATCACTATGCTCCTTTATGTCCTTTATGTATACTAATCATATAGCACAGACAGTTGGCCTTTCATTAATATGGTGACTAGTGATGGCAGTTTATCACACTGGATTATATTTAGGCATATCAAAATACAGTGTCCTGAATATACAGTACTTGCACGGCACACTTTTCAGATGTTTTGATTAAAAAAAAGTTTTTAAATGATGTAACATTTTTCTTCAGGTTAACAATTAACAGCTTTTGATCTAGGAAATACATAAGTCTAGGAAAATATTAAAAAGTTCAAAAGTAGGAATTGTTTTGCAAACCAATTTTAACCAGTCAACAGATACCACTGCAATGTCTAACCACCATCAATGCATCATAATTATTGCAAAGAAGAAAATCCTCATATTAAAAGTTCACTGAGCTGTTTTTTAATTCATTCATTTGGGTGCACCTCATAAAAATAATCTGAAATTGAAATTTGCTACAGTGACCAGTGGGCAAAAACTAAATAATGGTTAATTCTCTGCTTCAGGTGGCATATAGATGAGTAATCATCTGTCATAATCTTTGCAGTGTTTTCCAGTAATGGAATAGATATTATGTTATTTCTTGCATGATGAGACGTGGTCGGTGCTTCCTTTGATCTTGTGCACTCACCAGGAAGAGGCAGATTAAAAGGTTTTTGGATTCAAAATAAAACTTGAATTGGTTTGTGGGGAAGCGCTTAAAGTAAGAGAAAAAAATGAATTAGTTTTATGCAAAACACTGTGGGCATGTGCACATCATATTGACAAGTGTATCCAACTCATACAGCCTGGTAAACATCCCTGATGCGTTCATTTAAAATGCATTTTCAATGGAAACTGATACAGATTTATGAAGGGATCACATGTTACCTGAAAACTCAGACTCCTAGGTTATGCTTTACATGTGCTTGGAGATCACAGTCCATAAAATAATAAGCATGTCTTTTGGTCATATTGCTGTGTGGTCGGAGGGAAGATGAGGGCTCCTTTTAGTGTAGGCTAAAATCAGGAGAAGGGATGGGGGGTATTTGAAGTGTGCACAGAGAGCTGGGTGTGATTGGTTAAATCTAGGGCTTCACAGAGGACTTGCCTCTGGTACACGAAGAGGAGGAGAAGAGATATGATATTTTTCCTGTGGCATTTTTCCCCACACAAGGAAAAAAAGATGGGCACTGGAGCTAGGCTGGAACGTGATCATAGGCCAGCGCCAGACCAGAGAGCTCCCCATTAAGGTTTTGGGTTATAAACAGCATCTGTTTCAAATGGGGCTAAGACTACAGGAGCACTGATTCCCATTTCCCGCTGCCTGTTCCATAGATCTGGCACAAAGCATGAAGCCTCTCTTCTTCTCTCCCCAGCGCTTCCTCCGTCTCATCTCATTGCTTCTCTCTTCTCCCCCCTCTTTAGAGTTTTATATGCCTCCTGCTCATTATGGCTCTTTTCTTTTAAAAGAAAAGGATTTATTTAGTGCATAAAAAGAAAGAAATGATGCTCAGCACAGCGTAGGCACGCATTCTGGTTTGGGGTTTTTGTGTTTTAATTCATCAACCATTGAACTGACAATATAAACCATAAAATTAGTAGGATTCCAAATCTAAATCTTTAATTGTCTCTTAAAGCACAAAATAATGAAACCCAGTTATTTTACACAGAAACTGAATGGCCAACGGTCAATTGAGAAAAATAGTAGTCATTGTATTTTATATAATTTTCCTTTAGCAGTTTTATTATAAGGTAACTATTTCCATATTGCCTCATACTGACTCTGTGCGACAGCTGAGGTCAGTTGTAAGGCTCCTCTGTGAGGCAGGATGTTGCCCTCTGCTGGACAAGTTTTATAAAGGTTTGATCCTACTCCAATATTCATTTAGCACCAACAAACTAGTGGATTGGTCTGTAATGCAGACATCCTAGTTTTTAACAAATCATTTTGAATACTTTTTTATTCTAGACTATGCTGAAATCATTCATTTCAAAATCAAAATAATTTATAAACAGGTGATTGTGACACCAAACTTGAAATGCAACCACAGTATATTTTGCATAGAGGGTTGTGCATTCATCTTGGGACATTAACATGCTTGCTCGAGACAGGCTTAAGTGTCTTTTGCTAAGAGTAAACAGGAAGTGAGTTATATTTACACCAACTCCTCACTAATCCTTTCTCTGTGGACTGTTATCACCAGGGGAAAGCATGAAACTGTTCTGGCATGTTGTCACGTCAAATAACTACTTCAGTCTGCTTTGTCTTGTTTTATCACCAATGGACATCTGTGTCTGTAGGCCGGAAATATCTGAAATACTAATATTTACACTCATTCACTGACAAAAAGGAGCAGTATTGTTTAAATTTGGTGAGACATAATGTAGTTGATTTTTAAGCTAAAATTGTGGTAAGAGGGTGGAGACAGGTCTTTGTTCCATGCTTGTGGAGCATGTATGCAGAGCTCTAAGCCGCACCTATCGAATACTGTGTGGCAGGATTGACGCCCCTGGAGTGAGTGGATAAAAAAGGCAGAAAAATAGAATTTCCAGAAAGAATAAAAAAATTCTGTTCTTTGTTCAAAAATGACATGACACAAAGTTTCTGCTTTGTTCCCCACTTTTTACCATGTGACAGCTGAGCTGCAAGGGAAATTTGTATGGGGGGAGTATGCATGTATCGTCAGACGCTCTTTTTCTGTCACCCAGCTCAAAATGAGCTTTTGCAAATCATATTTTTACCCGTTCACTTTTCTTCAAATCCACCAAAAGACTTAGGGAAATAAAAGAACTGCAAACTTCAACGTATTAAAGGACTTTTTGACAGGTCTACAACATACTAATGGATTAGCCATGATGCTTGGCACGAAAGGTTGAGTGAGGACTAGCTTACACTGTCATACGACACTGTCTGGACGGAGATAGGCCAACAGATGGTCACCTGGATTAATGGAGTCAATTAATTCATCTCATTATCTAATCAAAGATGGACCCTGATGGGTGGAGTGGGCTGGAAAGGCCTTCCTAAGGTGTTAAGCATCTTATTCTTTTCTCACAGAAAAGCTAAGTCTAAGATATAAATATGCATTTTCGCACAGTTAGTTTTTTTTTCTTTCTAAATCAAAAAATGTCAATGTCTCTGTTATAAAAAAAAACTTTTTTTAGTTTATCAAACAATACTTTCATTTTTTTCGCCACATAATTGTTTTAGAATTATAAATTTCATTTAGTGCGTAATTAAATGTGCTGCAATTTTCTGAACAGAGCAGTTCACTCTTCACTTTTTGCTGGTTCGGTTTTGTCCACAAGGGAGAGCTCTAATGCAGCACTGGCAGCCTTCTTAATGGGGTTGCACGCACAGGGAAGATCTGAGGATAAAGGCTTGTTTGGAGGGCACAGCTGATGAAATGTCGGATCACAGTGTGGAAAAGATGACATGAAAGTGTCGACTTCTAACTTTTCACTGCTTGTCTTCCTTCCCTGAGATCTGTGAAAACTTCCACTGCATCTGGAGTCAGACAGAATTAAATAGTCTTCATTATGGGGCTTCCTGTATCATTGCAGTTGCCTTTCTAAGTGCTTGCTTGTTTTCATATGAATAACTTGCATGTAAGTCCTGTATCTGGTGAGACTTGTTGACAACTATTCGCCCTGAGACAGTAAATGGATGATGCAAGATTCCTTGTGCTGTCAGTTTGAAACTGTCAATAGTTTCCTTATGTTTCAATTATGAATCTCTCTTCTGTTATGATGAAAGTTAACACGTGTTAAGAAATGCAAGATGAAAGAAGAACACAGAAACTCAAAACAAGCATAAAAGATTGTCTACTTCATCGTATAACTGCTGCCTACAAGCAATGCACAATGCTTGATAAGCCTAATTGTTGCTTTAAAAAGTATTTCACCTAGTATCAGTCAAATTTATTAATCATTACTATTCATAGAAAACCTTTCGTACAGTCAAACAGTTTTTATACGTTGTAAAGTGGTAAAAAAGAAAAACATACAAATATAAGTTAACAATAACATAAGAAATAGCTACATTAAGTTTTAAAATAATTATTTGACGAAAAGCTCATAGTATCACATAAAATAGAAAAAAGAGAAAGCACCAGATGAATTTAAATCTTAACACACATTTACGTGCATGGGCGACCCAAAATTGAATGATTTTCTAAGTGTAATTTTATTTTAAGACATATTTTGAGACAGGTAAACACTGAAAACTAAAAGTTATTTATATCATTGAAAACAGCTCAGACATTGATATAAGATGTCGTTAATAACACTATGTACACAGCTGGTTCCTTTGCAAGCATGTCCTGTGTAAACAGAAGTGATTTTAACCGATCCATTCAATCTGACTGAACCTGAGTTGTTTTATAAAAGAAAATAAATCAGGCTCCCTGCAAATTTGAAAGAGCCATACCTCAAAAGACCGGCAGCTGTAATTGCAGCAAAACTCAGTTTTACAAAGTATTGCTGAACACATCTCTAAGCCACACTTTTCAGATTTGTATTTTTATAAAATGTGAAAACATACTGTTTTCCTTTTACTTTATTTTTATTTCCTACCTTGTGTTGGTCTAGAAAACATGATGTGTGGGGGGAGTGGGTTGTGATATACTGTATATGGGGTCATTCTTAATATGTAAAGCACTTTGAATTGCATTTCTTTTGTATAAAAATAACGTTTGATTGATTGATGATGTCCAAATAAAGTACTCTAAAGATTGTGCACTGAAGGTACCAATTTTTTCAGAAGACCAGAGGGTCTTCCAACAGTTTGTAAGGTAAAACCAGATAAATAGGTTTGACTAAGGTTGTTATGATGGGGTCTCGCATCATGGTCCTTCTCAGCCTTCTTGTGAGTTTTGTACTAACTGTGGTGTAGGTGTGTTCCTAAGAGCACCAGAAAGTAGAACATTGCTATAGTCACTTTGGCATTTTATGAAAGTATATGTCAAAGTCTCAGTGTTGGACTGAGTGACAGACGGTCAAAGTCTGGAAATATTCTTCAGATGATCTTATCTGTGCTAGTTTGACTTAAGAAGCAAAGACACTAAATAGTCCAAAACCTCTCAAAAAGAGACTTTGGCGAGACATTACCCAGCAGGAGGCATGGCCAATGGCGGGGTATGTCCGGCTGTTGACCTTTTGGACCCCCCAAGAGGTTGGGGATCACTCACACACACACACACACACACATCAACCCCCCCGCCACACACAAGCTTTTAGTAATCGCAGCTACTCCTATTAATTGCCACTGTGTAATCTCTCAGGGTTTGATACATCCCCAGAGCCAGCCCTGTGCTCATTTAATTTAATGTAGGCTAGTGAGAGACGATAAGAGGTGGGACAGTAAAGCTGATCTTTCTTGTACACCATTGCTCCCTCTACACACTTCACTGAAGTCCATCCAGAACAGCAAACTGTCTAAAACAGGACTAATCTTGACACAAAATCCAGTCTGCTTGCAAACTGTCAAATGTCTAAGAGCTATGTTTCATCTGAATCCACTGACCTCTCCTCCTGTTGACCCTGAAAAGATGACCTTTTGGGAACAACCGGATTAGAAAGCTTGTCTAGCCCCCCAGCGTGTCTGTATGGTCTTGAGTTCCAAGCAATGGAAGCAAAGATCTTACTATCATCTGGCTGGTTGGGTGTGTCGCACAGCCCTTGGCTGCATTGCATTTGCTACATCAAAGAGTTTGGGTTTTGTACTCATCCCAGAGCCAAGCTGGCATCTAATGGGGAATTTAGTTCTCACTAGGGAGTTCAGGAAAATAAGGTTAGTGAAGCACACTAGGAGGTTACATTGGTGGAGGAGAGGAAAGGAGACAAGGCGTCATGGGGTGGCACCAAATTTACAAACTGTATTTTTAGCTTGCAATGTTCAAAGACAGCCAGTGAGGTGCTGTGCTATAACACATCAGACTTCACTTGGCATCCAAAATTAATCACAGCTTGAAAGTGTTTACCTGACCCAGGAAGACAGGTTGGAAAGTAAATGTGTCTTCCTGTTTGTTTTTTTATCTAAATGATGAACGACAAGCATATGCACTAACCCCCACATCTCCCTGTGAAGATGTTTTCTGCAGGTGAAATTAGACTATGAATATACAGTAGTACTCTTTCATACAATATTGCAACACTTAGGTGTTATCACTATTTTCATATTGATAAAAGGGACCATACACGTTTCTACTTTATTAGGTACATCTGTTTAATCGTTTAGGAACACAAATAGGGAATTAGCCAATCACATGGCAGCTATTTACTGCATTTAGACATCTAGACATAATGAGGACAACCTGCTGAAGTTTAAACAGAATCTTGCTAAAGAAGAAAAAAGGGAACTTGAGTGACTTTCAAGGTGGTGCCAGACAATCTGGTCTGAGTATTTCAGAAATGACCACACAATGATCCTTCAAGTTTAGAGAGAGTGGTCTTAAAAATAGATTATATCCATGAAAATGCTGTCTGTGATGTCAGAGCCAGAGAAGAATGTACAGATATGTTTGAGATGACCTTATTTTATATATATATATATATATATATATATATATATATATATATATATATATATATATATATATATATATATATATATATACATATATATATATTTTAAGAAAACACATGATTGAACAATGGGTTACACATCAAGTGGAGAGACAAAAGCAACTGAAATGCTTAAAACACTAACTAAAGCACAACAAATTCTGAATAAACAGCACAATCAATGAAAAACTGGGGAGATTTAAAAGCATCAACTGAGGGAGCTTGTTTTATTTCCTGTGACAACTTTTTTTGTTGAGTTTTGGGGTTATAACAGAAAAAGGATGATTACCTCTCAATTTCCTCCGTGATTTAGAAACCGTGGCATCTGGTCAGCTGACCACAGGAAGCAATATGGGTAGAATACGGTGCAGCAGGTTGGAATAAAATGCTGGAGAAAGTATGTTGATTGACTTGTAGAGAACTAAAAGAACACTAAAACTGATCCTGAAATGAATAGAAAGCTAATGAAAGAAGACCTACACCTGAGTTATGTGCTCTTGTTTCTTTGTATCAAAAAAAAGTAAATCATGTTGCTACAATTTTTTTGACTAATTTACGTCGTGACAGTCATTTGGCTAAGTCTTGTTCAAAAAAAGAGTTGCAATAATCTTACCAGGATGTCATAAAATAGATTTTAAAAGGGAGGAGCTCAAAGAACCCATTGTGACATCTAAAGTATGTAGAATACTGTCTCTTAATGTATAACACATCACATCAGTAAACCTTTCCCACAGTTTTCTTACAGTTTCCACAAATTCACCACAATGAGACAGATGTTGGAAAAGTGTTGCCTTTCTGACGAGTCTCAATTGCATCTTCAAATTGTATTATCTAAATTTGGCATAAGCAGCATAGATCCATCCTGTCTTGTAAGACTGGATATTGGGTATTGTCGCTGGCCATATTTTCAATCCTTATGACCGCAGTGTACCCATCATTTGATTGGCTGCTTCCAGGATGATAATGAAGCATGTCATAGCGCCCAGATTGTTTCAAAATGGTGTCTCGAACATGATCATAACTTCATTGTATTCCAATAACCTCCAAGTTTACCAAATCTTAATCAGCTATATATACCTTATAATGGATATGAAGCTGACAAATCTGAAGCAGCTGTGTGGCGCCATCATGTCAATGCGAACATACTCTCATTCCAGATAACTGTTGGATTTATACCTTGAAGAGTTAAGGCAGTTTTTGAGGTAAAAGCCGGTCCAACCTGGTACTAGTAAGCTGTGACTATATCTAAACAGTTGGAATGATTTTGTTATGGATAATTCCTCTACTTTGGTTTAATACAAGAAAATATATGCACAGGACCCTGCGATCCTGAAAAAGGATTAAGTATGTACAGATGGATTGATGGTTGAACATCTCAACATGAATCTGTTACTTTTGTCAGCAGATGGCAGCATTGTACATCAAATACAATTCAGAAAACAGGAAAAAAGTAGTACTGCTGGATTCAAATCTATTTTTTCACTAGATGTATTTATATCGTAACCTTGCATTTTGCTATGCAAACACTTCTCCAAAAGGTATTTTTTAAGTTCTTATAATAAGAGCAAGCATATTCTGACAGGAGTCTCCTGGGAGAGGTGCCATGCCCACTTCTGTCCCCTTGTCATTTCACTCTAACAGCATCTGATCAACAACAATGAAAACCGGCTTCAAAATATTGTTTGAAGAAAAGTCCTCTGTTCTAGACATAGTAGCCATAAAGGAATTGTGTCTTTCAGTTGTCTTTCCCTCAATATCCCACTACTTGAGCTGAACAGAGTCTAAAATTATTGAGGGTTGAAACTTGGATCCCTGAGGCCATTTAGTCCTAAAGAGCCTCTACTTGCTCTTGTATCTTATCACACTGGCTGGGTAATGACTGCTCAGTGTGAAATGGATCTGCATGATAGGCTTTAACTCTACAGGGAGCATTTCCACTTGTGAGGGCTAGCTAAGAGTCTGACTATTAAACTGCTTATACAGACTGTGGCTGGATTGTACCCCATAAAGTATGCACCACACAAACTCAGGACTTTGGTGGAGAGATGAGGTAAAATTAGTGAATGTATGATGAATCAGATGAGAAGATTTGAAGCTACTCTGAGAGGTATGTCTAAAAAATAACAGCAAATAAATATTTAAAGTGATAATGAAATATCTACAATGGTAGAGTTTGTGTTGTTTGTGGCATTTTGGCTGGGAATAAAACAGACAGAATAAAATAATATGTTACTCCACATGTTTTGTATGTTTTTCATCCTTCATTCCATGTTTTTCTTTTAACAGCAGTCAAGTAAATAGTGTTTTCTGTTAATTATATTGATCCCCCCCAAAAGCTAAAGAAAGCATAACATTTAAGATTCTAATATTACATCACACCAATGAAAACATTTTGAATACAGATATTTAGTCTTTATGAAAAGCATGTTTATTAACAGCTGAAAGGTTATTTCAAAAGTTACTTGTGTTTGACAAATGAGCCTCAATAGAATTATTACTGAGATGTACATTTATTTTAGACTGGCAATTCCGTGTGTCGTGTAAACTAGTGAGCCACCTAGTTGCATTTTGGATAACTTGCAAAACTCTATCAAAGGTGGTTGCATGTAATTTCTTTCTATCTAACAAATTCACATTTTGCTAAAACTTGAAGGAGGGTCACCTTTTAAAATAACTCCACAGTCAAAAAGAAACTTCATGTTTGGATGTATTATGTAACCTGCTCTCAGCAGTCAAGGCATTGGCACAAAATGCTTATGCTTCATTCAGACCGCAGGCTTTGTCAGCGTCAGCAACGTCAAGATTACATGTTAAGAATATGGTGGAGGCCGTTGGAGGAGCATCACGGTCTTTGTGGCGCTTTGTGAGCTTTGGCTTCGTCAGCTTTTCCTGCGTTTCAAGCTTCAAAGCTCATAATGCTAGCAACGCAGAAGTTCAGCTAGTTGAACTTTTGATGGTCGTAACTGTTGTCGCAGCACTTCCAATCAGAGCGACTCACTGTAGTGACATTGCCCGACGTCGACGCTGCCTAGCCAACCACGATCCGCGAGTATTTAAACATACAGCAGAGAAAGGCCTGCCCACAAGCTTTGCGAGCTTGAGCTTAAAAATGTATCTTCTGTGTAAATGCCCCGAACAAGTCGCTTTATAAGCGTTGCCTGACGCTGACAAAGCCTGCGGTCTTAACACAGCATTAATGCTTAAATAAAACGTTTTTTGTTGTTTTTTTCAACCTGGACCTTATTTTATTTTATTTGATTTATTTGCTCGGCACATGGATACAGTACAAGGATACAGTACAAATAATCTAGTACTGCTTTGATGCCACAAGAGCAGTAAGTAAACATTGATTTCACAGCTTTCAAAAATTAGCTTGCATCCCAGAAGAGCAAAATCATTCTCTTTTAGGTTCCAACTAGCTAGGAAACCATTAAATGAAAAGAATTTGTTATTATTTTGAAAACATGTCACGATTCCCTGAAAATTGTTAGTCAGAGCAGAAAGCTGTGCTTTTCTATGCCTAGTACAGCACATACACGTGTAGCCCCGTATGCTAGCCTAGTTCACAAAACAAACATACCCTAAACATACCCCTTTTACTTTCATCCACACAGACTTGGACCAGTACGCCTCATCTGTACTGGCCTACATCTCCACGACCACAGATAGTGTCACCACCCAGCAAGGGTGTCAGTTTCTTTTTAAAATTGCTGGGGACATAATTATAAACTTGAATTTGGTTTAAGGATTGCTGGGGACTGTTATTAAATACTAATTTAGCCTCTTAGTATTAATCCGTTTCATGTTTCATTACACTACAACAACTTTTATGTCGTTTTGACTGGGGGAACCCAACAACTGCAACTAAAGCAGATGTGATTCCAGACCACCAACCAATGACTCTCCACCACTGATGTAGGAGGGGTGCTTATAAGGATTATTGTCTACAAGGCTGCAGGTCCTGATGACATCCACGGGCATGTTCTCAAAGCAACGTCTGGGGAGCTGGCAGGAGTGCTGACGGACATATTCAACCTGTCCTTGGCCCATACTCTGGTATCAGCCTGCTTCTAATCCACCTTCATCATCCCGATAGCCAAAAACTCCAACCCATTAAGCCTCAACGACTACCACCTCATAGTCCTCACCCCCATCATCACAAAGTGCTTAGAGCGACTGGTCCAAACACACCTCAAATAATTTCTTCCCCCCAACCTGGACCCCCACCAATTTGCATACTGTCAGAACAGGAGCACAGAGGATGCAGTCTTCATTGCGCTGCACTCTGTCCTTTCACACCTGAACACTAAAAACACTAACACCAGAATGCTGTTTATAGACTTCAGTTCAGCATTCAACACAATCATCCCCTCACAACTCATCAGGAAACTCACACACCTAGGTATCAGTTCCCTCATGTGCAACTACTTAATGGACTTCCTGACCAGCCGGCCCCAACATGTCTGGCTGGATAACCACTGCTCATCCATCATCACAATGAACACTGGTGTACAATGAGGCTGTAACCCATGACTGCAGTCCTGTCGACGGTTCCAACGCCATCATTAAGTTTGCAGATGACACCACAGCGATTGGCCTCATCAAAGACAGCCTAGAGGGGGAAGGATGGCTCATCTGGCTGAGTGGTGCGACTCCAACAACCTTCTGCTCAACTCAGAGAAGACCAAGAAGCTCACAGTGGACTTCAGGAGGAATGCTGACACATCCATAGCACAGGGACAGCTGTGGAGTGTCTAAACAGCTTCAAGTTCCTGGGAGTCCACATCTCTGAGGATCTCACCTGGAGCTGCTCCAAGCTGGTCAAGAAAGCTCACCAGTGCCTCTACTTCCTGATGACTCTGAGGAAGAACCACCTATCCTCAGACATCCTGGTGAACTTCTACCACTGCACCATCAAGCGCATTATGACCAACTGTATAACAGTCTGGTATGGGTGCCGCTCTGCCTCAGACAAGAAGGCATTGCAAAGGGTGTTGAACGCTTTCCAGCTCATCGCAGGAGCACCACTTCCTACTATACAAGACATCTACAGGAAGCGGTGTCTGAAAAGGGCTGGGAAAATGATCAAAGACCTCAGTCACCCAGCACTCAGACTCGTGACTAAGACCAAGTGTCAGAACAGCTTCTTTCCTACACCTGTCAGACTCCTGAACTCTGCCTCCTGACATTTCACCCACATTAAAACCCAATGGGTGAACATGCACACACACACAACCACCCATAACTGCACAGCAATGGACAAAACAAACAAATGGATGACCGTACCCTCATACACAATAACAAGGACTGAAGCACCGCTTACAACCACTTGCACTTTATACATTCACGCACACATTCACACACTGATGATGGCAAGCTTGTAGCCACAGCTGCCCTGGGGCACACTGACAGAGGCGAGGCTGCTGGACACTGGCGCCACCGGGCCCTCTGACCACCACCAGTAGGCAATGGGTGAAGTGTCTTGCCCAAGGACACAACGACTGAGACCGTCAGAGCCGGGGCTTGAACTGGCAACCTTCTGATTACAAGGCAAACACCCAACTCCTGAGCCACAGTCGTACAACTACTGTATAATTTATCTATACTGATCTCAATTTCACTATTGTAAATACTGTATAGACAACCATACTTTACAATAATTATGTTTCTAACTGATTATTAATACTCACAATTGTATATCTATAATCTGATATAGCTTTTCATATCTATAACCAAACGCAGAACCTATTCATAACCTGTTCAGAGCCCCTACATAGCTTGTACATTCATTACAGTTACAGCCTGTATATATTTATAGTATATTCATAACATACCCTCATACCGTATACATTGTAACATATCTATATTAGATCTACATTCTGTAATGTCATTGCTAAAGCACTTCTCGATGGATACAAACTGCATTTTGTTGCCTTGTACTTGTGACAGTAAAGTTAAATTCTATTCTATTCTACTCTAAAGCCGCCTGCTGGAACACTGTCATTTCACTGCTAGGTGAAGCCACTTCTGATGGACGAGAGAGCGCACAGGATCCGTTAGCAGAGAAAAGAGCGCGGTTTTGATCAATGCAGAGAGACAGTTTATGCACAAGGAGAAAATCTTTGTAACCTGGCATTAGCCAGATCAAGGTGTAGCCCGGCCCCATGTCGAGTCTTCACATTTTGATCTGGAATCTTTGTAGCAGAAACTGTCTGAAAGAGGGAGGGCCATCTGGTAGAATACTTTGAGCTAATTGAAAGGCCTCACAAGGTAACCCCCGGCTGGCACCGGCTTCTTCGCGAGCATCAACCGGCGCGGCCATATTTGTTTCAGTCGTGTCATTTTTCACAAAGTGCTTCCCTTTACTCATTTTTTTAATGAAGAGTATCATGTTCCTCTACATACGATTCAATAGCCGCTTCTACGCGAGCGTCAACTGGCATGGCTGTGTTTGTTTCTCTTAGCTGGGCAGATGATACTATCATCGCAGCTGAACTCTCGCCCCAGAGCACAATGATGACAAACGATTGGTCTGGCGAAATATGGATCAGAAATCGGACGGTTTTGATCGGATTCTCCTGAGTTTGGAAAACTCCAATTCTCATGAGAATCCAACTTGCAGAGCAAGGTTAAAATCTGTGAGCAAGAAGCCTAAAATCTGAATGTGAAAACAACGTTTTGAGGAAGAACAGAGAATATCTGAAAGAGAGTGGAAGTTTTGAAAGCAAACTTTACAGGTTTTGAGGAAGAACAGAAAATGTTTGACAAATAGCAGTTTTGAGTTCAAGCATTGCAGGTTTTGAGACTGAAGACACATAAGCCTATGTTGGACTTCTTGCACATCCAGGGAGTACTTTTCTGGAAAGTATTTCAGCACAAGAGCTTCATTACTTCGGCATCAAATAAAGTTTTCAAAGATGTCAACTGGTGTCAGTGATGGTGTTGATGAGAGGAAGCTGATAGCCAGGGTTCGTTTGGACATGAATCTGGGTGGCAGAGGGTTAAAATCATCTGGGTCCAAGCCTGCTGATGGTATGAAGCATCTCCAGCAGCATCAGCAGCACTCTGCCCTCGAAATCATCCATTGCAGGTGACGTTGGGTGGCCCCTTTATCAGAAGAATCTCTAGTATAAAAATATCAGATCTTATATGATTTATTCTAAATCCGTCCTTTTTTACAAAATATGTTTATCAATAAGGACATGACAAAAGTAAAAGCAAACAGTAAAATAGAGTAATTTGAGATAAATAAGAAAAATGCATAGCAAAAGTGTTACTATTAGCAGTAATACTAGAAAATAAAAACTGTAAAAAATATATTAATACAGCAATTCATTTGCAGTGTATAGTGAAACCGATATACTTACTGCAGTTGTGATCACAAAGTCTTAATCCACCACTGAATCCTTTTCCACAGATCTACATGGAAGTTTTCTTTCCTGGAAGTGATATTAGTATTAGGAGTAATAGACTACAGCTGGATAAATATTTACAGTGTGGAGAAACTGAAATACTTAGCCTACTGCGGTTGTTAAGACAAAACATTTTGTCCAAATCTTGATCCAAATCTACACTGACGTTTTTTCTTTCTGGAATATTTTCTGAGTAGTTTTTTATTGACAGAATATAACAAACTAACCTCCTACAGCTAATAGTATTATTTACACTGGTAAAAGGAAAAGAAGAACGCTGTCATGAAATCAATTCGCTGCGTCTGCTCCTGCTGTTCTATCAGCTGCATCTGTTTTTTCCGGGTCTGACACAGAAAATTAGGTCATATTACCTTATTGTATAATATAAAACTGAAATGTGCAGTCTCAGCTTTCAGAAAGCTGAAATTATGCTGATGAATTATGCTGATGGCGCAAACGGTAGGGGAGTTACGGTAATTAAAATTACCAAAGCCATATCTACTGCTAAAGTGTGCTCCCTGAAACTTGATGAAAACCCAGACATTTTATGATTGTATGAAATCCGCCCAGATGGGCTAAAAGTGGACGTTTCCTTGGAAACGAGGACGGTTGGTCACCCTGGATATAAATAACTCCCGAAAGGATCCAAGTGGCTTCAAACGTGTCTGGGCAAGTAATGTAGCCTAATACATGTAATGTATGTAATATTTGCTCAAAAATAAGGTCTAGATTGAAGAAAAAATGTACTCAAAGAACTTTTCCCTTAATCATCAATGAGTCATAAAAACAGTGAAAGATACAAGCATTAGCATACTATGTTAAAAATTGCCCGGCATCAAAACTTTAGCAGTTGAAGTCATGGTAGGGTTAGCTCATTTAGCAATGCTTGCAAACTATAACAATATTACACCAGGGGTTACAAGTCTGTGAGGTTATTACTTCCTGGGGTTGAAAGCTTAAAAGCTTGAAAGCTTCATTAAGCAAACCAGTATTACTGGAAACTGAATCACTAAGATGACAGACAACCAGTCCTGTCTCTACTTTTAGTAGATAAACTAGGGACTGAGGATAATAATTTATTTTGTTTTGGATCCACTGTTACAATACATTCATAAATTAAACTGAACTGCACTGAATTGAAAACTAATTTATCAAACCACAGCATATCATATGTTGAGTCATGTGCTAATGTCCCAGATTTAGGACAAGTGAGCAAAGTGTTTAATCAAAAACTGGACATGACTCAAGACACAAACTGGCAAGGAGTATAAGAGACACCAGTAACATGTCCCACAAGGGGAAATTCAGTTGTAACAGCAGCAAAAGCAAGAACAGAATACAATTTAGTCAGAAAACAAAAAACAAAAAAACATTTACATTATGGAAGTAGTTACACAAACAGAGTACTGTGCAGTTTTTAAGATAAAAAAAACACAGATGAAGTGGCATACCCTGTTGCAATGTGCAACAGAGTAGGAGACATAAATATTTTTAAATAATTAAAAATATTTAGAAATATGTACAGAATATTCTAAATAGATCAGGGAGAAATATGAGAGCATCAGAATGGGTAGATAATGCAGGGTTTAAGCTTAAGGTACTTTATTTTATTGCTGGGGAATTTGTCTACCATTATATCAGCTATCGGTCTTTGCTTCTATTTTATATGAGTATCGAGTCCTTGTGGGTATGCCCCTGGAGGTCGGATGGGCAGCCCTGATTGGTGTCCTCTGGCTGGACGGGAGTCGGGCGGACAGTCCGAATGCCGTCCCTTTACAGGGTGGGAGTCGGACGGACGGCCCGGGTGGCGTCCCTTATGGGACAGGAGTCAGGCGAATGGCTCATGTGACGTCCCTTTACGAGACGGGAGTCTGTCAGACATACGAATGGACAGCACTTTGCAGGACCGAGTTTGGGTAGGCAGACCGGTGCTCCTGCCCTAAGGACAAGACAGCAGCTTGGAGGCTGGCATTGGGTCCTTCTTGGTCACTGGGGGCCCAAGGACTCGGTGGAGATGCAGGTAGTTATGGCTGGAAACGATTGCTCTGACCCTCCTCCAATGTAGCTGGAGGAGGGCCAGTAACTGGAGTCGTAAAACACCATAGGCTGGAGAGTTGCTGCTGTGCAGGCCATGAATACTGCAGCCATGTCAGACTGGCTGACTGGCTCACAGGCAGGAGCAGACTGGAACACACTGAGGTTAGGTTGGATGACTGGGTAAAAGAAAGGGAAAACTGAGCTTAAAGGTATTGTGGATGATATTTTTCTTCTGGGTGGATCATGTAGACTATTGGTCCTCCTAGTTGTCAATCATCCTGAGAGTCTGCATGAAGTCTACAAGAAGAAGAGAAAGGGCTCAGAAGAAAGAAACATGACCAAAGTGTTTTTAGGAGATTTTTTCCAACAATGGCATGTACCGACAGCACAGGTTTGGCTCCCCACTGATTGCTCCATCGCCAAGTTTCTACTCAGTAGGTAGGCTAAAGTTTGGGGTTACTTTGTCAGGAGATCACACAGGTATTGATTTATTTTCTGTGATGTATGGAAATTTAGCGATGGTCCCTAACCGAAACCAGCGGCTTCAGGAGTGAGCCTTTGGCGGCAGTGTATCCATTCCATAAGCTCAGTTCTTGGTGAGACATTGGAGGGAGTCTCTGCTTCAATGAAAGAAATATGTATCTTTCTCTTCTGTTCCTCCACTGTTCATTAGTGTTTGATTTCTGTTTCTTTTAGTTTAATGTATTCTTATTCTCTTAGCTCTCTTTCATCCAGTTTACCTTAAAGTTAGTTCTATTTTTCTTATTCAGAATAATATGCTGTTCAGTATTCAGTTTTTGTCTTTCCTTTCTTCTGTTTCTTCCTTGCCATTCTGCCTCCCTGCTCAGCTCCTTTTCATTCCAATCTCTCACTCCTATCTGCATCCGCTTTAACGAATTAGTCCTCAGGTTTCTCACACACTCCTCAGTATTAAAGCAGTTTTTATTGAGTCACTAGTTGCTGGATTCTCGGTCTTTTCCCCTGTGGTCTGCATTCATGTCTCTTTGTAAGTATATGTCCGTGCATTCTGTTCATTAAACATCCATCACAAAAGTATATGCATGTGGGTACTGCTTCCTCACACCATGACATATACATACAGTATTTATTAGATAGATTTAATTTGTCACATATGTTACCTGGTTACATTTTTTATATTAAATTATTTGTCCACCATATTATTAATTATTGTAACAAGGGTTTTTGTCATTATTTGGGAACTCCTCATTGCTGGAAAAAAGGAGCTGTTAAAAAAGCTCATAGTGTTGAGAAATAAAGTAATGTAGACACTTTTAATGTATAAGATTTGATTAAATTTTATTGTCAAAAAGTCAAAAAAGATTTTAATCTAACTTAATGCAAAGAAAATACTTCTACAAGCTTCATTCACACCTGATAGTCCGGTAGACTCGGTTTGATTAGGGACAAAAATTCCTACGTTGTTGCTGTTTTTAGCTGGTGCAGTTCGCATTCACACTGGCTTTTTTTAAATCAGAAAGTCCAAAGCTTTAAGCAACAATTTCACCTCTCCACCTGTGGTGGAACTGTTGTACAGCTTTGCCACCACAGGCTGTTCCTCATGCCGCTAGGGGAAACATGCAGTACAGTCAATCATATAATAAATATATAAACAAACAAACATGGAGGATCTGCAGATTGTAGCGGTTTTACCCCTCAATTCCACTACATGCGCTCCGCTCCGCCCCGCCACGCACGCCGCAGCAAAACTGATCCCGTTGTGATGAAAAATAACTATTCCACTACTGCCGCCGTGCAGCGCAGGGCGCCGGCCGCCCTTTCGCACTCCAGCAAAAAATAGGATTGAAATGAATTTTGCTGGATACCGGAGCAAGTCCGCAGTAAATCTAAACAAAAAACAAGTACACACAGTATAATTTAACAACGGCAGAGAACCGCTACGGCTTGCGTGGCGGGCCGGAGCGCACGTAGTGGAATTGAGGAGTCAGGATTGATCTGTTGTATTTGGCAAATGTGCCAGATAAATACTGCAGCAGCAATTCAGGATGAACATAGAATGAGGTGGAAGACTATAAAGAATGTTGTTTCTTATACAAGACTGCTGAGATGGCTCCATATGAGGCAGTGCACAATAATTAGGACTGCCTCACACAACTTCCAGCACAGATGTCCTCCTTATACAGATGTTAAGCAAGGTATGTACAAGATCCAGTATTTGTCTTTCCGCGATACATTGTTGTTTAGATTATATTTACCCAGGATGCTCTGTACAATAGTCCACTTCCAGCCTTTGTTGCGGCCCTGGTCCACTTGCCATTCACACATGCAATTGAACCGAAGCAGAGATTGTTTCAGTCGAACAGAGACCGCCTTTTGCAGTGGACTAGAGTTTATTTGTTTGGTCCGAATCGGAGTACGATTGCCCATTCACACCTTCCCAAACGAACCAGACTTTCAGGGCAAACAAACTAGAGTTTGTTTTTAAGCGGATTAAATGGGGCTGGTGTGAATGCACCTGAAGAGACTTCACCTTTTGCCCAGAGTGAAAAAAATCCCTAAATAAAACTAAAAAACCTTTTTATCACCCAAGCCTTAGACTTCCAGTCCACCATCATGTGCTTCCTGATTGTCCCACAGGATAAACCCCCTTCTCAGTGTCTCTCTTGGTGGCTTCTTAGCTGCTGTGCCTTTTGTCCTGGGTGGCATGAATTAATGATAACAGCAGAGACTTCACAGAGCAGGCTCATCCATTATGTAACCCAGACAGGTCTGCTGCAGCTTTGCATGGTTTTTGACACACAATGCACAAGTACAGTACTGTTCCACACCTACAGCATATTACCCCTTTCCCCTCTTTTCTGCTCCCCCTTCTTCATCTTTTAATCACTTTGAAACTCTGAAAAATTTGAATATCATGCAAACATAAACTTATTTTTTTCTAATACAACTTAAAAGGGGAACTTTATATTTGATGGAGTTGGTGGACCAAAGCCACTACACACATAAGGATCCTGGACATGGGATTTTAATGTGGCGTTCCTGTAAACTAAGCTCAGTGGTCCAAAGTCCTCTTTTCTAATTATAGTCAATTTTGGATCTCATTTTGGATCTCATTTGTAAACCAAGATCCCAGAGTGTGGAAGAAGAATCGAGAGGCAGATAATCCAAGATACCTCAAGTGCAGTTAAGTTTCCACTGTCTGTGTTGATTTGGGGATCTGCTGAAGTTGGTCTACTGTGCTTTATTAAGTCTAGAGTCAATGCAGCTATATACAAGGACACTTTGGAGCATTTTATGCTTTATTCTGCAGTCAAGCTTTATGGGGATACAGACTTTATTTCCCAGCAGGAATTGGCACCTGCCCACACTTCCAAGATTGCCAAAACCTGGTTCAATAACCATGGCACTATTGTGCTAGATTGACCATCAAACTGGCCTGACATATTTTTACATAGATATTTCTGAAAAACTGTAAATAGTGTTATTTTAACTACAATGCATCTATTTTGTTTCATAATATTCTGAGGCTGCTGTATTTGATCCTGCTCTGTTACATTTTTTTTCTTCTAGAAATTGCTTAAATATGCCAAGGAGCTATTGCTGATTTTTTTTTCTTGTTCTGGAAATTAAAAAGCCTGAAAGAGTAAATAAATTCCACAATGGGATATTGTTTATACACCAAACCCGCTTTAAATGCCTCTTCAACTTCATCCCCGACTGCGTTCCTTTGTCTTTATGAGGCTGTTTCTAAACCCTGGACATGTCAACAGTCCATTGCAAGGCTGTTTCTTCAATAATTGTATCTAATAAAAGCCTCTGAAGCCTTCACACAACAACTGGATTTATACTTGGATGAAGTTACACAGGTTGACCCTACTTACTAATTGGATGACTTGAAGGTTAGTGTCTTTTTTTTAGTGGCAGCACTACTTTCAATAATTTGATTTGTAAAACACAACATACGAGAGCCATGTATTGTTCCACTTTTCTATTATACACTTTGTTTTGGTCTATCGAACTCTAAAATCACCACAAAATGCACAGAGGTTTGTAGTTGTGCCATGACAACTGTGGAAAGGTGCATGAGATATGAGTTTGTTTGTAGGGTATTATGTTATTTTCAGTAGTCAGCAGTGCAGGTTTTACAGTTTTTATCATAAGATAAAGCGGATTAAACGGGGCTGATGTGATTAAAGTAGTCCTTTATTAATAATAAAATATATTTTCGTGCTGAGCTAACTAACATGTCTGTGATCATAAACTGAGATTCACCATTTAGAAAAGCAGTTAAATGCTTCCATGATTTTATATTCTTTTATTTTCGTTACTTGAAATATAAAGATTAAAACGTTTTTCCTAACAACAAATGTTGAAACAAAATCTTAACCGTCCTGCTTTACAGCCTAATAAAACATTAAATGACCTCCTCCAACATAGTCTTGATTTTTTTTATTTTTACTCAGCTTTTCAAAGCTGTTTGCAGAAAATAAAAAAATTAGTTCATAGGTACTAAACAAAGTTGCAACTCCTTAAAAGATGCAAAAGCAGAGTGGTAGCAGCAAGGTAATTTCTGAAAAAACTGTAAGTTCTGCTGCAGACCATTCAGGAAACGGTTTATAGATCAAGAAATAAAACTTCTAAACTGCATGCAATTTTATTTATTCTTATTTCCTAATCCTGTCAAAACTATTGTTAAACATACTTGTAATGAAATAAGTCAAATTAGTGTGTAGTAATAACACAGAGAGTCCTGTTCTGTGGAGTCAGTTTTTCACTGCTCAGAGTGTTCTGGGAAGAGATGAAACCCTACTATCATGAGTGTTATTTGAACACAATGTGCATTTCTTTCTGTTCTTGTAATTTAATATTAAACTGTTTAAAAAACCGAAGCTTGGCTAACTTTTAACAAATGTTTTAGTATTTAGATTTAACGTGTCCAAAATGGCATATAATGCTTTTGTGTGAATTGTTTTGATGCTTTGTTGGCTAAATATATATATATATATATATATACATTTGCAGTTATTCAATATATTAAGTTTTTGTAATGACACACAAATTATTCAAATTTATGTTGAAATATTCTCTCATTGTAATTAATTCATCAGGACTCCTGGTCAATATATATTTAAATGTTTAATAAATATTTAAATAATTACAGAGGGCCTAGGATGGTGAACAATGTAAAGATATTTGCAAAGAGGAATGGTAAATGAATACACCATTATTCAGGGCCAGCAATACTGGTGACACTGGTGACTAATCTAACATGTTACTATTTCCATATAATTCTGGCACGTCAAACTAAAGATAGTTGTTCAAGCCAGTGTGCTTTAGTATTTTTGTAGTTTTCTTAAAGTGACAGTGTGTAGTTTTTGCAATACATCTTTGAAAATAGCCATTATTATTATTATGTAATAATAATTACGTAAAGCACATTAATTGCAAAATATTGGCCATATTGTAAAATATGACTTTAAAAATACATTTTAAAATACATAGGTGCGGGTCCTCTTTTCAGGGGAAAGCCATATTAGATGAAGTCTTTACATCTACAAGAGCCCAGACGGACAAAGCGCACGGAACAAGCCCGCTTTTAAAACATTGATTTCCCCTCAAAATGCAAACAAGTTTCGCCATTAATACATTTCTGCCTCTTCGCTAGTTCCAAGCGATGAAAGAGAGACTGATGTGCTCGTCATGTTTCTGCAAATAGATCATTTTCAGGGAATTGAGCGTTTGAAAACAGCACTAGTTGGACCTCCGTTGTTGAGTTTGTTCCTCAAAGACACAAATACCGCATGCTTGTGAAGATTTAGGTATGCACTGCCCCCTACTGGCCTAAAATTACACACTGTGCCTTTAAGCAAAAATATTTATTTGGTACAAGGTGGCAAAACCAGTTTTTCATAACTTTCATCCTATTATCTTACCTGCCTCCTGTGATTCTATCATTAATAGTTTTTACAGAAGGATTCAGTTGCTCTGGACCTCCCGACTCCCCTGAAAGTTAAACATTTGCACTCAAAACCTGCAGCGCCTTGGAGAAATGAAGATCTCAAAAAACTAAAGAGGAACTGCAGGGCGGCAGAGAGAAAATAAAGTTAATGCAAAACCACAATAAATCATAAATTATACCCTGAACTTCTCAAATCATAAAATAATGCTGCAAGAAATGCTTCTTTTGGAAAAATCTTATCAGACCATAAGAATAATCCTAAAATTATTTTTTCCACACTCGATCGAATCTTTTGCTGTTCTATTAATACTAATACACTTCCGAAAACCTCCTCAAAACACTGCGTGATGAGTTTGCAGACCACTTCAGAGGGAAGGTAGCCACCATCAGATATATTTTATCTTCTCAAAGTAACATGCTTTTAGAAAAATCTGAGTGTGTTTCAATGGACAGTTTTGTTCTGGTAGAAGCTGGGATTCTTGATTAAGTTTTCTTATATATGTTTTTAATGGTAAAAGGTAGTATACTGGAAAGACGTTCAACAAAGAATGAAAAAAGATTCCTTTGTTGGTTCATGAGTTTTTATTCCAGCTTGTTGATCAAAAAGGAGTCCAGGACATACAAAGCATTTGCACTGACCTGCTGCCCACAGCCTTACTTTCTGCTATATAGCATTTGATCATCAAACCTGCCTTCATCAGCTCCCCCTCCTTAGATTTGGTGTCTGAGGCCAGCAAGGCTGTCACATCACCTTGATAGTAAAGCGTAACACATGCTCTCCAGGTCAGTGTCCTGCAGATATCCAGCTGTTCTGATGTCTATCGGGGGAAGATCTGAAACATATGAATGAATGCAGAACTTTATTGCACCATATGCAGATAATAAAAAAAAAGTACCAGTAGATATGGTGAATGTGGTGGACAAGTGGAGAAAGATATTATAAGCATCTCCACCTTTTCCAGATGAGGGGAAAAGGAAAGAGGTGCTTGAAAAAAACACCCCTACACATAAAAACAGTCACAGAGAGACATATGGTAGGTAGGTAGGGGATGGTAATGGATCACCCGCGCAACAGAGCCTGGCTCCTGTATACTGAATGTGCGCACTCAGCCCATGGCAGTAGCTGGGAGGAGCATGGTGGGTGGTGGTAAGCACGTTAAATAGTAACTGATCCCGATGAAAAAGCATCATCCCGCCCCAGGCAACATTTGAAAAATTCTACCAAAGTGGGCAGGGCCAGGAGGCACTGAGTGGCATGGTCAAGTGTGGAGGATGAGAGCGAGGGGAGGATTCAGGGGTGTGGTGTGGAAGAAGGTCACAGCTGAACCAACTCGAACTAATGTGGCATGGGGCCACCAAACTACATAAAGCCTCTCTTTACCTCCAGTAAAAGGAGAAATCATAAGTTCTCATCTCCGCTGTCCAACAGAGGTAAAGGGAGGTTTGATGGAGCACAGTGGCCAAACAGTGTATCAATTCGAGCCATTGGCTTAGGGCGCTGAGTCAGAGCTGCCTGAAGCCGGCAGCATGTATAGTAGCAAGCGAACACAGAGAGCCTAGCGCTAGCATCGATCCTAATTAGCTTTGTAGGGAAACATGGTGTCAGCTTTTGTTTCCTTATTAACAGTGTTTAAAATATATAAGTTATAACTTATAGCTTTAAACCACTTCTCCGTTGTGGTCCTCAAAAATGCGATATACGGATTTCAGCTTACTCTGTTTCTCTCAGCATAGCTTCGGTGTGCATGTAGCACACAAGATAAGCAATTTTAACTCGTCATGGGGTGGGGCGAGTGTTTCAGAGAGAGGGAGGGCGTCTCTGTGAAACCATGTCTGTGATGTAGATAATGGAAAAGATGTATCACTCTCAGCCAATCACAAAATTCAAATGCAGTAGTCACACATTGACCATGAGCAGCAGCACTAAGACGTTTTTAGACCAAAAAAATTGGAATTTACCAGGTTTACCGGAAAATGTCAAAAAATGAGCTGAAACTGAAAGATTGTATTGGTAAAGACCTATTTATACAGTTTATAAACACAAAAATGTTGTTTTCGGGTTTAGTTACTCTTTTAGGATCCAATATTGCATGCATGGCTTTGAGTGTAGCGAACATCCATGTGTGTGTGTCAGGTGTTGTGGGACTATGACCTCTTGCTCAGTTCCATGTAAGGGGGGGTTGGTTTGGAAAGAGTTTCTGTCAACATTATCCTGCTGGAGAGCTTTTCTTTTGCCAGACCAAGGTCAGTATATGGAGCCAATCCAGATAAACAGTGATTGTTTTTGATTCCATGCAGAGCTCTGTTTGGTCTACCTTAAAAGTTGTTCCCACTGGCCTCTTTGGCTTTATCAGGAGTCAGTTTCTATCAACCTGAGCTGAAAATTTCTCCAAGTTGTTTTGCATTCCATGTTACAGTTCCAACATAGAAGTCATACGACTTAATTCATTTAACGTATGAGTCTAAGTATTTAAAGCCTGAAAAATTCCATTGTGCTGGTCGGCCAATTTTCAAATTGCCCCTGACACTCGCTGCTGTTGAAGTTTGCGATAGACCAAGAACCTGCCCGATTAAAACAGCAGCAAACCGGCCACGGTTAATTCAATAATATAAAGATCATCCAACTCTTTAAGGAACAGTAGCAACAAACACACAACCTTTCATTCTCCCCAAGAATCCATTATTTATCCATAATGTATCCGACCTGCTAGAGAATATATGATCAATCGCATTTAGAGACCAGCTAACCAAATCCATGATAAAAATAGTAAAAAAAAATCAACTTTGGAGTAAGAATGCAGAGAGATCTTGCACATCAACACATAAATAAACTGTCACTCCAACCTCATTATTTCCATATCCAAGTTCAATGAGGTTTCTCACTACATTAACAGTATCACTTCATACCGAATACATTTGAAGCATTGTAGGCATTAGGTGTATACATAAAGTCAATGGAGAAGAGTGTGTCAGTGGATCCATAGTCCACCTGCAGCCACACCAGCACATTCTAGGCTCGACAAAGATGGTGCCCGCTCTTGGGTCGTGTATCAAACCACCGCAACTCGACTGGGTCTTTAGCTCCCCGATTCCCCGCTGGAGTAGGCCCAGCTTCGCGGAGACCAAACCAAACACGTAACGTGGTTAGCTTAAAGACTGGAGTCCACCGGCAGCCGCAGCAGCTCCTGGTCGGTCAGAAGAAGGAGGGAGGAGGCCAGTGGACGGCTACGGAGTGATCCTGGTCAGGGTCCTCTCAAAAGTTGTGTATTTCCGGCTTCATGTGCCTCAAACTTGCATATTTCGAAGTGCATCCAGACTGCTTTGGACCCAAGGTGCTATTGTTCAAGCGCCCAACTAGGAGCATCCATTTTCTGGCGCTTTGGCGTGAACGCACCACAACAATCTTTTGGTCTTTTATAATTTTTACCTCATTCTAACACTCTTGTCTGCCTCATTATACAGCTTCAAGTTTATAGAGTGCTGTTGAAGAAACAGGAATCCTGTGATAGCCCTTTAACAATAGATTAGCGACAACAGCTTCATTTCGTCTTTCTTTCTGTGTGAGTTTGTCACAGAGTCAAACGTTCAAGCTCCTAAATACACGCTGTTTGAATCATTGTCCTAGGAACAAGTCCCAGGCTAAATAACATTAATTCAATTTAAGCTCTTCCAGCAGGCAGTACGTAGCGCAGCAGTTGTTTATGATTTGTTACATTTTCAACTAACATAAGAGTGTTTTACATGTGTACATTATTAGTTAGAAATACTGAGTATTTATGATTTGTTTACTTCCTGGGTTGCCATAACCTCTTTGTAATGTGTGTTCTAAACCTTAAGTTTACAGCCTTTTTGTGAACACACAGTGACACACTAGCACACACACACACACTGTTACCAAAAGTGATCTTAATCCCTTCTGATTTGTGCCATGATGTCAAATTTGCACAGCTGTTAAAAAAAAGAGTTGAAAACGCTCATAGAATTGCTGCAGCTATAATGTAAGTGCCATGAATAGTTAATTGCGGTTCTCTTGAAGGCAGCAGCATACCTTGCTGCCTCTAAAATATTGCTTGGCTCTACAGTGGGATCCCATCCAAAATTACATAACACATCGGATTTGTACTCTGCCTTCCAACATGGGAGCATAATGGAGCTCACACTGAATAAAATTTGTTCTTTCACATATGCCTACGCACACACAAACATTCTGTGTAAGTGTACAGTACATACATATGTTTATACAATACCATACCAAAACTATCAATGTTTAGTTTATTTAAAGAGAAGAGGATGTATAGAGAGGATGTATCAGATGATTTAGTTTTAGTTAGTGGTAAGGGTCTAGGAAGGAGACTCAGAGTGGGGCTTTTGTCTCCTGGAAGACACACAATTAGATAATGTAGATCTAGAAGACAACAAGGATAGATGAGGATAGAAAAAAATAAATTGGATGAGAAGATAATGAGTGGATAAGGGAAAAAAATAAGTAAGGGTCAAGACTACAAAAGAGTGCTTGCAAACATTAGCCATCAATAGGTACATTTGTCAGGTGATTGGAGATGTGGTTGAGGTTTGGTCTTGTTTCTACTGCTGCTGCTTTCAAGACAATGACACTGTATTTTCTTGATTAAAATCCTATGGATCTACTTAACAGCTGTATTTGAACTGATGTTACTCAGGTGGACTACTACTTTAGTTCACTATCTTGGAACTTTCTGAAAGCAAAGGGTTTGGATCTGTTTTATTTAGTATTAGAATTAGGTTGTGAATAAACATGAATAGCATGTAATCCTAATCATTACACTTGAGAATCATGAAGTACTGTGTGTTGATCTATCATATAAAATTCTGATGAAATACATCAAAGGAGTATAAATACTCTTGCAAGATACTGTCATTAATTTGTTAAAGAGCTTTTACTTTATCCAAAGGATTCACCAAACACAAGAAATTATAAGACCTTTGGCAACCAGTAATTCTGGCTGGAGAGTAAATATTTGGGTTTAATGATCACTAAAAAATCTATCAAAAAAAGCAACTGTTTTGCACTATGAAAAGACAAACTACACTGACAAAGCCTGAGACAGCAAGCTTCAAATATAGCTAGGATCTCAATTGGGGGCAATAATGCAATAAGCAAAGTCAGTACTAATAGCCGTACTCTAAAATCCTCTGTCAAAATATTGTCACTGAACAAGCCGATAGTTAGATACAACCTGGGGAGAAGCTTTAAAGTGTTTCCCTAAATGCTTTTTTTGGAGCAGAATCCCAGCAGAGTCCTGAACATTTTAATTGAAAAGAAAAGGGTTGTTGGAAAATTAACTGCTTTGTCTTTGTCAAAACTAACTGATTCCTCTTGTTACTTTTCTTTGCAGCAATAATAAACATAAGCATCAATGGTGAACATTTAAAAAAGAACAGAAAAATAGTCTGTAACCAGTTGTATATATATGGCATCATTTCATATCCACATTATCTTATAAGAATGAATAATGTAAAAATGATCTTTAAATAGCCCATTTTACTATCATTAGGACTGCATCATGGTTTTTTTTTCCAAGACTCTTGATATGAAAATAATTAAAATGGTTATGATTCTAATAGACATTCTTGATGCTCTAAGACTGGAACTATACTTGTTTTTTAGCCTCACATTGACTCAAGCAGCAAATGGCATCTTGTACTGGCTTTGCATGTAGTACTGAAGAATCCCGCTAGGAGTACAGACTCAGACCGGATTTTGCTATTTTTATTAGTGTCTACTTATATTTAGGTCTTGTTCTTGTTTTAAATGTTAATGCACCTCACTGTGGTAGCTACCTTTTTATTTTTTCTTGCCTTAGGCAAGATGACAATTAAGTAAATTCCAATCTACTGTGTCCGTTAGGTTTGATGAAAACAGAGGAGCATCACTTTGCCGAAGCCTGTGCCAGGCAGTTTCTCGACGTCACTAATCAGTGGGGGATAGCTGACAAAATCAGCACTATTGGAACAGACAGCGCTCCTAATATGGTGGCAGCAGGGAGGATACTGCTTTTCGAGCATTTTCCCAGTGCTGCACATGTTGTACAGAGAGCTATTGTAATGTCACTTCGGGAAGGTGATTGTGATAATGCACTGCCTAAGTGCCGCAAACTGGTCAGGCATTTCAAACACAATGCGGCCAACTCTGACAAACTGAATGTCCAGCAAGTCTCCCTTGGAAATGTTCAGAAGCAACTCGTGCACACATTGAGATATATATATATATATACACACACACATATATATACTGGCCTGTGCCCGATAGCACTAAAACTGCAATATACAACATATTAAACCATAATTAAGTTTGATTCTTTATTCATCATCCCTTTAAGCAGCTTTTCGGTTACTCAATGCAGAGTATTGATGAACCATCGATACAGGCCTATTGATGAACTGTTTTTAATTTAAGTGTTGAAGGAAGCTTAATTTGTTTGTTGTTCTCTAATGATTTGCTGATACAAATCTGTTTACATTTACATTAGATGCATGAGTACTGATCATATTACCAAGGACTATAAACTTTATACTACATTTTTAGAGCCAGGAAAATATATTATGGCTTCAAATACAATTGTTTATATTGTAATCTGATAAATGTTCTACAATTGCCAGGGGCAGAAGCTATATGAACAAAAAAGGTATAAATGGCAATGGTCTTATCAGTTTTCTCAGAAACACTCAACATTACGCAGGCCATTAGACTAACATTGTTCCAAGACACTGTCCTGAAAGCATATTGATTGTTTTAAAAAAACATAGAAAAGGCATCCATCTAGACAAACAGGAACAAACCTGTCACATAGTCATACTTTCCAGCAAGATGAAGCATGAACAGAGAACATTTGTAGGCTTTTTTTATACACATGTATTTTATGTGAAAATATAAAACATAAATAAGCATTAAAAAAAAGTACTGTATTATTCTATTCTTTTCAAAAAGATATCTTCTGCTCTGTGAAGTTTTAGTAAGCAAGGCTTTAATGTGTAGTTCATAGAGCATCCCTTCCTCTTTTATCTACCAAAATGTATTTTATATATTAACTTGATTTTTGGAGTCGGGCCACGCTTTGTACACATTTTCAAATACCAGAAAATCAATTTATGCTCAGCTCAATTCAACTCTCATATTATTACAACTCCCAGTTCACCAAAGTCATTCACCTTTTACTCCCTCATCCTTACCGTTTTCACTCCTCTTTTCCCTCATCTTCTCATACATTGGATATATTTCTTCTTCTTCACTCTAGGTGGTGTCTGTAGGTCTTTAATCAACTTGGTGACCCGGTTTTCAGAGGCCAAACCAACCCTCTGAGCTTAAACCTCTGAAGGTTCCAGCAGCAAGTCTCCCCAGGTGATTCAATCAAAAATACTCAATTACTCTTCACCTACAGCATTCATCATTCTGACCAATAAATCTTTAAATTCACATTCCAGTTAATAGTTTGAAGACATGAAACAACCTTAGCCAGGTTTGACAGTCTGTCATAGGGTTAGCACACATCAATACAAAATGGAAGACCAAGGCTAACTAAATGAACTCATCCGGGATTGAGCAAGAAAGGAAAAATCAAATTTCATCAAACAAGTGAATTGGTGCAAAAAAAAAAAGAAAAGTAATAAAAAGTAAATATGAACTAGAAAATAATAAAAACAATTAAATGAAATTAAAAAATACATTAAAATAAAATAAAAATGAAAACTCTTAGCTCCGTGCTCCAATTTGATGCGAGACCCTGCTGAATTTCAGTTAACAGCCAGACTCACACAAAAGAACACAAGGCATTAGTCACAGAATAAATACATCAGAAAAAACAAATTCACAAAGTGAATTAAAGTTAATCATCAGTAAATGTAAGGTAATTGTCATACATCTGTAATCCAATCAGCCATCCAGCACGAGGGAAGTCCAGAGTGTCCGTGCCATATCCTTCTCCTTCATCTCCTCCTCGATGTCCACGTCAGGTACGTCATCACCTGTAGGCTCAGCCAGAGATTTCTCCATCATCTGGTGTGCAAAACTTCTGCCAGACACTGACTATCAGTTCCCGAATGCAAGGAATGACACAAAAGCAATCCCCTCTTTCATGACCATCAGGCCTTCTAGAGGTGTTGATACCTCAACCATAGACAGCATCCAGTGTCTCATGGCCGTCGATCCATCACTCCTTGGAAGGCCCTCCAGAGAGCCTCTACTGCAATCCTTTGAAGAATCAGGAGAGTGGGTTCACACCCCTCTCACGCCACAGCATGCTAGGTCAACCTCAGCCGACCCACACAGCTTGGCCAACGAGTCCACCCTCATCAATTGAGAGAGCAGAACAGCATCAATGGATATCGGTCACTTAAACAGACAGAGCAAACAGAACAAGACAAAAAAATTGTGCAAGTCCAATCCAAACAAGACGGTTGATAGATTGAAAAACCCTTGTAAAAATGCCCCAAAAAAGAATATATATACAGTGGGACAAAAGAGTATTTAGTCAGCCACCGAATGTGCAAGTTCTCCCACTTAAAATAATGATACAGGTCAGTAATTTTCATCATAGGTAAACTTAAACTGTGAGAGACAGAATTTGAAAAAAAATCCAGGAATTCACATTGTAGGATTTTTAAAGAATTTATTTGTAAATTATGGTGGAAAATAAGTATTTGGTCACTTCAAACAAGGAAGATCTCTGGCCCTCACAGACCTGTAACTTCTTCTTTAAGAAGCTCTTCTTTCCTCCACTCATTACCTGTATTAATGGCACCTATTTGAACTCGTTATCTGTATAAAAGACACCTGTCCACAGCCTCAAACAGTCAGACTCCAAACTCCACTATGGCCAAGACCAAAGAGCTTTCGAAGGACACCAGGAAAAGAATTGTAGACCTGCACCTGACTGGGAAGAGTGAATCTACAATAGGCAAGCAGCTTGGTGTGAAAAAAAATCAACTGTGGGAGCAATTATCAGAAAATGGAAGACATACAAGACCACTGATAATCTCCCTCGATCTGGGGCTCCACGCAAGATCTCATCCCGTAGGGTCAAAATGATCATGAGAACAGTGAGCAAAAATCCCAGAACCACACGGGGGGACCTGGTGAATGACCTGCAGAGAGCTGGGACCAAAGTAACAAAGGTTACCATCAGTAGCACACTACAACGATAGGGAATCAAATCCTGCAGTGCCAGACGTGTCCCCCTGCTTAAGCCAGTGCATGTCCAGGCCAGTCTGAAGTTTGCCAGAGAGCACATGGATGATACAGCAGAGGATTGGGAGAATTTCATGTGGTCAGATGAAACGAAAGTAGAACTTTTTGGTATAAACTCAACTCGTCGTGTTTGGAGGAAGAAGAATACTGAGTTGCATCCCAAGAACACCATACCTACTGTGAAGCATGGAGGTGGAAACATCATACTTTGGGGCTGTTTTTCTGCTAAGGGGACAGGACGACTGATCCGTGTTAAGGAAAGAATGAATGGGGCCATGTATGGTGAGATTTTGAGCCAAAACCTCCTTCCATCAGTGAGAGCTTAGATGATGAAACAGGTCTGTGAGGGCCAGAGATCTTCCTTGTTTGAAGTGACCAAATACTTATTTTCCACCATAATTTACAAATAAATTCTTTAAAAATCCTACAATGTGAATTCTAATTCTAATCCCTGGAGAGCTAAAACAGCAAAGTTAGGAACCAGTCTGATTGGTTCAGTTTTAATTCCTGAAAGTAAAACTTGTTCAGTTCTGTTTTTGCACGGTTTAATGTAATACTGTTCCTCCTTGTTTGATCAAACAAGTCTGTATTAAACCTCCAAAAATCTGAAGGACATGCAGTGTACCCTAAATTAGAGAATCATCCCTATGTCTTTCAGTCGGCTTGGGAACCTCTTGGGATTGCTCCCAAGGAGCTGGCCCAAATGGCTAGAGAGAGGGAAGTCTGGGTCTCTTTAATCAAGCTGCTCCCCCTGTCCCGACTCCGGATAAGGGATGGATGGATGGACAGACAGACGGATGGATGGGTTTAAAATCTAAAGCAAGTCTTTGGGTGCATTGTTAAAAAAACAATGCACATAATTAAATTGTGTACATCTTTCGGTGTTAAAGACAGAGGTTTCTGGGAAGAATGTGTGGGACTGTGACATGCAAATCATGTATTTGTTTGAAAGTAGGTCATACAAATATGGAGCCTCTGTTATATCTGCAAATTTGTTGCTGGATGCCCAGTTATGCTCTTTTATTCAAAGCTTTTTCAATTAAAGGTTTTGGTTTTTAAAATTATATGATACCAGCTAGAAACTCACACAAATGGGTCTGTTTTAGAGACTTTGTTGTGTTATGACAATTTGGGGAAGTTTGTCAGGAATAACAGGTTATTGTGCCAAAATGGGATGATAGACAGAGGTATGTTTCAGCCCCCTGTCGTGGCGCAGCAGGGAAGATGTAAAGGTGAATTTCCGGGCTTCATTGCTCACAATGCAGACTCCCTGGGTAGGGCAATCACCATCAGGCCAGTAAAACTCATAGAGTGGTGGCCCCTTGCCACAAAGGGGCTATTTACACGACAACGTATTTTAGCAAAATGGAGGTTTTTCTCTGCGTTTTGGCCTCTCGTTTATACGACAACGGGGAGACGAGGGGTCGAAAACGCATCTTTTCGAAAACGGCTCCCAGAGTGGAGAAATCTGAAAACGCTGTGTTATTCGTTGTCATGTACACGCAAGTCAGAGACTTTTGAAAACAATCATGTCACTACCAGGCGCCTACGGCCTTCCTGGACTTGCACATTCCGCCTTTCTTCAGAAACAACAACAACAGCGGATCCAGGTACGCTGTTACTGATGATGTAGCTTCTGAAGTTATTTGGTCTCTGTAAGCAAAGTTAGAGATCATGAGGCTTTTATGCGTTCGCCGACGAATATGCATACAGTATGTGCATTAAATAATAAATACGCCTTTCTTTAAGCGGAGGAAAACTAAAAGAAGTTTGTGGAAAAGATCCATTGTTTGTTAGCTTGATACGTTTCTTTTCTGGGTTGTGAGCAGGAAACCTTGGAATCCTACATCTCTATTTAGGGCAACGTTGTCATGTGAAGCCTGCCAACACGTGGCTGCGCCTTTGTGCGCCCTCATTCTCAAATTATGTCTCACTTCGGGGGGCTTGAGAGGCAACACAGGGTGCCCATTAAACCATTAGAGGTGAAAGACAGCCTTGATGGCCAGAAATACAAATACGCATACACACATTTTCACAGGTTTCCAAAACCTTCATGTGTAGTGTAAGCACACAAATACTTCATGATAACAAAAAAACAAGAAATATTAATCTAATATCACTGTCAATTTTTGAGTCACTGATTTTAGGTTTTCCACTTTTGATTTGTAGCCAGTTTGCTAGATATGTCACCAACCTACCCAGCTAAAAAACATAATCTGCACCATTATTAAGCTTTTTCCCACATTCTAAAAACAGAGTGGTTAATTTCAACCAATTTTTGGTTGATTTGAACCAATCTAGTTGGTAGTTCTGTGTCCAACCAATCTACTGGTTAAAACAACCAATCTAATTGGTTAAAACAACCAATCTAGAATGGTGCTTTGTTTAAAGGGCCAACCAATACCAACTGTTATTTTTGACCAAAATATTGGTTAAAGTAGAACTGGCATTAAACTCTCCACGACATTTGGGCTCTTTTTAGCAGCACTAAGTAACTTAATACTATATCAAAGGATCGCTTGCCGTAATTCAGCCTTGTTGTAGAATTGCAGGTGTGACGAGGTAGCCCTTCTGTGAGCATTAGCACAGAACGACCGGGTTTCGGAGGGCGGGGCCTAGGCTATGTGCGTCTGTGGTCAATGAGTCTCTAACGATGTATCGAATGTTCAACTATAATTTATAATCTTTTTTCCCCCAAATAAAAGCATACTAGCACCAATGCTACATAAACAAACGGGGTATTACCTGTGAAGCTCATTCTGAATATTCAATTTCAATTTATTGTTCATGACAGTTTCCTACGACATAGTCACAGCAAATACATTTTTTTCATGAACAAAGGGAACAGGAAGAAGATTAATCTTATGAAACCTGCCCTTTTTCTTGACACAAAAAAAGAAAAACAAATATCAAATAAAAAATATCAGCAATGAAGCTAATTGAAAAGCAAACAACTCAAACAATGCCACAATGTGTACTAACAGCTGAAGGAAAGCTTGAGGACATATGCTTACTTGTACAGGGATATTTGCTGGTTCACAAAGAGTTGGTATTAATCCTGGTAGAAGTTTAAGACGATCTGCGAATCTACTGCTTTGTTGTCCCAAGTTGGAAAAACAGTCGTCCTAGAAATGTTTGCCACAAACTACCACACGCTTCGGCAGTCAGTCAGGCACATTCCCTGCGTACATAGAATCTATCCACAAGCTTTTTAGTGGCTCAGAAGTGGGGAGGTCAAAAAGATTTATTTTCTCTTTTGTACACCCAGGTACAGTGCGGTTTGGAAGCGGTCTGGACTCCATGCGGTTGGTTTGTTGTTTGCCTGTTACCATAGCTCTCCGCCCTGCGGATGTAGGGACTTGCAGGGTGTAGTTCAGGTAAGGGGATAATTGGCTGGAACTCAACACGTAATATGCCGAAACGTGTCGTCATATGCCTTACTGCCAAACAGCCTGTTTCTGATTGCTAATTTCACTATTTAGGCAGACATACCCTGGAACAAAGGAAAGACTAATCAGTCATTTTAACCCCTTAGGGGCCGTAGGCTAGCCTGATGTAGCCATACTCAATTTCAATCAGAATGTGAGTCCGATACTGCTCCACTGGGCTGTGATAATGGGGTGTGTTTTAACCGAACAAGAAAAAAATGCCTCTGCACTCAATTGGATAGACCTATAACCAATCAGAGCTACGGAAGTGTGTGACGTTGCTCTACAAAGCAACGGACATTATCTGTTTCTCTTAAAGGTCCTCTTTTAAAATTAATGCGCTGTCGATATCTACAAGAACAGAGTTAATGGCATAATATACACATCTCAGTTCTCCAGCTGCAGAAATGCTAAAACAAAAGTCATTAATACTTGTATTTAAAAAGGAAAACTCACTTTTAGCCATTTCAAATGATTAGTAGCTTTTGTAGAAGACAGAAGATAAAAAAGAAAAAACGTATCCTTAATCCATACCTGTCAACCATCAACCATGACTGCCCTTACTAAAAATTTAAATTTCCCTTACTCAATGACCAAAAACTGTATTCGCGCCGTAAATGCCGTGTTTACCAAAGAACAACATGGAAAACTGCACCATCAATTTGCATTATTCAATTCTTTATTCAATACATCACTACCATATAATGATGCGTTCACATATCACACAATGCCCTTAAAAGCCTAAATGACATCATTTGTGATTGTTGTTGTACTTGGAAGTTGCGGCCTTTGCTGATTGCAACATCTCACTTGTTGGTTTTAGCTGATACGATTTACTGTCAGTATTCAGTTTTTCTTGTAGTAAAGCTGTCAGAGTGTCCACCCCCATCGATTTCCTATACTCTGTATTGAGTTTCCTGACATGGCTGAATACTCTTTCACTGTCTGCGTTGCTGTGAGGAAGGCATAGCAAGGCCAAGAAAACGCTCTTCATTGCTGGGAACCTTGGCCCACCAAATGCTGTTCTCAACTCAAAAATCTTAGACCAAAATGTTTCTGGATGCATTGGTCCCTCTGTGGTGAATGGTGGCATCTGTTCGTCTGGGATCAATTGGAAGTAATCCCATTCTTCTTTGATGGCCTCTTGATCTAGATGACTGGGCCCAAACCGCTCCGCCAATCTGAGAATATGGATGTAGTCCAGTTCCTCTCTCCTTCGTGGATCCAGGACGACAAGATCACCCAGCACGTCATTTTCAAAGGGAAATTTGGTGATCATCTTTGCCACAACAGCCTCATAAAACAATCTCACTGAGGCAAAGAACTTTGATTGTATCTCTGGAGGGATACCTTTATCCTCATCCAAAAGCAGTGCTGTTGTTGTCAAACCAACAGCAAGCCTGTGGTCTTCGTGCCGCAGTGCTCTGTCTTTGAAGTCCAGCGTCAGGAGGTTTGCAGCATCCTTGATCTGCTTCATCTGGACAAACTTGAAAAGAAATACTCTCAACAGTCTATCCATCTCGGGTAATAGATCGCCAATCATGCACTGTTCGGCCTGGAAAAGAGTATTGAATTTGTTTATCACTGGCAAGATGAATTGCAGGAAATGCAGGATCAATTCAGTCAGTGGGTCCTGAAGTCTGCTGTGAATTGATTTGACTTTGCCTGCCTTTTCTACATCTTGATGGCTGGCAAAGTAGCTCTTCAAAGCATTCCACTGAGAAAGCGTGCGCACAACCACCTTTTCAAGCGAAAGCCAGCGAGTAGGACAATGTTTTAGGATTTGTTGCTCCTCTGATTGCGTAAAGTCCTGGAACTCTTTGAACTCTGTTATCCGTTTTGCACTATGTTTAAAGAAGTAGAATATGTCAACAAGCAAATCATCTACTTTCACTGGCAGAACTTTTAGTCCATCTTTGACACATAAATTTCCGAGATGGCAGATACAACCTACACTGAATACTCTAGGGTTTTTTTCAATAATCCGTGACAGCACTGAATATTTCTTTCCGACCATTGTGTTGCAATTATCGCTTGCGAAACCGACAACGTTGAGCCAAGGAATATTGTTCTCTGTCATATATTTGTCTAAAACTTCAAATATACCAGCACTGGTTCCATCACTTAATTCGGGCAGGTCCAAGAGTCTAGTTTTTGCAACATCATCTTCCATGAAGTGGGCGAGAATAGCAAGACGCTTTTTGGTGCTCCGATCATTGCTCTCGTCGATCATCAATGTGAACGGTTGAGTCCTGCAGCGTGCTATGATATGATCTGTGTAGGCTGGTGCGAGAGACTCCTTGATAATCATGGTTGCCTTTGTCCTTCTGCATGCAAATTCCTGCAACATAGAGATTATATTCGTTACATGTGGATGTTTGAAGAATCGATGTTCAGAGTATAATTTCATAGCATTAAAAACTTCAACGCATGTAAACATCTCTGAATATTTTTCATCAAACACACTTTGAATCATAATCTGTTGATGATATTATCAGTTTGCATTGAAGATTACAGTCTTTAATATAAATCATCTCGATCTACATTGTTTGCATTATTTTCAAAAAGATTAATTGCTTGAGTGACAAAGAAATTTTTAATCTGTCTTACATACCTTTGCAACTTGTGAATCGATGAACATTTCTGGTACCAACTTGGTGAATGTATCTGCAGCGGCGAGTGGAATGTTGTGCTCGGCAAAAAACTGGCACATGAGGATTTCTGCTTTGAGCACCTTGTTGCTTTGTGACGATGCAGGGTTCGCACTGGCAAACTGTTGACTCAAAGGAACGTATGTCTTACTTCTTGCGACACTATCCAGGTGTGACGATGTTTTGAAATGGCTTTTCAAGTCATAAAAACCACTGGCAGCAACTTTCACGTCTTTCCTACACGGTACACAAAACGAATATTCCGGGCCTTTGGACGAAGATTTTATCCATCCACTATACTCTCCTTGCAGATGTTCCCACACTTTCTGATGCTTTCCAGTTGACTTAACTTTCCACTTCTTTTTCAAGGGTTCAGACATCTTCACTGGTGAGAGTTTCGTGTTTAAATGATATCGATTTCCTCGTGTTGTGTTGCAATCAAGAAGGAAGCGGAAGTTATAAAGCGACGCATGCGTGATGGAGCTTAATTCGGCAAAAATACCCCGTTTCGGTCTGGGTGTTTTCCCGTATTATATGTTGTAGTACGCCGTATCCATTTAAAAGATAGCAAAAAACGTATTAAATACGGGCAAACCGTATCAGTTGACAGGTATGTTAATCTTTTCCACATACTTCTCAAATACCCACTCCTTCAGCTTCTCTGTGACAAATTTGTCCATGTGGAAAGCAAAGATGCAAAACATTGGTTGATGAACACTGCCTGCTTACTGAAAGGCTGTGATGTTGAACTAAGATGCCGGGTTGACATAGGTTCTTTTTCAGCTCGGTAACCAAGTAGACCTGGGGCCTGTACTATGAAGGTAGCTGAACAAACTCGGGGTTACAGGATTGGTTTTGAGTCAACAAAACCAAACCGATGCAATCAGGCTTTATTGGTACCATGACGCAGCTCAAATACTTTCTCTGTCAACTCAGGTCTTGATCATTAAGCTATGATTAATCCACACGCACGTGCACATAAAAGAGTGACGTCAACACTGAACAACCAATTGCGTTCGATATGGATAGAGCGAGAGGTATATACTTTTCAGCGGAGGAGCAAGAGATAATTCTTCAGAAATATGAAGAATATAGAAGTATTTTTCAAGCACGCAGTAACACTGTATCTGCTGCCAAAGCAAGAGAACAATCTTGGAGGAAGATTGCTGATTGCGTTAATGCGTAGGTTAAACAATTAAAATTAATGTACATTGATGTAGGCTAATCATATAAAAAATATATTAAATACTAAAATGAAAATGTATTCGTGTTGATATATATATATATATATATATATATATATATATATATATATATATATATATATATGTAGATGTATGTAAAATGTGAATGTATAGGCTATTACATCCTAAGAAAGATTGATATTCATTGATTTTTAGATGCAACCCCAACTCCAAACGTTCTTGGCATCAGATCAAGACAAGATATAAAAATATAATTCAAAGTGGTGAGTATTTACCATAACTTTTTATTATTTTTTTGAACATTTAATCACAAACACTTGTTTGCAGAAAACAGAAAAAAATGTGAAATGAGAAAAAGTGGGGGAGGGCCAACGCCTCAAGATTACACTGTGGCGGAGGAGTTCGCTCTGAGCAACAATAAGGGGCGGCCGATTATGGATGCGGTACAGTAAGGGCATGGCTTCAACGAGTCACATTTGTTATGTGAGGCTCAAGAAGTTCACAAAGATAAGACATTCCTTCCGCGGAAAATCTGTATCTTTCATACAAGTAAGCATCAGGAAAGTCAAATGAATTTTGTCTGTCCCTAAAAACTCTCTCTACGAAGTGCTCGTCTAACAATTTGCGCGGAGATGTCCACAGGATTTGGGAGAAAAGGTGACGACATTGCAACAGAGAACAGACGCTGGGAAATTGTTTCCTCACCTATATGTTTCTTTGCTCACAGCTGATTGGTCAAACTTCAGTCTGAGATCTCGAATCCTAAACATAACCTGCCCCAGGAGCAGGTTAGCCGTGCAGCGTAAGATACCATGGCAACGAACACAGATTAAAGCCGAGCTCCTGTCATAGTACCAAAAAACCCAGGGTTGGTGGAAACTAAGCTGAAACATAGCTGGCTAGCCACCTAATCCGGCTTCATGGTACAGGCCCCTGGCTGCGGAATGCAGAAAGGGTCGGCGTCGGGTCAGTTGTCACTCATACCTTACTTGGAAAGGGCACAATTGCAGTCTTCTCTCTGTAGCTTTCTTACGGCGTTCCCCGCTCAAGATGTTTTCCAAAAATTCTAGTACTGTGGATGGAGTCGGATCTCATCTCGATAGGGGAACACATACATATGTGACACCGGAATCAAAGAATTCACAAGAAAAAACATTGTATAGGAAATAGCGCTCCCTTCAAGTCCGGACTGCAACTGTGCCATTTCAAAATATGGTATGAGTCTGAGAATTGCCCCGACGCTGCACATTTCTGTGTTCTGGAGCCAGGTCCTTCTCTCGGTAAGGGTAGCGCAGTTTGACATTTGTGCGGGACGTGAAATTTTTATTACATGGACGTAGCCCTGCCATCTTTGGGTATAGCTCATAATAATAATGATGATAATAAATATGAAAATTATCTTTATTATTATTATTAGTAGTAGTAGTATCAATATTTTCTTACCAAGATATATACCTAGACAATAATAGTGGTGTGATGATTATTAAAAGTAGGCCTGTACAGGTTTAGACCATATGATGGTTAAATAGTAATCCTTATTTAGTTTCTAAAATATTTAATTCCGGTTCTTTCTATAATTGTAGTATGTGTTTTATAATTTATTTATATTCTGTTTTAATTCTTTGAATACTTTTTTGAAAATAGATACTTGTAGGCCTATAGGCTATTATGTATTTACTCACTGACTTATTTTTATGGCTTTAATGTTTTTTTGTTTATTCTCAGTTGATAAAAATCATGCTCCAATATTTTTTGCAAAGCCATAGGAGGGAAAAAAATGAAGATTTGCATCTTTCAAATTTGCACATTAATGTTCTAAATAAAAAAATACAGATATTGATCTGATCGTCTTCACAATTAAAATTGTTGGTCTAGTGAAGTGTAGTCTCGGCTACCAGTTGTATTGGTTTATTGTCTAATAAATTAAATTGGTTTTCCTAAAACTAACTGATGGTCATAAACTAACTTATCTATTGGTTAATCCAACCAATACATTGATTAATTTAACCAGTATTGATTTAACCAACTGGATTGGTAGTTTTTCCAAACAATGTATTTTTATAGTGCATGTCATAAGTTGGTTAAGGTTTGTCAGATAGATTAAAGTGTTAACGGATGAATACTATAAAGTAAATTTAATTGCACTGTAGAAGAAATATACCCTCTATCGTCTATGTTAATCATTATATACCCAAATTGAACTACGCATTTTGCACAGCCATTTTTATTTTTTTTTATCTCAGACTATTGTTGTATATGCAGCTTCCAAAACTGTATTATATTCAATGTGGATTAGGTGTTCCTCCACAATCTAATACTTCTGTCACACTATCGTGTATGTACCTTTTAATTTAATGATGTAGGAAGACACTAAAACATGGAAAGAGAGATGCTCTGGCAATACCTTGCTGTGCATTTTGTTGTATAGAACACAGCTTGATCCTCATCAGGTCAATAAATTGCCTTACATTCTTTAAACATGTCAAAATTTTCGGCCACATTTGCACTGCAATTTTCATACACTTACTACAGAAGCAACTCCACTTTGAAAGGTCTAGCCCACTGAGAAGTGAGCAACACTTGTTCTTTTTGAAATATGATCGGTCACTGAGTTTCATATGCATGCTTCACGTGAACATTTACTTCAGCCCCGATTGCTTGCATTAGACATACAAAGGAAATAGATGACAAAAACGTGCGATTCATAAAAAGCTAGTCCCTTCTTTGTCATAAAGAAAAAATTGTATTATTGGTATTGACGATTTTGGCTTGTGGCCATATTGCAATGATATTGCAACCAGGAGCGAGTAGAGTGTGCCTCTGCTAGTGAAAGCTAAATATTAGCAGCTCTACATTATGGTAGCTGTGATATTTGTGGAGAAAACATCAGCGTTATATTTTTTTAACAAAGAAAGAAGGGCTGAGAACGAAATGGTTGGATTTTTTCCTGGAAGACACCACCTGAGTTATTTTTTTAAAGGCAACATAAGAGTGACATTGCTGTCACCCAATCAGAGGTGAGATGTTGCATATGATCATTAATGAGCAAGACCTTGCAATCCCGTTTACCCCACACCCTCCTCCGCCAAACCTTAGCCTCCTGAAACAGAAGAGAGAGAGCATTTATTCCACAGAACAAGGCATTTATTTATACTAGACACATATGCTAGAGACCAAACAAAATGTACTGAAAAACAAGTGAACGACACCATTTACTCATTCCAGCATCGAGTAAGTTATATCTTGTACAACATGGCCTATTTTTGTATTAATTTAGCTAATAATTTATTTCCAAATAGTCAATTGATTATATCATATATAGTCAGAACAGAGCAGAACTTTTAATTCAACTCAGTTAATCTAAACACAAATTAACTTTTTAAAATGTGGAGTGCTTAAAAACACATAACTTGCTGTTCAAACTATTCCAGTTATTCTAAGATATTTTTGTTGTGAAATAATACATTTGTTTTGGCTATTAATAAGTATGAATAATAATGCAATTAAATTTGAATCAGGCATTGCAACTGGCTCAAGCCTTATTTTAGATGTCAGACTTTATTTCTGACGATTGTGGAGTATTAAACAAGCTCAGTCTTGGCCTCACTTCTATGATGAGTTGGAGGTGGCATTTCAAGGAAGTGTTGATGCTGCCCAGACCCTAACACTAACTGATAGGGATTTTACTAGATTTATTACCCCTCAGTGTTCCTATGTCCGGAGAGCAGAGCCTACTGAGCCCACGTCAGTGTTGTTTATGCCATTAGAGGAGTTTCAGCTGTTCACCATGTTCTGGTTATCATGAAGGCAGTGACACCAGTGTGTATGATAGACACTCCTCCCACCTGGAAAAAGAATACTAACAGTCATGAAAAAATGGCTTTGGTATACCAGTTGAAGTGTAAATTTTCACTAAATCTGGGTAACAGTGCACAATTGGCAAAAAAGGCATATTATCCATTCAGAGATTATACTCTTAAGTAAATCTGCTTAGAAGAGGCTGACAAAATTCCAAGAGGTAATCACCAAGCAAGAAAAAACTGAAAGTGTTCTCTCTTCAGTCATGAAAAACACCATGATTCAATATTTACAGATATTATGTGATCAACTGTTCAACTGTTTAACAGATTGTGCTGAAGGCAATTACAGAGAATGATTTATAGTTGTTTGGGGAGTGCATAGCATCCTTTTGAAATGATGAATTGCCTGCTGCATTCCTGGATATGAATCAATACATCGAGTTCACACAATACTACAGAGCATTACATATGCTCTGAAAAAGTGTGCAAGTTTTGAATACACCAACTCATTATCTTCCCAGTGTTAAAGTGCAGTTCAGCACTGCCATTGGCAGCTTGAGCCCTATAGAGAAATTCTCATCTTAATCTGACTGACCTCCTCCATCTTTGTCACTGAAGAGCCGTTTTTGGACCCAGCTACCATATTATTAATAACACTAATGCCTTCTCAATTTGCCTGCCATGGGAAACAAATTATTCTAATGGGACGTAATTCCAGAGTTGCTCCAATTCCTCCCGGTTTGCAATGTAAGAGCAAGATGGATGAGAGGTGTGACTGAACGGAACAGGGATGTTGATGCAACAATTAAAAAAAGCCATCATCTGGTCCTAGAGAAAAGGCATTCTCACAAGATTAATTTTCATTAGAGGTTCATTGAAGTGCAATAAGGGACAAAGTGTTGGTTTGCTAGAAGGGGAGCTAGTGAATAAATTAACGAAAATGGCGGTGGTGGGAACAGCCCAGTTGGCTTCAATTCAGCTATTCAGAAATCTACGGGTGACGTCACACTAGTTTTATCCAGTCTATGCTGTAGAGACAGCAAGCGCTTTTGGCAAACCATACATGAAAGAAACACAACAGGCAACTAACCATTTGTAGCATTAAATATGCTGTAAAAATATTGTTTTTCATTTGTAATCAAAATGTATTGGAAGTTCAATGACATATATTTTTTTTTAATCTGCAATGAACGTGACATAATTATGTCCACTTGTTGTTAAGCAAATTGTTTTTTTATTTATAAATTGGAGGATATTAAAGGTGCAATATGTAAGATTTCAGTCTAATGCCCCGACCATGTTAGAAGGAAAGATATATTGAAACAGATTTTGACCTTACCGGGCCCTCACGGACGGGTGATTGTAAGCTTTTGTTTTTTTTAAAACCCTGCTATGGAACGTAGTCATTGTTTATCTGTCCTGCTTCCAAATGTTTAGGTTCCTGGGAAAATCACTTGTGACCCCACAAGGTTGCCAAATCTTCAACACTAAACAGTGCGTTGCTATTTGTAATCTGACAACGACCGAGCTAAAGCTAAAGTTGAGCTAACAATGCTAGCAGTGAAATAGTCAGCTCTAAACATATCTCAAGGTACTTTTTAAATTACCACCAACTCAATATTGCGGTGAAATGTATTTATCTACCTATGAACTTACTGTGAATAACTTTTCTTCCCTTGTCATCATTTATCTTCTGGCTGATTAAGGATGTATCATTCGTGAATGATTCGTTCAAAAAGAACTAATCTTTTATATGACCTGGGAGTAACGAGTCCTCTAAGTGAGCGATTCGTTCATTTCCGTGCAGTACCTTCTCTCGCTACATGGCAGCAGTTGCATGAGCTCAGTCAGCAGCAAGACTGCAAACAGAAATTATTTGTTCATGACACACTCCGCTGCTGCGTCCGTTGTCAGGTCCCAGTTCTTTTGTGATGCGACTGTCATGATTACACTCAGCTAGCGTGCTTCCAGGGTGGAAGAGCGTTTCGACAGCACGCTAACAGCTGTTCTCTCTCCAATCTGCCCATCACCGGCTCTTCCCGCAGCAGTCAGCTCATCGCTGGTTCTTCCCGCTCCGAGCTGTGCTCTGGCTCCGCCCATGTCGTCTGCATCAGCCTGTTTGGCACTGAAGTTGGCGTCTGCCTGTTCAACCTTCTCCTTCTCCATCTTCCAGTCTCTGCCCCCAGTGCCAGCAGAGCCCTTTCAGTCTCTGATCCCAGAGCTGCTGGAGCCGCCACTGCACCGGTCCTCAGCCGCCGCTTCTCAGCCGCCGCTGCACCGTTCCTCAGCCGCCGCTTCTCAGCCGCCACTGCACCGTTCCTCAGCCGCCGCTTCTCAGCCGCCGCTGCCCAGTCCTCAGCCGCCGCTTCTCAGCCGCCGCTGCACCGGTCCTCAGCCGCCGCTTCTCAGCCGCCGCTTCTCAGCCGCCGCTTCTCAGCCGCCGCTTCTCAGCTGCCGCTGCACCGCCTCAAGGTTCCCAAACCTGCTCCTCGGCTCCAGGTTCCCAAACCTGCCCCTCGGCTCCAGGTTCCCAAACCTGCCCCTCGGCTCCAGGTTCCCAAACCTGCCCCTTGGCTCCAGGTTCCCAAACCTGCTCCTTGGCTCCAGGTTCCCAAACCTGCTCCCCGCCTCCGGGCCCCTGTGCCTGCACCCCTCTTGAGTGTTCAGGCCCCGGCGCCTCAGCATCGGCTCCATGTTCCCAAACCTGCCCTTCGGCTCCAGGTTCCCAAACCTGCCCCTCGGCTCCAGGTTCCCAAACCTGTTCCCCGCCTCCGGGCCCCTGTGGCTGCACCCCTCTAGAGTGTTCAGGCCCCGACGCCTCAGTCTGTTGTCCGGCCAGAGGACGCCATTCTGGCCGTCCGCCCGACTCACGTCCCGCCAGGGGACGCCCACCAGTCTGTCGTCCGGCCAGAGGAAGCCATTCGGGCAGCCCGCCCGACTCCCCTCCCGCCAGTGGACGCTCGCCAGTCTGTCGTCCGGCCAGAGGACGCCATTCAGGCCGTCCGCCCGACAACCCAAGCTCCAGGGGCACACCTACAGACACTCAGGCCCCTCTGCCGTAGTGCCCCGTCCACCCACCCTGGAAGGGTGCTTCTCTTTTTTCGTTTTCTTTGTTTTTCCCTCCATGGCTTCTGGAATCCGCCTTTAAAGGGGAAGGGGGTCCTGTCATGATTACACTCAGCTCCTGTCACTCCCTCATCATCTCCACCTGTGTTGTCCTGTCTGAATCTCCTCACCTCCTATCGTTTGCACCTGTGTTCATTTCCTATTGTTTTCACCTGTTCCTCCTTGTCTCCCCCTATTTAAGATCCAGCGAGCGTTTCATTCCTGGCTGGATCATTGTCGTATGCCTTTGTTCGGTCTGACCTGTGTATCAGCCGCGCTGTATGACAGACGTCCGTGACGTTGTTTGACTTCAGCCGCTTCAGCCCCACAGCTGGAGGGGGACGATATGTAAGCCCCACCCCCTCAGGGTGCACCTCTCCTGCACCCCAAGGCATCCTAGCAAATTTTTGCACCCCAAGGCGAAAATACGTCCTCAATCAGACAAAACAACCACAACTCAACTCCTCTTAAACTCTTAAACATTTATCTTACACATCTGAAAGAAAATATACATTTATTTCGAAACAGTTTTATGTTATTATAAAAATTATTTCCCACTTTTATTCAAGGTAATGTGGCAAGTTGTCAGTGGTGGGGCGGCGCCCTAGCGCCCTCTATTGGCCAGCCGCCACTGGTAGCATACCTCTCAAGCTTTGGTTTTAAAATAAGGGACATTTTCAGAAGCGAGCCATCCCACAATCCAATCAAGCTCTAGTATACACAAAAACTCCCACTCTCACGTCTACCATTTTTGTAGGATGTAGAACAATGTACTCACATACTCCAAAGTTGTATCTATTTAATTGTGGGTATAAGAGTGACCTCTAAAATTTGCACAATTTACACTGCAATTTTCGCAAACACGTTTTACTTACACCTGCCAACCTACCAGACATGTAAGTGTCTCAGACAGCACACTGTTAAAACGTAGGACAACATATTCTTATGCTGCAGATTTATATATATTTATAGTGCCTATACACTAGTATGTACTGTCTTACATGTATATTGTGTTTCTTTCTAAATATGTTGGTTGTTAGGTTTTAACTTCTTAAATTTAGTCAAAATATTTCTCCTTAAATGCAGATGTACAATATTTATTAAATTTCAGAGGTGCAGTGAATTATTATATTGTAAATCAGTCAAAATGTTAAATGAGTTGTTGATTGGTCATTGATTTTCATCCTGCTCTGCTGAATTTATGAAGACGTTACATTATCACTTCTTATGTTTGTATTATTTTTAATGAATGATAGTGGGATGATAAAGTAATAGAGAAATAAATTTAATCAGTTAGATTAATTTATGAGTGTTGTGTGTCTGTTTATATCAAACTTTGACCCCCATGTTGGGTCTGTCACCCAGTGTAGGCCCCGCCTCCCTTTGCATTATAGCTTTCATTTTACCCCAAGATCATTACTGGCCCTCATTTGGCCCCCTTGAAAAACTTTCTGGATACACCCCTGCTCAGCAGTCTTAATGAAATATTTTAGGGTTAAATAAATATTATTATTTAAATGGGGGGTTTTATGCTTTTTCCAGGCACAGTACCATCCTATAACACACTCAAATGAAAATTTTACCCTAAATAATTCAGAAAATCCCTTATATATCAAAATCCACCTTAAAGAAATTTGCCTTCTCATCACTTTTGTATTTGACGCCTTGATAAGCACTCCTACCCTTTGTGAAACTACCCCTGCGGAAAGTCATACACCAGCTATTATCACAGCATGCAGGTACTTGGACCCTTATACTTTACAGATGTTTTCAGCGTTCTGCATCACATAAACATCACATAAATCAAATGTAAAATAGACTTGGTAATTAAATGTGACAATTTACCATTTTCCCATAAGTAAACACTCAGAAGATAAAACCCTGGTTCATCACAACCGCTAAAAGTTAGCACTAATTTAAGTCCAAAAACATCACTTTAACTGCAAAATAATGTATTTTTATCGCAGCAGTATCTCACTAGTAAATGTACTGAAGCTATACAGTGAACCACAATGCATAATTCAACATAAAAAAGGAACATTTATACTCTTCACCACACACAGCGAGCTGACATCTGAAGCGGACAGAAAATTCTTTGTCTGGTTACTACCTTTTATGTCAGAATGCCATAATGGCACCGGATATCGGTACCCATCCCTACCTTTAAGTCCATTCATCTTTTTGTTATTCCCTCTCTCTGCAGTGGCAGTTCTTGTGAGGCTTGTGACAATACATTTTTGAGAGGCAGATCATTTTATCAATTAGTAAAACACAGGAGATTTACGAAATAATAATAATACGGAATGACCTCAGGAAAGAAAGGTAAAACACAGGAGTTTAAAATAAACAAAACAGGAGACTTGACAGCTATGAGTGCTAGGCAGATCCGCTAGAAAAGGTAAGTACACCCTGCTGTCCTGGTAGATAACTTCTTTACAACACACCAATGGAGAAGTATAAAAGGAAAAACGTCTCTGTTAATACATCTGCGTCTGGGTGACAGCTTGCTGATGGGAAGTGTAAACTAAGCTTAACTGTACCACTACAGTCCGACAGCATGTTGTTTACGTTTCATCACATCTAAGTATGAATTTGAATGCATGAATTCAGTGACGCAACAGTGGGTGTAGTTAAAGTTCACTGGGGAAACTGTATTAACTCTTTAACAGCTAGTCCTCAAAATGCCCACCAGGTCTTTTTTTGTATCCTACTTTCACTGTGACAACAAAAACAGCAAAGAATGTTAAATGTTAAATCTTTGGACACACAAATCAATCTTTAGGAATTTTTATAAGATTTAATTTATAATAAAAATATAGTTGTTGTTTTTTTCCAACACAGCAATACTAAATACAACTGAGAATCATTAAAAATAACCATTTGAAATAGCCCTTTAGTGTAGTGCCAGATTGAAAGCTGTGAATCAGATGCAATTTAAGCATTACTAACCTGCAGAATACCACCATGTTTTCTTAGATTGCTTTAAATCAGCTGATATACCAATTTTTTTTCACACAGACATATTTTAATTAGAAGGAGTTTCATTATACTGGTCTCAAATTATGGTTTCCTTAGCAAATCATACTAAAAGGTGTGAGGGAATAAAACAAAGTGTGATATTATTTTTAACGATTTTTTTTTTTTTTCAACCCACGTAATACAGTTTATGTTGAGTTTACACCTTTTACTGATTTAATGCCACCTGGCAAACTTTATGGTAGATTGGGGATGATGGGAGTGCTTTTGTGTCTTAATATTTCCTACAGGACCTCTATGTGAAAGCACAGTTCTGCGAAGTTATTAAAGTTCACAGTCGTGGGTTTTTCTGTTTTCAAATGCCTCCTCTGCTTTCTCCTTTCTTCAACTTTAAAATAGCACCAAGTAAAAGGATGCACACAAAAAATGTCTTAGCTTTATTCAAGAACCAATAATGGATCCATGATTTTTCATACTACTTTAATTTGGCTAAGACAAAAAAAAAAAAAAAAAAGATCACCCACAACAATGTAACAATAGGAGATTGTTTTAGCGAAACAAATTATTTATTTTAAAAGTATCCACATAGACACAAGTATTCTTCTTATTTAACTTAAATAAAAGGTTTTTCAAAACAATTTCTCTTTCTTGCTGTAAATACTGTATAGCAATTCAGTCTCTACTAGTGAAGATGTAGCTGAATGAAAGAGTAAAAGCTGCTAAAGCAAATACATTGTACCAGTGAAGTAGTAGTTACTGTAAATGTGTGTTTGCAACTGTCTTTTGATGGAATAATGATGTCAGGAATGATGATCCACGTAGGCGAGCGACACACACAGACACAGTTGTCTGTGTGTTCTTGGAAACCTACGTTGCTCTATCTGCTGCTGTTAGGCAACCAACCGCAAGCCTCCCATCGACACCACCAGCCGTAGATACCCTGAATCCATGGCAACTAGCTTCCATCTCTGTTTTTCCTTGGACGAGTGGCTGACCCACCCTTATTCTCTTTTCTTTTTTTATTGACTAATACCAGAGGGGTTTAATTTATGATAAGGTGTTGAGAATGTATCTTAATCCTCTTCATTATGTAATTTACAATTGTTAGTGCTGATTATGTGATTATGTTGTATATTGAACCTACATAAAACATAGTGTGAATATAGTTATGTTTAGAGTGAACACAACATAATAAAGCAGAACTAAGTTCACCCACATGAAACACCCACACATCTCAACTGTCCCATGAAGATTGCATATTCACTCAAGTGCTGATGCATACATTCTACTCCTTTACACAGACACATAGACCTTAAACCACATTTTAATCTTCTCTTCAGTCTGGCACATTGAAAGAGTAAGAAAAAAAAGCTCCTCTTTCTGAGAAGATGTCGCTGGTGTCCTGTTGAGAGATTGATCATGAAGGCTTCCTCTTTCAGGGACACCCCCCCCCCCCCCCGTTTTTAATCACGACATCCAAAACAGTAATTTTGCATCTTAGCTAGTAGGGCTGCAGCTATCAATTATTTTTGTAATCGATTAATCTAGCTCATTATCGATTCGATTAATCTGATTAAAAAAATTGCGTTTTTAAATAACCAAAACAAATCATGCATAACAAAAATTTTTGTGGCTGTAAAATGATCAACCATTTTCCTTTTATCTCTCAAAAAAACAGAGAACCTCAACTCCAACATTGGCTCCAAAACTAAGCCCATTTACAGTATTTACAACCCCTGGCAAAAAAAGTATAGAATCACCAGTCTTCGAGAATGCTCATTCACTTTTTTAATGCAATAGAGAAAAGGCAAAACACAAACATGCCACAAAACTCAGATTTCTCAAAAGGGCATCTTCCTGGCTTTTAGAAACAGTACAAGAAAAGAAAAGAAACTCAAGTGGGAATAAATTGCAATTGTTTCTTTGGAATAAGGAGCTGGAAACAAATATGGAATCACTCATTCCTGAGGAAAGAAATATGGAATCACAAAAAATAAACAAACACAGAAACAACTAAAACCACCCACTAGTACTTTGTGGCGCCACCCCTGGCTTTGATTACAGCCTTGAGTCTCTGAGGCATGGACTTAACAAGTGATGAACAGTAGTCCTCATCAATCTGGCTCCAACTTTGTCTGATGGCTGTTGCCAGATCTGCTTTGCATGTGGGAGCTTTGTCATGGACCAATTTCTTCAATTTCCACCACATATTTTCAATCGGATTGAGATCCGGGCTATTTGCAGGCCATGCAATGGACCTTCTTTGTCTCTCTTCAAGGAAAGTTTTAACAGTTTTGGCTCTATGGCATGATGCATTATCATCTTGGAAAATTATGTCATCATCCCCAAACATCCTTTCAATAGATGGAATAAGATAGGTGTCCAAAATCTCAATGTAAACTTGTGCATTTACTGAACATTTAATGACAGCCATCTCTCCAGGACCTTTACCTGACACGCAGCCCAATATCATAAGAGCCAGTGGAAATTTGTATGTTTTCTTCAGGCAGTTGTCTTTATACATGTCTTTGGGACGGCACCAAACAAAAGTTCCAGCATGATCCCCTTGTCCAATGCAGATTCGTGATTAATCAGTGAAGATGACCTTCATCCAGTCATCTACAGTCCATGATTGCCTTTCCTTGGCCCATCGAAGTCTAGCTTTCTTATGTTTGTAAGTTAACACTGGCTTTCTTTTGGCTTTTCTGTAGGAAAATCCCATCTCTGCTAGATGGTTCCTAACAGTTCGGTCACTGACTCTTGCTCCAGTTTGTGCCCATTTGTTACGCATTTGTTTTGCTGTGCATTTTTGGTTTTCCAAACATAATGCTTTAAGTTTTTGGTCCTGTCGCATAGAAGTCTTCCTTGGTCTACCACTACGCTTGCCCTTGACAATCTTCCCATGTTGTTGGTACTTAGTCCAGATTTTAGACACAGCTGACTGAGAACAACCAACATCCTTTGCAACATTTCTTGAGGATTTACCTTCTTCCAGAAGTTGGATAATTCTCTCCTTTGTTTCAATTGAGAGCTCTGGTCTTGGAGCCATGATTCCTGTCTATTACTTTGCTGCAACAACTCTCCAAGTTGTGAGCACTCCTTTTTAAATGTAGACCAATCCACAGACATAACGAGTTGCAGGTGATGGTGTAGAAAATGGGAAATAATTGGGTGATTCTAATGGGTGATTCCATATTTTTTTCCTCAGGAATGAGTGATTCCATATTTGTTTCCAGCTCCTTATTCCAAGGAAACACTTGCAATTTATTCCCACTTGAGTTTCTGTTCTGTTCTTGTACTGTTTCTAAAAGCCAGGAAGATGACCTTTTGAGAAATCTGAGTTTTGTGGCATGTTTGTGTTTTGCCTTTTCTCTATTGCATTAAGAAAGTGAATGAGCATTCTCGAAGACTGGTGATTCCATACTTTTTGCCAGGGGTTGTATTTATTTGACAAAATAACAGTCTACGGCAGTAATGTAAATTAATAAATTAAATGGTCAATCCTCTTTTTTTTAAACGCTGATGTGAAAAGTTGCAATGTTTTTTGTGATTTTCTTCTTCACCAATCGCTTAAATTGTTTAAAAAGCAAGCAGAGTTCGAGACACCATTGTCACATAAACCTCAGTAAAACAAAATTACTTTAAATGTTCTTTTAACAGTTGAGAACTCTAAAATGTGACCAGCGCAGATTGCGTCCCCATTAGAAGAACATATCTGCTTTTATTTTGATGTTACAATCCCAGACCCACCTTGCGTGATTTTAGGAAAAATCAGTTATTAATAATTCTAAACCCTCACAGGAGTATCTGTGTCAGGAGAGAGTGAGAAAGTTTTTTTTTTCTCTTACTTTGGTTACAGTGCGCTGTAACTGTGATGTTGGAACATTTGTTGTCGCAGATAGTGACGTTATGGTTGCCTACTTTAAACCCTGTTTTAATCCATCCACACACAGAAATCGAAAACAGAAAAAACACAGATCTCCACTTTGGCCAGAGTTTTTTTTAAACATTTGTTTTTTTGTGCCGAAAATCTGTGGATGACAGGCCAAACCATATAAAATATCTCAGTTTTGTGAAAAAGCACGTGGATGTTTTCTGATGCAGGATCACTGAGCTCCAACTGCTATGGTACGCCAGGTCTACTTTGCAGTAAATACAATGCACTTGTTCTTTTCTTTTCTTTAAATGTAACTTTACACATTTTCTGCCGTTTACGGGCATCTTTATTCCCCGCTATCGCGCCAACTAAATTCAAACTGTATCACGCGCTGCTATTGTGCTTCAAAGGTGCGAACAAAACAACGGTCTGTGTGGAACAATCAGATCCCTGCGCTATAATGCGCAACATAGGAATTTAACGAGGCAGAGTTTTTGCCTCAGCAATTTTTGGAATCAAGTAAATCAAGTCACTGGAAGAGTCGCTGCAGTCCAAGCTTCTTGTGGGACCAACAAGAACTTTCCCATTATATTTTCACTTAAACACATGTTAAGGTAATGTTCTGATCTCAAATTCATACATGTTAACAAAAGGAAAGGAAAAAAAAATGGGTAAAAATGACCAATTTAGGCTAATCTGAATATCTAGTGTAGATGATATAATATTACCTCTCCTCAAAGTCTAAAAAAGCATTAAGGCATTTAATACAGACAGAAGGACATAGACTTCCTAAAAGTTCCCTCTTTTTATAAAACTAGTCTTTAAATATAAAAAAATAACTGGCCTTAACATTAACAATTAAGTTGAAATTCCTAAAAGATGTCAATAAATAAATATTACAAAAAAGCCTCCATATCTCTAATACATTTTCTGATTCGGCCTGTTCTTTATTGTCCTTTTTTTCCCTCTTTCTCTCTGTTCCCATTGATTCACATGTTAAAAAGGCCAACTTGGCCACAGAAATAATTTTGTGTACCTTAAGATGACATTTGATGTGAATTGGTATATAATTATACAGAACTGAATTAAATTTAAATAAATGTATTTACAGCCTGGCTCAAAAAAAGCTTTTAAGTTTATCAAGTATTCCATCATGACAACTCTGGAGGGAAGCTTGAAATTAACAATTGTGTCTTTCTGACTGACATATATCTAGTTTTTTTGTTGTTGTTGTTGTTCCAGACAAGAAATTTGATCACGAATGCTTATCCATTTTTTTTTCTCCCAAAAAAAAGAAACAGAGTTCATTTTAGATGTTGTTTCTGTCTTTTTAGGCAAGTGGCCTGAGCCGCAAGTTCTCTCTAGCCCACACTAGTGGTGTATGATTCTGCATATTTTGGTATCGATACGATACCAATTAAATACGGGCCAGTATCGCCAATACTGATACAGATACTTTTCAATAAATAAGGTGGATGTGTCATGAAATTGCTAAATCTCAATTAATTTTTGACTCAGGAGTGCAAATCTGGTGACTTGGCAGAGCTTAAATTAAGGAATCAATCTCACTAGGCTTTTATCAATCATATACCAATACCGATTTAGTATTAATACTATCAATATCATGATCGATCCAACCACCACTAGCCCACATGTAGAGAGCTGTATTTTTACACACATATAGCCCAAACAGCAAATAATTCAATTGATTGTGATTTTTCAATGTGGATTAAAAGAAATGCAAGACAAGTGTTTGAGATCTGTGTGTGATCATGCCGATGTCAGTTAATTAATCGGGGAGGCCTGGATGCTGAAGTGGGTTGGAAGCCCCAAATTATGCAGCTACAGTACTTGATGCATTTAACTAAATAACAATGGAGGACATGGTAGCGATAATCAAATTTCTGCTTAATCTGCAGCTTTTATTGGACTACAAAAACAAGACACCCAGAAAAAGAGAAATATTCTGGAGAAGTACAGGGGAGAGGGGGATATTGTAAAGCAGCATGAATGGTGGGATGTTGTTTCTATTTCAACAGAAAACGCTTTTGGCAGACATAATGGAAGATGGCTTTTGAACAGCAATGATAATGATATCCAACAAGTCTATAGTGCTGACCTGCTGAGAGACTTATAAGATAACTCATTGTATGGACCTGTTGCAAACATTACTATGGATGTTGATAATGATGAAAATAAAGGTGTATGTTTTTAAATCTCTCAAATTTTGTATCCAGGCTGCACGGTGGCGCAGTGGTTAGTGCTGTTGCCTTGCAGCAAGAAGGTCGTGGGTTCGTATCCCGGCCCAGGGTCTTTCTGCATGGAGTTTGCATGTTCTCCCCGTGTATGCGTGGGTTCTCTCCGGGTACTCCGGCTTCCTCCCACAGTCCAAAAACATGCATGATAGGTGAATTGATCACTCTAAATTGTCCCTGAATGAATGTGAGTGTGAATGGTTGTCTGTCTCTCTGTGTTGGCCCTGCAACAGACTGGCGTCCTGTTCAGGGTGTACCCTGCCTAACGCCTGATAATTGCTGGGATAGGCTCCAGCTGCCCCGTGACCCTGAATTGGATAAGCGGTTAAGAAGATGGATGGATGGATGGGTAAAGCAATGTGACAAGGTGTATGTTATACTAAGACAACAAATCCTACAGTTATAATAATTTCCGGACTATAAGGTGCACTTGAATATAAGCCGCACCGGCCAATTTTAGGGAAAAACCAAATCTGTACATATATAAGCCGCACCTGATTATAAGCCGCAGGTGTTTAACGTTTAATTTCAACATGTACGGGTTTGTGCACAGAGGGGATTGTCGGGAAAGAGATTGGCGTTTGGGGAACCTTCCATTATGTTAATATTTCAACACAGTGGAAACATCTCGGCCGTCCTCTCTCTGTGTGTTCAGCCAATCTTCAAGAAAGTCTTCAAGTTCGGGCCATCTGCTTTTATTTCTTCTGAAAGCTTATTTCGTCTTATTGCATTCAGACAGTTCTTCACACTGGCGTCTCAAACGTCTTACAATTGATTCATTGATGCCAAGGGTACATAAAGCAGCTGAATTCCCTTCTTTAAAAGCCAGATCGACTGCCTTTAAATTAAAAGTGCCATCGTATACATTTCTTCGTTTGTTTTCCATAGTGAGGGTTTGTTCATGAAAAATTGGTTTTCGCAAACTGTCTTGCTCTTGTAATGTTTGTCTGTTCCACTTTTTCTTTCAATCTTCATGCAAACTGCCTTCCTCCTTCTTTTCAAGTTTCCTTTAAAGGTGAGGGACATAACCTGTACAGTCCATAGATTGTGAGGTCCCCTAGTGGCTGCTAGCTGTAAAAATCCATGAATAAGCCACACCATTGTATACCCCACAGGGTTCAAGGCATGGGAAAAAAGTAGTGGCTTATATTTCGGAAGTTAGGGTAAATATATTTGAGTTGGTATGATTAACATAAGTACTGTTATCACAGTAATGTGATAATGGGGGTGGGGGGTTGGGGCTCATATGAATGAATAAAAGTTAAATGCTAATATAATAAATAGGTTTTTGAAAAAGCTCTGACATAAACGCAACGCAGAAGATAAAACATCACCAAAAAAGCTAAACTAACTTCTTTCCTATTGAAAATATGACAAAGCATATACTGCCTTTGGTTTTGTTATACCAAACACCTGCAAATACTCAACTGATCTTGTGTAAAGTTTTTTACATAGTGGCACAATGTGAAAAACCACATACAACTGCAAAGGATTACATATTTCCCAACACTATGGTTCAAGCTTTGATTCATAACTTGGAGCGTAGCATTACACTGTATTTCTCGTGTACAGACCACTCAGTCAGTACACATGGGTGTACCAAGTTTCCATACAGAAGCATAACTGCGTTGCACTTTAGCCAGCAAGAGATATACCTTTGTAAACAAACAGCACAGCCCAGCCTTCTGCTTGCAAATGTTATGACCAGCGACTCATAATTGAGAGAAGGAGCTGGAATGCCTGTTTCTATTTGAAAGCTTCCTTTTGCGAACACATTGGCTTCCTGGTGTTACTGAACAACGCATTGTCATCATAATCGGCTATCCACTTCCAGCAACATAGGTCGTTTTTGTCAGTTCAAATTATCAACAGTTTGTGTTCAATCAATACTTTTTCATTATGTTTGTTTTTCTTAAAGATCGTAAATTGTTGGGTTTTTGAAGGCTGTACAATCGCCAGCCTTGTCCGGACCTGAATCCACAGGTTTAAAAACTTTATCTTCCATGCTTGGTTACAAGTTGTGCAGCTGACAAGGCTAGACTTAAATTCTGCTATGGCTATGAAAAACAACATTCATTATCGGCTCTCACTTCAGACCTGACAATTACCATCTTAGTGATGTGATAGAGCATAACATGGGATACTGAAGCAAAGATCAGGTACATACAGCTTCATCGGACTGCTGTCAGCAGCAGCAACTAGGCTTGCAGCAGGCAGGAGACACAATCACAGATCCGTCAGAGGCTCAGCTCTACATTGATGGGATCTGTGCATTGTAAGACTTGTTGTCTAACATCTGCTAATTAACAACTTTGTTGATAGAATGACATCAACGATTAAAACAAGTGTAAAATGTGTGATGTTAAGAAAAAAAAAGGAAAGCTTGCAGCACCTAGTCTAATAACATTAGCTTCACTCAGCTCCCCCTGGCCCCTCTCTGCTCTCTGGGGCATGCAGCAGGCTCATTGCTGTGCTCCAGCATATGTGTTGTTGTAAACTTTTAAAGGTCTCCTTCCCTGAGTTGTGTAAGCATTACAATTTTTAGATCATTGCATCCCTGCTTTTGACTCTGTCCTCCCTCCACTATGTGCTGCCAGAGCCTTTCTGTCTTTTCGTGTGCTCCCATTGAGTCAAAGTCTGGTCTGGTTTGGAAATGCAGCCTAAGCTGGGTGGTAACCTTCATCTAAGGCTAAATACCGGCATGGCTTTTGTCTCACATTACAGTATTCTGATTTTAGTAAATTGAGTCTGTTACGGCCACTTGTCTAAGAATAGCGTTGTAGTTAGCCAATCAGAGGATGTAAAGTTGCATCTCATTGATCTTCATGAGCAAGCACCAATATTGTGCTGTTTCTCCTTACCCACAGCTAAGATGAACCTGAATACACTTAAAAAGATGACTGGAACGATTTTTGTCACAGAAACCAACTCAGACGGAATTATTTCATACCAGAGAACATAAAAAAAACCACCAGTAAATAAGACCTTCAAAGTTTCTTTATGAAGCATGTCCCCCCAGTATGCAAGTGCACAATATGCCGCAGTGTGAAAAGCCGTTTAATAAAGCTTCTACATCGCTACATCTAACAAGAAACCTGTCAAAGCTCGATTTTTGAGCTACTGTGAGAGAAAATGGCCTCTGAGAAATAGCCGTGTTGTTTCACTGTGAGTCCCAATAACTGACATATGAGAAGGTGCTGTCCAAGGTCTTTGAAGATGAGATTTTCCTCTTCATAAAGGAAAAGGGCAATTATCTTGGTCACAAGTTTTACTGTAATAAGTTTTAATGAAACTTAAATGCAGTAGCACATTTCTGAAAACAATGTCAATTGAACTAAATTTAGTAATGCAGAGCACAGATACACACCTCCATCTGGCAGACAAAGTGACATCACAGCAGGCTCACACCAGTTACTGAAAAGTTGTGATGATTACAAATGATGATAATTACAACCTTTACAAATGTTATTTTCCTCTCTGAGTTCTTGATGTTTTATCGTGCAGAAAGAGGCATTAAAATTAGTAGGATATTCTTCCGGCACTCTGCGAAAACAGACACTTTTTATTTTTCCCCCTTCCTAATGTGTCTTATCCCACAGCCCTTTGTCTGTTTCTGCTATGAAGGCTCTTTCTGCACTCTCCGAAGAAAGAATCAACGCTGGATCTGGATATTGACTGGTCAGATGCCTCTTAAAGCAATATTTAATCCGGAGAAAGCAATAAGGGAGTGCCGAGCTGTCCCGATGAATTACTGTGGAGGATCCTGGGTCTCTCACTTTGACCATCAAGACACTAGAATCATCTGTATAACTAGATTAATTATAACTGGATATGTGCTGATTATCGCATGGTGGATTTTCTGAGGTATCGTAAACTTATGGCTTTAAAGGCAGAAATAGTGTGATTGCCTGGGCTACAGGAAGCTGCCTGGCTCTTGTAACGCTCAGACTCTTGTGATTTTCGAGCAAAACTAGACTTGTTTTTCGCTGTGAGGGGAAACGAATCGGATAAATTTCTCAGCCTGGCTGGAAGGAAAATTACTCCTAATTTGGCTACTGGAAGAAAGAGACCCCTCAACGGACTCTAAGGCTGTTCCTATGAAGCTCCTTCAACTTCAGTGAGCAACTGGTGTGTGCACTGTGTGAGCTGCATAGCCAGGGCAAAACTGGAGATCCCCCCCACCCACCTACTATTTGTATTTTGAATGTCAACGTATATTCCTTCAATGTATGAGGGGTGTTTTTCTTCTATTGTCTGGGTCTTATTTCCCTTACGAATCAAGACAAAAATGAACCATGTTTTTTCCACCCTTTGTCCACCCCCAACCCATTTAACTAATTTTGATCTGCATGTGGTGCACCGCTTGTAGCTGGCTACAATACCACAGAAGGGCTGTATCTGTCTGTGTAATGTCTGACTACTCTTAATCGGGCTGTACTGAAATTAATATCCCCTCATGGAACAATCAAGGTTTATTCAGTTCAACTCAATTTAATTCAGAATGTATTGAGAACAATATTATATATTGCTACACAGTAAGAATAATAAATACATAGATAAATAATAAATAGCAATAAAGCCTTGCAAAAAGGCTGGATGGCATGTAGTGGTGCATGTACAGTGCACTTCTACACCTATCTTACAGACTACTTGAGATATTTCTGCTAATTAGAAATTTTGGAAGAGCTAGTGTTTTGCGTGGGTGCATATTAGGAGATCTTTGAGCACAGAAATGGATGTGTTAAAGCATTGAGCAATGGGCATCAGATTTACTCTGCTGATAAAAACTCTGCAGCCTGTACTATATTTATTGCTGGTGAGCATAGAAACCTAACAATTCACTCTACACTAAGCTTTTATTTTTGCCTTTAAGATCTTTTTTTATAATTAAAAAACAGCCAGTAATATTTTAAGAACTTTCTGTTTTATTCTAAAAAGATGTAAGACCCTGGTCTAAATCTTATTTCTCATAGAGTCGGTTGTCTCTCTAAGCTGCCAGTGTCAGATGCCCTTAAAGCGTTAATATACACCTGGCCAAGGTATTGACATCCTAGTTCAGTGAGCTCCAATCCTGGGCTAATTATGAGAATTTTGAGCCCCAGAGGCCAATGTTTGCATTATTCACACTAAACACAAGGCCTGCTATTGAGAAGTGGATCTGACATTTAATTAGTCAAGAGGAATGTCAAATGGTGAATACAATTTTCACAGTAGTAGTTTTATGAAAGACTTAGACAGCAGTCATTTTGTGATATTGAGATTAAGGAAATTATATTGAAAGCTGCTGCTGCTGCAGGGGAAGATGGCGTTTGTGCACATGAGATAAGAGGAGGAAATTGCAGAACAAAGCTGCAGAGAGAAATTGGTTAAAGGATGGAGAGAACTGGCGTGAAAGAGGACAGAAGATGTGTAAAGATTTGTGATAAAGGGGTTGTCTAGATATATGGGAGAAGATTTTAAATGTGGCAAAAGGTTGCCTTTGTAACTCAGTCATTATGACTGAAATATCTCTTTGATTCTAATTTCTCAGATGTATTAAAAGAACTGACTGTAAGTTAAAATGTAGTTAAAGCTATGTATGGAAAGTACAACTTTTGCCTCTTAGAATTTTTTTGTCAGATGAATATTTGGGGAGCATTAGTCAAACATAAGCAGTGTATTACTAAATACATATATTTGACTTCCGCCAGGGGGTATACTGTAGGTTCTTACGACCATCTGTCTGTTTATTAGAAAGATAACTCAAACCTTAGGTACCAATTACAATGAAATTTACAGGAAATTTCCATAATGGGTCTAGAAAAAATGTATTACATTTTGGGGTATCAGCTCACCAACTAGCGGCGCTGACCTCACTCCTCTCTCGTGTCAGAGAGCTCACAAGCAGCGCTCTTCATGAAGCAGCACTGAATCTCCGTTTCTGCTGGAAAAGCGCAGTAACAGTAAAAACACAGCCGTGCCTCATTCAGAGGCATTTTATTACCACTGCCAAGGAAGTTATATTTTCAAATGGCCAGTAAGGATGGCCAGTCTGCCTCAGCTTGTGTTTCTGTCAGCCAGTCTTCATCTGCGTGTGAGCCAGTCAGCCAGCCTGCATCTGCCATGGCTACAGTCTCTCTGGCCTGCACAGCAGCAGCAGCTCTTCAGCCTCTGGCGGGTTACCAGAGGTCACAGTGATACCGGAGGAGGACCAGAACAAACCTTTTCGGTCGTCATTAACTGCACCTCACCCGAGTCCTCAGATCCTCACGCCAGCACAACGTCTCCAGGCCCCCATGCCCACATCTTGCCTGGACCTTCGAGTCCCAGCACCAGAGTTCCCAGAGGAGGTCAATAATGACCTGCCTCTGTTGTTAGAACTCCCGGAGGAGGTCGAAGATGACTCATCTATGCTCCCAGCACACTTGCTGCCAGTATCTGCTGTCTTCTTGGGCGTCACATCAGCAACTCTCCAGCACCCGTCATCGCCTTATGGGCTGCTGGAGTCCCATGTGCTGATCAGGGATGACCCAATGCCTTTAGGTCTCCAGATCCATGCCTGCTGGCCTCCAAGTCTCCAGTTCCAGGACAGCCGACCTCCAAGTCTCCAATTCAAGGCCCGCCGGCCTCCAAGCCTCTTTTCCCAGCTCTACCGGCCAGCCTCTTCACCTCTGACTACAACTAGCCACACTCCTCTGTCACCGCCGTCGACCAGCCAAGCTCCTCAGCTGCTGTATTGTCCTTAGCGGAGGACCAACAGCCTGCCTGACTCCTGTCCCGCCAAGGGACATCCATCCAGCTGTCCGCTGGATCTCCATGTACCCAGGAGAGGACAAACAGGTCATCCACCAGACAGCAGTCCCATCAATGGACGTCCATCCACCTGTCTGCTCGATCTCCAGGTCTTCAGAAGAGGAACACAGTACCGTCTGCTGGACCTTTGCCCAGCTAACGGACATCATCCGGGCCATGTGCCTGACCTCCCTCCAGCCAACTGACGCCATCCGGCCGGTACTGGTATCGGTACATCCCTAATTTGAACAAAAACAGGTTGTGATATGAAGTGGGCTATTTTGGGGAATAAAACTCCAGGGATGAAAATGAGTCCCAATCCAGCCCTGCCCAATTGTGTAAAGCACCTTGAATTACCCTGTTGTTGAAAGTGTGCTATAAAAAGAAATTTGCCTAGCATCCACTCTTTTTGCATTAGTGGACAAGATGTAGCGATTTGCTACCTTCAGTCTGTGTCCAGTGCTGTCACAGATGCACTCCATACCTCTGTAACTCTCCATGATGTCAGGTGCCAGATAGCAAGATAAAAAAAAACACTGTTTATTTCCGTCTTTGTAAGAGATTTATGTAGTAGTTAAAACATTGTAAATATTGATTATTGGCTATAACAGGAATAATAGTTAGCAGTGAAGAAAATTTTTAGATCGGTGCATCCCTACCTCGTCCCTCCATGATGTGCTAACCCACCCTTTCTGTCCATCTTTCATGCTCTACCTAAAAAATTACTAAACTGGCAGATAAGTTCCAAAATGCCTAAAAAGTTACCACTGTGTGGTGATCCAAGTAATTTTTCCTTACCATTGAAAACTAGGCCTGTATCCCAAAAACGGAATGACAGCCACAACGCACCTGAGCAGAACTTCCTGCTAGTTCTGTGTCTTATAACTCCAGTCATAGTTTGCTGTCTTGGCATTAACATTGTGATTCAAAGCACAGATTTTGTTAAATGTAGTTATATTCGTTCTTTTAAACTAAAATTGTGAATCAGAAAAATGAATTTTAATTGGCCTAAAAACCTATGTCGAACCAGGAGCGGCCATGTTTGGACACAGACATTGCAGGAGCCGACAGAATTGAAAAAGAAGGGAAAGCGGAAGCGGGGATAATGGTCATAAATTGAGTAGGAGCAGGATTTTAGAAATAATCTCGCTCGGAGCTCTAGCCCAAACCTCTCTTTTTGAGGTTGGTTAAATCACTTTCCATAGCTATTCTATTTTTAAATTGTTCAGCCATCTAATATCAACAACAACAGCACTACAGTGATTAGCTGTCTACTTAAAAGTCAAATGAACGTGTTAGTGTTCAGTGGCGTGTGTTTCTGTCTCTTCCTCCCTCTCTCTGCAGGGTGTGGCTGGTAGGGCTCCTCCAGGTGTATCCTATTAACCTCATCTATCCAGCCGCTTATAAGGAGAGTCAATCCTGGAGGATGACACGAGATGATTCCACTCCCTAGCATGGTACAAGGCCAACTCAGAACTCTGTCCAGTCGGATGAGTACTTCGATCCTCTGGAGAATTGCCACCAACCTTCCTTGTCCTCCCTCGCAGACTCAGCCCTGGACTCTTGCTGCTCCAACTTCTGGTCACTGCTATTCCTCAAATCCAGTCCTAAATCCTTCTTGTTCAGCCTCCACATTGCTCTCCCCTGGAAACACCTCCATACTCATCTCGTCCACCTTCACATCCAAGCCGCCTGCCGGTCCACCCTGGATCAACCTTCCACCAAACCATCTGTTACCAGCCGATCTCAGACCAATGCTCCCTAACCTCCCCCAAGCAAGAAACATGTAACCAAAAAGTAATCTCATCATCTTCACCTCCAATACTGAATCTTACCTTTATTAATTATCCTGTGTTCACCTAACGACTTACTTGCTCCTCGCTAGTTTCATGTCGTGGGTTGTGTCGCTTCCCCAGTCAGCCCAGTTTTTGGCACCCTAGACACTTCACTTTACAAAATCAATGTGTTAAAAACTGACAGTTTGCTGTCTGATGTTTTTGCTCAAAGATTCTCAGGAAGTGCATCATGACGGAAAGATGTTGACTTTCATCTAAACAGTATGAAAATGTAGTTGAAACGTAAAAGCATAACAGACATGCATAAAAAATTCTGACATTGTGTTGTTTCCCTCAGGCAACAAACCACTATTTTGGTCCACACACAACCTTTATTTTAAAAAAAAAGAACAATATCACATTAAAAGCCAGAGACTGTGACCAATTAAATTTGAGAAGGGCGTGGCTTTGACTTTTGTGAAACAGTCCCTTTTCGGACCACTGGTAACTTGGACATACTGTTAACAGATGGTAAGATAAATGTAACTTTTTAAAATGTTTACATTTAAATTACTTTGTATAAATAATATCTGTGATGCGCATGCATACGTGAAGAATTATACTTGATTTAGTAAACACACTTTTTGTCTTCATTTATTTACTAAAATGGCAGGGCAACATCATTGTGTTGTTAGACCACTTTTGTGTGAAATGTAACATGCTCAAGGATGAAGATGTGCAGGGATGCATAGTTATCTATGCACAATCATTTTATGTGTGTAGGGATCATTCCTTCAGATAGTGAGGACAGTGAGCTTGAGGAAAGTGACAGTGTACTCCAGAATCAGGTTGGAGGGAGAGTTAGGAGATCAGGGTTCAGTCAGTGTGTGTGGGTTCAGTCAGTGTGTGGGTGCATAAGGGGTGGAGAGAGCTATATATGACCTATTCTAATTTTAATGCTTACTGGTTTTTAATTGAAACCAGATGGCCTGCCTGAAGACAATGACTGTGGATGAAGAGGAAAATGAAGATGAGGTATCACAGGAAGATGTTCCTCACTTACCCGTTGGAGAACACCAAGTGCCAACATCACTGATTACCTTGAATGGCAGGCAAGCCTTACAAAATCAGATGGTATGAAGAGACCCCCTTCGAATACTTTAAGATGTTTTTTTCTGAAGACATTCTTGAAGTAGTTGTAGAGCATTTACATTTATATGCCATTCAGCGTGATATCAACAAGCCCCTTGAAACCTCTCTAGTGAAGAACTGGAGCAGTTCATGGGTACAGCTGTGTACATGTCATTGTTTGGATTACCAGGCACACGAAGGTTTTGGACAAAGCCACCCGAATGTCTGTTAGCTGACACCATGGCACTGAACAGATGGGAGTTCATCAAAAAATCCTTGCACTTCAACAGCAATGACCTGAGACACGAAGAAACTGTTGATTCACGCCGCAAAATCCGAGCACTAGTCACTCATCTTACTTCAAAGCTGCAGACGATCCCAATGAGTGAGTGGCTGTAGATGAGCAGATGGTCCCTTTCAAGGGAAGAAATAGATTAAAACAATACCTGCCAAAAAAAACCAGAGAAATGGAGCTGCAAGATACTTGTCATGGCTGGCTCTGAGGGTGTCCTGGACAATTTTGAGATTTATACAGAGAGCTGTGAAACCTTCTGAGCAATATATTGTATATTCATATATCGCATATTGCAGAAAGCTTGTGCAAAAGTGGAAAGAATCTAAAGTGTAAGAGAGGTCTTCCCAGTTACACAATTGCTGGGGAATATGAAGAAAAGAGAAGAAGAGGAACCACTACATCTATTCCGGTCCCTCATGTGCATCTGGATGCCACAGCCCTCTGGATCATCATGGATGAAAAGAAAGGGAGATGCAAAGTATCAGTATGCAAAGGTACACCTAAAAAGAAATGGCAAATATGTGATGCCCAACTCTGTTTCACATCCAACAAAAGTGTTGCTGTTGTTGAAACATGTTTTAATAAATAAAAAAATTATATAGAAAACTTTAGTGCTTTAGTACCCTCATAGCATCTTGTTGCCCTAAGGCAAGCTGGGGGAAAACAATTTCTGAAAATTCATCCCATAGAGGGTTAACTGTCTTTGAAAAGGATTCATTAAATGCCCAAGCATTACCTAAATTTCAAATCCTTTTTCTAGAGCTAGACAAGACATATCTACTGGAAAGTCACATTTTCAGCACAAATTCTCAAACTGACCTTTGAAATTGGCAAAAAAAGATATTAATGGATATCCAGTGAAGTGCTGGTGGTATTTAACCCCACTCGATACATCAGCAGAGCGTTATGGCATTGGAATGGTCTCTAAGGGTGGGGGAAAAAATCGTTTCACATAAGAATCTCGATTCTTTATTTAACGATTTTGAATAGATTTTTTTCATTTTTATAAAAACTTTGATTTTCCTTTTTTTTTCACATGCAGCCCAGGCTTGGAAAAAAGTTTTTGTGCACTTTATACTGAAGTATATTTAAGTATGTAGCAGTTTGATTTAGAAAGTCTTCACTTTTCATTAATTCTGTTGTAAAGGTTTAAGATGTAAAAAGTAGAACATTACGAAAATGATATATCTTTTCAGTTATATAGTGAATTAAAAATCTGGAACATTGAAGAGTCTCAATTGAAATGTAATCAGCACTTACAGAAAAATCATAAAGGAGTGAATCGGGAGAAAAGGTTATTGTTTCAGCCCCACAAATTGGCACTTTTTTTTACTAATAGTATTGACCGTCCACGGGTCAGGAGGACTCAGACAGAGTGTTGGTAGCCAGGTCTCCTAGTAGCTAGGAGACAGGTTAATGTTAGTAGCTATGCTGCTTTAGGCTAGGCTGTTGGAGGACATTATTAGGGTCTGTTCCTACTTTCTCTCCTACTTCTCCCCAACTGCATGATGTGCTGTCAATTCAAGCACTAACCTGTTTTCTATTATAGTAGGTGCTCCGGATTAGCCCTGCTTGACGACCCTGACTAAGATGGCATTGCAGTGACGGAAAATTCTCCACGTCCTGCAACAAACTTGTGCATCAGTTCTATTGCTCTTTCTGTGTCTCTGTTATGTATTCTCCAAGCCACAGACGGTCGCGGCAGATAACCGCTTGTGCTGAGCCTGGTTCTGCCGGAGGTTTCTTCCTGTTAAAAGGGAGTTTTTCCTTCCCACTGTCGCTGCATGCTTGCTCAGTATGAGGGATTGCTGAGAATTCCACGACGCAATCTTCTGTGGTTCTGTAATTTCTACACTAAACATTGTATTGTAATAACTCTTTTTGTAAAGTGCCTTGAGATGACATCTGTTGTGAAATGGCGCTATATAAATAAACTGAATTGAATTGAATTGTGAATCGATTCTGAATCAGTAGCGTCACTCCATGAATAGAATCAAATCATGAGTTGTTGTAAGATTCACATCCCTAATGGTCTCCATGGCTAATAGAAACCCTTAAAGTCTGTGATTTAGTTTACACTGGATGCCCTGCGGTGCATTTCCAACACATCCCTGAATTGTCTCACTGCTTGGTTAAAGCCCCCGTGTGTAAGAATTATCTCCAACTAGTGGTGCGCTCAGTGAATGCAAGCAACTGAACTGTGTTTTCTGGCTTCTCCCGTTATAACACGTCATTACTACTATGGAAGCCACGAAGTTAAACACCAGCAGCACTCATGCAGCCCAATATAAAGACACTGCCACCACCATGTTTCACTGTAGGCACCATGCATTTTTCTTTGAAATCCCCACCTTTACGACGCCATACAGTTTTTCAACCATCAGTTCTAAAAACAGTGATCTTTGTCTCATCACTCCAGAATATAGAGACCCAGTATTCTTAATCTTTTTCAGCATGGGCCCTAGCAAATTCTAGGCGTGCTTTTTTGTGCGTGGACTTTAGGAGAGGCTTTCTTCGTGGACGATACCCTTGCATTGCAATTCCTCTGCAGTGTCCGTCTTATGGTGTCATGGGAAACGGTCACTCTAGTTTGGCATTCTACTGCTTTAGCTAACTGCAGGGAACTTGTATTAGTATTTGCTTCAACCTTTTTTGTGACATTTCTCTTCTGTGGGGATTCATTCCTGACAGCATGCAATGGGAAGGGCTTTTCTTTGCTAAGTAATGCCTTCTATAGTCCCCTGCCTGGTGGACAAATATTAAACAAATCATTAGTCTCACCAATGGTTAACTTTTTGCAAAACATGGGGTTGAATAAGTTTGTTAGGAAAACCATTTTTTTGTGTGCGCAAATTAACAAATTCTTGATTGCAATCAATGGCCCACATTTGTGGGAGTAATTTGCAGCATAGTATCTCCTAGAAAATGTTGATTCTGAAAGGAAACTAACAGTCTTTCTATATATATATATATATATATATACACACACACACAAATGAGTGCACATCACTACATTTGTCAGAAAACTGTTAGTTTCCTTTCAGAATCAACATTTTCTAGGAGATACTATGCTGCAAATTACTCCCACAAATGTGGGCCATTGATTGCAATCAAGAATATATATTGATTGCAATCCATTAATCATAATTCCATTACTACTATGGAATATATATATATATATATACACACAATGTGTCTTGAGATGACATGTTGTGCAGTGGTGCTATATAAATAAACTGACCTTATCTTACCAGTCAACGGAGATTTCTGGCTTTGCGCCGTTATAACGCGTCATTACTACTATGGAAGCCGTGGAGTAAAGCACCAGCAGCACTCATGCAGCCCCTCTCTTGTTCTGCTCTTCATCAACTTCTTCTTTGGCAATAGCTTTTGCAATTGCCATTTTACATTATCAACCCTTTGTTGGCATATTTCTGCCATATATCCTAACATAATACACCAACGTAAACATATATACATTTAATATGCAAGCTAACTCAGCTACGGCTTCACCTTTACCTCCTGTTTGCTTCTCCAAGCTGAGAATGCCCGATGCATGCAAAAAGAGGAGAACGTGCAGCAGTTGGAGGTACCTTGACAGGGCAGTTTGATGGATGGATTAGAAGCCAATTGAATGGGCCGCTACAGGCTAGTTTGTGAACCTTCAGGTTACAGGCTTTGTAGTGCATCTCCAAAACACATCTTGCTGTCTTTGTTTCTGGAGCTTATTTTTGGAACTAGGCTCTGAGCAACAAAAGGTGGTTGTTCCAGTCTTAACAGGGGAATGAAAATCCAAAAGGCTGTCAAGAATGTTATCGTAGAATTTCACTCTATCAGTTGATGAAAATTCGGTTTGAATGTGAATCTAAACGTACTGAACGTACTCAGTCATGTTTGACAAGTAAAAAAAAAAAGTATGTTCGAGAACCAAATTTAAAATTTGGGTTTAGTGGTTGATGATGTAGAATACAGCTCCATAGCAAGAACCTTGTAGGGTCAGACTTGTTCTATATTTTTCTTAATAACCCCCCCCCAAAAAAAAAATAAAAAAATGAGACACCTCAAATTTTGCATAGGGTCTCATTTTGGCAGAAATTGTAGGCTATAGTTTGTTCTCAAAGTTTCCCACTGCATACGAAGTATGCAACAGCATGATTTGTGTTAATATAATTAAGACAGTGCTCTGTTAACGCGCTCTCTCTTCTTGAGATTCCAATCATTTTTATAAACAGAAGGGAGCATGACAGAAAAACCAAAACATCCATTGGACCATCATCACATAATCAGCTTTGAAATATGGAAGATCAGATATTCCAGGATTTTTAAACAGCTTGAAAAGGGAAAACTGCACACCATCAAACATTAGCAGAATTTTTTTAAATTAGTAATTTAGTTTTTTAGTATTTAATATAGTGTATAATTTCTATACATTATTTTAAACTCTTGTTTTTGCTGCAATAAAACCTAAAATTCATCTGAAAACGAAACATTAATGTGTAAATATAAGTCCCTCAAGCTGATTTAATTTCTGATTATATTTGGAAAACCAGAACAACATGGACTCTGATCTTAATCCTTTGACTGTGGGAGTTATTATAGCTGAAGTATAGATTTTGTTCTTGAGAAAATCTAGATGTTCGCCCACTTGGGACTACATAAAACAGTTCTCAGATGTTATCATATTTAACTTTCAAAATATAACAGAACATCTCTTAAAAAAGCAAAGAGAAACTGAACACTGAAAATATTTCCATGATGCTTTGAGTATTTAGCAGTTATCTTCACTGCATTGTGTTCACCATGGTCAAATATTCACACTTTTTTAAATATAATGCAGCAGCTTTTACACAAAGGCTTACTACATCCCATATTTTAGCTTGGGATCATAAAAATATATTTATGCTTCTCAAGTTTCATAAATATTGGATGTGGCCCCTTCTGCTTCCTTCTCTTATTGCTTGAGTGCGTGTGCTGAAAGAGGTGAGTGCTGCTTGTCTGACTCGCTCACTTTCAGTTACATAATGCCTGACCTCATCCACTGCAGTGAGGCAAGAGTTGGGATTCCCTCCTGCACAAGCAAACTACTGTAGATGTGGGGAGAAGGAAGAAATGAGTGTGAAAGAGGGGGGTCTGGGAGTGGAGAGCAACATGCAGCATTAAGACAAAGAGTGTATTCAACGGGCCGGATACATTCAAGCTGCTGATGACACAGATATAATTCTACACGTACTTGTAAAAAGCAAGAGCAGAAATTGCATGGTGGATCAGAATTTGTAGGCTGTTTGTCATTTATGCAAATGACGGAATATGATTCGTATCGCTAGAAATAACACTGTGTGTTGAACCGTAAACTAATTTCCCCTGTGACTGTGGAGTTCATAAGAAAGTTACTTGGTATTGTGACATTAAGATTTGAAGTTGCTCTAAAGCAAGGAGAACAAATATCTTTGATGAATCTGTGCAGTACGAAACCTGTGTACCCGCCCGGTCAGGATTAGCAATACATTTTTCTAAAATGGATAGTTAAATTGGAGCAAATAAATGTATTCAGAATTGAGATCTTAATATCCTTTACTTCAAATGTTGTAGCATTTGCTAAAGCTCAGATCTTGAAATGTGTACTTTTTCTTCTCTCTTCTTTGGATTTTTGTTTTGCAATTTAGTTATTTCGTTTAACTCAAAGTAAATGTTTTTTTTTTTAAAGATGGATTTGTAATAAGTATTTGTTAGTAGGCAGTTTCTTACGTATAACAGAAATCTCCTGTCTCCAGAAATTATTATTTAGATTTTTTTATTATTATTATCATTGTTTCTCATCTCTATGCAGACTGTGTTTTTGGTGATGGGCAAAAGAGTTTTACAAAGTGAATATTTAGCAGACAATTGCCAATTATGGATGCACTGATACTGATACTGGTACCAGGGCTGATACCATTTTAATGTACTTAAATCGGTATAGGTTAGTTATCTTGATCTAGAAACCATGAACTGATACTTAAAATGAGGAAAGTCTGCAATAAAGTAAAAGAAAAGGTTAATTTTCACTTGAAATTTTAGTTTTGTGGTAATTGTTTATTAATATTTAAATTTTTATCTGATTCAACCATCATTTACTGTGACAAGCAGAGAATAAAATAAAACCTGTGTTCCAATTTGTTGCATTTGTTGCATTGGTACTCTGTAACGACAAGCCGTCAGATCCAGGTATCGGTATTGTATTGGTTTGAAAAAAGTGATATTGTTGCATCCCTATTGACAATTAATGTACATACGAGTTTTAGATAACATTTGCATCCCACCCTGCCATTTAAATGCATTGGATTTTTACAAGGTTTTAACGTCTGTCAAAGTCTCCCTTGAATTCAATGTCAATCAGATTTCATCCTCTGCTGAGATTACATTTAAATGTGGATGTAAATGTCTAGAAATGAAAGAGTTGTAAATGCTTTGGTAAATCACTAGCTATGCCCACTATTAACAGCTATTTTTGCTGAGTTGTTTGGATTTTATTACCAAATAAAGTTTGAGCGCAAATACTTTGTTTTACGCTCTTGTTGTTTCAGAAATATTTTGTAAAAAAAACACAAGGAAATTGATCTGTTTAAAAAATATATCCAGAGGAGTGAAGCAGAGGCCTTATTTTTTAGAATCAGGGAGAAGTTATTGTTAGGTAACTGGAATTCAGTGGTAATCTTGAGGACATTTCACCTCTCATCCAAGAGACTTTAAAGCCTAATTTCAACTGAACTGATTGCATCTTGGTGCGATTCAGTATGCTATTTTATAATCTGGATTCTCACTGGGCAGACAGAGTTGTACCACACTGTCTTACTTATGCAGTGAAAATTGAGATGCATTAAAACATAACAAATCAGTCAAGACAGCAGGTGTGCTTGGTTTTTGTTTCTTTTGCTACACAGACCTTACTGCAGTGTTTATGAGTGGGCTCCGTGCAGCAAAGAGCAATATTCTGTGTATAATAAGGTGAGATGAAACAACAGCAATGCTGTTTATGTATTGTTCTTGTCGTGAGCAGTGATCTTTTTCATTACCTCAATCAAAGGACTGTGTTGTGTCATGCAAGTAGCGTCGCCCTTATCATATTGAACCATTGTCCTATGAACTTAAAAACAGAAGGAGGCACCGGTACAGGACTGCTGTATTGGCTGCTTTTACAATGGAAACAGACAAAAAGGCAGACCTCACCGACTGAGCTACTCCGTTTCATTCAGTGGAAGCTGTTATTTAGTTTCTCCAATGTAGAGGTCCAAACATTCTTTGCTGCACCGCACTACATATACCAAAACACTGAGCTTAAGTTTGGGTGTTTTGACCTTAGCCTGAACCAATTTCTGTCAGTCTGTTATTAGAATTAAAATCTACTGAAATTAGTGCTGTCATGAGATAAAACAAAACTTTGAGATGAATTAATCATGATCTGTAATTAATTATTCAAATTAATCTAATTTTTAATCTCACATAATTGCTAAGAAAAGCCCTCATCTTGAGTTATTTTTATTTAAATAACTTACATTAGTGTGGTTGAACAAAGGTTTGATATATCTATATAAATTAGAAAATAGTTTCGTGAAGTAATTTATTGTATTTAACAGACTTGAACAGTTGCAGTCCCAGCCATTACACTCACTTTTTTTTGTAACTAGTCCGGAGTGGCGACAGCAACTTCCTGCTTCGAGCATGCCCAATGTATTAGCGTTCTCGTCTCATTGAGTTGAATAACTTCTCTGAGTCCAGCTGTATTATGGTTAAAACAAAACCTAATATATGGCTTATTTTTTATAACAATGGCTTGCCATACTTTGGACCTTGGCGGCGTGCAGTGCAGACTGGTTGCCTTCTGTGTCTGAGCTGTCTGAAGCTGTGTTCACACCGATCAGCGCGTCCAGGCAGCAGGGCAGCTAGATTGCATGCAAAGTCTATTGTACCTATGCATCAAGTGGGCATCAAGCTGCCATGGAGCAAGGTGCGTGTGTCGGCGCAGTGGGCATCACCGCTTCCACGCAGGTGCTGCTTGGACGTGCTGACGGACCGTCCGAGCTGTGGGAAGTTGGGAAACTTAACTTTGGGGCAGCAAATGCGGGGCATCAACCAATCAGCAACTCTTTGTACTGACGTTGCTATTTTCGTCAGAACAGACGAAAATAGCACTGAAACCAAACCTCATCCATACGCAATGGAGCATGGAGTAAATTGTGAAACTCTCCAAACAGACTGCCTCTGGGGTGTATCCACACACGTCCCAAAACGTGTCGATGACCACCTTCTCTGGCTTTATTAATTAAATAAAGCCAAGCCACTCTTGCAAAATGATCCACCGTGTTGTAAACAACCAGCAATAGAGAATTCCCCACCGCTGGTGTACTGACGAGACATGCCAACATGGTGTCCAAATTGTGCAAGCAGCAGAGTTTAATTTTAAAGGGACTATATCATGCTATTTTACAGCTTTCAACTTCTGGGATAGATATATATTATAAAATGTTACCGTCTGTGTTATACAGTATTAATTTGTCCTGAAATGTAACTTGTATCCTATAGTTAATGTTAGACCACGAAAAGAAACGGCTCGTTTCTCTATAAACCTGCCTACTGCACCCCCCTGCTACACTCCGCTCCGGGAGGAGATCAAACTGAAATAAACAGTGCGAATCTTCATCACCAACAGTATTCTCACAAGAATTCGAAAATCATGACGCATTACAATGAAACTCTGTTATATTAAGGGCACAGATATTTGGTTTATTTAATTTTTTTTGTAAAAAAACGGAGTCAATAAAGCTTATCTCAGTCGTCTTTGTTCTTTGATCCAGCAGCTGTTCTTTAGGAATGTAGAATAAAATCCTGTAAGCCACGCAGCCGCACTGGCATTTTCACAGAGAAAGTAAAGCATCCCCAAAAAAATGCCAAAAATTGAAAAAAAGGTCAAAAATCGAAGCTGCCATGAACTGTGAGAAGAACTCTAGCAGAGGTAAGCCGCTCTGCCTGCGGGGGTGGTGCAGACACCTCTAGCACTCAACTTTCAACCAGTGATGTCACTATTTAAACACTCAGTCGATTTCTAAAAGAGTGAGGGGCTGCTGCTCAAAGGGCAGAATTCAGGAGGATTACTCAGACATACGTGAATTCAAGCCAAAAACCACACTGGTGGGGGGGGGGGGGGTTATGAGAAAATTGCAGATGGTTGAAAAACTCCCAAAACTTGATTTTGCATGATACAGCCCATTTAAAGCATCGACTTTCATCCGTTTGAGCAATGTGACATCTGGGGTTAGGGTTAGTCCACGTCCGGGTCTAAAAACTCGCCTAATTATAACTAAGTTGACAAACCTGTCTGCAACCCCCCACTCCTCCTCAGCTCATCCATCCCACTACAATAAAAGGCAGTCAGTCTATAATAAGTTTACAGTCTTCGATCTCCACTTCAGGGTGTGGTTAACCCTTAACAACTCAAGCACAGATTTCATTTAAAGGCAACTAGCATTCAGAAACAATAAAATTAAAGATGTTGAAGTTCAAAGATGCAGGCATGTTTTCTTTTGCAATTTTTCTTGTGAATGTAATATTAATTTCTATCGAGTTAACGTGTGACAGTGTCGACTTCTTCGGTTTTGATTTTGACCTAGGTGTCATTCACATACTGTAGCTAAACCAGTGACTAGCTAGTGTTCCCTCATATAAGTTCAGTGCTCCTCTTTTCACTTCTTCCATGTAGAATACATTAGGAGAGACCAGGGATCCCATGGCACATCCATGTTTCTTTCTGTAAAAGTTTTCTTTGTATTTGTAAACAGTTGTGAAAAGGCAAAGATCCATTAGGTTGCAAATCTGATTTGGGTATAAGTGTATTCAAATGACTTTTTTGTGTAAAGTGCCTTGAGATGACATTTGTTGTGAATCGGCGCTATATAAATAAAAGTGAATTCAATTGAATGGAATTAACACCGCAGCAGGACTGTTAGTGCAAAATTCCATGTTTTGGTTTTTTTCAGCAGTCCTGCTGTTGTGTAATTGTGTATTACATCCAAATAAAGTTTATGACACTGTTATTGCCCTAAACATACAGAGCTAATGCGATACCATGACAGTGGAAGGCAGCATTGTGCACACTTGCATATAACCTGCCCGAAATACATTTTTTAATAATACTGCAGCAAGTTTAAGTGTTTTGCTTTTCACTTTGGTCTGAAATATTTAACTGAAACTGACCTTTAATTCTCTGTAAAATTTTGATTTCATGGGATTTGAAACAATAATGGTAATGCTTCCTAAAAAAATTTACTTATAAAAAGTTGAATTGATTTGCTAGCTAAAAATATATTTCAGTTTTATGAATTGTAATACTAAAGGGAAAATATCAGATTTCAGGTTAAAAGATCAGATCAGAATTAAAGGTCTACAATACTGATTGGTACATCCCTAGCTGTAGAAGTTTAATCTTTTAAATTTCCTGGTATATATGATAATATCTTCGATTTTAAAATGGGAAGCAAACTTCAACAGAGTAAAATCACAGCCGGTGACGTTCATTTGATTACAATAATTCCTGCCAGCATGGCCCCTACGCTCTGAGAGTCACATTGCTTCCAGAGCTCCATAGGTCAGCCCATACTGGATAAGGTAGATTGATAATTGTACCGTAATGTTTTCTGTGCAGTGTGTAGAGCATGTCCCATCACACAGACGGGGAGCTTCAGAACCCACTATAGTTTTTACTTTAATGTTAAGGGCATTAACAGAGAAACATACTCTGTTAGGGAAAACTCAGTGTGTTATATCAAATAAATAATGTTTATGCATCGTGAAAAATGTGACAGCATTCCTTTCTTTACTATGGGTGACATAAAACCAGAGACAGCAAACCAAAGGGATCCGGAGTGTTCAGAGATTCTGATTATAAATAAAATGTCATTTAAAAATGCTTTGATCAGGAGCATCCCTTGCAGCTACTATTCACAGTTTAGGTGCTATATATATATTTGTCACCCATCATCTTCAGCAGTAAGCACACAGAAATGTTAATTTTCATAAATAGATGAGAACAGTCAATTACATTTATGTTTTGTTACTTGTATTTAAACTAAAAATGGCCATCTGCCTTTCTCGTTAAAAACTAATGGCTTTTTTGTTGCTTAGATCTCCTGCTAATATTTGTGTTTATGTATCTGCTGATAATTATGTGTTCAGTTTAATTGCTCAGCATGCAGTTACATAATCTTTAACATAACAATAGCTTTTGTGCAAAACCACCAGTGCTTCCTTTGTAAGGGATAAAACACTCAAAGGTCCAGATGTTCAGCAGCCCAACTCACAAATGTTAGAATGGGAATGCCACTATACTGGAATTATCCCTGAAAGTTACTGAAAATGGACAAAAGGATGGTAATGGATTTTCATCAGCTTTTGTGTAATTTGTGATAACATGCAGTCCAAATCTGTTATCTAACACATAAAAGACACTGTGCCAGACGCTACTAGAGGCACATATGGCTTTATGCTTATAAAAAGGGAGAAATTAAAAAATAAATACATCAGCAAATGCACTTTTTTCTCTGGGGAGTTAATACAGCACTTTCAGTCCATTTTTATCAGTTTTTTAAGGAGTGAGACTGGCTAAACCTGGAAAAGACCCATCTGTCTAACTCTTCCAAATATGGGGATAAATGAATAAATGCTTGAATAATTCTACATGTGAAGTGAAATGTGTCTACTAGCAAACACATATTTTTTAAGAATATATTTTGTAGTTTAAACTTATTTTGGGTATTAAAATGGAAAGAAAAAAATCTGTATATTCATCATGACCACCAACTGTCAAGCAGAAACTCTCAACTATGTCTGTATATTTTTGTATGGTCAAAAATGCTTCTGCTTCAAACTCTTGTAAGCACTTTGCTGCAACTGAATCGGTGGTCAAAAAATAAAAAAAACTCGCTTAAATGATGACAGCAGCAGCAGCACTGATGTTTGAAGCTATTTGCAGTCGATGTTATCAGCTTGTACACTCTGAGCATTGTCTTGCAAATATTTTCTGCGTATCCCTGTTGCTTTGATGTGCTAGCTGCTCTGATAAACAGAGGTGTGAGACTCTTTTTGTTCTGGGTAATCTGTTGAGAAAGAAGCTGGTGCTTTTTTCTGTGCCAGCTGGAGGCACATGGCGACGTTGATGGAAGAGAGGTTGTGAGAGGGACAAATAGCAGCCAACTCCATTCGAATTCTCTGCTCTCACAGGGCATTGGGGTGTTGAGAGAACTGAGAGACCCAAACATTGGAGGTTAGCAGTGCATTTAATTGAATTTAATCAGTTTCTTGACCGTACAACTTTTTCTTTCACAAAATGAAAGAAGAAAGTGGTTTTACAAAATAGCTGTTTTCTGGTCAGAAGACATCAGCATAGTTCTAGCTGACAGGTTCATTTTACTTGATTTCAAGTCTGTAATTGTGTCCACTACTTGTTCAAATGTAAATCTCTGTAGTATAGTTATAATGTTTGGTTAGAACAGACCACTTAATGAAAACACTTTTTTTGCTCCCATCAAATGTAAGTACCCAGTGAATTTATGGAGTAAATGACTACTTAATAGTTTCAAACATACATGCAATTAAAGAGAATGAAGAAAAGCTATGGAAAAGCAACAGAGAGGCAGACAAACTCCTCTTAGGAGATGTTGGCGCCACGCTGTCTAATAAATTCAATGGTCCCTCTCTCGGTTTTGGTTCTTTAAGAACATTAATATTTCTGTGAAAGTGCATTTTTATTGTGCAAATACAAATAGTGAGTCTCTCTGGCTGGATGGAGGATTGCTAACTATATGATGTACTGCTTTCTTTTTGTAAACCCAAAAAAGGTTGGGAAAAATGATTATGCTGATGAATTGTTACATAATAGATCCAATCAATGTTAATGTAGGCATACAAATGGTAGGTATATGATGTTGAAGTTGTCAGTGATGAGTTTAAAAATGTTGAACTAAATCCATGTTTCGGTTTTGCATTTGCAATTGTAGATAAGGCTGATTTACAAAGATAAAAGAGGATTTATGTGACCATTATAAAATCTGTAATTGTTAGTGCCAGAGTAAGGTGCTGTTCTTTTGTTTCTAAAAATCAAGCATGCGTATGTTCTTCATTTTTCCCAAGGATTGCTATGGAAAATTGCACCTTTTCATGCATCAGTGTCTTTGTTTCTACAAATATCTCTGCATCTATTTGTTGGGCACTGGATTTCCCTTAGATCTCAGTCAATTAATCCATTCTTTTCCCCATTTGATACCAGTTAACAAACCATTCTGTACCCTGTCCGACACATCAGTTTTTTTTCTCTTTGTGATTAAATACTTTTATTAAATTAGGAAGAAAAATAATCAAGGTAATCAATTCATAAATAGTAGTGTGGACATTCATCATTAAATAAGTTTAAGTTATTGTATTGTATCTGATAGCATTTTTGATATTCACATAGACTGGTTAAGATGTTTAATTGGGCATACACTAAAAATATTATGCCTATAAACAATCTGTGAAAACCCTGCATCTCAAGCTATGAAAGAAGATTATAAAGAAATCAACTAAGATGTCGAAAATAGAATTGTGAACCTCCACGTCTGGTTCATCTTTGGATACAATTCCTAGATGTTCAAAGGTGCCATATTCATCTGTTAAGCATAATTATTTTCAAGTATAAACTGAATGTAATTGTCCAGCAGTCATAATATTCAGGAAGGAGACTTTCAATCCAAAATGGTGTGGCAATCATTAAGTATGGGGAAACAAGAAATCAACATTGTTTGCAAAAAATAGCTTATTTTGTTTTGACACAGTTCCAAATGCATACTGATATATTTACTTTATAAATACTTTATTTTCAGAAATATGTCTTGCATTACGTATTAGGGTCCAAAATCTTGTTTTCAAGGTCTCAGATCAATTTTTCATCATTAACTGGCCTTTGTTTTTTGCAACACGGATACTCTGGTGGCATATTTTTTGCTACATTTTTTTATTTCTGCATCTGTCTGCAAAATGTTCTCCTCCATACCATTCTGTTTCCATTGCACACTTCCAACAGCAGAATATTCTGCTCTGAACAGTCATTACCAGCATTTGATTTCATCACTATGGGTCTTATTGTGAAAGAAGCAAACAAAAACCTAAAAAGGTCTAACAATTCTGGTGGTGAGAAATGCATCAAAAGAAAAAAAATGGCAACGCTGAAGCACTTGTCACTCAGTTTTACAATAAAAGTAATAATTTTAGGAACAATCATAGGTAGTGATTGTTCCATTCAGAGAAACACAAAGCAATGGTGAGAATTCTGATAGAGATGGCAGAGACACAAAGAAAGGATGACTGTCTGTAGATGAGACAAAAAGAGGGTGCACAGTCTGTGCTGGCAGTGATAAAGGGTAATGAGTTACTGCATTCACAGGTACACAGTGCTCACATATATCACAGCTCTACTGACTCGTGACTGAATGTTTTAGCTGATCTCACTCAAAATCACAAATCCTGGAATGCTTGGAGTGTGCGGCGTGTATGTACGTACATTATACATATCTTTGATTTGCTCTTTTAGGGTGGCTCTGTGAAGACTCATTAGTGTGGCCAGGCGAAGGGCAGAAAAAAACCCCAGACTGATAAGACAATGAGGAAGAGATGCAAAGGGAAAAGAAAACCATAGTGGAAAAGGGGCTTCTCCTCACATCACCATCTCAGAACAAGGCTGGCAGCCCACACTAATGAATTGTACTGTCCTGTGCTAATGAATGGAGTCTAGAGAGGAGCAGACGGAAATGAAGGAAGTAGTGGGATGTCAAACTACACGAACAATGAAGTAACTCATAACAGGGGCCTATATTACCGGGGCCTATTAGTTCTCCTGTCTCCATGGGTGGTGGGCGTAATGAAGTTGTCTCAGTAGACCAGACCAATGTTTAAGGATGAAAGTAAAAAAAAAATTGTTTTATTCAGTTTTGGTATGTACTGTTTAATGAAGCAACTATCTTCAGACCTGTCCGAAATTGTTCTTTATTACAATTCATTGAAGGTTTCCAACCAAAAAATTCAAAGATCTGTAATATTCTGCTCATCAGTACAGGATTCAGTAATGTTTTTTTAAGATCCAATTTTACTACTATTAATAATGATCCAATTCAAAGCTGCTGAAAATAATTAAATAGTATTTTTAAAATTTTGCCTAAGCCTGAATTGCACAGTAAAATTATTCTAACATCAAAAAAGCTTTTTTTTTGTATAATCATACACTTTGCCATATACAGCCTACCTACAAAAAGAGTTGGAAACACATCAAGCCTTGACATCAGACATTTTTTTATCTGTCAACAAGTATAATATACCCACTATTATGTAATGCCTTTTCCTCTGCAACTTCATTCAGAGGTTTGTCAAGTTTTAGAAAAGCACCTTCCTTGAAATATTAGTATTGATTTTTCTGTTTTTTTCAGGAAGACAAGTATACCTTTTTCTGGGAATTAACTTTGATGTCCATTATTCAATTCATAAAAAAAGTCAATATCGATCTTTTTCTTAATGTTCTTTCAGCATTTATGCACATAATAATTCACCGTAGCAGCAATGTTGTTTTTGTTTCTTTCATTGTCTTATCCAAATAAAAGAGAGAATGTTTGACACCAAATGCCGGCTGAGTATTGTAGCTTCCCTGCGATCCACCACAGCAGTAGCATTGCAATCACTGTGAAGTTACTTTTGAAGGCCAACGGTATATTTCTGTCAGAAAACTAACCACAACAGCATTTTGATGGCGCGACTGGCATTTAACACATACATTACTGTAGCAAAACTTAACCCTTGCAAATAAAATATGGAATTATTATGAGGAGAAAAATGCAACCTGCTAAAACATCGAAGGATTCCTTGTATATTCTGCTGACACAATTAAAGCCTGTTCACATCGGGGTAACAATACTCGTCAGACTCAGGCTAAATTGCAGTATCTTCTGCTAGTATCAACAAGCTGTCACTCATCTATGATTTTAATCCCAAACAGAGTGAGCTCAACGCAGAACTCTTAAGATCTCACAAGGGAACCAGTTTATTAAATTCCCAACCAGCTGCTTAGAGGTTTCGTTTGATTTTGTCCACCTCACTAAATAAATCCATCTATAAATATTCATTCTATTAACTCAGATTGGAATTGAGATGTTGCTATCACTATTTTTATATTTGGTGGTCTTTATATTATCCACCAATCGCTCAATTTTGCTTTCCAGACATAATGCCATCTCTCTTTGGTAACTTTTAGCAGTGTTCCTGGCTGCCTTGTGCACACTTTTACATCCATCAGGGTGTGATTACAGTCCTCTAAAAAAAGTGGTTCGTCCGTGAGAACAACAAAGCCCATAAAAAGACAAATGAACAGCAAAAATAAACCTCTGAAATTTGTAGTCCTCATCTTTCCACATCCTTCTGCTTCGTTTCTAAAGATGTCACAATACCATTCTGATGCATCCACTTGTAGATGACTAGATCTATGTACATATTCGTGTTCCTCGTCTGAGCTGGCATCTTCCTCAAAATTGTATGGCTAGATAATATTTCTCAGCCTAGAAAATGGCATAGGTTTTGTGATTTTGGCTATTTTTTGGTGTATTCATGATTTAAAGACCACTGACAATGCTTTAAAATAGCTCAAAATATGATTGGAGTGAGTCTTTAATGATCAAGCTGTTCCTAACAGAGCACTTCACTCTCAGACAGCAGGTTTACTGGTTGTTCCTAGGTTTTCTAGGAACAACTAGGAAAGGGAGGCAGATCTTTTAGTTATCAGGCTCCTCTCCTGTGGAACCAGCTCCCAGTTTTAGTCTGTGAGGCACACACCCTGTGTACTTTTAAGACCAGGCTTCAAACCTTCCTTTTTGGTAAAGCTTATAAATAGGCTTAGATTGTTGGAGGACAGACTCACCACTTTTCCGTACTTTTGCTTATTCACTCTGCTACCTTTCTCTTCTAACCCTTAATTTACACCAAAGCATCATGCAACGTAACAAGAGAGTAACTGAATACATCCGCAGCACGCATCATAAACACCTTTGTTTTTATCAATGGGATAAGCCACACCAGCCGCACTTTACTTACGTGTTACATGCATCACCATGAGACAATATAGGTTCAAGTTCCATTTTTGAAGCATATTTGCGACAATTTTCAATGGGGAGGATCTGGCTGGAATAATGTGATCCTTCCACGCGCTACATCCAGCTGGGGAATCCCGACCACCTCAGGTGAAAAGAAGGGCTCATCACTCCTCAAAGCATGAAGGTGGCTTGAGCCCAGTGTAGGGCCCTCCTGGGGTTGGTGGAGGGAGAGCAATGCCCAGGACTAGACTAGGACGGACACTGGGTGATAATGGGAAAAAACCGTGTGAAAAAAAATAAATAAATAAAAGTCCTCGCAATCCATGCTTATGACGTAAACATCACTAGAGGTAGGTAAATTGTCGAAGTGAGAAGATTCCTCTCCACCCTTTTCACGAGTACAATATTAAGAAAGAGAAAGCCTGGAGCACAGTGTCATCGAAATTAAATTTAGATAAGTAAAAACTATGTTCGGTAGAAATGGGGGTTGTCGTGTTTTGTGTATCGAGTGTCTCCACAAGATCTAAAAGTGTTTTTTCCCGCTAAACGTTTTAAAGTAAATTATTAACAAAAAATAGACACTACACCAAACCTATCATCTTTCTAAAAACCACATAACTTCAACCTGTATAACCTTATTTTAACTATGTATTTTGTTCAGAAAAGCGCAAAGAGAGGACAAACAATAAATTTATGTGAGCACCTTTATTTACTTTATTTCGTTAATGAGAACTTACCATTTTATAACCAAAGAGAAGCAGCAGTAGAGAAGTCGCAGCTGGGAACCCACAAACACGACGCTCACTTCACGTTTTGGTGTGAATTGACGCTTTAAAATTGATGGGCGTAAAACGCATACGTTCGAGTTAAGCTTCCTTGATGTTTTGGTGTAAATTTGAGGTAATACACCCTGGTTTTATTTTATTCTTAGTTATTTTGGCAATTCAATTTTTTTATGTTTTTCTCTCTGTAGAAGCTACACCTGGTCTGGCACCCTGCTTAACTACAATGCCCTTTTGGACGGGGCACATTGACTTTGATGATGCTCACAGTAATTGAATGTCCTCCCTGTCCTGTTATCAACTTTGTATGTTCTTTAATAAAGAAAAGAACCCTTTTGTTTCTTCTGTCTTTGCTCTGTCCTCCCAAACCCCCGCACTGTCTTGGCAAATGGCTGCTCATACTGAGCCAGGTTCTTCTCCACTGTTATTATATGCTTGCTCAGTATGAGGACTTGCAGAGGGATTGCTGTGGTTGGAGTTTGCACAATCTCAAGTCAATGACTCAATGCAGTCTGTTAGCATTTCTTAAATAGAAACTTGTAAAGATTTGAATGTATGTAAGATTGAATTGAAATAACTTTTCTTGTAAAGTACCTCAAGATGACAACTTTTGAGAATCAGCACTATTTAAATAAGCTAAATCGAAAATTTTATTTAATTGAACTACAGTAGAGCCCCACCTAGCTGAGTTTTTGTATCCTCACCTATCTTCATATTATGGAATGTAGTTCAAATCCATGTATTAAGAGAATTTTTTTTAGTACATGTTGAAAATAATTAAGATAGTATTGTTTGGAAACTGAAAAATCTAGCTGAAATGCTACTTGGCATGCAATTGGCTGGCCTTTTTAATATAACCCAGTACAAATACATATTTTTTAATGTTTTGACATTGCTATAGACCTCAGTGAGTTGACGTCACTTCTCCCAGCATTCAACAGTTCAAATCGAATCCGTGCCACAGTGGCAGGCAGTCTACCGCAGTTATATTATAGTTATATGTGGCTAACCCAAATCTAGAAACAGTAAATATGTTGAATACCTGCTGTGCCCCAACATGCCACAACAGATGTGGACAAGATAAGGGGAGAGAGTTTAACAAGATTCCCAAGGATCCAGAACTCACATTACATAACAAGTAAACACCTCATAAAACTTTGCAGATGTCTGATGTCTGCATGCTGCTGGTTACATGTTTTGTGATCATAACAAGAAACATACTATGGTGTAATTTCTTTTTTTGAAGCAATGATTGAATAATAGTCCGATATAGACAGACGTAACCTAGCTGCCCGTAGCTTATGGAAACTAAAATGAGGACAAGTTTCCACTTACCCTCCCGCTGCACAGTGCTTTGCTGGAAGATTCTAGATCCGGATCCTGATAACAAACCCCGATTGTGTCCATTTACATCCCTCCAGTCTTTAATCTGCTTTAAGGGATGCGTTGAAGTAGGACGAGGGAAAATTGATCAGGAAATAGTATGTTTGGGTATCTCAGCTCCGGTAAAAGATCGGCTCCAACAGCTTCTTAAGTTTTTAAAAGTATGCCAGGGGCATGGTAAGGGCCGGAGATGTTAAATCTTTTTAATTTCCTGGTATATACAAGAAGTCACATCCATTTTGAGTACCTTCCTATCGGCCAGCAGCGCTCTGAAGCTCTGAGAGTCACGTGAAGTCCGGAGCTCTATACCCCCAAGAGAGAGTGAGGAGATTTTAACTTTTGCAGTAGGGCTGAGATGTTTTCCACTGTGCGTACTTCATCAATGCAAATTAAGTATATTTGATGTTTAAAATAATAAAACATGCAGTTATGAACGTTTTTGAATAAGTCTTAACTATTTGCATATTTCAGCTATTCACAGGGGGCTGTCTGTCACCCCCCACCCCCACCCATGATTGCAACTGAAAACATTTATTTAACTATGACACATTCCCTATCTACTAGAGCTTGACCAGCACAGGCAACACAGGGATTTCAGGCACTTTACATTTTCGACAAGTCATGCCTGTAATACTGTCTGTATTGCTTAAGCTTCAAATTAAATAAAATCTGGAATTATAGACCTTTAATTTTATAAACTGTATGTTTACTTATGTAAACTGGCAAAAAGCATGTATAAAAATGAATGTGCAAATTTGGTGATGCAGACACCAAACCGTTTTTGCAATTTTTCAAATCACGTGTTTGATTTCACCTAGCAACTAACTGCTTAGATTGTCTATGGAATAAACAAAGTAACACAAAGAAGAACATCTGACACATTTTAAAAGTATATCTTAATATAAACATTTTATTCAGTGCATTTTTGTGTATACAACAAATAATAAACAACTGGAAGTTGTCAGACAGCTGCAGTGCCTGCCTATATATGCTGTTTTATCAGATTTTGCCTGGTAGTTTGGAACAAATGATCCATCATGGGTTAATACACATAGCCTACATCATGCAGCTCTAGACCAGTATTTTCCCTGCTTTCTCCCATGCAACAGATAGATTCACCTAATACAAACCACCGCCAGAGAAAACCAAGAAAAATAAGTCTCCCAAAAGCATGTACTAGAAATAAGTTATGTAGCTGAAGGAAAGAGTACATAGCCCACAAAAAGGGTCATTTTTGTACATATTTGTGTACATGCCCTGTGCAAGAAAGGGAAGAAGTCTGTTTTTTTGTATGTTTTTGTTTGCTTTTCAGTTTTATAAATTTGACGTTTCCTATAAAATGTTAAGCCACCTAAAAGTCCACAGTATTCCTTTTTTTTAAATAGAAAACATCACCACAAGAAATTACTCAAACACATAACAAGCATCCTGGATAGTTGGGGTAGGGTGGGATCCTCCGCCATGCTCCTATGGTGACATCAATTAGTCAGTCGAAGTGGAGAAAGAAAGAAGGATGGCTCGGTGGGTGGGGTAGGGGTTGATGTATGACACTAGCACAAAGAGAACCGATCACGAGGACAAGAGCTAAAGACAGTGTAACAGTGGTAACAGAAGGGAATGGGGACACTAAATATTCATTCCATTCTTCCATCATTGAACATATCAGCAAAAAGCACAACACCGAGCCAGGTTTCCATTAAGTTATGTTTTTTCTCCTTCAAAAAACCTTTACTTCCCTTTTTTAAAATGTACAATGAAAAAAAATGAAATACCCATCTTTATCTCTACTGTATGTATGTTGGCTTATTTTTTAGCAGCTTAAAGGGACACTCTTTCAATCTGTCTTTGGTTTGCTGAAACCCATCCTAACAATAAAGAAAAAAATACAATGTCATGGGTCGAGAACAAGAGGAGATTCCAACAAAAACTAGATAACAATTAAAAACCTTTCCACTAATTCAGAAAATTAGCACAAAAAAAGAAGTGCGACTGTGACATCTCTCAGACAGTAAAAATTAAATAAATAAATAAACAACAACAGAGTTACACTGCTCCTTATATTTCAGGTCAGTTGAACATAGGCTTCATTTTCCCATGCTAAGGAGCTCAGTCTCTGAGCGTGTGCACTAGGACGCAGGAGAGCTACCATCCGGCTGGTCAGGAGGACGAGGCTGAGCCATCCCAGGGTGTTTATAGGCTTTGTATTCACAGAAGCATGAATGAGATGGTGATCAGGGCTTTCATTGTCCCACTGCAGCCTTTATGGACAAGAATCGTTACTGGCTGCCCTGAACACCTGCATATCTATCTTGCTGTCCCCGTGTGACATATGCACAAGTGATTGGTGTTCGGATGACCTTAAAATGTGATGTAAAAAAGATCATAGATAAATATAAGTAAACTCATTACCAAAATAATCCGTTAATAGTATTAAAAAAAGTTTTGCAAAGAAAAAAAATAGGTATGTCAACAGTGATCTGTGTGAGATTATGTTACTTATTCTAGATGCTGCTTTAATGAATACGTTTTACTGATATTTGGGCATTTTAATGTGTGGATTACTGTCATAGCTAGTCCTGAACCGTTGATCGGCATATGCTTAGATTCCCACTCTATGAGAGGTAAGGTTTCATGGTTCGGTCCCAGGCCTGGATTCGGCTACTGGGCTACGTCGACTCGTGCTGGCTCACGGCTTTGCCTCCATTGAGGACAGCTGAGGCACTCCGACTCTTGGTAGGTGTGCCACTGCCAGAGCGTGAGAACTCTGTCAAGTCATGGAGAGATGGCTCTCTGTACATTGCCACTGTGGAAAGACAAGAGAAAGTGGAAATCAGACCAACTTATATAAATAGATTATAGAAATAGATCAAAACAGCCAAGAAAGAAAACAACTGCCATTTACAGTATACTACACAAACAGAATTAGAAGCACATTTTTGGTTGAGGTTTACAAAGCAACCGATGCAGGAGTTTCCTAGGTACTTACTGGCACTACCCCCAAGAGAATAAAAAAGGAGAGGATAGATATTAGAATGTGTGGTATTGCAAGGAAAAGTTTCCATTGTATGTATTAATGCATACTAAGGTGTATGGGTGTAAGGTGTAATGCTGCGTTCAGATCCCAGGCTTTGTCAGCGTCAGGCAACACTCATAAAGCGACTTGTTCGACGCATTTACACAGAAGATAAATTTTTAAGCTGAAGCTCGCAAAGCTCGTGGGCGTCCTTTCTCTGCTGGATGTTTTAAACACTAGCGGATTGTGATTGGCTAGGCAGCGTTGATGTTGGGCAATGTCACTACAGTGAGTCGCTCTGATTGGTTGCCATGCTGCATCAACAGCTTTAGGACCGTCAAAGGTTCCACTAGCTGAACTTTTGCGTTGCTGGCGTTATGAGCTTTGAAGCTTGAAACGCAGGAAAAGCTTGAAAAGTTGACGGAGCCAAAGCTCACAAAGCGCCGCAAAGAACGTGACACTCCTCCAACGGCCTCTGCCATAGACTTAACATGTAATCTTGATGTTGCTGACGCTGACAAATCTGAATGCAGCATAAGGTTCACCCTTCATGACCTCGCCGTTGCACAGATTTTTTTAATAGCACAATTTTACATGCTTTCTTTACAGTGTACTAACACGCATTGAATTCTGCGTCTTAATTCATTGGAGGCAATTGTCAATCTCCTCCGTGTCTTGTATCCTGCACTTGTCGAATTTTCTCATCCAAAAAAAAAACGGCATAAAAAACTACCCATAACTATGTTCCTCACTTTGAAAAAGTCAGTTGCTCCGAGACCTCCATTGGAAAAAGATGCACCCACGTGGCGCGCGGACAAATAAACCACGGCATATTAATACTTTTTTTTTTTTTATCTAAGAAAGTTTGAACTTTGAGACTATTAAGACTAATGAGAGTTGTGACAGTATTTTAATGTGTGTCTGAGAAAAGTGGATAAAGATATGGCGATGGGTTTTACAGACTTAAAACATCTATATTAACCCTTAAGCCCTAGGCTGTTTTTTCTGAATTTCCCATACCTACACTCTGGAAGACCTTTTACAGCTTGTAAAAGGTCTAAAATGTTCTAATTGCTCTCATATAGTAGGAAGGTCCATGGGGATGCTGTGAATGTAAAAATTCTCAAGAAAATCATAGTGGGCATAAGTAACTGAGGTTGAGGGACAAAAAATATGATATATGAGTTCCGCCTTATAAAATACACATTAGCATCTTATTTTCATTGTAAAGAAGCAAATAAACATAATAAATTGGAACCACTCACTCTTATTGACTTTAGACTAACTGTTGGTGTCTGCAATAACAAATAATTGAAGGTTGAAAGTTAAATGTTATTCGAGGAGATGTGACCCCAAAAATGGGGGCCAGTGGGCTTAAGGGGTTAATGTAAAAAAATAAAGATGACTACTCTACGGATTTCGCCTGCCGCGGGTTATTTTTAGAATGTAACCTCCGTGACAACCAAGGGACCACTGTATTTTGTGTTTGAACTATTCTACGTTTTTAGAAGGCTTCTCAAGAATTTGTGGATTTAGCTATCGGGGTCCCTAACCCCTATAAATACTGGGATCGACTGTTCTATGAAATTACTTTTGCTTGTGTGTGAGATAAAGCCTTATGGTTTAAAAAAATATACTTTAAACAACATTGTGTATCCTCTTCTGCAAGCAGAAACACAGTTTCCAATTAGTCTCCGGAGTAATGTACAGTATATATTTACTTGGATTTAGTTCAGTTTTAGCTTTTTCCAGATTAAACTCACTAACTTGAAACATTTTTTTTCCTCAAACACTTCTACATTAAATCTTTTAATCTCTGAAACTTTTAAGCAATAGCAATTTGGGCACTTGGCAAACATTCAAGATTAGATGTTTTAGAACATAATTATACCAGAAAGGTATTTTGAAAATAAAACAAATTATGTTTATCTCTGTCATACTAAATTAAGGCACAGCTGGTGCCTTAACTGAAAAAAAAAAAAGATTCATTATTCTGAATATTTTTATGTCATTTTAAAACACGAACACAAACACCTCATGATGTTTACCTTTATCAATATGACCCAATGCAATACCTTCTACAATGACTGACACCCCTAAAAAGATGTGTAGAAAGAGCCTTAGAAGTCTCCAGCCCTGTCTCACATTTGCAATCATTGTGTAAACCTTTACATTTTATTTGTTTTAATGGTTGTATGCAAATTTCCTAATGTTGTATTTCTGCTCTACATTTGGCAATAAAACTTTTCTGATTCTTATTCGTGTGTGCACTGTGCAGCGATTTTCCTGTAGTAATTTCCTGACTCGAGGAGATTGACTTACAGTATATCGTTTTTTATTAGAATTATGTTTGTCTAGTCTTTCATATCTTAAAGAGTGGAGGCTAGATATGGCCATTGTATGACATCCTTTTTAATTCCATGAAAAGGCAAATTCATGGATTAGTGATTAAAACTTGTTAGATTCTCTGACCTTTTTGAAGGGGTAAAGATTGAAGAAAAGCTTAAATTGCATTTATGTTGCATGGATTTTTGGATTTGCCAATCAGTGTGAAACTGGTGATTTTCTTAAAGTTACTGTTTTTGCCTCTATATAAAGGTACAATATGTAAGAATCACATCTTATGGTCAAATTTGGAGTACTGCATTCCATGGACAAAAACAAAATAGTGAATCTCAGTCAATCACCACCTTTACGAAATGTACACACAATACATGCTGTGTTTGCAAAAATTTTCAGGGTGAAATTATTTGGTAATCAAGTTTTTAACATATATTTTAGAAGAGTATCAACTTTAACTGTGCTGAATTTCCTGTTTAGCCTTCAAGCCTCTAGAAATTACAATTATGCAATGTTATGTTAAAGACAAAATCTACAAGTTTTCAGAGATTTTAACATGACATTTTTTAGGTTTTTGAATAGTTAATGTTAAATGTATTTTTTTAAGCCTTTGTCTGCTCGTTATGATTTAAATTTCCTTTAGGTGTGGCATACTGTATGTAATTTTTTAATAGTAAATGAGGATCGTCATCAAACATTTACATTATTTTTAATTAGTCAGACAACTTAATCTGATTTGAATTTTTCTCTGTGTTTTTGAATGTATATTTCAGATAAACTGAATGAAAGTTTAACATATTTGTCCTTTTTAAATGTGAGAAGGTATTTAATGTTACAGTCAGCATAGTTTTTTGAAACACTGTATTGTTATTTGCAAAACTGCTGATTTGATCGGTCACATTATACTGTCTTGGTACTGAAGTAAAAAGGGAAAAAACCTATATTCCAAGCATGCAATTATAAATTCAGGAGTTGCTAATGCTTGGTGTTTGCTGTGTGTGCAGTACTAGCTCAGCTGCCTTTTCAGAAGAAACATAAGTAATCTGATGTTCATAGTCTTTGGTTTCAGGATGTGTTAAACATCCTGCTGCCTAAAATGCTATTTGATGTTTATCCCTCAGGGGTCTGTGGCTGAAACTGCACATCTAGCCCTTCAGACAGTCCACTTAGACCAGCATTTTTATGTTATAGCAGCAACCAGACCACACCCCACCCTCACACACATCAGTCACTGGCAGAATTTTACTGTAAAAAACTAACAATTGGAAAATGGTTTATGGTTTTTCTTAGTAGGAAAAACACCCTAAGTTTATTCATAACAGCTACCTTTCCTTTTTAAATATTAAAAATTGCTGTCCAGATTTTCCTATATTTCTTCACCAGTTTCTATATAATTGTGATTTATATCCCTGTTTGGTAAAAATGTAAGAGGATTTCCATGTTTGGGTTTGAAGGATGTGAGCTTAACATGCTTTATTAAAGTTGGAAGAAAATGAGAGGCTAAGAGCTCCACACCGAAACTGGAACCAGTAGAGCGGTGAGTAATGTCAGGAGACAACCCTGTCACAGTGTAGACGAAGCTTCTTAATTGGTGCCCTGTAACACTATAGCCACTGAATCTTTATGAGCTGCTGGAATAAATTATTTTTGCCTTTCTTTTTGTTTGTAGTGGAAGACTGTGAATCAGTAAATTTGAATTGCACTGATATTCCACTAACACTGAGGAGCACTAGTGTTTTAACACATTAGACCTGGCATCACAGATTATAAGAAAAGCTTTCTTGTTAGATTTTCTCTATTTTACTTCTGATTAGCTGTAGCTAGGTACTTTACAAGAAAAGTAATTTCAATACAATTAGACAAACATTATTTATTTTAATTTCAGATAACTGACCAAAAGGAGAAGCTTGGTTTCTTAAATTAGATAAACCATACTATTATGTAAACAACAATGAACTGGAAATGTTAAATAATCATGATAAACATTTTGTGTTCAATTCAATCCTGAATACATTGGCATTTAAAGCCCCCGTGTGTAAGAATTACCTCTAACTAGTGGCGCGCTAATCAAATGCAAGCAACTGAGCCGTGTTCTCTGGCTTCTCGCCGTTATAACACATTATCACTACTACGGAAGCTGCAGAGTGTCATAATTGTGATCATGTAAACGTCTGGCACAAGCTCGATTGTCTCGTCAAGTGATGAGGTACAGAACTATACATAATTCTGCTTCATGGTGAGGCGTCCTTCAATTATTATGGTCCTTACCTCTGGAACAGGCTGCCGGAGGACACCAGGGCCATGTTTATGGGGTCATTTTAGCCTGTAAAGCACTATAGCCCTGATTGATTAATAGATTTATGCTCATTGCTTGTTTCTTCTCTTCACCTCCCACCAACGTCACCGGCTAAAACGCGTAAAGCTAACAAGTTTAACCCCTTTCGGCTAACGTATTCAAAGATGGCGATGCAACATGGCAGCCTCAGATGGGTGGCGGTGCACCCTCTGTATCCATAAACAACCTATTCTAAGACACGAGATACTTTCATGATAATGCAATTGTGATTAGACCTTGGTAAAAATATGTATATATGAAAGTAGTACGTGATTTTTATTATTAAAAATCTGAATTTGTTACACACTGGACCCTTAACCCATGACTGCATACAATAAAGGTGTTTTGTTGTTTAAAATGTTAAAATCTGTTTTCAAAGCAGTTTTTATGTAAAACATGTTTGTCATGTTGGGAGTTAAACTATTTTATAAACTAACCTGATATCTAAAAATACCTTTTGATGCAGCAGAATAATTTAGCAATTAAAATTCCTCAGGGACCTTTTTTTCTCGCCAACTATTCACCTTTGTGGTTGGTTTCAAAATAAATGATGGTCATTCTCCAACCTTGTTTTTCACATGTGTTAATGCCCTTTTAGTAATTATTTTAAAAGTAGATATGAGTTAGTTTTGGCCTCACAAAAATGCATAGTTCCATTGTTTTCCCTGTTTTGATGTTTGGTTAGGATAAATTAGATTTTGTTTCATCTTATATTCATAACCAACCACACACATATAGCAAGGCTTCATGATCAATAGACGGTAAATAATTAATTCCTTCAGATTATGAGACTGATTATATTATATAGATAATATCTGGCTATTAAAATAGTTTCTGGAAACCCATGTGCTGCCCCAAAAATATTATTAAGTTTTCATAAATTATTTATCTTATCATAAACAGTCCTTTGACTGTTAATAGTCAAATAAATGCATTTCTACCTCAAATCCACAACATCAGTTACAGATCGGTCAGAAGATACACAATGACGAGTGAAGACGAGTTATATACTGGGACATTAGACTGTTGTGTGATTAATTCACAGTAAAGTTCTAACATATTGCACAAAATGTGAAATATAAACTAAAAATTATCATAGGAACATTTACGAATGCCAGTAACTGTACTGTTAATTTAGTTGAAAACAATTACTTCTCAACATAATTATTTTCTTAGTATAAACGTGCTTAAGAGGCTGGATTTTAAAAGAATGCAAGATTGTACTTGTACAATACATTTGATTCACTGAGGATGTCATTGGAAGAATACTTGTGTGAAGGTGTTCAAATGACACACCAGATGGTTTGAAACCATCTGAAAGGGTGAACAGCTGTGAAAAAAAGCAGATTTAAAAAGAAAAACTTGACAGGTGATTGATTCAACCATACTTTAATGAATCCAGCAAGAAAGCAGAAGGCACTTAGTAAATCACATTTTACTGAAGCCTAAGAATGGGAAAAAAGTAATGTAGTTTTTGCAAATATGATGCTAAAAGTATCTGCAGAGCTGGAAACTTGGAAGAAAAGATTCACAGTCCTCGTTTTGTCTTCAACATATGCAGAAATGCAATGAAATCAAGCTTAGAAGGTATTTTGTATAATTTGACTTCAACGCTTTAAACATTTCTGTGAATGCACCTATTAATTTCTTATTCTTTGGAGATGTCCAACATGGACATTTATAGGTGTAAGGTGTGAAGAATCACTTATAGACAAAGTTCCTTTCAGTCAGTAGGTACACACTGAAAATGAACATGGTGGGGTTCTGTCTATAAAACATGTATATCTTCTGCCATGAAATGTCAAAATATCTCCTGCAAAAACGTACTGCACTAGAACAACACAAGCTCCCATGAGGAGGCTGTGTACACATGGGAAAAGAAGGTCATTCACAAGCTGTATGATAAAATTTTTTTCCCTACTGTTTTGAGGCTATGTGCTGAAAACCACAAAACTTAGGGATCCACCAAAAAGGAAGTCATTTTACTAATGGACTATGTGTGATTGAATGGGTGGAAGGAAAACACATTTTAAAGGAAAGATGTTTTTTATATGTAAAATATAAAAAAAACAAACAATTTTTTGTTTAAATTAGAATAAACAGCAGAACACTTTTGTCTGGCTACAAACAAAACAGTATCACGCTTGTTCTGTCTTCTCTCTCCTTTGACAGGTAAAATCTGTATTGTTGAAGATGAAACGACTATGGGAGAACAGAACCCTTTCTCCCTTCCTAGTCGCTGTTTTCTTCATTCTCCACAGCCATGCTACTGTACACATCGCCTGGATGGCTGGGGTTTTCTGTAATTTGGTTTAATGAAAATAAAGTGCTGGTGCTACAATTCAAAGCGCTGAAGCATATTGTCTGTGCAGCTTCTTTTCACAGACCACCTATTTCTGTTCAGTGCCTGTAACAGACTGACCAGCTGGAATAAACTCCTGCAAAGGCCCATGACAGCTTGTCTGAGAACCATAAATAACAGACTTGACAGCATAAGTAGCATATCTGGCTTATAGTAAATAACCTTGGAAGAGATGGGATGTATTTTAAAACCAATAAATAAATAAATGTGAAAATTCCTTCTAGAAAATAAAAATACATATCAGTCCTCAGGAAGAGATCAGAATTAGCCAACTGATTGCTGGTTTGTCATGATCAGTGATCCTCATTCAATAATAAAACTTTTAGACAACCTCTCTTTTAATCATTAGATGCATTCAAAAAAGATCTTCCTCCATTTTAGCAGTATAGATTTCCCCAACAAACTGTATGTAATTTGGTTCTATCAATTGCATTAATGTTTTCAGATCCTGTTGCAGCAAAGCAGCCCGTCACTATCATAGTACCACCACCATGTTTTACTGTAGTGTAATGTTCTTTTTCTGAAAGCTTTCTATATTTTAGCAAGATGTAATGAGACAGAGAACTGAGATTCATAAGACTCAACTGATCTTTTGGATCAGTTGTTGATATGCTCTTGGAGTAATTTAGGTAGGTTTGTTTGTTGGAGTCATACAGAGGCCCTTCATGATCTTTGTCAAGGGGGATAGATGTGAGAGATTTGGATTTTTGCTCTTAAATTTCCTAAGAGCTGGGTAACATGTTGTTTTTTAGAACTTTCACGCTACCTCATGTTTTAGACAGGCTATTTTAAGGGATAACTTGATCACTCTAGCAACAACCTAGCCTCTGTCCATCCATCCATCTATTTTCTGAATCGCTTAATCCTTAGGAGACCTATCTCCAGCTGTCCACGGGCGAGAGGCGGGGTACACCCTGGACAGGTCGCCACATAGAGACAGACAGGACAAACAATCATGCATGCACACACTCACACCTAAGGACAATTTAGATTGATCTGACAGGCATGTTTTTGGACTGTGGAGTACCCGGAGGGAACCCACATGTACGGGGAGAACATGCAACGTCCATGCAGAAAGACCCTGGGCTGGGATACGAAACCACAACCTTGTTGCTGCAAGGCAACAGTGCACCCTGCAGCCCACCTAGCCTCCATGTGACTAGTAAAGTTTAACTCAGTTTTTCATACATTCTTTTATAATCACAGTTTATTTATTGTATGACAGAAGGGTTTCCCTTTTATAAATGGACGGGTTGTTTTGGATAGCTTCTTTACCTGAAAAATGCATTTTGTTTTTCCGTAGGTTGCCTGATACCAAAATTTGGTCGATGAAAAAAACAGCATAGAAAAAGAAATCTGTAAGAGCACCAATACTCCACTGCCCAACACATGTATCAGTGACGTGTGTATAAACTAATTCTAAACCAGCATAATTAGAATCCTAAGATGTGTGCAGACCTACCTTTCAGTGGTTTGGGAAGGAAGTGGGCTGCTGGCTTGTTCTTTTTGACATGGTTCCCCTTCATGATCTCTCCTTCTTTATTTAGACCGAGGTACCAGCCCCTGCCTGACTGCTGCTGTCGGTAGATCATGGAGGAGTATGTCACGTAGTAGTTCTCAAACACTGACTCTTTGAATTTGCACTCTGCTGTGAAGTGTTCCTGTAGATGGGGACAAGCAGGGACAGTTTAAAGCAGTTGTTGGGCACCACTTGACAAAGTCTCAAGAGTCTTGGAAATAACACACACAGCAGATATGCAATTGTTCCTTCAAGACGAGGACCTAATAATGCTATAGTGTAAAGAAAACACAAAGTCAAGCAGACAAAGCGCACATGATCTGTCCCATGGCTCAAGGCCTTCATCGGTGTGTTCTAAATCATCTCGTTCCTTTCACTGTTATGAATAATGAAGCACTTCATGGCAGAGATACTAGTAATATACAATTACCAAGGAGCATTAATAAAACACACAGGTCAAATAAATTACACATTCATATTTGGCTTTATCTGTTAATAATGTACGCACTCTTCATTATCTTTCAGGGTTTTGTTGAATATTTTATTTTGTTAGACAGGCTTATTTTTACAGCCTTTAATTATTATTTTTTTACAGTATTGATGTAATGGTCTTTGAAAAAAAGAGGTGTGACTTAAATGGTTTCACAATGGGGCTTAAATAGATGTATATGGAATTTATCTAAATTAAAACAGAAGAAGTTGCTCATTATCTTCAATTACTGAGGAATTGGCAATAGAAAGACTCTGTAAACCTGCTGTTTGAGGAATGAAGTACCAGCGAAGAGATTAGAATTGTGGTTCATAAAGTAATTATTCATTATAAGAGTTATATTATTTATAACATATGAATAATTATCAAGCAAAAAAATAAATAGAATGGACTTATTCCTGTAACACTCATTGATCCCTTCTCTGTCTTCCAGGTGCCTTATGTAAACAGCAGTAGCCGCTGCATTGTAGCTAAACTACAATGGAAGCAGCCCGAAAACGGTGCCTTTAGGGGTTTTGTTTTAGCTTAAAACCTGAAGGCAGCTTTTTTCTTACATCTAAAATTCATAGGAAACCTGACATATCTGTTTAGATCAAATCCAAGTCTATCCAGTGACATCACTTTTCTTTTCTCTGCTACTTTTTTCTTCTACTACTCTCCAGTTGCATCATTTGTTGTTAACTTTGCTTTTTTCTCAGTGTTTTTCCCTCCATAGAAGCAAACTCTGTGTCCTGTCTGGTTGTGTGCCACTCAGAATCGGTATCTGAGGACCACATAGAAGCCCAAACGATTTACTTTTACAAGTGGAGCATTACGTCTTTTGTAATAGTATGCCACTTGATATATATGTGTAAAGAATGATTATTAGAAATTGCTTTGTTTTTTTGTTTTTTTTCCATTGATATTATTGACACAGAGACTGAAAGCAATGGGAAAAATGGAAGGTAGGTAGGAAAAAAACTTATAAGGGGGAATGTGAGCTGAAGATACAAGAAAGGGGAAGGAGGGGAAAAAAACAAAATAGGAGCACACATCCCAGTCTGCCTTCACACCCACAGGACAGCAGGGGGGGGGACGGACAACATTAGCTGTGTTTACATGGACACAAGTAATTGGATTAAAAGCCTGATCATAATAAAAATGCTTAATATAAACATTCCATTCGGATTGCTCTGACCCGATTACACTCAATGCGGACTAAAATTTCCGTCCTATTGAGACAGGTGGGTTATGCCGATAGTTACTCCAATCGCTGCACATGTAAACTCTTATTCCGAATGTAGGTCATTACTGCGCATGTCTGTTACATCATGTCTTGACGTACCTCATGCTAGCATTGACAGAAGCTTGATGAAAACTTGGCAGGCATGAAACAAAACTGTTTGGCTTGTAACTGAAAAAATGTTTCCAGAAAAAATAAAAGCACGCAAAGAAGAAGGTCGTACCGCTCCACTTTATATGAACACAGGCATGTTTATCTCCAATGGAAGTCTGCTATTTCTTCTTCTACGGCTGTTTCCGGTATTTCAGATAGTTCACATCTGGCGATATTTCTGACCACCGTTTACTTTCTATGAAAATTTGACGCCGATATTCCTGACAGATTAGAGAGCCGTCTTGTTCTTCATGTTTGCAGAAGTTTGTCTGCATTATAAACTGCATGCACACTTGGTATTTTCAAGAAACATTATGTGTTCTGTGTTGTTTTTGAATATATTTGCTAAGTAAATCTTATTTACTTCATCTGGAATCCAGTGAGTTATTGAGACTGTTATTTGGTGTGTAGATAGGCAGAGAAGGCAGGGTTAAGCTGAAAGTATCTTTTCTTTTTTTTTGATTGGAATTAATCGGCCAGTATATCGGCTATCAGCTTTTGCTATGGTTTTATATCGGTATCGGACCCCAAAAATCCATATCGGTCGGGCCCTAATATAAGGTTTCTCCAAATGAGTGTTTGATAGCTGGTGAGAGGAGCCATCGATCCGCCTCCCAGAACTCGATGCAAACACGAAGAAGATTGGAACAAAGGACACTTAAAGGAGCCCCAATGCACTGGAGCACCAGGTGGACCAATGCACTGACTGTGTCCCCAAAGAGAGGAGGAGAAGAGGGCCCCGGGGGAAAAACCAGCAGCTACAATGCAGGGGCCCAGGGAGCCATAGTGACAAGCACATGGACTCCACTGGCAACCGGCTGCACCAGGGCAGATCCAGCCATGCACCAGGGGACCCAAGGCTGCAAACTGCAAACTCACTCTGGTAAATTTAAAGAGAGAGATTATTAAGTAGCTATGGTAATAGGTTACCCCAGGCCTAATTCCCTTATCTAAGAGACTTAATATGTAAATCTTCTTGATACATACCATCTCTTCCATGACAAGTCCACATAAAATAGTAATTGGAGAGCAAATCTGTGAATATTATTTTCCTACAGGCCTAACGTTATGCTCATGAAATACAGGCCTAAGGTGTAACTCCAAATGATCTACAACGGTAACTACAAATCTGAGTGATTTAACCGTGAATTTGATTTATTAGTCATGAAACTGGTAAAAAAACAAAAAAAAACTAATAAATCTTAGCTTTGCCTTGTTGTTATGTCTAGGTTTAGATATTACCTTGTTTCCACAGTGTTTTGGTTTAGCTGGTAATAATTAAAACAACCCTTACAAGTTATGAATCTGTCTGGTTAAGCTTCCAAATAGAATTATAAGATTTAAAAAACTATAAACTCTTAACTGTGTAATAATCTTCCCTTATTAAACACAAACAAATTGTGATACCCTTTTTTGTGGTAACTGCCAGATGTAGCCAGTGCTGTTATTATAAATGAATAATTACTGCACATTATCAGGAAGGCTAGGAAAAATATTGTGCTGTTCCTGTATCCTATTATAAAGTTATTAAAGTAAACTGGAATAGCAAAAATCTGTACTGGCAAGTAAATGCTTCAGAAAGTCAGCCAGCACATTCTGATCAGTAAAAAAGCATTAGTAAAAAATATTAGTAAAAAAGCAAAAAAAGAGAGTATATAGAAAGTCATTCCAAACCTGGTTAGAGTGGAAACTGAAAAAACACATCATTGTTTCATTACACTGAGTTGCATTCACCATTTGGTGTTTATAAAACTCCCCAGAAACACAGTTGAAAACACCTCTTTTAGTAAAATGCCCCAAATAATATTTATGATGACTAACATTAAGGTATAGAGAAGTCATGTGTTTTATATAATAAAACGCCATAAAAATGTTATTTCATTTCTGTTTTTTAATCCTACATAGATATTTTCCATGTTGTGTGTTCACTAGCTTCAGCACATCAAAGCCTCTTTCTTCTTTACTGCATCACTTTTTTGTCCAAGCTGTTTACCTTCAGCAGTCAAGAAGAGACTGGGTGGCATACATTGCAGTTTTGCACAAACAGTAATTGGAAGCAAAACAACAAGCTGCTCTTGAGCTTAGTTCTGTTGTACCTCTAATAATGAGCTTATGTGGATTTGGCTGGTTACACATGTCCTGATGAAGAATGAGAGTCTATTGACAAGCAGACAGACGCAGATGGATACACTCACAGCCGGAGCCAAGATTTAGGAGAGGCTGCTGGGTGTTAGTGTTGAAATGGAGCGCATTTCTAGACAGCAGGCCTGTGCCAACTAACATAAAGGGGAACAAAAATGGCAGGGGATCCCCAATTCTTTTTTCTACTATTTCTCCCAAAACAGGATTATGATGAATGTTAGTTACATAAACTTTTTTTAGGTACATATTTCTTTCCATACCACATATCCAAATTAAAAAAACAACATTATTGTGCCAAATGGACTGAAGGAAATCTCGTTTGAAATACGACAATCTCTGCATGAAAATAATGAATGCATGTTCATCTTCATATATTTAAGTCTCTATGGTGCTTTGGCTAAATTAACCTTTAATGATCCTGTTCCACTTCATGGACTTTCTTGTACAATAATTATTAATTCGTATTCAAATATTGACAATGACTGAGCTTACTGAAAATGCAATTTGTTTGTTGTCTTTAAACCTTGCTAGGAAATAATTTTTCATGATGTGTCAGAATTACCTACAACTTCAATAAAAATAAAAATGTTTCAAATTTTTGTGTAGTTTTATACTTATTATAATTCATACCTTGAGCTTTTCGTTTTGTCCTTTTTGATTTCATCTATGTTTAGTAATACTTCATATATGTCTTAAAACACAGTAAAGACCAGGGGTCTCATTTTGCCTGCTTACTCACAAAACAGGGTGTGCATAAGTAACACACTACGGCAAGTTTGTGATTTGTAGAAAAAAATGTGGCAGACAAATGTGTGCAACTTTAAGCATACTAAGGACCTTCTTACACACTTTTAGGACATGGAGGACACTGGCAGCACAGCTGGTGAGATGGAAAAATTGTGAATATAAGCTATGTTTTCTTGTTGGGCTTCATACACACATGAACTCAAAACCCACATTCAGACCCCACCCCTGTCTCTTAACTGATAATTAAAATAAGAATCTGAATGAAAATATGTTGCATTTAAGAATAACATCACTCAGCCACTGGCAGGAGGAGCTGATGTAAAATCCCTTAAAGTGACAGTGTGTAGTTTTTGCAGTACATCTTTGAAAATAGCCATTCAAATAATATGTAATAATAATTACGTAAAGCCAATTAATTGCAAAATATTGGCGATATTGTAAAATATGACTTTAAAAATCAGACGCCAATTATTAAAACATTGATTTCCCCTCAAAATGCAAAAAAGTTTCACCATACATACATTTTTACTGCTCCGCTAGTTCGAAGCGATGAAAGAGAGACTGATGTGCTCGTCATGTTGCTGCATATAGATAGTTCTCAGGGAATTGAGCACTAGTTGGACCTCCGTTGTTGAGTCTCTTACTCGAAGACATAGATACCGCATGCTTGTGATAATTTAGGTATGCACTGCCCCCTACTGGCCGAAAATTACACACTGTGCCTTTAAGTAATCCTATTAGATCTAGGCTTTGTGCTGAAGTGGGCCTAGTGTTAGATCTACCAACCAGCTGGAACCATGCATCAGAACCCCCCCCCCCCCCCGAATCAGAGTGCTGAAAGGCACAAATAATGTGTTTTTCGAAAGGATACTTAAAAAATATTAGATTTGGAATGAAGAAAAATTATATTGAAAAGCTGCGGTTCCTCATGAGACCGCAGTGCATTCCCAGATGAGTGAGTGAGTGATGTTCAGGAGTCAGGAGGAAGAAGGGGGAGTAGGTGACTGCTCCATATGGAATCTCCAATGGAAGATTGGAGATTCAATGGCTGTATCTCCAATACAGCTATGAGACTACTGTCTGCCACAGATAACACAGAGAGATGAGGAGGAAAGCACGGGAAGTCTGAAAACTGAAATCAAACCAATGCTAGCAGATACTAACGGTTAGTCTTTGTGCTAAAAGCTAGCTTTACGGTTTCTTTTACAACCCACATTTCACGTTCATTCTAATATTTAATAGTAATCTTTCAACAAAGCTGGTAATTAGCAGATGTTAGACAAGAGACTTACAAAGCAGAGATCCTAGAGCTGAGCTTCTGATCGATCCGGCAGTTAGAAGCAGCCATGGACAGTCATCACATGAAGCTGTAATGCTGCATTCACACCTCACAGTTTGTCTGTGTCAAGCAGCGGACCCAAACATGTAGTTTGACGCATGTACGTTGAGGTTTGCAACACTTGCTTCTGAGCAAAAAAGAGCGTCTGCCTCTGTTGCCAGAGGTTTTGAACTATGGCGGATCATATCAAGAGAGTGGCTTGATTTTATTTGCTAGATAAAGCTAGATGACTTCGACATCTGGTGGATCAGCGCCCATTCTTCAGATGCGTTCTGAGTTTGGGGAGATTAACCATTTACTCCAGGAGCTGCTTATGGAGGAGGTTCGCTTTCAGTGCTACTTCCGTCTGTCCTGCGCCTAATTTTACGACCTCCTAGGCCTCATCGGAGCTCAAATCTACTACCAGGACACCAATTACAGGCGCTCTATTCCTCCTTAGGAGCGCCTGTCCATCTGTCTTCGGTAAGTGTTATTTCTGATTTTTGAAATCTGCGTTTATTGACAATGTTTTTACTGATCCTGCGCTTCATTCAAGATGCATGCAGTGATATCACTACAGTGAGACACTCTGATTGGTTGACGCACTGTGTCAAGTGCCTCAAGTCCGTAAAAAGTTCAGTTAGCTGAACTTCTGCGTTGCTTGCTTTTGCTACGTTGCCGCTTGTAACGCAAGTAACTCTTGAAAACTTGACGGATCCGACACACACAATGCACCGCAGAGACTCTGACGGGCCTCTGACGTACTCGACCATAGACTTTACATGTAATCTTGCCGCAACTGATGCTGGTGTTTGGGGCGGTGTGAACGTAAACTTCGCAGCACGCTGGCTGGTTAGTCTACAATCTTTGCTTTGGAATAAACTTCGTCATATTGCTGGTATTTTAATCCTCTGGACTGAAGTGAGCACCATAAATTTTAAGGTTTTTCCATAGCCAAAGTACAAGTTAATGGAAGTTTAGTTTAACTGCATAAAATGCAGGCATCCAGACACGAAAGGTGCTGTCTGTTTTATGGGAGCTTTTTGTCTTGGGAAATGGGTTCGATGTCCCAGCACGCTGGTGTTTTTACAGCAAACAATACTTAACTATTTTTAAGAAAAATTATCATAATCCAACGCTAATGAACACACTGACTCTTGATAACACAGCTGCAGAATCTGATGACTGGAAACCGAGAATGCAGCTCAGACAAATATGACTCCCCCCCCTTTCGTCACAGCTCAAAATTATGAAACTTTTAAATGAAATTTACACGCACCTAATAGATAAACTTTGCTGGATTGAAATAAATTGGTTTTCACACACTAAGCACCTTGCATATGCACCTTGTGGAGATGGAGGACACCAGGGATGCAACTGGTGAGATGGCAACATTTTGAACATTTTTAGACTTGTAGACTTGGGCACACACACGAGCAAGCAGCCCACAGTCAGCCCCCACCCTGTCTCTGAACTGAGAATAAAAATGAGAATCTGAATGTAAATATGTTGGATTTAAAAATGAAATCACAGTATGTTCATATGCCATCTCTCAAATTGCCACATTCTGTTAACTTAAAGGAAGTAATAACAAACCCTGCCATGTTTTTAATTTTTCTTGTAAACACAAGCCAAATCAGTGGTTATTGTAGTAAAATGAGTATTACGCTAAAATATAGAAAGTAGAACAACACTAATTATGCTAACAGAATCATCAATGAGCACCTCTCAACTTCTATCCACCTACTTCAATGTGAGTGAGAATAAGAGACACTAACTATTCAGATGAGCAGTCACAGTGTGTCTTTATAAAGCCAGATTAAAAATTACTCTTTTATTTTGAAAAAAGAAAAAAACATCTAGTTTTCTCATTACATGTATTTGTTTTTCAAATACAGTGGTAAAACTGGCAAAAAAAACTAAACTCACTCAGGGTTTAAAGTCAGCTCAAAGGCATGTAAACACTCATAAAACAGAGCAATTAATGACACACCCTGTGAAATCAAACCTTAAAGCAGTGTGTATTTACTAATACCATTGGGCTGACTAAATTACTCAAAAGAGTGGGACTTATTTACATATTGCATAAAATAATTTAAGGCACTAATATAAACACACATGTTCAGGTAGAAGAAGTCAATATATATTTCACCTAAATTGCTTTATTCTCAAAAAATGTTTTCTTTAAAAATAGGAATGGGGGTAAGCTGCTTCGACAGAGGTATGATTTCTCTGATTGTTTTTGTAATTTTATTTAGTGTAGTTATCCCATGCCAGGTCCCAATGTCACAATGTTGTTTTGTTTGGTTCTCCTGCCAGTTATTGTATTCTCTCACTTTCAGCTTTTCATGCTCGCCAAAGTTTGTCTGTTTTTTTGGTCGTTTGTTTGTTAGTAACATAACTCAAAAAAGTTATAGACGTTTTTTGATAAAATGTTTAAGAAATAGAGGGGATGACACACAGTAGTGCTTTTCAAGTTTTATTTTTGCTTTGCACCTTTGTTTACACAAGTAATACCCTTGTGATACAGGAATACAGTAATTACCAGAGAAAGACAGAACATTTAATTAAGAGCGCCAAATAATGTCTTAATAAAACACCAAAACAAATGTTCAATTACACTTTTCCAGTTTTTTTAAAATAGGTTTAAAATCAATTAGGGCTTCAAAATTAGCCACTTACATTAATCTTTCAGCATTTTCAAATCAGAAAGTGATTAGTTGGGGCTTCTTGAAGCATTTTAAATGCCTTTGCATATTAATCTTTATTAGTGCAGTCAGTATTTGTATTGCCCTGAATAAAATCACATTTTAGTAGCCCTTCGCTATTTTGTAGCAATTGCTCCGGAGGTGCATGGGAAAGTGATTGGGGGGAGGGGGGTATCAACTTGTGTGTGTCTATATGAGGTGGGGGTGGGGAGATATATGTGGGGTTCATTTTTAATATTGTATAGCACTTTGAACTGCATTTCATTATATGATTGATTGATAGATTAAATTTATCATAGGTCTGGGTTATACAGTGTCTTAGAGGTGTGAAAATTTGATTTGCATATTGTTTCCTAATAAAAATGCATTTACTTAAGTATTAATAGGTAAGTGATGCTGCAGTATTATTTGAGTAATTCAGCATACTTTCCCATGCCACTGAAATGCAAGGCAGATGTGCAATAGCTTGATGGGTTTGTTACCCTTTACTTTGTTCATTTAAAAAAATTTGTGAATTTAACACATTTTTTTGTGTTTACTAGAAATGTGGCATTTATAAACATACTTGCATATCTCCAGTTTATCTTTTTTAAATTTGAAATAAAAACTGTATTTTTGCTAAAAATGTAGAGCTATCCAGATAGTTGTTACCACCTCACAAAAACTAAATGCTTCACTCCACTCTCACACACTCACTGAGCAGTCTGGATGAGACTCAGATGGAGCCTCGGTGACTCACACTAATTCAAAAATGACCCACTAGGAAATTAATAACAGCACTTGAAAGGCACTTGTGTGTGTAAGAGTATATGTGCAGATCGTGTGGCTCGAAAGCAAGATTAAAGATGTAAGTGATGTATAAAAACATATTTCCTTTTATTTTACTTGAAGGATTGTAATTGTACATATTTACAGACTATATTGAAAGCGCTTTTTCTTGCATATAAGATGCGGTTCCAGCAGTTTTGATATTACAAACTTTCCATTACTTTTGCAATCAAGTAGAAATAAACAGGTAGTAAAATAAAATACATATCAATGTTGTCTTCCCTCCCACACATGATAGATGAATATATTTTCACTGGTGACTTCTGTTCACCCACGTACAAGCTGTTTATCTCTCACCACACTTTCTATATATAGATTTAACACAAAATAGATACCTAAAACACTTGTGAGTTAACATTTTATTAGACGGGAAAAGGATTCTTACTAGAGGGGGAAATAACTGTTTACCCACATGGTTTTCCTCTCAGTCTCTTGTTGGTGTTGCTGGTAGTCTGACACACTCACACAGTTTGCAAAATTATGAACTGAGTAATGGTGCAAAAGGTTAGAAATTAAAACAGGGCCCTGGATAAGACATGAAGCATGAATTAACGCAAAGGAACAAAGAGTCCAGACTCCAGCAGGCTCCTTAACCAGTCACACTGTGTGACTGTTATCATCCATCCGTCCATCCATCATTCATGCCGCTTATCCTTGAAGGGTCACGGGGGGGATTTAAATCAGATTTAAATAAACCCCCCTTCTTGCAATTTAAAGTCAAGTGTTATTTTTTTGGTGTTAAATGAATGGTTTGCCAATTCAGTGTGATTTAACTCCTTCCAGACGTAAGTAAGCTCCACCCAGTGCCATCACATTTCGTGCGCAGCAGTGGAAGGAGCAGATACCATTATTGTATCATGTAGATCAAAAGGTAAGAAAAACTCAATCTCTACAAAAGCAAACCGATTTTTGACGCCTATAAGTAGATGCTTGATGGTTTAACTGAATTGCTCTTTAATTTATCATATTTGTCACACTTCACCCCCTACCCCACAACCTGTTAGCAAGTTAGCTGTTGGTTTTCATTTACTAAGTGCTTGAGGGGGCACGGAAACGGGATGAAAGTGCTCCAGACCAAACTAGTTATTAACAGTTACTCTAGTCATGTTGCAGTTTGGAGGAGCAACAACAGTGTCTGCATCCAGAGCAAACACCAGCATCTGCATCTGTACCACCTTGCGGGTGGACACCAGAAAAGCAAGGTCTACATGACCATAATTCTACATGGTCTTTGACAAGCAACTCATCCCATGCCAGGCAAACCACTCCCTTGGAGAATTTAATGAAGTTTTAAAGGCAGGTTTTTTGTAACTTGTGTTATGATACTGCACTTGTAAACTTCTATACATATATACCTATACCTATATATACCTATATATACCTATATACAACCTTCAAGCTATATACAACATATTCGTAAATAGTTTATTTTACGTGCACGTTCATTTAAATTAAAATAATCCATATACATCCATAAGCTTGTTTACATTAGATACAAATGTTGATTAAATTAAAACATATATAGTAAATGTTTTGCTTTTAATTACAACACATAGGCTCACCATTTACTCAGTGTTCTCTTTTTGCATGCATCTATGTACACGCTCACATAAAACAGTCAGAGACATCTAGATCTCATAACATCAACCATCCATACCCCACCCAGCCTGGATCATCTTTTATCTCCCAACTTTTCACTGGAATTATCCCCCAAATACTGAATTTCTATTGGTTGGTTTAATGTGTGGCTGGAAGGCAGCAGTTTACATTAGCAGCAATTCCAGGAAGACAGGCACTATTAGGTAGCAGGCTTCAAATTCACTTCAATTTCCTCCCTAATTTAGCTGAAATGGGAAGCCCTGCTATCCAACCCTCAATTGCATTCTTCCAATTTAACACATCAACAAGATGAACCAGTTTCCTTGTGAGGGTTTTATTTGAACCAGTATTGATGAGACATTGTGTGCAGGCAGCAGTGTTCTAAGTTGACTTCAGCTTCTCTTTCATTCATTTGAGTATGATTTAATACATTTTTATATAACCAACAAAGTCAAGTACAATCCTAATCCAGCACATGATAGTTGGGGGTTCCAATTAAGTATGATTATGATCTTCTAGAAAACAGACATTTTTATTTAAATTAGAAATCAAAAAGCACATATTAATTTAAACTGAATAATCTTTCATCAACACGTGTTGTAAATGAGGTATATTAGGGTTTGAGGTGCTTAACAAATTAATATAAATGGAGAAGAACCACTTTGGGATTTGGATTGTACCTCTCTTTAGTTTGTAAATATAGCCTTAGCTGCATGAATAAAGCATAAAAATCTTTGCAGTGCCAGCAACGTTATCCCCTTATACAAAAATGCAACCTAAAGTAAAAATAAAAATATACAACAGTAAATTTGCTGTTCTGTATGGAAGAATAAAGAGTATGCATTATTTAATTTGTTTTAGTGCTATAAATCTTAGCGTATCTAAACACATTTTTTTTGCTTTTTGAACAGTCATCAAATGTGAAAGCACATTTAAATTATTCTTGAACTTTTTTTACTATGTGCAAAACAAATGAGGAAGATGAAAGCTCTTTCACTGTTTGGATCCTTTAGCTTACTTATGGAATCTTAAGCCTGTCTGTCAGTGGTGAATGTGTGTGTCTTCATGTCCTCTAGTTGAATATCCACCGAGTTTGTAAGTCTTGTTAGTGATGCCAGTCTTACAGTGGCATTTGTGAAAAGACGGACTCTGCAGGTAACTAAAGTATTCATAAACGTACACATTCTTTACATATTCCTTTATCCTTCTTCTGTCACATTAGTATAATTTAAACCGGAGACTTGCTATGAACACAGGTGGACTAAACCTCTTCTAACAAACACATCCATGTATTAAATGACTGACCCTAAAGAAGACACTTACCGATGTGTACAGGTAGCCCTCACTGTTCATTGCTAGATAGAGTTTGGTCTGCACTCCTTGAATGGCCACCACTCGCAACCCCACTGGAATGAGGTTGAACATGGCTGAAAAGGAAAACACATTTATCACTTACAGGGAAAATAAAAGTATTTTTACAATACAAGAGAGATACAACATATGGTCTACATTTGTATAGCACTTAAACAAATCTGATCACTCCCAAGCACTTAAAAACTAAAAAGTCAGCCATTTACCTTTTTTTATACACATTAATGGTGGTGAACTACACTGTAGCCACAGCTGTCCTGGGGCAGAATAACAGAAGCAAGGCTGCCATTTAATCATTGCTGCCGGGCTTTATTGATAAATGGCCTGCATATAGCACTTTTTCAGTCAGAGGCCTACAAAGTGCTTTACATGACATTCAGTCATTCACCCATTTATGCACACTTTCACATGTTGATGGTGGTGAGCTAAATCATGGCCTCAGCTGCCCTGGAGCACACTGACAGAAGGCTGCCATACACAGACGCCACCAAGCCCTCTGACCACCACCACCATGCAAGGTGAATTAAGTGTCTTGCCCAAGGACAAAACAATTGAGATTGACAACATGCTGGTTACAGGACATCCTCTACCCCCTGAGGCACTATTGTCTAAGCTTTGTCAGTATCTCTTACCTAAAATGTTCACTTTCAAGATGAGGGGAGCTCAATTAATACATATTTCATAGACTATGCAAAGTTATGTCAATGCAATCACCTATATTATAATACCCAACCTTTCAGAATTAAAATTGTTACCTTCTTTTTTTAAATGATAAAGAAAATCTTTTAAAGAAGAATGCTGGTGAATAAACCGGTTATGTCTTCCAAAGAAGTGTTTCCTTCGTCTAATTCAATAAGTAATGTGGACAGGACCAAAAAAATTGTCAGTTTCAAGGGCTCTGGCAAGACCTGACTGTTGATATAGACTGCAAAATACAAGGGTTTTTGCAAGCAGGCCATAGGTTTGAATCCAGGACAAGACCTTTCTTCATATGGGTTTTACATGTTCTCACCATAAGTTTGTGGGTCATCTTAGACTACAGATGTGGACAAAATTGTTGGTACCCTTCATTAAATCAAAGAAAAACTCATAATGGTCACAGAAATAACTTTAATCTGACAAAAGTAATAATAAATAAAAATTATATAAATGTTGACCAATGAAAGTCAGACATTGCTTTTCATCCATGCTTCAACGGAATTATTTAAAAAATAAATGCATGAAACAGGCCTGGACAAAAATGATGGTACCCACAACTTAATATTTGGTTGCACAACCTTTTGAGGCAATCACTGCAATCAAATGATTCCTGTAACTGTCAATGAGACTTCTGCACCTCTCAGCAGGTATTTTGGCCCACTCCTCATGAGCAAACTGTTGTTTCCGGTTTGAAGGGCGCCTTTTCCAGACAGCATGTTTCAGCTCCTTCCAAAGATGCTCAATAAGATTGAGATCAGGGCTCATAGAAGGCCAGTGTTTTCCTCTTAGCCCTTCTTGGGTGTTTTTAGCTGTGTGTTTTGGGTCATTTTCCTGTTGTAAGACCCGTGACCTGCGACTGAGACCATGCTTTCTGACACTGGCCAGCACATTTCTCTCTAGAATCCCCTGATAGTCTTGAGATTTCATTGTACCCTGCACAGATTCAAGACACCCTGTGTCAGATGCAGCAAATCAGCCCCAGAACATAACCGAGCCTCCCCCATGTTTCACAGTAGGGACCGTGTTCTTTTCTAGATATGCTTCATTTTTCCGTCTGTGAACATAGAGCTGATGTGCCTTGGCAAAAAGTTAAATTTTTGTCTCATCTGTCCACAGGACATTCTCCCAGAAGCTTTGTGGCTCGTCAGCATGTAGTTTGGCATACTCCAGTCTGTTTTTTTTTATGATTTGTCCTCTGGCTCAAACAGCGAAGGATGTTCCGATCTGACACTGATGTTCCTTGAGCATAAAGTTCAGCTTGGATCTATTTTGAAGTCTTTCTAGGCTCTTTTGTTACCATTTGGATTATCCGTCTCTTTGATCTGTCATCAATTTTCCTCCTGCAGCCACGTCCAGGGAGGTTGGCTACAGTCCCATGGATCGTACATTACTGAATGACATGTGCAGCTGTAGTCACAGAAACATCTAGCTGCTTGGAGATGGTCTTATAGCCTTTACAGTTAACATGCTTGTCTATGATTTTCTTTCTCATCTCCTGAGACAACTCTTTCCTTTGCTTCCTCTGGTTTATATCGAGTGTGGTACACACCACGTCACCAAACAACACAGTGACTACCTGGAGTCCTATATATAGGCCCACTGAGTGATTACAGGATTGTAGACACCTAGGATGCTGATTAGTGGACATACCTTGGATTAACATGTCCCTTTGGTCACATTATTTTCATTCTTTTCTAGGGGTACCATCATTTTTGTCCAGGCCTGTTTCATGCATTTATTTTTTAAATAATTCTGTTGAAGCATGGATGAAAAGCAAGTTCTGACTTTCATTGGTCAACATTTATATAATTTTTATTTATTATTACTTTTGTCAGATTAAAGTTATTTCTGTGACCATTATGAGTTTTTCTTTTATTTAATGAAGGGTACCAACAATTTTGTCCACGTCTGTACTTCAGCTTCCTCTGAGAGCCAAAAAAACATGCTCAGGACACGAGTACCAGAAAGAGGTGTGGTTTGCACAAACAGTACACATAAACGGCATAAAATAATAATAATAATAATAATAATAATAATAATAATAATAATAATAATAATAATAATAATAATAATAATAGCAGCTTCAACTAACAGAGACGTTGAGCTGCTCTTTCCAGGCTGACAAATCAGCCTTCCTGTGTGTGGTCACAAGCCAATGTAGGGAAGACAATGAATACAAATTCTCCCTGTGACGTAATAAGTACTGGCTTTTTCGTGGCTTGCTCTTTTTCTACTTTATTTTATTTGTGTGGCTAATGCCACATAGAGAAAATGTTCACATACAGCATGCTTATGCATCTCAGAGTGAGTGATTATATTTAAAAATTACTTTTTCTTTTAACGATTCACAGTAAAGGACAAAGTAAAAGCAAAAGTGACATGATTCACTCTTCAACTACTACACATGAATGCAGGATAAGCTTTCAAAACCACTCAAATATAATAATAGTTTATTATGATTCCAAATAAAGCCAATGCAATTTTCTTTGCAGCTGTGCCAACATTTACACAGACAACAGTCACTTATATAAACCCCTGTGGATTAAACCAAGGCCAAAATACACCAAAAACAAATATGGAGAGATAAGGTAAATTGGGCCATCAAGTAAAATGAGTAACTTAGGGTACATTTACATCAGCCCTGTTTAGTCTGCTTGAATTGAACTCTAGTTCATTTGCCCAGGAAGGTTCAGGTTCATTTGGAATGGTGTGAATGGGCAATCCAACTCTGATTTGGACCAAAATAGGGAACTCTAGTCTGTCTAAACACGTAGGTCTCGGTTCAATTGAAACAAACTCTGCTGCAGTTTGAATGCATATGTGAATGGCAAGCGGACCCGGGACAGCATCAGAAGAGGTAAGCAGACTATTGTGCAGGGCATTCTGGGTAAATACAATCTAAACAACTATGCATGCTGGACCTTGTACATACCATGGTAAACGTCTATAAAAGGAGGACATCTGTGCTGTGAAGTTGTATGTGCCCCTATTCATAGCACACTGTCTCATATGGATCCATCCTAGCTGTCTTGTGTAAAAAATAGGGCTGAACGATTAATTGCATATGCAATTAAATCGCGATTTGGTTAAAATACGATTTCCTAATCGCAAAGGCTGTGATTTGACTTGATGTAAACATATCTGCTAAAGTCACGTGACTTGCAAACAATGCAGGGAGAGAAGGAAACGCTGCACTTTAACCAGTTATTAAATGACCAAAAGCTTAAAAGAATCCAACACTACACAATAGTTGGTACCAAAGAGGAACAGTACATCAGTTGTGAGAAAGTATATCTGCTATGAAAACGATGCTACGCAACGCCAGGTATTATGCAGAACTCGTCTTGGTATTGTTGCTGCCTCACGAGGTAGGCTACAGTACGAACCTTTAACAACACCTAAAAACATCACACCACCATATATGAGAGTTGCACGGCTAAACTGACCGCCAACAGTGTTTAAATTTCCAGTAAACAAACTTCCAGCCGACAGGGATCGCTGACCGAGCTGTTTGAAAGAATCGCTCCTTACGAACATAAAAAAAACGGCACACTGAAATAATTTGTGCTGTAACGGGTTTTATAGCCAAAAGTATGCTTTGTTAACCATGATGAATAAGCTAGGATTCAATATCACACACACATTTTAGCCACATCTTACCTGCGCTGTATAAAAAATGCCGACAGAAAGGTAAAGCCGCACCGAAAATAGCGGAGTATTTTGCAACAACTGACCTGAGATCAAACTACTCTACGGAGCCATACCAGAGTCTGAAAGTGCATTAGATTGATGGAGAATTAAAAATCAGAGCTTGTTGCTTCAAGCATCCTACTTCCTGGATAACCACACGGAGGAAAACATTGTACCCGGAGGGAATTATTAGCTGGGATCAAAAGGAAGAAAACCTTGATTGCAGAACGACACTGTTGACTATCGAGTGTGATGATTAAAAGTAGATAAAGTTGTTAATATTTGCCTTTGTCTTAAAATAAGTAAATAATCTTATGGAATAGAATAAATTATGTATAAAAATATGTTTATAATACACAATATTTTTGATTGCATTAATTAAAAAATGCATGACAGAAGCCCCACAAAAATAATTGCACATTAAATCACAATTGCAATATTGAAACAAAAAAATCGCAATTAGATTATTTTCCAAAATCGTTCAGCCCTAGTAAAAAAACAGGATTCTCCATAGTCCTCTGCCTCTTTTCTGTTCATTCAGAGTTGCTGCAGTAGTATTTGCAGTAGTAATGATTTGATCATTTTACAGTTGCCAAAAGGTAGCCCAATTTACCTGATTTCACCTTTAAACCTGTCTGTGATTAGTAAACGGGATACTGGTTTTGTCCCTGAAAAGGCCAGAAGCAAGCCAGCTGGTCACTAAGGTATATCTCCACATTATTAATATCTGTCTGTTCATTGGTGTCTGTGTTTGTACTTCATAACTTACTCACATCAAAGTCAAAGGCTGATTAGATGAATGTCCACATGGGAGGCTGAATAAAGGCCTGTCTTTGTAACTAAACAAACTTTGCTTTGTGGTGAGCTGACTAATGAAGGACTTATAAATTAAAAAAGGCTTTGTGTGTTTTGCTATGCTGGATATGGAGACCAACATAATATCCAGATGTTATTTTCTAAATTCCCCTTACGTTTATGTACATGTATATTTTTCTAAATTGAAGCTCTGTTGAAGCTCTGATTCAGTGTATACACCCTATACATATTCACATCTCAAACACTTTAGGGTGAAGTGCACTGTAGAGGCTGTTTGAAGGGTCATTTTACTTGCTGTGAATGTCTGAACGCAGCACACATCCCCTCCTGTTTGCTTTATAAAAGCATCAACCACAATGTATAATGTACTTACTTCCCAGTGGCTCTGTGATGGTAATTTTGCTTCAGTGGGAAATACATCAATTTAAAGTCATTTCCAGAATAGCCTCTGTTGTTATTTAGGATTTTCTCTTCCTAAGTATGTGATTTCTGTTATTTGACTGAAATTATAAATTTGGATTATATTTCTATGGTGTGCATTTAACTTTTGAAAGTCATCGGTATTATAAAGATAAAAGACAGAAAATCCCTCAAGATATTTTTGACATGTACAACAGACTGTGCCTCCTGCAATCTTTTGCAGTTAAAAAATGAACAACAGGGGAAAAAAGACATTTATTTTCACTGAAGGTACTTTCCCCAAATGAGTAACAATCTTGAAGACATGAGGTTTTAAATTAATCAAATTCAAGGAATTTCTTCAGAAATATTGTGGATCTTAGAACAGGCAGAGGGCTCCCACAGAGGAAACACTGGAAGAAAGATTAATGAGTAAAAATGTAAAATAACCAGAGCTAATATAGGTAAAATAAGTAGTAATAAATATAATAGTAAAACAGTTAACCATATAATAATATATAAAATAAAAATATAAAATATAAGCAAATAAAACATACAGAGCAATAAAACACACTAATAAATAATAATCAATTAAAAGCTAAGCTAAAAAGGTGAGTCTTGAGCCTTCTCTTAAAAACATGAACGTACTCTGCAGCCCATAGGTCCTCTGGCAGCCTGTTCCAGATGTGAGGGCCATAATAATGGAAAGACGCCTCACCATGGGTGTGTGTCCTGACTTTTGGAATCACAAGGGGACGGCTGCCAGAGGAGCACAGAGGCTGCGAGGGTTCATACTGTAAAAGCATTCCTGATAGATAAGAAGGCCCAAGACCATTAAGACACTTAAGTTAAATGTTGTTGGACCACAACCTGATCAGTCTTTTAAATCCCCTCGGCTACGACAGTTGAGCTCCCGCCCGGCAAAAGCCATTTAGCTATGCAAATAAACTATATTCCCAAAAGCATTTGCCTTTCTGTATTCACCCACATGTGAAGAGAAGGTACCATTCTAATACTAATCTTAAGCCTTAGGTTGTACTCTGATGCCAGCCCACCTTTTCAAAATATAAAAGCTTCAGCTCTTCAAGGGAAAGCTTTCCACAAGTTTTATGAGTGTGATTATCTTAATGTTTTTGTTTTTTTTTCCTTTTGAAAGGTGTCCCCACAGTTTTAGGTCATTGGTCTATGGAGACAAGTCAAGTTTTAAAACAGCAAGCTCACTCTTCCATGTCTTTATGCAACTTGCTTTGTGTAGGGCAGACTGGGGTTGGTTGTCCCATGTCTTATTGCTTATTACTGCCAAACTAGAGGGCACTGTGATTTCATTTTGATATTAAACGTTTGCAACATTAGGAACAACTTACCCCATACATTGTGACAGCCAACAACAACATGAGTCAGGTTGTCACAGTTGGCCAGATTGTCTATGACAGGCAATAACTTTTGATCACAATTACTTATATAAAAAAAAGATGGGTACAATTTAAGACAATATTATAGGTTTTCATTTAATCTACAAATATCTCTTCAAATATTCCAGTAGTAGTAGTAGTGAGCAATGTACATTAGAGCAAAAAATGAGACAACCCGCCCTAGTCTCCCCTACCTGTGTGCAGTCATATTACAACAGGAAGAATGCCATCTTGAAACTGTTTCCGAAGTATTTATTTATTTATTTTTTAGTAGATAGAAGAATTAAGAGTTACTTTTTATAAGACATAAGATGCTGAGTCACACTGATAAATAAAAAAAATAACATTGAAAGAAGATTGCCCACAACATCCAGATTCATACTGCCTCTGCATCATTCATACTGCCTCTGCCTCTCCAGCTTCTGCATCCTGGTACAATGCTTTCCTGGGGTTCACCCAGCCATGGTGTAAAAGATAATTAGGTTCTTCAAGCCAGGTCACTTTCTTCCTCTGCTCCACGGTGCAGTTCTGACGCTAACCTGCCTAATGTTGGTACTTTTCGTGATGGGCAGGGAAAAAAAGGGGCACAGAAACAACATTCAATCCTTCAGCAAAATCAACTACAGTATTATGTCTGTAAAACTTAAACTAGACTGGCCAGCTATCATGTGTCACTGATACTGATTTTTGCAAACTGCTCATCAAAATGGTTTTGGAAATGCCCTGAACCACTCATCGAATAGTCATAATTTAGCCCTCGTTTGATTCTTTCTTTGTCTAACATATTGAAAATAAAAGTTCAATTGTTTAGCAATACAGCCCGTCCACTCACAGGCAAAATGATGAAGAGATAATTAGGGCTTATCACTTGTTAGATGTTATAAATGTATGATTGATCTTTGTATATAACTTAACTATGTATGGTTTTATTAATGTAAATGTCGAATGCTTGAGGTTTACTGTTCCCCTCCTTGAGTCTCATGTTGTATTAGCAGTTATTTTCCTTATATATGCACCTTCCTCATATCGCATGACTCCACTCAGATTCCTCCCTTGATGCCTCCAACACAATCAGCACGTACACATCTGCAATATACTTCAATTTAGAGGGATTACTAACCAGAGCACTGATGGAGATTTTCAAGAGGGGGGGAAACTCAATTACTTTCTGGCTCCTTGAAACACCTGAGCACACTGAAGAGTGGCAGGGCTGCCACCCACGCATCGACAGCCTGCTACACCGCACCACACAAAATGGGGAAGAGAAAGGTGGCCTGAGGGGCAGGTTTCACGATCATCTCTGTTCAACCTGCTCACATAAACCGTCATGACAGATTGAATGTGATGATCATCCTGACCATCCCAACCATAGTCTCATTTAAAACTAGTTTCTGTGAAATTTTGACATCTGTATTGCCTGAAATTATTGTTAAAGTAAGATATTGTTTTTCGACAAAGGTAACAAGAATTGTTCAAGGAGGGTTACATTTCTACCAAATGTCACATGAGTTTAGTTTAACATCCATCCATCCATCCATCTTCTTAACTGCTTATCCAATTCAGGGTCACGGGGCAGCTGGAGCCTATCCCAGCAATTATCAGGTGTTAGGCAGGGTACACTCTGAACAGGACGCCAGTCTGTTGCAGAGCCAACACAGAGAGACAGACAACCATTCACACTCACATTCATTCCTAGGGACAATTTAGAGCGATCAATTCACCTATCATGCATGTTTTTGGACTGTGGGAGGAAGCCGGAGTACCCGGAGAGAACCCACAAACTCCATGCAGAAAGACCCTGGGCCGGGATACGAACCCACGACCTTCTTGCTGCAAGGCAACAGCGCTAACCACTGCGCCACCGTGCGGCCCCTTTAGTTTAACATATTCCAAACAAAATAATCAAAAAATATTAAAGATTTTCTGTTGAAAAAGTCATACATTTGTGAGAAAAAGACAATTTTTGTGTGATTAAAAAGAATAAATTGACAATATCAAAACAAAGATATTCTTTATTGTAAGATAATTAAATCAGAAATGTGTAACAAAATGACAGAAGTCCTCTCTGGTTAAACTCCTAAAATTGAGATACAATCCAAGATGAGCATTTATAAAAACGCATCATCCTTTATCTAAGCCGGCTATCCTTTGCAACATTGCGGGATGCTGGTGCTTATCTCTAGTGGTCATCAGGTGAGAGGTGGGGTGCATCCTGGACAGGTTGGCAGTCGATCTCAGGGCAACATGAAGACACATAGGACAAACAACCATGCACTCACACATTCATACGTAATGTCAATTTAGAGAGAACAATTAACCTAACAGTCATGTTTTTGGAATGTGGGAAGAAGCAGGCTACCTGGAGGAAACCCACACATGCACAGGGATAAGTTGTAAACTTCATGCAGAATGACTCCATGAGTGTAAGACTCGTGCATTTGATTGTCTTCACATGCTCTCACGTAGAACATCCATTTTCTCACGCTGAAGAAATAACGTCTTCCTACATGTAATACCCTTAAAATGGGATGTCGTATTTTGTTTGATATTTATTTGTAATTGTGTTAGATGCATGCTTTGTTTTTGTGAGTATTTTTTTTTAGTTGGTTTGGAAGCTCAAACAATATTGTTGTACTGCCATGGAAAGCACATTCTACTTAGTCAATTTTGCAGTACACATGCTTCTCTTTTTATTTAATAAAACTCTCTAGAACGTTAGAGCAAAATTGTCAGGTCATAACTGTGCAGGTGCGTGATGGGGCGGCAAGGGAGTAGATAAAGGGACAGCAACTGCTTTAAAGGAGACATATGGAAAATGTAAATGTGTATTTTGGGTGTTAAGGAGTGCAGACAACTTACATTTATTCTCTTCTGGTGCTGTGTTTATATCTTTACATTCTTTCTTGGTCATATTTTTCAGTCTGTTTAGTTTTCTCTGTTCGCTATTACGTTTTCTTGTCTATTACGTCACAGCATTTGTTGTTGAACTGCCAAATAAGGTAATGAACTTCCGGGTAACCAATTTGGTGAAGCTGCCATTTTTTCTCCCCCACAGCGATTTTGCAGTCCAAGGTCAGTCATGTCGAAGTTACAAGAAAGCAAGTCAAAATGTTCAATTATTGGGTGTATTAACCCACACAAATCCCTACATCGACCCCCAGCATCAGAGCCTCTGAGAAGTGCCTGGTTAAATTTTATTTTTAGTGGAAATATACCGACATCCGTGGGGAAAGTTCTCCTAGTTAGAGAAGCACTTCGAGGACGAGTGCTTCAGCAACCTCGGTCTGTATCTGGAGGGGGCGGGGCATGAAATGTTTGCAAATGTTTACATTTAAAGGGACCGCACGAAAATGAGTTGCTCTAAAGATGCTTCTCAGAACGGTATAAGGAGGGTCTATGGGGCTACAATAACATGGAATTCAGACCAAACCACTGTGGTTCTACTTTACATAGACCACAAGTGAATGATTTACATGTGAAAATGAAGGATTTAAAAGCATGATATATCTCCTTTAAGAGAAAAGCAAAGCTTTAAAAAATAAACAACGTTGATTACAGAATTTTTTGTAAGCAATTTTACTTGTCGACGTCGTGACGCCCTATGTGCTTCCCACTCTGGACTCCTTGGCAACAGTTAGCAGACAACCCTTATATCACAAGGAACCACACATTGCATTTTCCCTAAGAAGTAGCTCTCACCAGTTCTCATACAACTCACAACACCACCTGGTAACATTTTAACTGCCTGTATCACATCCCATGGGATCAGAGCACATGTCTATTATTGGTGCTATTGGTAAGTCTTTTTGATGTTTTATTATGGGTGGTGGTATGCATGGAGACAAGTTGACAGAACACCAGACTGGCATGAAACAAGCATGAAGGAAACAGTAAGAACCAACAGGGAGTGAGAGGAAGTAAAGGGCTTAAATACACAAAGGGAATGAGGATAAGGTGTTGACTGGGATAAGACACAGTTGTATTGTCTTACACATTGTGCCAACAATGCGTAAAATGGGAGTGAGCAGGATGGTGTGCTGATGCTTCTGACAAGAAGAGGAGAATTGGTTAAAACTTGTCATTTCTATTTCTTTTTTTTCTATAACAGTGCTGAAGCTATTACCTTTTTAGCTTCTCTTTCAATCAAATAAAATAATGCTATTTGCTGCTCCTTCTGCAAAGTTAGGTCATTTTTCAGTTTAAAAGCGGTATGCTGCTGGAATATTGTCCTTTAATATGCTCTTTTTTTCCCTTTTTTTGGCTGTATGATGTTGAAGAAATTGTAAAACGTTAATTTACAGGGAGTGATTTCTATATAAGCCCATTCAGGCTTCTACCACTTCTGTATACATGAATTTTATGCATCTTTATATATATTTTAAATACATACTTTGTTTTTTATTTTTTATATGTGTGAAATAAAACAAACAAATAAACTGTACCTGAAAGTTCATATATTCAAGCAGTCTTAAGCTGCTAATTCATTCATCATTGTTGTGTTATAAAAAAGGTAAGCAAAGTTGGAAAGGAACAAGAATCTGATCATTTTACTAAGATTATGTACTTCAATTAATTATTGTGAAACATGAGATATTGTATAACAGCAAATCCAACCTAACACTCAGGAAGCAACAACAGAATTTTTACTTTCTTATCAATACTAACAATTCAGTGAAAAAGAAAAAGAAAAATTTGTTTGCATATCGTACAGGTGCTATGCTGGTGGTGAAGCAAGAGGAAAGCTTACCAAAAAAAAGAAAACAAATATCTGATCATCTTAAATGGAAAAAGTATTCAAATGGTGTGTATAATAATATAATGGCTATATATTAATATATATATATTTTTAATCCAATGAAAATTTAATATTGCTTCCCAACTTCTGGTCTGCATACAGAGCAGTCACTGCTGGTGTCTGAGCGTGAATACTTCCTAGCATAATAGTAATATTGCTCCAGCCTAGTAGCCATATCTTTACATGCAGTTAGCACAGTCTAGGCTATACCATACCATTGTATTATAACAAAGTTTTAGACAATAAATTTGAAATTTTATATTTATTACTGTTGTTTAGCCAGTTTGATCTGTTTTGATTCAGGATTTCAACAAAGTTAAAATATTTAAATCTAAATCAAGAAAAAAAAGGTCAAATTTATCTGTAATAACTGCGATGGACTGGGGACCAGGGTGTACCCTGCCTTTCTGCTTGACTGCTGGATATAGGCACCAGCACCTCCACCACCCTGCATAGGATAGACAGTATAGATGATGGATGGATGGATGGATGGATGGAAGGACGGATGTATAGAAACATAACTTTTTTAAAATTATTATTTCTTTCCCAGGTGCACACTCAGTTTGTTAAGGTGTGATGCAACACAACAAAATATCTAAACTGAGTGAGAAATACATTAGTATTTATCCATAAAGATTGTATTCATCATTATTATTTCCTATTTTTATTTATCACCTTACCTTCTCATAAAAATGTTTTAGAAACAAACTTCTTCATTACCACAGTCAAGCAGACGAGAGTCTGTCAGCTAAGCCAAATACAGGAGCAGAGATCAAATCCTTCCTTGTATGTGTATGTGCTCACATTTGAGGAGGTCCTCTCCCACCATCACAAGACACCGCCAGCTCCAAGAGGACTGCACTCTCTGTCACCATGGAGACAAGCGCACCCAGCGCCTAACAACGCTATTTTTGGAGCAGCGCAAAGAGCTTTACTCCTTCTCTTCCTGTTCAGCAGCACTCTTTAATTTTCTTTTGACAAACTACTTTGGTGTCAATCTGGGCCAGTTTATATGTAACGTAATAGAAAACTGATTGTAGATTGATTTAAAGTGGGCTATATTTGCTTGATAAGGAGCATCTAATAGTTGCTTTATGCAAGCATGAAACACTAAAGCATCCTTTCTATTATCATTATACCAACATCTGCTAATTGGTCCTCTGTGTTATATTTTCATAACTGCAAACTGTTTAGTATAATTAACTCTTAGATCAAATATCTATCTTTTCTCAAAATATTATTTTTTGGATAAATAGAATTTAATTAAGTCAAAATCCATTGTATGGCCCCGACATGCAATGCTTTTTGTATTTTGTATTTGGAGGCGATCCATTTCTGCTGCATTGTTATCAGACAAGTGGCTTGCTGTTTTTCCTCCACTCATCTCCTGTTTCAACTATTAAACAAAGAGCTGGTGGGTGTTGCAGCTATGACAGGAATGCATCAGTGCATAGAATAAGACAAAGCTGTCTCTCACTGTCTTTCACACAGATTGTAGGAGAGGAAGATGATGGTCATGACCTGAGTTCAGGTTTGAAACAGAGTGATTAATCAGAGGAAATTAAGGTGCTTCTCAGTAATGAGCCCCTTAAAGTGCTGAAACAAACTTTTGTTTTGCTCTGTATAATGACCCATTTACCCATTTACTCAAGTTTGAATGCTGTTGAATACGGCGAATGAAACACACAAAAAATGAGGCTTTCTCTCTGCAGCTTGAGCAGAAAGTTATGGAATAATTGATAGTTTGTAGGAAATTCAAGCAACTCAGGAACCCATGAAACCAATTGTGGGGTTCCCCATGGTTCAGTTTTAAGTCCAATTATTTTTAACCTGTGCATGCTGACACTTAGGGATGTTATCAGGAGTGACAGCATTGATTTCCAAAGCTTTTACAGATTTACATTGTGCTATATCCTGATGGCCTAAAACCAGTTACTCTGTAAAAAAAAGAAAAGTTGACTGAACTTAACTACTCATTTTGACAACTAAATGCACTTCATAGGGGAACACATTTATGGAGTGATATGGTTACATGCATAGCAGAAGCTGGATGTAAACCTATGACCCCATGATTACAAGCCAACTACTCTACCCACCAAGCCACAGTCACCAACAGATATTTAATAGTAACTTAACTTGGAATATAGTAAATTGAAATAAAGCTTCTATTCTACTGTTTAAATGTTGTTTTCAGCGTTTTTAGCCTAATATTCAACGATTGATGTTCTAACGTGTTTGCACAACTATTTTAATGTAATTAAAACTGAAGGAAGTCTACCTCCAGGTTCTCCTTATCTAAGTAACATGCATAGCATTTGACTCAAAAGCCAATTTAAAAAAGCCAAAAGCCAATTATTTAATTACATTAAAATAGTTTTGCAGACACTTGAAAACATGAATCATTGAATATTAAGGTAAAAACACTGAAAACAACATTTAAACAGAAGAATAGAAGCTTTATTTTAATTTACTATACTCATTCTTAAGTTATCATTAAACATATTTAGGTGACTGTGGCTTGGTTGGTAGAGTAGTTGGCTTGTAATCAGGGGGTCGTAGGTTCACATCCAGCTTCTGCTGTGCATTCAAAGATATCACTTCATAAATGTGTTCCTCTATAAAGCGCAGTGAGTTGTCAAAATGAGTAGTTAAGCAAACTTAATAAGACAGCCAGCTGCAGAGCAATTCTGAGTAAACTCAACAGCAGGCTTCTGCTGAGTCAATTTTTTATATATTCACACATTTAAGTTAAGCCGATTTGTGAAAACAATTTGGCACAACTTGATCAAATATGTAGTTTCAACTTAACATAAGTTGTGTCATCTCAGAGACATGAGTAGACCTCACTAACTATCTTAAGTTTGTTGGAATTAATATTCCACTTTGATTTAACCTCTTTTTTTGTTTTTTTTAGGTTAGGTAAACACATAAGTTGAGTTTACTCAAAAAGGCGTTGCAGCTGGTTGCCTTACTCTTTTAAGTTCAGTCAACTTTTCTTTTTTTTCTATGTAATGTTCTTTTAAACTTTATTTTAGATATTTAAATATGGATAGCAAATAATTTTTTATTGAGCAACTTGCTTTTTTAAGAAGGAACCCTCACAGACCTTGAGTTTCTCTGGTTCTGGCATCTTAGCTCTACCAAGATTTAGAACAAAAACCTATGGCAAGGCCTCATTCCAACACTGCCTGTGGAAGAGCTTGCTGGAGGGCCTCAGAGAATGTTAATGTCTTCAAGAAGCTCGTCTTACCTTTTAGTCTGGCTTTCCAATTATATTTATTTATTTTATTAATTTATTTTGTATTGTTATTTATTTAATTTTAGAAAAAACGTATTGTTATTTTAGGATTTAAATGTTTTAAATTCAGCGTTTTACCTACTGTGGATCCTCCATCCTAGGGGCTCTGTATTGCCAGTCTGCATTGCTGTGGAGATCGACCTAAAATGGGTAGCCGGTGGCTCCACAGCGCAGCCCTATGGCTGTGGTGTGGTCTCTGGCCACTGACTGGGGTGGTTTCTGTCGAGGCAGCTACTCTGGTTGAGGGTGGGCGGACTACTGGTGTGGGCAGATCCCCAAGATATTGTTTCAACAGTGCAGTGTCGAGCCAGATTAATATGTGTTTAAAGTTAATGTTTTTGCTTAAAATTCAAAGATAGAAAACACAAGTGGAGACTGTTTATATTACATGTAGCAATGGGTATATTAATGGGGTGTGGTGGGAGGGTTCTCTGATTGTATGTACGACTGTTTGTGTTTTTATTTACTAGGCTTTAAGTTTGTGTGATGTACTGGATTTTGCCAATCAGGCTTCTGCTGCCTGATACACATTTCCAGTTTAACTTTGGGGTCTGACACACTAATTCAAACTTTGACTGAATACGAAAGTCTGTAACTTAAAAACCAACGAACTGTACTTCAAGTTTCTTGTTGTAGTGTTAATGGTTTTTAATCCATTAAATTAAGTACAAGATTTTCACCATATGTGTAAAAACTGATTTGTTTTAAATCAAAAAGAAATTGCATAAAAGTAATTAGCATCACTTGATGTGTTTATAGACTAAACATTTTTTAGAGTTTTTAGTTTTGATGTATCTACAGGGAAAACACAATTTGATAGGTCGATCACTTACCAGAGCCAATTAAATCATATAAGATAGAAAATATCAGTGCAACAAAGGAACTTACTATAACCACTGTCCTCCTCCTTTGTTCCATCAATAGTTCCATCTGCCTGCAGCTGCAGGTGGAAGCCTTGTCGACTGTACAGCTTCGTAACAATCCCCTTTAGCTGGGGCTCTGTGGAAAACAGAAGAATGAAATGCACACTAGTGTTAAACTGTATTTGAAAAACAAGCAATTTCGATATGAAGGTTGAATATTTCAATGATAATGATGGGTGCAAATAATCTATATTTTCTTTACATTTTACATGCCCTTTTTAATGACCAAGTTCATCAAAAATCTCTACGTGATCTTTATCACTATAACCTCTAAAATATCTATGTGATCGAAAAGGGCAGTGACACTACGTTTACTATTGACATGCAGAGGGTAAATGTATTATACTTAAAATATACCACCTCACCAAAAATAGCATCCAAACAGTTTTTTGCAAACACACTACTGCACCATGATGGTGCAATGGTAATTGTGACTTAATATATAGTGTAGTTCTAAAGTTCAACATTAATATAAACAGGACTAAAACCAGATAAAGTGAATAGTGTCAAATGTAGCTAGAGCCAGGAGGCTTTGAATGAGCAAATTGATGATTATGATTAACTAAGACAGCCAGACACATTTCAAAACCCCAAGCCACAGCTGCATCAATGCAAGATAAAGTAATTTACTTGGATATGAGCTTTTCAGTGAAAGGATTTAAAGGCATTTAAATGTATTTATGTGTGTTTAGACTGACACATTAATTAATTAATTGACTCAATGTTTTTAAGTAAGGTCGTAATTTATCAAGAATTCATTTAATTTGGCAGTTTTGTTATGGAATCAATTAGCCCTGTAAGTTTTTTGTTATTTCTAACATGAAAATGAGAGGACTAAAAAGGGAGCCCCAGTGGCATGACTTCAAACAAATGAGGACCACAGATGGACAAGAGCAAGGACTAACAAAACCAAAACTGACTCAGGGCATTGACATGTAACACTCCAGCTGTCAGACATGGATGACAAATATTTTTTCCCATGTCACTTTCTTTCGATTTCTCCATATCTTTATTGAGACTGTGTACTATGAAACAACAATAATGAGACACAATACTATTATTACGAAAGTGACCAATATAAATAAATATAGTAATAAATATGGTTATTTAAGAAAATGAGATTGTAACCAAATTATAAGCATTATTATAATTAGCACCCTAAAATTGGACCTAACTTTTCAGCAAAATTTTGAAATTGAGACACTACCATTTGCTGTAAGCTTTTTAATTCATTCAAAATAAGCAATAAAAGTAAATATCATTCACAACAAAAAAAATTACAGAGGAACACCAGTAAGTGCATAACATGGAGACTGATTGCAAATGACAGTAGACAATATTCCCTTCATTTTATTTCTGAATATAAATGGCAGAGAGAAGCTGAATCTTGATTTATTTAAAATGAGACTTTAACTAATAAAGAGAGGATGAAATAATCATATTAAATCATAAAACTGATAACCAAGATTCTAGTACATTTTTAAAAGAATCACTTTGTCCTTCTAGAAAAATGATTTTAAATTGGCATCTAGATTTCAGTTTAATCGGTCTATATAAGTAGATTGTATAAGATATTTCTGTCTAATTGCAGAGTAATTTGAAACGTTTTTTGTTTTTATTTGTAAATTGTCCTGAGATTAATTTGCTGTGAACTAGGGAAACACAAACTGAACTAAAATGAATTGTACAGAATTGATTTTAATAAAATTGAGGGAAATTCATATCTAGTGATCATTGGTATTTAGTAATTTTTTTAACACTTTTTACCGATTAAAGTTGTATTTATTTCTAATTTGGACCTGCATATCAGAAACTCCACGATAAGGTGTTTCAAACAACAAAATACCAGGCAAATAATGATGTACTCAGACTGGTGATCTGTATAACCGCATCAGCAAATATGTTACCATAATCTTAATCTCCTGGTTTGAATCTGGTCACATGTCGCAGCCCTTCGTATTAAAGGGAATACCACTCTGTATTTATTCCTGTTAGCTCTAATTGGACATTCATGATGTAAAGCATCACTAAGTGCACTCCATTATCTAGTTACAGCCCCTGCTGGAGGGTTTTTACAGTGGTTAACCACACCTTTCCTGTATTTTCCCTAGCCTCTCACTTGTGTTTTAGTGAAACCGTATTACGTATACTAGAATTAAATTTGCAACCCATTTGACAAGAATTACATTTTGCTTTAATTCCAAATCTTCAAATATTTTTTTGAATTACTGATCTCTAAAGAAAAAGCATGCTTATATTATTTTATAGTTTTATGTGCAGTATGTCTCAAAATAATAATTATTTCTTAACCCTTCTCATTTTCTCCACATAGCAAATATAATGAATGTGAAAATATAATATAGTTATACTGTTATCCAAATATACACCTAAACCAATCAATTCCCTATATCCAGCAGTGACTGGGCGAGAGGCTTGGACTTGTTGTGAGTATATTACATGGCAACACAGAACAGGCAAACAACACACACATACCTGAAACTAAATGAATAATCATATATTTTGGACTGTCAGATGTAGCCGGTGTACCCAGAGAGAACCCAGGTCTGCCCAAAGAGAACACGCAAACTTGAAAGAGCCCAGGCTGGGATTCAAACTCAGGAACTTCTTCCTGCAAGGGCTACAGTGTAGCCATGATTATAAAACTACTTTGAAACTATAAATGGTTCAAATATAGCCTCAACAACAAAATACAGCTTTGCTATTACTTCTAGCTTTTTTTAAACCCAAACCTTTGTGGTATAACCTCTGTAAAAATAACTTTTGCACCCACACACACCAACAAGACAAGACAACTTTGGCTTAAACCAGTTTCCATCTCATATCAGATTTAAAAAAAACAAAAAACATCTGTTTCTTTATCCCAAAATCAACTTAAGCAGAATAGGAAATCAATAAGAAATTATTTTATTTCAGTGATACAATCTATTTTGTATAGGGTTAGTTGTCTGCCTTCATATCATGGATTGTAGGTACAAAGCTAAGTTTTTTTGGATGAAGACATAAAACAGCAGGACACTGCAAATTATATGTTTATGTTAGTTAAGAATTCATTTAATGTGTATTAAATTACTGTCTTGTATTTTCATTAAATTTTGTAATAAAATTAAATTAAAAAACCTGAAAATAACTTTGATATGTTTAATCTTTGGTATTTTAAATCAGTGGCGTTCTAAGTGTCAATTCCTAAACTAAAAAAGGTTCCAGTCATTTTCTTAGCAACTTGCAAAAAGTTTATTACAACCTATGCTTGTTGTAAAAATAATTTTAAATATAACTTTCAACAACACTTGCTCACTAACTTTCTTTCTGTTGTTGAAAGTTATATTTCCAGAAGTTCCCAGAAGTCACATCTTATTAGAACTGCAGTATAGAACTTGACACTTGGCAAATACGGGTCCTCTGTTTCTGACAGAAACTTCAATTTTTTTTAAAGCACATACATACAAAGAGGGATATATCCAATTGTTTGCTCTTTACATTAAAAAGATATAACAGATCTATGCATCAAGCATATGCTTTTGACCTTGGTCTGGTTTGTCTATCTAAAAGTAATAAAGAAAAAAAATCATGTTTATGCTTTTGGTAAAAACGTTTATGGACATAAAATGTTTTTATTTTGGTTTAATTAAAAAAGGGTAATAAAATCCAATTTTAACATAACGTTTAACTTGCCTAACACTGATGCGAACTGAGCATGGGAAAGTCGACCGATTCCCGTCTCAGGTGATCGGACCTTCTCTACAACTATGGAATTAAAATCAGTTTTCTTTGCAACTTTAGTCTTTTAAAAAGATATGTGAACAGATTTCACTGGTAACAGTTAAAATGTAAAAGTTTAATCTTCTGCATTTAAGCCCAGTTTTCAAGGTGGAAAAAACTAATTTAGAATCAGTGCAATCATTTCGAAAAAAAACTGAATCATGTTTTCTTATATAATAGATTTTATTCATATAGTTATAAAAGGCAGAAAAGAAGTTAGTGAACAAGTATCCTTTTAACAGACCTGGTCGTCTCCGTCGTCTTTTCTTGGAACCAAAGAGTTTGACCCGTGAGAAGACATTGAGACGGTTGGGTTTCTCACAGCTTCCTTTGGTTTTGCTGGGGCTGCTAACGCAGCGGCAGACATTAGACTTCTCCCGCTCCCTCGCCTGCCTCTTCTGCCTGATGAGGGAGCTGGCGATAGCTGCCGCCATAGCCAGTTTTGCAGCGGTCTGGGGAAGAAAACTTCCCGAGAAAAGTGGATGAATCCGAAAAAGTGGATTATTAGATAAAAGTGTCCTGGCGCAGCTCTAGAGAAAATCTGAGGCAACTGCGTTGATGCTTGAGGTGAATATTTCGCAAAGTGCACCTCACAGTGAAATTAAATATTCCCAGAAGGCAAGTAGAGCCATATAGCTCGAATAACCCCCTAAAGGAGCATTTTCCACAAATCCATGCGTTATTCAGGTGTTGTCCGGTGTATCTCCGATAAGAAAGTCAAGTTTGATGAATAAAAAGGAGAAAATCCACAAGATGTTAAAAGACTTTCTGCAAAACGCGTTGCATATTCTTCCAACAGGATCATATTTCTAATAAAAGCGCCCAACGTTATCTATGTCAATTGGTTTGCATCATCCCACTTAAACAATAGAGCACTGCACATGCATAGTAACTGGTTTGGTGAATGAATCTCAGTGGGAGGAAACACCTGTTTGCAGACGCTTCTGCGACTGCTCCACTTAATCCCTCACTGAAAGTGCCGCGGCGAGAATGACACTTAAAAAAATCATAGCAGAGGACGTGAAGGAATCACTTCGGAGATCCCTTCTGTGTTGTTTGTTTTTCCAATACAGTTTGCAAGACCGAAGCAACCCCAGGTAGAGTCGCAGGAAGCGCCCCATGCTGAATCAGTAAATGAGCGTGAAGCGCAAATCCAGTGAGCCGCACTGCTCAGAATGTCTCCACCTACAGCAACCTGGGGACTGAGCAGCGGGGGAGGAGGGGGGACGAACAGTCCGCGTAGTGGAGACACAAACGCAGACCAGAAAAACACGACTGACAAAACACACGCTGTAATGTGACATGTTTCAAGTTAAATATCAAAAGAAAAAATGGGTGGGTGGTTAGTGAAGTGAATCAATCAAACCGAGGGACAAAAGAACATCACAGTGTTTTCTATTAGAGGAGTGTTTTCTATTTTCTATTACTTCCATTTCAAATGATGGTGGCAAACAGCTCATACAACGCAGAATAAAAAATGAATACATTTTGATTGAAGGCAACTACAACTAAGCATCCCAACTGGTTTATAATTCAAATAAAAATTAATTAAAAAGATGTCACTGATATGAGTTACATGAGTAAAAATATTAAGAAGACAGAAGAATCTTTGCACACAATTGTGGATTTATTGCTCTTTATAAATTACCTAAAAATGTAGTCTTTTGAAAACTGACAATTGCAAGAAAAGAGACCAGGGGAATTAATTTGGAATTGTAAAAAGTGTAGTGAACAATAACTACGCAACAAACTCCAAACTGAAGCTTAGATCCTGTCATTTCCAAGCATCAACAGTTCCAGTTTCCTCCACTTCCCACTGGACACATTTAAAAGATTAACCAATGGTGCCATCTACAGTTGTAAAACCAAAATTGACACTGAGATATTTTTTTCTTTTGTTTCACTTCTTAAGGAACCTTGCACACGCCACACTTTAGGGTTAGGGATTATCTTAAATACCACAGGAAGCTGCGATTACAACAGCCACCACAATATGAAGAAATTGGGTTGAGAAATTAGTTGAGATTATAATTGGATGAAAAGGATAGGGGTAAAACTGGTATATACAACACTTCACACAAAAATATTTATTTTAGGTAAAAAGTGTCAATAATCTAGTAGGAACTAATGTGATTCTAATTGCAGCACAATGGACAGCGACATAAAGCTCCGCAAGGAGTTGATCTCAGAGTAAAATAAATCAAATAACAGATCCAATATGATAGCAATTCCTCTAAACACAGAAAACAGTTTTAAATGAAAATACATCCGTTTTCAGGCGCATAATAGATCATTAATAAAGAAGCATGAGCCGTCTAAATCTAACATCAGGAAAAATAGCCTACCTGAAACAGATTTTCTCAGAGGAAAAGTCATCTTTTATCTCAGATAAACACAGAAGCAGCAATTTTATACTTCTCCTACTTGGAAAGATTCTGCTGAAGAGAAGGCGAAGAGACTCGATTCTCCAAAGTTCAAAGCATTGTCAGACAACTGTCAGAGGCGCAGTGGAGGAGAAAGCATTGAGGCGTGGCCATCAACAGGAAGAATCATTACAGGACATTAGCGACATGCCATTATAAGTTCTAAAATGCTCATTAAAGATTCATTTAGTGGTCGTTGTGGATCCGGGAGACACTGTCATGTGTTCTGTGTATTGCTGGGTCGAGATGGAAGGGAAAAGTGGTGGTGAGAGGATAGAACAGATTGGAGAAAAGTGAGTGAAAATGTGAGCTGCAACTGTCTGCTTCCTTCTTGGGGCACTGAAGAATTTGCTCTCATGTTACAAAAATGATGTAAAAGGATCCGTTAATGCTTTGTCTAAACTGGTTACTCAGGCATATCCACTTTAGCTGAACATTTCGACCAGACAATGGTAAAGATTTACATTAGGGAGGATGTTTTTTACAAAGACATTTCTCTGTTCTTTGGCAGTTTTATCCAATTGAATCACAATACCCATAAAAAGGCCAAATTCACTAAATGTGCTTTTGTTTAACAAAAGCTGTATGAACAGTTCTACATTTAAATATAGACTAAAGTTTTTAGTCTCTTAAGAAGTTTGATCCCATAGCAAATCCAGACTGATGATGTATCAGCAGTAAGCTGCAGTGTGTGTGTGTGTGTCTGTGTGTGCTCTGATTATTATGTTCTGTTTTGAACACTAGGTGGAGCAATTTAACAGACAATAAACCTAAACCTTACTGTTGCTTGATCTCAGGGCTTTATTATCCTACATTTTCTTAATATTTCATTAAAATTGCCATCTTCATTATATGGTTTCAGTTATCTATTCAAATATTAGCAGATAGTATCATTTTGAAATGGAAGGCAAAGGACACAGTATGTTTTTTTTCAAAATCTTTGCTGTTAAAACCAGTGGCAGCAACTGCCCTATGTCTCAGTATAAATGCAGCTTTGGTGATGGACTCAGATGTTTGTTAGACAACATTACTAAACAAAGAGCATTATTAGGGCCAAGTAACACATCACACAGGTGAGGGAGAAAGTTTAGAGAGTCTTGAAGCTGTAATAGGCTAAGACAACATCCCAAGTGTTATATATCTCATAGAACTCTATTCACTTAGTTATTCAAAAAATCAAGGAATATAGCACAAATCTACAAATGCATGGCTATCCACATAAAACAGCAGGCTGTAAAGAATGCAGTAATGAGAAAAGCAGCCAAGAAGGCCATGGTAACTGGGAGACCTGCAGTCATCAAGAGTTCAGATGGGACGTGTTAACAACAAATCTGGCCTCTGAGGGAGAGTGGTGTGAAGAAAGTGATATTTAAAGAAAACCATAAGAAGTTGCCTATTGGCTTTGTAAGAGACTAAGAAAATGTATGGAAGAAAGCTGCTCCAGTCATTTTAGACCATTTTGCCCTTCCAAAAAACCCTGTTGAGAAAAAATAAGCTTGAACATGAACCTTACACACCATGGCCCAACATAAAAAAAGTTTCTGACACTTTCATGCTGATCTTCACAATGGATGTGAGGCTGGCATAAGGTGATGTGACAATGGAAGATGCTAAATACCGAGAAATTCTTGAAGAAAACTTGTTAAATTGGAAGAAAGTATCACACTACAAAAGATAGTGACCATAAATATATAATCAAAACAAGTCAAATAATGTAGATTAAAGTATATTGATGTTAACATCTGCTCAAATAGGGCTGCACAGTGGAACAGTGGTTAGCACTGTTGCCTTGCAGCAAGAAGGTTGTGGGTTTGTATCCTGGCCCAGGGTCTTTCTGCATGGAGTTTGCATGTTCTCCCTGTGCATGTGTCAGTTCCCTCCAGGTACTCCAGCTTCCTCCCACAGTCCAAAAACATGACTGTCAGGTTAATTGATCACTCTAAAATTAGGTGTGAGTGTGTGTGTGAATGTTTGTTTGTCCTGTCTGTCTCTATGTGGCCCTTTGATGGACTGGTGACCTGTCCAGGGTGTACCCCACCTGTTGCCCGTTGACAGCTGGAGATAGGCACCCGCGACCCCTTGAGGATGGAGGAGGAGGTGGATGGATGGATGGATCTGCTCAAATACCCACCCTACATCTTTTTGAGAATTTGTGGTATGCCTTAAAAGATGATATGCAGCTCTTACCCATCTTTAATCTAGTTCAGTTTTGGACATTTTGCATTTCTCTGTTTGATTCTCGCTAAAACTGTGCCCTGAAGAAATATTTAGTTTAAATAACATGTGGCACAAAAATTATATCCAAATGGTCAAAATAAAGCGTTTGAATGACTGTGTATTGAAGTGTTTATTTCCCAGTTGCTTCTCATAGTCAGATTTTATTGTATATTATATATTATTATTATTATTATATATTTGATGGAACAGACTTTATCCAATTTAATACATTGGTTACACAATTCGGAATTAACAAGAATAAATTCTTAGAATACCAACAAATTAAATAAATTATAAAAAATAAATTTAGGCTCAATACAGTTGATTTACAAATTCCAGGAAAAGTTTTAGACTTCCTTAATCTTAACCCTCCCAAACTGCTATCTAAAATATACAAAACATTAAATAGAATAGATGAATCAATAGCCCTTCCTATTTCAAAATGGGAGATGGACTTGTCCATCTCAATAGACCAAAACCTCTGGTCTCAAATTTCATTAAGAACCTTTACATTTCTTAAAAATCCTAATCTACGATTAATACAATATAAAATCCTTCATAGAGTGCATTATACAGGTTAACGGATGTTCAATATGGGTTATACGCCGTCTGATACCTGTTTACAATGTACAAGCAATCTACCAGACAATTATATTCATGCTCTCTGGCTCTGCCCACCTGTTAAGAAATATTGGTACCAGATATGTGAAGATCTATCAAAGTGTCACCGCTGCCGTCGGTGCCGGCTGGGGGGGGGCTGTGGTCGGCCGATGGTTGGCGGGCGCTGCTGCCCTTTCCATCTCCCCGGGCTGGGTCTTGTCGCTTGCTCCCCGGTGGCCGCTTACCGCGTCTGGGCGTCGGCGAGAGTGCGCGGCGGGTGGCCGGCGTCTCCGGGCCCGATCGGCTATATTGACACTGGACATGGCTCCTGGGTCTTGGTCTTAGCCCTCGCGGGGGTGCTGAGGTGGGGGCCTCTGGCCGGTGTTGGTCGGCCTCCACGGTGACTGACCGGTTGGTGGGGTGTGGGCTGGTGGGTGGAGGTGCTGGGTTCTGTTGCCACCCGGCCATCGGGCGGTAGTAGCAAGGCTGGAGGATGTCGGCCTGGGGATTGGCCGCCCGGGACTTCGGTCTGCTCACGGGCCTGGCGCGGCATGTCCGGGGTACCCGAGTCGGTGGTGCGCCGGGTTCCGGCCTCGGCGCGGGGGCCCTCGGACGCTGGCGGTGCCTGGGGCGTCTCTTATTGGCGGGGAGGCTTTTTACCATCTAGCACAGGCGCTCTTTTTAACGGGGTGCGCTTGGGACGGGAGGGGGGAGGGCGTTGAGGGGGAGGGGGGGCTAAACTCAACCTGGGTGTCTAGTGACATGTGTTTTGTTAGCAGTGTGAATGTTGGGAAGGATTTAGGTATGCCCCTGGCATGGGGGCTGGTGGATTGCCGGGGCCCCCATGGGGCTCGGGGGTGCCGCTGCCGTGGGCCCCGACTTGACGTGCTGGGGCCTCCCACCCCTGGTGGATCGGGCCGAACGGGGGTGCCTATTGGAGTCAGCAGGGGAGCTGGCTCCCTGGGGTTGGCAATGGTCACCCCAGTTATTTTCTCCCCATCCCCATGCCTCTGTCCACCTGCTCCTTCATTCTACCATTCACAAGGCCTTGGGACGTGGGCACGTCACTGGGGTGCGGGATGGAGCTTCCGTCTTCGCTACCCGGTGGCGGCCTGGGTCCCGATTTTATTGAGCAACTTAGACACTTACACTTGCAACATTTACATGGAACGCACATGTAGGGACCTGGCGGTGTGGCGCATTGGCGCTGGGGGCGGGACCCCTCATGGGGGGCCCCCTATAGGGGCCCGTTGTGGGGGCCTCGCCTGTGGTGCCGGCACCCACTGGTTAAACGCATCTAGACACTGAGGGCCCGGGGGGGGAGATGGGGGTACCCGGCAGTATTCCCATGTCCCCCCCCTCTGTTTTAAGTGCACATTAGAACAACACGCAACAACACCACATTGAGCTGGGGGAGAGAGGCTGGGGGGTCTTTCCACACCCCTGTTCGTTGGACCATCAGGGGTCGGAGCCCGGATAGAACATCACGCCGTCTGGTCGGGGTCCTGGGCTGGTGGACTGCTCTTGCCGGTGTGGGGGCCTTGGCGGTCTGCTTGTCCCCGTCCTGGTGGGCAAAGGGGTCTGTCTCCTGGGTGCAGGGGCAGGGTTCTCTATTGGGGCGTCTGTCCCTGGGCCTGGGAGTATGGAGTATAGTGTACGTATGGGGGGTATGAATGAGTGTATAGCGTCCTTTTTTCGTATGTCCTGTATTTGTAAGAATGTGTACACATGAGAGGGAGGGTACGTATGAGTGTCTCTGTCTGTCTATGTCTACCTGTCAGGTTGGGTGTTTGGCTGCTCTCTGGCCTGATGCATCTTCTTCCCTCCCCGTCACTCCCCGTCGGTGATGGTTGCTCCTGCCCGCTGGTTGATGATGGCTCTCGATGCCTGGGGCCGGGGGTCCCGGTTGCGGCCCGGCTCGGTCCTGGTGCATGTCGGGCGGGTCCTGGGTGGTCCGGTGTGTCGGGCGGCCGCTGTTTCGGGCCGACGTCCTCCTTGGATTGACTGGGGCACCTCTTCTGGGGGTGCCGAGGTTGTAGAACAGGTTGGTGCCGTCCGGTGGATCGGTGGGGACCGTGCCTGGCGCCCAGTCCTCCTGCCGGTTCCAGGACTTCTGCTGGCTGGTCTGTTCGCCTGGTGGGGCTGTCCGGCATTGGCTGGGCCCCTGATCTTGGCGCCCTACGTGGGGCGGGATCTGGACCCGGGAGCTGGAAGATCTGGATGTCCAGGTACCGGCTGGGCGCGGCCTGGGGAGGGCGTACATCCGCTGTGGCTCTTGCTGTGGCTCCCTGGCGTGTGGGTGTGTGGAGGCGGGCCGGGTTGTTGGCGGTGGGTATTGGTCCGGGGTGGCGGCGGCGTGTGTTGACCGTCGGTTGGCTGCGGATCCTCCTTGCCTGCGGCGGCGGAACAGTGGTTAGCACTGTTGCCTTGCAGCAAGAAGGTTGTGGGTTTGTATCCCGGCCCAGGGTCTTTCTGCATGGAGTTTGCATGTTCTCCCTGTGCATGCGTCAGTTCCCTCTGGGTACTCCAGCTTCCTCCCACAGTCCAAAAACATGACTGTCAGGTTAATTGATCACTCTAAAATTATGTGTGAGTGTGTGTGTGTGAATGTTTGTTTGTCCTGTCTGTCTCTATGTGGCCCTTTGATGGACTGGCGACCTGTCCAGGGTGTACCCCACCTGTTGCCCGTTGACAGCTGGAGATAGGCACCCGCGACCCCTTGAGGATGGAGGAGGAGGTGGATGGATGGATGGATCTGCTCAAATACCCACCCTACATCTTTTTGAGAATTTGTGGTATGCCTTAAACGATGATGTGCAGCTCTTACCCATCTTTAATCTAGTTCAGTTTTGGACATTTTGCATTTCTCTGTTTGATTCTCGCTAAAACTGTGCCCTGAAGAAATATTTAGTTTAAATAACATGTGGCACAAAAATTATATCCAAATGGTCAAAATAAAGCGTTTGAATGACTGTGTATTGAAGTGTTTATTTCCCAGTTGCTTCTCATAGTCAGATTTCATTGTATATTTAATGCCAAAAGCAAAAAAAGGGCTTTCTTTTTTTATGTGTCACAGCATGTTTTTCTTCGTATAGCGCAAATACATAAAAAGATTTTAAACTAATATGACAGGTGATGATTTTATTTTTTTTTTTGCTCACAAAAATAGCTTCAGTCAGCACCCTGTCAAGTTTAATTCGGTTCTTTTAAAGTTTGTTTTTCTTTTTTTTGGACAGAGAAGCGAGGTAAGCTGTGAGAACGCTGGAGAATGATGTGTTGAATGTTTCATATCTGCATGCAACAAAGCTCATCTGAAATGTATTAAATGTATGTCTAGCAACTTTGCAAAAGGTATATCTATCCATGTTGTACTAATGCAGCTTAGTCTATTAGTCAACTGTAAAATCTATATAGAAATTAAAAATATGCTTTAAATACTTTAAATACAAATATATTGTAAATACTGAAAAAAAAATTAAAGCCTGGTCAAAATTTCCGGGGGACTCATTTGAATTGTACATTTTGTGTATTAAACAGTTATTTACTTTCTCTCTACACTGAAACATCTCCGATGTAGAAATGTTTGTGCTCCCATATAGTAACTGTGTGTTAAGAGTTTCTCTGTATTTTCTTAAAAAGATCAAGAATAGACAGTTGGATGCTACACAAACAGAACCGTTGTCAACATTTGGACACTAGTCAAGTCAAATTCCAAACCTGTCAATGCCATAATGAAGGCTATCAGCTGTATATTGCAATTTGCAGACCTTACGCGTCCGGTGAAAAGCAGGCTTTAGAAGGAAGACCCACAGGAAACCTTCATCTGATCACAACAGCAGTAGAACTGGTCCTCTCAGGTACATGAGAATGCACCGTATACTTAAAGAGCATGGGATATGGTCTACACAGTCATCCAGACTAAGGCCATTGAGAGAGAATTTGATATACTATGAAGGATCGTCTAATACTCTGATCGAAATATTTACTACCACTGACCGATTGTTAAAAGACAATCAGTGAGTTACTCATTATTGTTCAGAGCACCTGTTGGTCAGACGTAGTGTTATTATTGACAAGTGTTTGGGATTTATTTTGTATTGATGTTTTCATCATTTCCTTGTTGTTTATGTATGTTTGACAGTGTTTTCATTTTTCTGATTTTCCTGTCATACTTTTTTCTTTCATTCCAGTATTTTACAGATAAAATTGTTCCTCAGTTTTAGGTTAGTTAGGATTAGGCAATTTATTTCTACTAGCTAAGTACCAGAATGATGAACAAGAAAACTGGGTAAAATCAAGCATTTTGATTTCTGGTGTTTCTGGCTCTCTCTGTAATTTGCAGAATTGTTGTGGTCCTTTTGATATTGTAATCATTATGTAGGATATATAAGTGCCATTATCCAATGTATAGTACACAGTTATTATATAGTCTGAACTTATATAGATCTAACCAGGGCTACACATGGCCTTAACATTGACAGATGTCTCAATGCACAGTCTCAATGTGCGATTATGTCGTCTGCAAACAAGTCAAGACGACTCTTTCAGTAAGCAAAAATTTTGGATCAGTCATTCTCACAAGTGATAAATTCAGACCAACACTCAAGCAGATAGTTTGGCCTTCCAAGATAATTGCTATTATTATTATTATTATTATGCTGGCAGCTGGGAAAGTTAGGATGTACTTTGTAAAAGTGATGTGAATCAAGTGCATACAATGATACGTAGAATAAGCAACACAATAGGAAAAATCTGTCTGGAGGTTTTGTATGATACGTTTTATAAGAAATAGAACTCTTCTGTAGAGTAAAAAAAAAAAAGTCTGGGCAATATTAGCTTCGTTTCAAGTCTAGACAATTTCAACAACAGACAGTTTTAGAAAATCCCAATAGGAAAAAATGCTTGTTCTAAAAAGTGTTCATGTATTAATAACTGAAACAACCAGTATAACCTTCTGTTGATGTATGTTTTGGCTATGCACCAAGATAATTATCCAAAAGCTCTGTGATGAGTAAAGCCTGCAAAAGGCACAAGGACTTTGCAAACACGGAAAATGCCTACACGTGGTATGTGTGTTGCTTGTGCAGCATTGTGACATGGATACATTAATTACTGTAGTGCCCCAGAATGCTAGTCTGCTGTGGCCTCATGGGGGCACATTTACTGTACTGAACGCACACAGAGCAATACACTCTGCAGGAGAGTAAAAAAAAAGTCATTAGGAGCAGCTCAAAGCATCCATGTTTGATAGAACCCAGCATGCAACCATGCTATGTTCAGAGAACTCATTTAATATTGCCTAAATAACAGATAATTACTTTAAGGGAAATAAACTTCCTATTTCAGGATTTCATTAAGTCACTAAATGAGACACATTATTGTCTATTGTTTGTCTACTATTAAAATAAACTCTTTTGTTTACTTTCATTTCTAGCTTTAGATTATCGCAGTTGTCTCAACATTGATTTAGAAAATACAAACGAATCAAGCTGAATGCACACATAACAATGGAGGAACATAGTCTTCAAACATGCATGTCATCACCTGTGCTACGTTACCTTTGTTAGCTACTAGAGATCAGAACATCAGAGAGGAACAGAAATACTGCATACTGCTGAGGTGAATCACTTTGTTAACCTTTGTTTATTAAATATACCAGAACAACTTCACCTATATTCCTCTGAATGACTCAAGGTTGTCATTATAGCTCCTAGGGTTAATTAAATTTTCACTTAAGAGAGAACACCATGAATAGCTGGTTAACCTTGCTGCTTTCAAGATCTTTTTTATTTATTGACTATAAAACAGTGTTTTATGTTGAACTAAATCATAGCTGCAAATAACTCCCAAATCCTGTAAAAAAAAAGATGAATATTGTGGCAGTTTAAGTGGGGGACACGCTACAATATTATTGTGAAAAAAGCAAAATAGCTTAAAAGGTAGCTGATACAATCATGGAGGCCCTTGACAACAATCTATGTGTGCTCTTTTCCTTGTGGGCCATGAATTTGGCACATCCACAACAACAGTAGCTTACGCCATGCTCGGCCACCAGCTCTGTGGTGATACCACGCGTTACTATGGATACAGCACATACGTAAGAGGCTGTGTGAGAAACATGGGGTGCAGAATGCCTGTTGTCCATTGAGAATGGGGGTTGGGTTTTTTAAGCTGTCATTCGAGGACATAGCAGGAGCTTCTGCACTGAGAAAGTGTCATGTTCATTTCAAAACACAGTGCTGTATTCATAACATCAACAAATGAATCAGTAGACAGAAACTAAATGATAGTTTTATTCATATTATAGGAAAAAAAAGAAACATCTTAACCACAAGAGGTAATTAATCTCTGATGATTTACATCACAAAAACAAATGGCGAATCTATACATCAGATTAATGAAGGATTATATTTAAGTCTAAGAGGTAAAAAGGTTTATGCTCATTTTCATTTATACCATAGATATATGCAAAGAAAATTGCAACTTTACTTTAAATCGTAACTAAAATGTTTACCAGTATTGATTTAGTCTTGAAACATTTTTGTGGTTTCTTCCGAATCAGTTTCCATTTAACATTTGTTTTGCATTCATTCAGTGCAGTTACCTCTAGGGTCTTAAAAACCTTTGTATTACTGCTGCAACATTACAGGTCTGTCACACAGTCTTCCTGTTTTTACTGTTTCAGGTAGACTGGAGGTGTTGTCGATTCGATGAGCTCCCTAAAAAACTGATCTTCACAAGGCGAGTAAATATTAAGCGCTGAACCTGAATAAAAGGAAATGCATAAGGCTTTATTGCTTAAACCATTTCATTGCGATCAGAATATTGCAAATAAAGTCCAGTGTTCTATGCTTAAAAAAATCCAATGATGCAAAGATAATATTCCCGTCATACTGTTTTGCATCTGACTGCTGTCTAATACAGCTTCAAGTAAAGAGCCTGCAGGACCTTTTTACGTATTTATAGTTTTTCTCAATTGCTAAAACACTAAACCCTATTGTCTGAACCAAAGGCTCAGTTGCCTGAACACACTGATTGAATCAATCACTCCTTTGGCAAAACCATAAGCACGTTTCACCAGTTTAGACACAACTTGTCAACACATTTTCATTGTGATGCACCTGTGCTGCAGAATGGTGAGCACAAGTGACAAAAGTCAAACACAATGAAAGCACAGGTGTCACCAGTTGAACACAACAACGCAAAATTGATCACACTTGTGGCTAATGATGTGAGGGAATAAATCTGAGAGGAAGAGTCCGTGTGAGAGGTGGCCAAGGTGGTCAGCAAAGACAAAACACAGTAATATCTGATGGAATCAGAGCTACTGTGATTGACCATGTTCTTGTCCATGGTATGAGCATGAGGGAGGCTGGACAAAGGGTACAACCAAACCTCAGTAGATTCACTGTGTCCACCATAATCCGAAGATTTAGAGAAGAGAACAGGTAATTACCTTTTTTTTTAAATTATAGTCTAGTACGTAAATGCTGACAGCAATTACGGTAAGACATACTATATACTGTATCACAGTATACTGTAAGTAAATACATGTTCCAGTACACCACTGTACCAATGTACTCTAGTATTGTAATGGAGGGTTGGTCTAACTGTTTGTAGGACTAGTATTCCATGTATATTTTTTGCAACTCCATGTTCTCTTTTTGTAGAATTGAAAGACTGCCACATGGGGGTGGCAAGACAGGTATGTTCTCCCCACACCAAGAGACCCTAATTGTTGATATTGTCAGTGAGAACAATGCCATTAAGCTGCGTGAAATTCAGCAGAAGATCATTGAGGACCATGTCAATTTTGAGGGTATGAACAGTGTCAGCCTCTCTACTGTTGATCGTGTCCTCAAGCGCAACAGACTGCGCATGAAGCAGCTATACAGAGTGCCTTTTGACGGCAACTCAGACAGAGTAAAAGAGCAAAGATTCCAGTATGTACAGGTTGGCATACATCCAAACACATTCAATGTTGATTACTGTAGTGGCCTAAATCACTTTCCGTATCACTTACAGAACTATATCTATTTCTACAGAGGGTTTTTGAACTGGATGCAATGGAAAGACCCCATGTATTTGTATTTTTTGTACTTTATTTACAGTATACAAAGGCTTACTGTACACAAGTGGCAAGCACATATGATTTCTGTTTGTTTTTAAAAGTGATACAGTACATGTAAATGCACTAGATTTCTGTTTTGTCTTTTTGTACAAGTGCTAAATGCACTTTTCTTTTTCTTTTTTTGCAACTAGCATTTAGCCTACAGTGAACAATAAACATTTATTTCTCCAGCTTCATGTCCTGAGTATTTTGTTTTCTATTTTTCTAAGTAGTGTTTAGTGACTGTTCAGTAGTGTTTTTAATTTTGATTGACTCGGGGCACGATTTGACAACATAGTTCAGTTTTCAGCACAGATTGAGCTGTTTTGAGGTAAAAGTTTGGTTTTGCAAGAACAGTCTGACGTTTTGTGAATGTAGCTTGAAAATTGGGTTTTGTGTTCACAGTTTAGAGAAAAGGTGACCTGCTTTCAAGAAATGTGTTTTAGCAATCGAGAAAAACTGTAATACTATAGCATGCATAATTTAATATGCAGGTGCAGATGGAAATGTAGCATGTGGCTAGCTCTGATACAACAAAATATTGACTGACATGAGTTTTTCTATTGCCGATGACCATCTCGAGAGGTCATACTGTAGTATACTTTTTATGACCAATATCTGAATGTGTGGGGTTTTTTTGCCTCGTTTGCTGCTGATGAAATGTTACACTAATAACAACAGTGAAAACACAAAATTGCTGAACACAGTTTTCACTAAACACTAAACTTGACCAACTCTTGAATCCTAATTTTGTTCTCTACAGTGTATAAAACTTAAACATTTAACCAAAGTTAATAAAACTTAATAAATAAAAAAATATATAAAATACTCAAAATAGGTAAATCAGAAGAAATGCTGTAAAGGACTTTTGTTGAGCTACTAGATAGCAATTACCAAACAGAAGTTATTGGCTATAATGAGAGATAAATGGGTTGATGATGATACATAGGAAAAAACAACGGCAAATATTGACTTGATATATTGGCCGACCAATATACCCTTATATCCCTAAAAAAGCATTTATGTGTGAAACTGTACATGGTCCTTAATAAAAAGCGTTAAAAGTATCCCCGGCTAAGCCACCGTGCCAAATATATATTTTTTAAATTGAAAAGACAGCATTTAAAATGGGAGATTTCAAATTCTGTGCACCACTTCTAAATAATTTTTGCAACGGCTATTTAAGGTATGTATCAATGACTAGATCTTAATCATGTGGAATGCTAAGTAGACATTGTCTACACTAACGAAGATTCATTTAACTCCACATTGCAAATTCCTAGCAGCTCCAAAAGCAGAACAGTCAAAACGAGATTTTCATCAGTTCAGCAAATAACTATTTCACCATTTAGGGGCTCTCATAGATTGTATGAAGTGAATTGAGCTTCCAGCCCTAAATGGTCAGATAATCATAAAAAAATTGAAAAAGAAATTAAAGCTGGTGACATTAAGGCCAAAAAAACTGTACCGTACTCTGCTAACAGAAGCACTCTACAGTTCCACCCTTCAATAAACTATAGACACAAAATGGGGTACATCACAGGGAACAGAAATACGGTACAGATGTGACGGATAATAGTTTCACACATGTTAGGACCTTTTAGATATATCAACAGGCACAGATTGGCTAATCGGGAGGACCAGGATATTTCCCGGTGGACCGGTCTGATATTTGCGCTGCTATTGTGTCAAATGTGCAAATGGGCAAAAAAGATGAGCAAGAAACAGTATTTCTGAATTATTTTGACAAAAATCCAAACTTCTAGGGGAAAATGTTTAAATAGTTCCATGTAGCTGCATAGTATTTGGCATACACAACAGTGGATATCAAGGATACAGAGTTTTTACCAAAACAGCTTTCCATACTGGGTTGCTTCACAGCGGCCAGCTTGCAGCACTTTCTTTCTTGCCGCACCTTGACATTAAACTCACAAAGTCGAGATTTTAAACAGAATATAATTTTAAAAAAATTAAATTAAGCCAGCATGTTTTTGCCATTAAAATATCTTTATCATTTATAACACATTCATTAACAATATCAGAATCTATATGTTGAGCTGCTACATCTGTAATCAGTCCCTGTTTAAACTGCTCCCCCTTCCACACTTCAGTTTCTCTAAACTCATCTGCTGCACCTACCACAATATAAAAATAATGTTCTCTAAAGCTTTGGTGCATTTGATATGGAAATGTAGATGTTAAAGTATCCTGAAACTAAACCACCTTGTGAAGCAATTAAACCTAATTTATACTGAATTGGAGTTTTTTGGGGGAAAATACTGTAAATTACAAGGCTTTACAGTGTGGTGTGCTGTTTTAGCTATAACATGCAAGGTTATAAATACATGATTCTAATTATGGATGTATTAATACCACTTTTTTTCAAAACAAAACCTTAGCAGACAGTCCTTGGATCTAGCTATTTACCGATTCCGGGTACCAATGCTATTTCTACCACACAGAATTTACCACATAATTGAATCTGAAGACAGATTTTATTTGTTTCTTTGCTTGTTATAACAGATGATGTTGAATTACATAAAAAATAAAATATAAAAAATGACAGAATTTTCTGTGAAGTTATTGCAGTTTCCACATTTTAAGTGTTAGTTCATGTTATCAGTTTACTTTAACCGATTACGATACGATTACGAGTACATTAGTACAATGGTACCGGCCTGATACCCGATACCGGTATCGGTAGATCCTTAATTTTAAAAAAGGTTTTGATATAAAGTGGGCCGGTCTGAGGCATGAAACTCCAGGGCTTAAAATGAGTTCAAATCCGTCCCTGTATACCAACATACATGTCAAGATTAGAAACAGTGACAGCAGCTTTCCAAAAAGCCCCAAAGCCTTTTGGGATTCAAGCATAAAGAACTCCAGTGATTTTTTAAAAAATCATTTTGGTTTTTAAATAACTCAAAAGCAAATATTATTTTTTGACAGGATAAATCTTTTTAACCAAGACAAAAATAATATTAAACAAAAATGTTTTTATCGTGGTATCTAATCTTTGTTCCAGTTTGCAATTACAGCATTGAAGCACAAGTTCTAGCACTTCATTTCTTTAAAATGCCAGAGCTAAATGGGATCGCCTGACATTTATCTTGTAACCTGTAACTTTTAGTACAGCGACTGCCTTCAAAGTGTTTAATCTGCTTGTTAGTGCAATATTTTCTCTCACACATTGGGGGACTGTAAGGCCTGTTCTCTGTCTGTGTAATTAATATATCTCTTTTTCGTATGTCTGTAAAAGCTTATTTTGGCAGTCAAACCCAGAACTCAAGCAAATGGAGGACTTTCATGTCTGCCAAATATTTGTGATCCGTTTGTGTGGTGTGAAAATGACACAAAAAGGCATTGTGGTTCACTGCTGAACAATTAAAATGTTTGGAATCTGGGACTTTATAGCAAATGTGAGAAATAAAGTGCAAGTCCATGATCATCTCTGAAACTGAAAATGTAATTAATTGTTATTCTTCAAACTGTTATACAAACAAACAGCATAGACATTTATGCAGTTATCTAATTACATATAGAAAAAGTGTACCAATAGACCACAACAATTGCCTGTATGGTATTCATACTGGTGTCCCAAAGCTGATGCCAGGGACATACAGCATGTAATACACTATTTCATTAACCATTTTTGTCTTCAAAGCACACCATATTTTATATGTAAGAAATCAGTTAATTATATTTATTTGCAGATTGATATGTAAAAAAATGCATTAACCTAAAAAAACCTTAAGAAATGTATGCTCCTATCAGAGATTTTTAATAATAAAAACTAGCTTTTTCTTAACAACTGATGTGAGCTTCTATATCTTAATAGAAAGTATGTGCTTTTTTAATTAGGTAATTTACGGTTGCTATTATTTTTGTGTTTTCTTGGCCTTGTGTATTATTTCTGATTTATTTAGTTGTTTATATACAGTATAACTGTGGTGTGAAGCACATAAAAACCCTGGAAAATTATAAAATTGGAACATTCAGTTTTACAATCCATATGAGAAATAATGCTCCTCATCAAATACTAGCAAATAGTAGCAAAGGTGTGGTTAGGAAATATCAAGCCTGATAAGGTGTTCTAAGTGTTTCTGAATATAGATGAATTTTTGACAATTTAAGTGAAAAAATTAAAATTAATGTTACTTTACATAGTGTCTGCATTTATCTTCAAACAGCAACACTTTGCAATTTTAGTCATTACGCGCTCTGGGATGAGACTGTTTTTAATTAAATGCTGAAAACATACTGGTAAATATATTTACACAACTTTGACTGCACAAGTTGTGGCTGGTTAATTTCACTGCAAGAGAAGTTCATAATTTATAAGGGAAGCATACTGTGAGCATTAACAGACTGTGATCTCTGGTATTAGTGCTTGTGTGTATTTCACCATGTTTGTGTGTGCAAGTTCTCAGGCTGTAATGGCACAGAAATCCCAATCAGAGGCACCAAACGGTGTGTGAAATGGCCAGAGTTCAGACAGCAGCCTGCTTGGAATGAATAATGCTGCAGCAGTCATTACCCCAAGCAGTAAGCCTAAAAGTGTGAAACCACAGGCTACAGAGGCTCCCTATGTCTTAGTGCTAAAACCAAATGCAAATTTCCCTTTAAGCCTTCAAGTTAGAAATACAAAGCTCCTGATCTCAGACCTCAAAGGACCTTGGACAGGGATAAAAAAAAAAACAATATTTGATTGACAAATCAGACATATTTTAAGCACCTACTGTAGTAAAGAAAAACTATGCAAACAGAAGCCTGTTTATGTCATCCCTTACTTTAAAAAAAAGAAGATAATTCCACTGTGTAGATAACGTCTGAATTATACAGTTGATTGTTGCTTTCAGACAACCTTGTTTTGATGGAGTTACATTCCTGTTTAATGACAGGTTAAGCCTAGTTTATGCGTCTGCGTTTTGACGGAGACGGATTGACGCAACGGCATTATCCGTCAACGCAAGGGCTCTCCGTCACCTCCGCAAGGACGCAGGGGGTAGAGGCCCAAATTTTAACTATCTGTCTCCGTCAACGGAGAGCGTATGTATCTGATTGGTCAGTTTCAGGGGTACACCCTGGACAGGTCGCCAGTCCATCACAGTCTAGTAAAAAGCTTTACAGCTTAATCAAAACATACTTTCTGTCATTCATTGCTCCTTGTGGAAGAAATGCGTTAACAAGCCTAGAAAAAAACAGAAGCGGCGCTGTGTGACAGTATGCAGAAAGGCATGAACACTTAGCACCCCCTGCTGTCCTGGTCGAGCAACGCTGAAAACACATTAGAGAATGGAGTGGAAGAGTGGAGTACTATAAACAGTAAACATCTCTGTCGATACGTCTGCGTCTGAGTGCAAATTTGCGGTTGGACAAGCATAAACTACGCTTTACTTTCTGGTGTCACAGTATGCTTTCTCAGAAGCAGGAATTACAAAGAAGTCATGACTGGCTTATGTCGTCTTAACTTCATTGGATAGATAACCCTTTCTTAATTTGCTTTAATTTTGAATTTTACTGGACAGTTTGTAACTGGATCTAGTTCTGACTATGTGACTGGAACTGAATGGTTTTTGATGATGTAAACTAAATTTAGATTGATGTGGATCAATAACTACGTATCAATTTGACCCAATTGTCTTGCATAATTTCCAAATTAAATTTGGACTTGGACTATAATTTATACACAACATATTTATTTAGTTTAGCTTCGTATAAAGTATTTCAACTACTTATTCCCTTTTTCTGGTTTATAGAACAGCGTTCTTCAACAGCTAAAAGTAAGTTTGGATAAACTATGTAAAAGGAAGAATTCATAAAAAGTTTTAAAATTTTCCAAAGGAGAATATATGTAAAAACGAATAAATTGGGATTGTTGGAAAAAGTTTTAAAAGCTTTGCAGGCATAAAACAAACACTACTGCATTTATTTTTTCTAGCATAAATAATGCATTGGTAGCAAAGGACACCTTGTGCACACCTAGCAGAAGTTAAAATTTGACAGCCTATGAAGGAGTTGAATTGACTTTGCCATTTACCAGGTCTGTGTCCTCATGGTAACCCTAGGCATATCTGTGAATATTATGCAGGGAGGTCAAATGTGCAGTGAGGCAAACTGGATATGAACATTAATGAAGCTAATTTTAGTCTGGTCACACACTCTGGCTTTCTCTTGCAATGGAGTTTCCTCAGTGAAGGAGTTGGTTGTTTTATTTCCCAACAGGAAGCCTCCTGATGCCCCAGAACAGATAAGAAAGATGATGTGGGGTTTTTAAGCTGCGAATGGTCATATCTCACATGGTAATTTTGTAGCACCACACGTAACATTAAAAAGATTAAACATATTTACAGAAGGATCAGAATGTGGGTGAAAATGCTAGTGCAATTGCATGGTTTCAGTTTGGCATAGATTATTTCAGCAAAATGATTGTGCGGAACAAATCAACTAAGGAGGAAATTAAACTACAGCAGACATGAGTCAACTAATGGGAGTGGGTGGGTAAATAGGTCATGTTCCCCTACCAAGCACAGTGTATCCCAGTTATAATGTGCAGACTGTGTAGCTTGTGAAGATGGCAGACAGGGAAATCTATGAAAGGATAATAATAGTCAGTTAAAAAGGATCCCAGTCAGAAACATACAAAATCAAAGAGCTGATGAAGAACCCTATATGAGTGTGAAAATTGAGGCCAGAAATGAGCCTCTGTGCTGTCAATAGGCCTATTGTTTTTAAATGCAATATCACAGAAGAACTGAGGCAGTTATAACTCCATGTTCTGCTTGCCTCTTTAAAAATGGGCAGGGTCAAGAGAGATCCAGGGAAATAGTTAAAAATGTCTGCCCTGGCACTCATATTTAGCTGTTCTGTGCACTGTGGATCAAAACAGTCTAGGATTACTACTTCATAAAAGGCACTATGAAAGATTATCTTGTAAATCCCCCCACTGAATTTGATATTAATATGCAATTAAAAAGCATAACAACATGGCCACCTGTCTAAGGAGGAGTTGTTCCTACTTGTTGCTTTCAAAATAGTCCTGGGCCTTTAAAATGGTACACTATAGCATCTGGCACCAAAGTGAAAGCAATAGATCACTTAGGTCCCCTAAGTTATAAAGGGGACCCACCATGGATCAGACTATTTTCTTTTTACGCACATCCCAAAAAAGCTGGATATGGTGACATATTGAGAATGAGGAGGCTAAAAGCTGAAGTTCAAGCTTATTGTTGCACTCCTCAAACCATTTCTGGATCATATCTGCTTTGTGGCAGGTAGTATTATCTTAAAGAGGCCTTTATTATCTTACTATGTGCTTAGAGAGGCCACAGCAATCACAAAGTATTGTCTCAATGTAAGTGCCTATGTAGTCTGCAATCTAGGGAGGGGCTTTGTGTCAATGCAACGGCAACATCAGAGGTTGTGCTAGAATTTACTCTGGTCTGCTATTTTGACTTCTTCTTTCTCTTTCAGCTTTTCCCTTCAGGGGCCACCACAGCGAATTATCTGTCTCCATTTAGTCCTATCCTCTGCATGTTTTGACCTCACACCAACTAACTTCATGTCCTCCTTTGCCACATCCATAAATCTCCTTTTTGGTCTTCCTCTCTGCCTCTTGCCTGGTGGCTCCATCCTTAGCATCCTTCCACCAGTATGAGTATCATCTCTCATCTGAACATGTCCAAACCATCTCAGCCTGGCCTCCCTGACTTTATCCCCAAAACATCTAAGATGAGTTGTCCCTCTGATGTACTCATTCCTGATCCTATCAATTCTTGTCACTCCCAGAGAGAATTTCAACATCTTGAGTTCTGCAACCTCCGGTACATTGCTGGTCTCACTACTGCCTTCATACATATCCTGCACCACTCTAAAATACCTCTCTGCCATTTCAGACTGCCTCATTCAAAACCACAGCTCTTCTCTTGGCAACCTTTCATACATTTTGGGGATTTATGGATTATTCTTGTTGGCTGGCTAATTATGATTTAACACAGCTACACCGGTAACCTAATACTGGGATAATTGTTAATGAAACTCAAATTATTCTTTAAAAAAATTAGCAAAATGGGGCACCAGTTTCTTACTCTATGTAAGAATTAATTATTAAACCAGACTATCAGTCAATCTGAAAGGTGAGTTCTGTTGCACGATGTATCAACCACAAACAATGAAGAAACACAGAGACTAATCTCAAGTTTAGATAATTTATTCACCAAATCACTCAAACAAACAAAATAAATTCATACTAGTTTAAAATGATCTATGCTACTATCCATCCATCCATCTTCTTAACCGCTTATCCAATTCAGGGTCACAGGGCAGCTGGAGCCTATCCCAGCAATTATCAGGCGTTAGGCAGGGTACACCCTGAACAGGACGCCAGTCTGTTGCAGGGCCAACACAGAGAGACAGACAACCATTCACACTCACATTCATTCCTACGGACAATTTAGAATGATCAATTCACCTATCATGCATGTTTTTGGACTGTGGGAGGAAGCCGGAGTACCCGGAGAGAACCCACGCATGCACGGGGAGAACATGCAAACTCCATGCAGAAAGGCCGGGATACGAACCCACGACCTTCTTGCTGCAAGGCAACAGCGCTAACCACTGCGCCACCGTGCAGCCATCTATGCTACTATGTCATGCTAAATGGGAGAGCTAAGCTACGAGGTTAGCTAAAATGGAGGACTATGGAAACAAATAACCCCGTCACCGGAAGGTCCACCTCACGTGCTTATGTCGTAACCGTACGTAAGGAAGAGGGGAAGAGAGTTGAGCAGCTCTTCTCACTTAGGTGTGAACTCCAGGTTTGCATTCAACCCCAGAAAGACAAAGAAATGGCTTGGTTTTCAACTAGTCAGCTTTACAGCTAAGCAAAGAGCTCATACAAAGGCTGCCACTTCTCTACTCTTTCTGAGGTAACCGTACCACACAAAACCCACAGGATTCTAACAGTTAGGAATCAACACAACAACAAAACAAAATGAACACACTGCTTTTGCTCACAATTCAAAGAAAACAGAGTAACTCTAACACAAACACAATCAGCTAGTTCTAGCAGGAGAACCACAAGTTAATAAAAAAGGTTAAAGGTCCTTTGGGACCAGCTGTGGATTGGTTAAGAAAGAAGGCTGCTAGCAGATCTTTTCAGCTGAATAGCATGTTTTCTCTCCTACAAGCTCAAGGCTTGATGGACAAAAGGGTTTCTCCATGTAGAGGCTAGATTGCCGTCAGATGGAGAATTTTGAATTTCCCTCCTACAAGAACAAGGCTTGGTGGACAAAAGGGATAAGCCAGCTGATCAAGCTGGCTTTATAAGCGCTGGTGTTGTTATCCAAGATGGCTGCTGATACTAGCTAATTGGAGGCCATTCTGGGATGACCAGGTGGCCAATGAGCTTTGAGTAGCTTGGAGAAGCTTGAGGAAGAAGGCGACTGGCCCAGCGATGCTGGGAGACTGAGTCCATTTAATATCTGGTGATATTTTATATTTAATAGTTACTGGACTGATCCAACATATGCTTTCTTTAAACCTACAAGGACACAATGCAGATTTCACTGACCTTCTCTGTACTTCCTATTTGTACAACCGTAAAGCAAAGACTGCATCGGTAGCACTCTTTCTTGGCATGAAACTGGACTGCTGCTCACAAATGCCCACTTCTGACCCCATCCCTATCCTTGATTACCCTAACCTGTTAAACATCCTTTCCATCTCTCTCTATCTGCCTCACCAACCTATACAAATCATTCTCTCCCTCCTTACCGTCGAACTTAGCATACAGGTCAACATACAGGCCACCTTCACCTTGTGCTGCATCTCCCTGTACTCCTGTCTGCTCTCCTGAGTCTTCTCAATGTCTTCCCACTTCTTCTTAGCTAACTTTTTTTCTTTCTCTGTATATGTTCCTGGACTTACAAATTAGGACTTATGTGAGCGCAATAAGTTTAAGGGGGCATTTTGGTTAACTGGCATGTTAATTTTTTACTGTCTTTCCTCTGTCATTTTTTGCTTTTCCTGTTATCAGAGACACAGCTGCTGGGGAATGTGCCATAAGAGTCACTGGCTGTAAGCCTGGCTTCAGCTGGCTTACACAGCTGCAGAAGAAAAACTGCCACCTGCAATCCTGTGTGTGCTGTTTCTCTGAAAAACACAGGCTGGGAAAACATATGCCCCATCTCCCACTGGCACCTACCACAGCTGCAACAGAAACACACCAGGCAGTGGTGTCCACTGCTTCCAGAAGTCACACAAACTGGAGAAAAACGTTGTGTTTGTCCACCAACAAAAAGCTCTCCTGAGAGGACTTTGGCTAGTGCCAAGCCTTCTCCTAATTTTCCTCCGATCAGCAGGACTCCTCCAGCATTATGTGGCTAGCAGAGGGTGAGCAAGACCAGTACAATTCTAGCAGCTCCTCACTTAAAATAAACTAAATGGAAGTGTGGTAACTTGTTATGTGAAAAGGCCATTAACCACAATAACTTCAACATAGATCCCAATTTAATAAAGGAAGAATCAGACATAGAGATTTTTAAATTAAATAAGAGATTTAAATAAAAATGTTTCTCATCATAAGGCCTGGCTTGATGACACACTTATGCACACATCATCTAGATGCAATAGTAAAACAAAACTTGAAAGTTTTTAGATTTTGTTGTGTTTCAACCACAAAATTGACATCTTTTTAATATGGTAAACTAACACAAAATAGTGTACTACTATTATTAGATAGAAGGCAGATGGTGCACGTTTTTTTCTTTTTATTCTTTATTTTATAAAGATGTTGTGTATGTATACAAAACCACGGACAAACATATGGAAAGTAGAGTGAACAAAAAAGGTAAATGGGCAGAAAAACAAAAACAAAAAAACAAATGAACAACTGGATGCGCCTTCCGTAAAATAACTGTCTACAAACTTGCTAGGAACAAAAATTAAGAAGACAATCTTTTAAACCCAGTTCACTCGTAAGTGTTTATGTACTAAGTGTTTAGTCAGTTTATCCCATTTAAAATAAACAAAACAATATTGTTGCATTCTAAAACAGAGGGTGATCCTTTCCATTTTGAAGATACTATAAACTATGCTAAATCACTCTTCTGTTGTGAATGTTTGAGGCCTAAGCCAACTTTTCTCTAATGGCTTTCTTGGCTGCGGTACTAACGATCTACATGTTCTGTTTTTTTTGCGTTTTTTTTTTTTACAAATACAAATCAAAAGAGTGTGGTGTGCTTTTGTATTAAGCATCCCTGATACACAGTTTAAAGAATCACCTTTTGATACAATTTCAGCTGCAGGTCTTTTGAAGTATTGCCTTTAGCAGCTTTACACATCTGTAAAGTAAAATAAGCAGTGTTAATGAAACACTACAGTTGTCATTTTCAACACTGAGCCAGTAGACATATAGTCCAGCCCTGTACAGTGTAAAAGTTACACTGAACTGAGTGTCAGTCACTTTTGCTCTGATACATTGATATACGTTTACACTATAAGATGCATAACATTAACAGTGTTATTTAAAAATGACACTGCTGCTTTTCAAGGAGAAGTGTCATATCTGTCAAGCAGTTTTCTGTTCTGTTCTTCAGAAGTGTAACATCGATGTAACAGTGCGTTATTTAAATCTGATCTCTAAAAAGTGGTCATGTGAAAGTAATCTAGTCAGTGTCATAAAAATATTACTCAATTACATACACCTTTACCATACCTACTAATGATTTTAACAAACAGATTTTTTTAAATCAACAGGTTAAATATAATATTAACAGTAAAATGAAAAATATATATTTTTGTATTTAATCGTTCATATCCTGTTATCATCTTTTTACTTTAATATAGAAAGTACTCTTACTTGACTTCTTTTTGTTCATTTTGTGTCTCTGCTCTGACTTCTCAAACCCCCAGATGGCTGTTGCAGATGACCGCTTGTACAGAGCCATGTTTTGCTGGAGGTTTCTTGCTGTTAAAGGGGAGTTTTTCCTCTCCACTGTTGCTATATGCTTGCTCGGTATAAAGGATTACTGAGGGATTACTGTGGTTGGAGTCTGCATGTTCAGGGCAAAACTTCACCTTAACAACTCAATGCAATCTGCTGGAATTCCTTACACAGAAAACCTTTAAAGGATTGGAATGTTTGCACAGTTGTGGATGGATAGCTAAAAACTAACTAAAATGTTTGAAGGAGGAAAAAAAAATAAAACACGTCTTTTCACTTTATTATGTTTAGCATATAAATAAAATGCAAAAAAATTATTCACTACATTTTCAGTCTCTTAACGGTGGTTTAGGAGTTAGAAGTACAGCTTGTAATCGGAGGGTTGCCGGTTCAAACCCCAGGCCCAACTGTCTTGGTACTGGTGTCCTTAGGTAAGACACTTCCCCCGTTGTCTACTGGTGGTGCCAGTTTCTGGCAGCTGCGCTTCTGTCATTGCGCCCCAGTCCAGCTATGGCTACAACGTAGCTTGCCATCATCAATGTGTGAATGTGTGTGTGAATAACTGAATGTAGTTTAAAGCGCTTTAGGGTGTGTAGAGACTGAGTAAAGCGTATACACTGACCTGCGTTAACACGTTATTTTTTTGACAAATGCTTCTGAAGATCAGAAATGTGATTGCTTATGAAAGCAGTGCCATATTCATATATATATCAATTCTTCCCTTTGATTTGGGTCCAAGAAAGTGAAATAGGAATGAGACCTTTGTAATACTGATGTATTCCTGAATCCTTGACTTTTTGTGTAAAATAATTAATGGGGACCAAATGACAACTTAGCACCGTGTTCCAAAGACCATGTCTAAATTTGTTTGTAAGAGCACATATATATAAGAGTCACTTGATCCTTAGAGCACATGCTTTCCATACATCTTTCTGTAGATGCTGATCTCCTGGAACATCGCCGCCCCAGCGAACACTAAAATAAGAACAACCGTCGATACCAGATCCCCCTTTTTATGGTCAGGTCCTCTTTCTCTAAAGCTTTTCTATTCAGCTGATCCTCCACGCATCCAGCAAGTCAGAGGTTATGCCCAAAATGACTGAATGATAATACTGAGGCATCTTTACAGATTAGTACTAACGTTCATAGCCTGTATCATTTTACCAAAGCTGAAGCTCCGAAGCAGCCCAGCAGCTGCAATGTTCTGTGTCTAGAGCTTGCATAAGTAACTGTCACAAACGTACACTCATATTCATCAACAAGTCAGAACAGGTTTGTCTTAGTACTGCTGGCTCATCGTTGAACCACAGACTGGGAGAAGATGACCAGAGCCAAATCTCTTTGCACGACCCATGGTGGACATCATGAGTGTGTTTTTTTGTGAATTTTTGGAAAATATGAGAAGATTATGACATATTAAGCAATATTAAGCAATCAGAAGCACATATTAGATGTGGGAGGTTGCATGACACTGGCCCATGGTGATGACTGCTTAAATGTGATGATCAGTACTGTTAGAGCTCTGGCTGAGTGTCTCATTTTTACCCATTACATCATTCTGAACACAGATCTAAGGGCTGCAGCTTCCTGTCCATAAACAGAGCTGCACATTTTCTCTATAAAGCAGTCATGTTAGTAAAAAACATGCAGTTAGTGATGTTTCTTCTCAGTTGAAAATTCTTAATTATAAGAATTCTGAACCAATGATTGGACCTTTTTTGTACTTGTAACTGTGAGTGAGAGAAAATTAAAATGAAAAAATATGTAACAGCTGTCAGTGAAGGCAGTCAGAGACTGATGTGAATCATCTAATTACATCTCAAACAAATGGATTAGCAGGCAAGACCAAATGTTTGCCAAAAGCCGTTTTTAGATAGACATTCTGTAATGTAAACGGACAATTCAAATCAGTTTATAGTTTTCTTTTCAAATACAGACCTGAACATTTAGTTTTGGCTGCTTTCACATGGCAAGAAATGTACCAGATGGATCCTGATGAATGTCTGAGCATAGTATGTATCTGGATATAATGTAAACATAGTGCGGCAGGCATACATATGTTGTTTCCCCAAACAAACTCATTCTTGCAAAGATGGCTCAAATCAAATCAAATCAAACTTTATTTATAAAGCGCTTTTCAAACAAAGAAAGTTACTCAAAGTGCTTTACAGATGCTCATGAAACAGTAGTACTCCGAACAGTGCTCATCTTTGCGATGTGTGCAATTCTGTGCAAAAGGATACGCTTAAGAGACATTGATGAAGAAGCTGAATGGAAAATAAAAGCAAAACGAAAGGAGTGAGAACGAAAGGAGTGAGAATCATACATTGAACAAATCTTCTGTTTCTTAGCTGCTCTGCAAAACTGGAAAGAGCTTGAAAGGTCTGCATTATAGTCTGAAGAACATAACCATTTGGCTAAACATAACTCTAAATCACAGAGGAGTTGAAAAGCAGGCTTCAGGGACCAGGGAGCAGAGAGAGAATAAAATCAAATCATATCTTCCATTGATGGTATTGGGTGCGGATAATATCCCCAACTACAATGTCTCTCTGCTGTGTGTCTGCTTGCCAGCAACTGATGGTGTCATCCAGGACATGTTCCTGGTAGGGGCATAGCTACTGGTGGACCTGAATGGGCATCGGCCCTACACAATTTGGATCAGGGCGAATCTACATGAATGTCTTCTTAAAAGCAATTAAAATAAATCATATACATTTCAGTCTTTGCAAGACTTGTTGACTTTGTTATCATTGGCTGTTTTGAACAACATGCCATGGCATTGCCATGTGAATATATATTATATATTCCAGCTGAATCTATTAAAGTATAGTGCCATGCATTAAAAACAATTGAATGTGACACTAAATTAATGTGCATTGATTAATAAATAGCTCAGAGAGTTTTCTTTAAAACACGTTGCTACTACATTCCCCACGGTCCCTTGGGAAAAGCTGACAAACCCCTGAGCTCACAGAGCCCAGATGATCCCACTCCATTAACTTCCATTTGGCAAAAAAAGTGCAATGCAGAAACATAATTAGATTCTAAATATCTCAACCTCTAAAGGCTAATCTGCCTTAATATGAGACTTTCAGGGAATCAAATAAAGAATTGTGTACCTGACAGTGGCCATATTGGTATGTTTACACTTTGTAGAGTCTTGCATTCAGCATATGACTGCAAAACTATGTTGATCTGATGTGTCAAGAGAAACTAGCATATTGTCTCAAAAAATAACTAAAAATAACTATTTTTCATGTCAAAGAGCTGACATTAGTCACCTGTGTTAGACTAAAGATTTAATGCGTTTTATTTGGCCTGTAGGCGTTGTTCTAAGCCATTTCTGCTCAAAACTTTTTCTGTTGGTTTCTGAGTGATGCAGACACATAACTGTTGAATCAACAGTGGAACATTCAAAGAAAACCTAATTTGGATAAGGTTTATTAGACCCACCCGTACTTTGCTAGGGTAACCTAAAAAGCCATTTTGGTTACTTGGAAATATAATTTCTGTTGCCTGGATATTGAGCTGATAGCATATGATGACAGAAATTAGGTTGTCATACAGCAACAGTGTTCAGTCAGACGCCTCTTTTGGTTCACCACAAGTTTGACTGGTATCAAAAATCCTTCCTGTCCAAAGCGTCACCATCCACAAAGACTCTTATATTTGGATATCTGGATGATATGACAACATTTAATTTCCTTTTGGGATAAATCAATATTTTTTTAATTGATTTAAGTTAGAAAACTTCTGAGGTGAGCCGAGGAGGGCTATGAGAGCCTGTAAAATGGTAGAAATTACATATTATGTTATTCTGCACATAAGGGTTTGCATGTGATCATGTATTCATATTAAAATCGGACAGTTGAGATTCAATGCAGACATCTGCAGAGCCTATTTAATATATAGTCAATCCATTGCTCTAAAACGTCTGATGAATATAACAACAATTTAAAAAATCAACTTCATCTTAATAATATTGAAATGAAATTCACCGCATAGTATTGCAGGGCATCCAACTCAGGGTATGTTTGAGTTGGTAAAATGAAGAGAAAGGACAGGTCATTCATTTTCATCGTAGGTATACTTCTACTTTGAGAGAAAATGTAAAAAATAAAATAAATCCAAGGAAATCATTGTATGACTTTAAAAGTTATTTTTATAATGGTGTAGATAATACTTTAAGTATTTGGTTAATAACAAAAGTGCCCCTCAATACTTTGTAATGTAACCTTGATTGGCAATGACAGAGGTCAAATGTTTCCTGTAGGTCTTCACCAGGTTTGCACACACAGTAGCCATGAACAAAATAAATGACCATTCTGTCTCTTGTGCAACTCACATGAAATATTTACTCTAAATGTTGTCTGAAAAAGTTTGATCTCTTTTCAAAATCAAACTATAAATATTCTGAAGAGTAACTCTATTTGCATGGTTTGACAGTAGCAGACACACCTTAGACATGCCCTCTTTATGTTAGGAATATAATATCTTTAAGTCCCAGGTCTAGCTTTTTCTTGCAACTTTCTTCATATTGAGTTTTCCAGGTTTGCAGGTGAGATGATGAAGAAAATTGGCTGTCTGCATGAATTCCAGCCCCGTAGGCAGGATAGCACATTACACAAAGCAACCTAAGACAAAGCAAGCCAGGGTTTTAAAAAACCCTGCAAGTATCCAAGATGTTCCTCCAGCTGTCTATGTGTATTGTTCTTCAGTCTTTTCTTAGACAGTGGCTGTGAATGTCTGTGAAGAGGGCTAAAACAACAATAGATCTGACAGCCTTTTTCAGAGCAAAAACAGATTTTTTTTAACATTAAGTTAACTCATCATTTCCTAACTTTATGTTTATTTAAGAAAAATAATATTAAGTTACTTAAGTTGTCGCCACACAGCCTGATGTTGCCACATATTTTGTGCTGGAGAACTATTTACTTAAGGCGTTCATTGCTTGTGTGCAACTTCAATACTGGGAAGATTTATGCCTTGTCCACACATAGCGGATATATTTCTATAAGTTTTGGCCTGTCAACCACACGAAAATGCACTAAAAACTATTATTTCTAAAGAGTTATTTCTATCTGGAACCAAACGTCTAATTTTAAGCTTTAATCTGCTAAATTTATGTCAAATGAAAGACATATCTTTTATGTAAACCAAATTTTAGTATATTGTAGATCAAGAGCATGGACCAATAACAGCAAGCAATTTGAGAAAAAAAAAATGTTTCGTACACTAACAAAATTAAGTCTTCTGTGTATTAGCTGAGAAACCTTTTTTTTTTATCCCAACTACTTTCAGGAAACATTTGAGAACCAGATGAAAAAATATTTCACATTTTAGTATTAAAGCAGGAAAAACAATGGCTTGGTCGTAGAGAAATTAGAGAGGGAACATGCAGCTGATGTCTTACCAGCTGTTTTTGCAGAGAACAAAGAATGTGCTGTTGATAGAGTTACAACAATGTCAGCGCTGAAGTAAAGAGTAGATAAAATAGCAAAAGCACAGGGGAATCCATACTTATTAAACTGTATTCGGGAGTAGTTTTTATCTTAAAGAGGTAACATGACATGATTATATGTGTTTCTGTGTAAATTCCACCCTGGCAGAAGTCACTTTGCTGCTGGCCTCACATTACCATGCTGCTGACTAAGCAGCGTGCCTCATTGCACCTATTAAATACCTTAACACTTATTTACTCAGGAGAAAACAAACACATTGCTGGTGTCACAGTTACTTTAACATGACAAATTTATACCTCGTTACAGTGAACTGTAAGCAGGACTCAGATTGCTGACCTAACACTGATATATCCTTGATTTCAACCTCTCAAATCACCAAATGACATTCCTACATGCATGATTTATTCACGAAGCAGCTATTTATGAACTTGTTAAGAGTAAAAGAGCTCATGACAAGAGATACATTTAAAGAAAAGAAGCAGTTTCTTTGGCATTCAAGCAAAATTTAAAGGTAGCTGTCTTGTTACAATACAGCTAAATTGAATAATATGACAGCTGAGGGGTTCTACTGCCATAAAAAGCAAAGGCAGCTTCATAACATATAATTCCACCATCTTAGCATTGTGGTCACTGTAAAGCAATTTTATATTTTGATATAGCAGATAAATGGTGCTCCCACTCAGTCGTCCACTCGTAGAAATATTTTCTGGGGTAAGAGTTAACAGGCAGATTATTTGGCATTGCTTGGACTTCATTGAAATTCATTGTTTAGCACCCAGGATACTGGACCCCTTCTATAAGCAATCTTAATGAAGCGGTCTAGTCAGAGTCCCAACTTGAATCTGAATCATTAGGGTAATGGCAAATAGGCCTTCCAGTCTCAAAGACTTTGAGCTCATCTCCAAAGTTAAATAGTGAAAACAACAATGAAAACATAAAAAAAGCTGGTCAGCATTTATAAGAATGGTTTGATGAATGTAAAAACATGAAGATTTTCCCATTGATTATTCAAATGGGTATACATTAAAGACATATTGTACAAATTAAAATTACTGTATATCTGCATAACATTTGATTATATACTGCCTGGCCAGAAAAAAAAAATCACCACCCAAAAAAGGTCACACTAATAGTTTGTTTATTAGATGCATTCACTATGGCATTATTTCAATTAGCTTCTGTGATTTATTTCCATCCCGTGTTCCATTTACAGTATTTTTCACTAAGATCTTGTATTGATGATGGGAGAGACTGACCACTGTGCAAAGCCTTTTCCAGCATATCCCAAAGATTATAAATAGTGTTAACAGTGCTGAGTATCGATTTATATTTCAAGAACCAATTTCATTCTGATTCTCAATCAATTATCCCGATCCGATTTGATCCAACTCTATGAGATCCAGTTCGATATTGATATGGGTCGGTGCTATTAAAAACTGTTTTTGAGCTGTTCTTAACTATATGCCTGTAATTCAATGAATTAACACTGGGTGAGTAACAGTTCCCTGGGGGAAACTGTATTAACACATTCAGACGCAAGACTTAAAATGGCCATGTTGACTTTTCCTTTCTATTTTAGCTGTAAAAATGGCAAACTATTCTAAAAAAATAAAATAGATTTTGGAACTTGTGAATCCATTTGATTTCTTTAAAAATTGTTTAGAATCGATTTTTTTTTAACACAGCACTATTACGTTCAGGACTCTGTGGTGGCCAATCCGTGTATGAAAAATAATGTCTCATGCTCCCAGAACCTTTCCCCATTTGAGCCCGAGATGTGTCTTTCAACATGTTTATGAAATGAGAAGCATATCATTGCACCAGTTGGAGTTAAATAAGACATTGCCAACTGAAAGATAATTGCCCATGCAGGGATTATTCAATAGGAGGCTCATACCTATTTGCTTCAGGTTGTGACTTTTTTTTGTGTGGCCAGGCTGTATTTTCACAGATCCAATGAAACATCAACAAGAGTGTAACTTTTGATTGTGGTTACTGAATTTTCTCTGCATTCGTTTGATTACTACTGTAAATAAAATAGATTTTCAGGAGCAATGGCAACGAAATTTTAAAACAAAAGATTCATTAAAATATTCTTACATCAAAAAGAAACAACATGAAATTAATCAAAAACCATCCGTTATCTAAACCTACAGAGAGTTTGGTAAATCTCCATTGTGTGTGTTATGGTCTAGCAGGCTTCTCTGGTGTCACCTTTACACCAGACTAAGACCACACTGAGACTGAAAAATCCACCACAACATGGATGGTCTATGCAGAGCCTGAAAGACGTCCTTTTTTTGTGCACCCAGAAATCAGTGTTCTTCTGATTAATTTTATAAAAGCCCGCAAGTTTCCTAACTTATTTGAACAGATAAAACCTCTGTAGTGGTTAATCAGCATGTTTAGATCCCTAATCCTGCACGGAGGAGTCTGGTAGCAGCAGTGGCAGCTGATTCACGATGTTTGGGTTTTGCACACTGAATTAGTCAGCAGAGAATTTAAAGTAGGATGCAGGTCTTATTTTAAAGGCACAACCTAATCACACCTGGATGGCAGCACTCCAGGTACCTTAATTTACTGTAGTGTTTTTGTCATTGTTATGTGCATGGTGCCCTGCCAATTCTCATAGTGCAACGGGAAAGATCTTGCCAATTAACTAAAAGAAAGCATCCATGCTCTTAAAAAAGCCCTGTGTTTGAGCTGGAATAGGGCTCATGGCAGGTAGGAGGCAAAAACACTTAGAAACAGCACATACAACCAGGTTCCAGGGGGTCCCAGGTTGTGAGCTTCCATGCTTCAGACTGATTAGTACAAGTCACACCATTGTTTAAAATGTTCTATGGGTTATTGTGATGAAACACTGATCTAATTTCCTTGATGGAACTAATGTGGAAACTGATGTTGGAAGTGCGGAAACTTCTAATATTTACAGGGAAATTATTCAAACCGTGAGGAAATATCTTCATGCAGATAAGAAATTCATGTTGATATGATTGTGAAGATCATAAAAGTATACGTGAATAACCTGTGTGTAAAAAAACTAGAATCACAGCAGGACCAAGCTTAGTCCTAAATGGTAATAAAGTTATACCTATTTTTGAATATATTGATACTAGAATTGTCTTGGGGATCCCGGACACTATTGGGTGGTCTTATTCCGATGTGAGAGGGGGCTTCTATGTAAGAATTACCATTCACATATATCAGTATATCACAAGTCTTATAGGTATCCTGACATTGGGTAAATTTGGCCACGTTTTTGCAGCTTTAGACCAATCAAATCAATTTTTGTTGTTTTTTAACTAAAAAAGTATTATTTACATACAACAACAACCAAGTTCAATTTGGCTAAAGAAGAAGAGGTAAGCATATCAAATTAAAGATGATTTCAATGTTGTCTTATCAATTATTTTATTTCAAGTCCGGTTAAATCTAATTCTGGTCTAGTTCAGTTTGAAAGAAAATCTCATACACCAACTTTAATGATGTCTACAATATATATATATATATATATATATAGCTTACTGTTTTTCTCGCAACTTGAAATTTAATAAAGGCCATGATAGAGTGTGGTGCATTTCAACAACATAAATACAATATGGACATCTAAGCAAACTTTTTCTGTATATGCAGCAGTTTTAATAAGCCTGACTCTGGGATATGCTACTTGCATGGAGCAGAAAGCGGTCAGGTACACCACACGCATTAAGTTTTTTACTGACAGTAGACAAATATTTAACTCTATTTTACAGATATTTTAGCCTAAGTAACAGCCATAGAAGCATCATGACGCATCATGAATCCCTGCGCCTGTTTTTTCTCTCTTTGGCTGTGGCGCAGTACATGAAGTAGAAAGGCTGGCTCACACAGCAGCGAACACAAAGTCCTCGATCAAACACTCCTCCTTGCACCTGGTATAATTTGCGCCCACAATCTTAGTCAATCATCCACAAGCTTCATGCACATTTTTTGTGGTGCACAAAATTGTGTGTTCTATATTTGGAACATATATAAATCAAAGTCTTCCATTCAAGTGAATTATGGATGGACATTTACATAGATCAGCCCCTTCAGTTACTGTGTTTTTTGAAAACCATAAGGTAATGACACTGACTAATGCAAAGAGATTTTCACAGGCATCAAAACATCATAAGGCTGTAAATACAGGTCTGAGAATAGAAGGGCAATCCAAAGCTTTCTCTCCTTAGTTCTCTGTAGATTCAAAGAAATTCATAGATTTAAACTTGATGATACTATAGCCTAAATACATGTATCACTGATTTGTTTTGCATTTTAGTTTTAAATTATTAGGTTTTGTCAGATCTTTACAAGGCTAGATTACTCATTCTATAAAAAATCAGTACTGCAGGTTATGCAGACAACCAAACCCAGTTCTGACATCACATTTTTATTCTGCAGTGCCCTGTTAGTTAAAAACTCTATTTATAGCATCGACAAATGTCATAAAAATCTAGAATCCATGATGATCACTAACAAAACTAGTACAAACCAGTTGTAATAGCGTTGTCATGGTAACATGAAGTTAACCCTAAGAATTTACATAGAACCCCATTTTTTCTGATGAAAGTGAAGACAAATAAATGCTTTCTCGCAATAGGTTTTTATTTTCCTTTACAGTTTCACACTAGGGACTGTGTTTCCATGTGCCATCTCCACACACAGTTCTATGCAATATCCATCCGCATCATACATCAACTTTAATGATGTCTACTGAACAGCTTACGTAAGAGCTGTAGTCTCCCCTCCTTGCTTTGTAAATTCAGTCACGTCCAAGTAGAGCTACAGACAAACTGAATAATACATCTGTGCTTCTCCACGCAGACCTCTGCTCACACAGCACTTCTGCATCTCTTTACCCTCCTCTCTCTTTCCCACAAGCCGAAGGACATGTGCTTGAGCTCTTCAGTGGGTACACAGGAAGTTATCAACAGGTTAACAGATATATTACTGTAGATACACAGCCAAACATGATACATTTTTAGATGCAGCAAAAAACAGACCAAAACACTGCAGCAAACACATCAGTAGTGAGAGTCTATCTCTTACCTATCAGGAAGTCTGCAAAAGAAGAGTTTCCATAATCTTTGCAGTTTATCGAGGGATGGATGATATGCATGGGGGGCAGAAAGCCAGAGTGCCAGACAATGCAAGATATGGCTGCATGTGTATTATTAGAAAAACATATGACTACACATCTTTATCTGAACAAAGCCTCAAAGCAAAAATAGTTTCTAAGCATTTTTCATGTATCTGCAGGCTTCAAAGCACAAAAACTAGATGAGCAGAGAAGTGAGGGAAGGGAAATGATGTTTGGCAGTGATGGAAGAAACAGGACAGTTTCATCAGGGTACCTTGCAAAGGAAAACATATATTTATTCTGTCTCATAAAGCCCACAAACTTCAACATGTATTATTGTCATTTTGTGTGATAGAGCAACACAAAGTTGTGCATGATTGTTAAGTGTAGTTGTAAAAGTAACAGCAGAAAATCATTGAGTAATATGTTAAGTGAAGGATTCTTGATTAAATGAAGAACACAGGAGACAATTCTGAGCATCCCCTTCATCATACTGTCGTAAAACAACCAGGTCTTTACTAAGAACTTTCTACAGACATGCTAAACAAATTACTGCTAAAGAAGATCCTTCTGGCCCAAAGCTATTCCCATTTAAACTGAAACTTCCTGTTGGGATTTATAAAGTATTTAATAATTGATTTGAAATGAAGTGGAAGCAAAGTGATACAAGTTTTCCCAATGCTTTTGAAAATAAAAATTCAAGAAATTGGACAAGCTTTATTTTAGCTCGCCCTGCATCGATACTTTGTTAAACCACCTTTTGTTGCTTTTACACCTCTAAATCTTAAATTCACAGAACCATTGTGTTTATATAAATTAAATTACACAATTGTATGCTTTTTCAACTAATCAGATGACATATGATGCAATTAGTTTCACTGAGTTTTATTTATATAATATATAAGTAAAGGGGGGTGGACACAACTGCATCCATCACTAATTGAATGTTTATTTGTGAAACTATGCATTCCTTTATGTTGGTTGATCAAATTAACTCCTAATGAAACACATTGCAATTTGTGGTTGTAATGTAACAAAATGTGAAAAAGTCCAAGGGGACATTAATAAATTTTCTAGACACTATAAGTAGCAGTCACAACACATACAGATTCATGGGATGAAGGATAGAAGGTACATACTACAATTAACGGTGGGAAGCTTGCTGACTTGCACTCTTCAACTGACCTTATCATTCTATAGCCATGAATATGAAATGCAATTCCCCCAATGGGGTGATAAAAAAAAGCCTCTCATTTTTTATGAGGCTTGTAGAAGTAGAGCTACCTTTTTAAAATTGCCTAGTCACTGAACTCATTAGAGTTGCAGCAGCCTCCATCTTTTACCCCTTCTCCTTTTGCACACTGTTTTGGTCTGTGCATGTGCTTCAGGGTAGCAATGACCGAGTTAATGGGTTGACATGGGGAGGGGTTATTTAGGAGCTACAGCTGCCATGTTCCTCAGTCAAACTTAAGCAGTATGAAAGCAGACACAACCACACACGTACATTTATACAAATACATGCTAAACCAGTGTCTTATTATGTATATGTATATATATTATATATATTATAGAGAGAAAAATTGTCCCAAATGCTCTCTGCAAGGAAATACCCCATAAGGATTAAATTGTACATTGTGCTCAAACACATGCGCACACATATGGAGTAGCACATGTTCATGCACAGGTGAACCCATGTTACAGATGGGCAGAAGCGCACGCCATGCTCTCTGAAAATGGTGGAGGAATGAAGGAGATCCTAGTTTAAAGGAGAGGGGAACTATCAGCTCAAAGATAATATGAGATAGGAGGGCAAGAAAAGAGCAGCAACTGTGAGCATCAGTACATAAAGACAAGAAGGGGGTACACACAAACCTTCGGGCTCTGCGTTTTCTTTGAGGACAACTTGCTTCAGTGGGCAGCAGAAGATTTCGTGACACTTAGCACGAAAAGGGGACCCTTTACTCCTTATATCCGCAGAGTGGATGGAGTCCTGCCGTAACATAATGTACTCCTGGGTACCTGGGGCAGCATCATCCTGGACTGCAGCAGTGCCATAACAGAATGAACTGGGGTTAGAAGGCTCAACCGACAGAATAAAAAAAAAAAAACTACAACAATAAAAACACAAGGCAAAACAGAGAAGAAAGAAAAATATCCAACATTAGCAGCATAAGTAGCTTTAAATATCACTGCTATAAGAAGGAACAGAATGAGAAATAATAGACAAACTTAGATCAAGAATAGTATGACTACATAAAACATCAGAGAACAAAGACAACCAAATAAAATAACACTTGATGTTTTTATAAATATATCCCCAGTTTCCTGAAAAAGAAAGGTTTAAAATAACATAAAGAAAAGACAGAGGACAGGAAGTAAGAATAGTTCAATGTGCAGAATCCCTGCTATGGCAGTTTTTGAAGATTAAACCAGAAGATACTGCAGTAGAATAAAGCTGTGGCATAGCAAGGCAAGCATGCAGTCTACAACAGTTTAGCATCGCTGGCCATTAGGTAGCCTTAATGGCCCCCAAGTGAAAGCATGCACAAGCTTTCAGGTCACTCTGGAAGTTGGGATGGCAGATTTGTAGTCAATAAGTCATGCATATCCAGGGAAGCTTATATAACATCTCTTCCTGTGTTTATGAATTCTGGGATCGAATTAGAATCCTTGTTTCTGTTTTTCTTCTGTTTACCCTCCTCTGTGCAGGGTCTGTGCAATCAGTCACCGATTATTTCTTCCATTTATATCTCATTAGCAATGAGAATCTATCCATCGTCCATTATCTATACCGCTTATCCTTGAAGGGTCGTTGGGGTGCTGGTGCCTATTTCAAGTGGGATCAAGCGAGAGCCGGGGTACAGCCTGTCCATAGCAGGGTAGACATGAGCAAACCATCAAAATATTGTTTTCTTCTGAAAGTGTAGAGATCTCTGAATCCTTCACATCATCTTGCAGAAATATTGCAAACTTGAAAATGTTGTCCTTTTTTCATTTATGACCACAAACCTCAATATGATTTATTGTGACTCTTTGTGATAGACTAAAGTACTGCATGTATGTTGTGTTCAACGTTTAAAGCATGCAAAATGTACATTTGCATTCTGTCCCCATAAGTCAATCCTTTTTTAAGACTATGGGTCTGATATTTTCATTGTAGGCCCAGTTCAGCTGTGAGAGACAAAAGTCCAGAAACTCACATTGTGTGATTTTTATAGAATGTATTTGTAAATTCTACAAACAGTCAATAATAATGGCCCCCACAGACCTGTTATTGACTTTCTGCCTGTATTAATGGCACCTTTTTGAACACATTATCTGTATAAAAAGCACCTGTCCACACCTTAAAACAGTTAGACTCCAACCTCTACCATGTCCAAGATCAGAGAGTTGTTCAAAGAAAACCAGGGACAAAATTGTACACCTACATAAGACTGGGATGACGCAATCTACAATATGCAAGCAGTTTGGTGAGAAGAGACCAACCGTTGGAGCAATAATTAGAAAATTGAATAAATACAAGATCACTGTCAACGTCTCTTGACCCAGAGCTCCATTCAAGCTCTCACCTCGTGGAGTACACATGATCTTAAGAAAAGTGAGGAAACATTCCAGAACTTAATGGGGGGAACTGGTCAATGATCTGAAGAGAACTGGGACCACAGCAACAAAGGTTAATTTTAGGAACACGCTATGTCACCATGGATTAAAATCTGTGGCCTACTAAGGTCCCCGTGCTTATGCCAGCAGATGTCCAGGACCATCTAGAGTTTACCAGAGTCCATCTGGATGATCCAGAGGAGGATTAGTAGAATGTCATGTGGTCAGAAGTCACCAAGATAAAACTCTTTGGTATAAACACCACTTGCTTTGTTTAGAGGGGGAAGAATGCTGAGTTGCATCCAAAGAATACAATACCAACCATGAAGCAAGAGGGTGGAAATATTATGCTTTGGGACTGCTTTTCTAAAAAAGGGACAGGATAACTGAGCTGTTTTAAGGAAACAATTAATAGGGACATGCATCACAAGATTTTGGACAAAAACCTTCCGTGAGTGAGAGAATAAAAGACGAAACGTGGCTGGATAGTCCTGTATCACAATGATGCCAAACACACCTTTCAGGCAGTGGCTATGTGAAAAGCATTTCAAGGTTCTGGAGTGGCCTAGCCAGTATCCAGATGCCAGTTGAACTGCAAATCTGTGGAGGAAGTTGATGTCTGTGTTGGCCAATGACAGCCCCAAACCTCACAGCTCTAGAGAATATTTGCATGGAAGAATGAACCAAAATCCCAGCTACAGTGTGAGCAAACCTTGTGAAGAACTACAGGAAATGTTTGACCTCTGTCAGTGCCAACAAAGATTAGATAACAGAATATTGAGATTAACTTTTGTTATTGATTTTTTTCCCCATCTCGTCTCTCATGGTTGAGGTATACCTATGATGAAAATTACAGGCCTCTCTCGTCTTTTTAAGTGGGAGAACTTCAACTGGTGTCTGAGTAAATACTTTTTTTCCCCTGCTGTATTGAGGTGAACTTTTGTGATTGACTAAATACTTTTTTTCTGTACCATTATCCTAGATTTATGCTTTACATTCTGTCCCTCACATTTTAAGTGTCCCTATAATGAAAATTGCAGACCTCTCTCATCTATGTACAGTCAGTGTCTTCCAAATACGTTTTTGCTCCTATCAGCAATATATACATAAAACATTTTATTTCAGTTTAATATTATGCCAATTTATGACCTAACCAAACTGACATACTCTACAATGTTCACAATCAGTTATATAAAATTCCTACATTCATGTTAAATATGTACTGGAAGTGTTGTAGTTTTTTGTGTAATTTGTGATGTCCCAATGAAAACTTTTGTAATGTTGGAATATATTTATTGTTATGGACTCAATGAAATGTTCAGTAAGGATGTTAGGAAGGTTGAAACCTCTTAGTTGTAACAACAAGTTCTACTCCAGGAACCTTTAAATTAACAGTAACTTTGATATTATGTTAGCCATTCTAACTTTAGGTCTCACCAGTATTAATTAATTGAAAATTTCTTACTGAAGGCATTTTCAAAAGACACACGATGGCGGCATTTTAGGGTAATATTACCAGCATGGTGGGTTTTTTTAATGCACCGCGGCAGCGTGGCGATGCGGGATTGTTGCGGCATTTGTGCTAGCTTACTTGATAGTAATATTCCCACAATATTCCCGGATTTATGAATGAAGATTACACCTCGGAGCAACTGAAGGTGATGTCATGATGATGTGTGGGATGTGCGTTGAGCCCCGGCTGGGAACAGTATTTAAAATGCCTTTTGGGACTTACAGTATGAATGAACAAAATTTTCACAGATGCCAGCACTGTCAGTGGTATTGTCTTTTGGAAAAAGGCTTTTCCATATTTTCTCCTTTCAGACTTTATAAAAACTTATATAAAATCTTTGTTCAGAAACAAAAGAAGAATACTCTGTTGTTTTACTGACATGTATTGAGTCAATTATCTTTGAATGAGTAAAGCACAAAATAAACACCTACTATAAAAAAGCTTGGACAACTGTCATGTGGCGCTGCTCTATATGCAGATTGCGTGTGGGACTCTGAGTCGGTGGGTAGTGGTGGGAGGTCAGACTTTTGAAGAAGAAGAATTTAGATATCACCCAATTTAAATAGGTATTAACAATTTCACTTTCTTTCTTCCTTTGATTCTTTCTTTCTTTGATTCTTTCTTTCTTTCTTTCTTTCTTTCTTTCTGTCTTTCTTTCTTTCTTTCTTTCTTTCTTTCTAATATATTCAGACATATTTTTGCGTATTATATGTAGGGAAAAGTAAACAGGAAGCTGTAAAATAATTGGTTACCTGTCAGGAAGAAATTATTTTATTTTTTTTTGTTAAGGTCCTATTGGTAATCATCCCCACTACCGTTTTGCCCCAACTTTTATAGTTTTCATTCGCACTCCAGCCTTGAAGAGGAATGCTTATTGGGAGTGAAGGAAACATGATGGATTATACAGCAGAGCCGGGGACTACGGTCTACTTTAGACCGGCCACTCCTAGTGAGCTGTCACAGTTTATGATAGCTGGTGATCTATAGGATGTAGCGTTGCGACACTGGACCTTCAGCTGCAATAAATGCCCTTGCCCCATTGACATGAATAAATCTTACATGAAGGTCCAAATAAGGTTGTGTTGGTGAGGATCTGTAGCTTGGTTTGGTTAGATGTCTGTCTATTTAAGAGCAGTGCCCTTTGCAAGCCAACATTATGGGTGTACATCAACAGTATTGTAGATATGATATCTTCACTTGAAGTAATTTCCATGGGCATTATAAAGCAAGTGATATGCAAAGGCTGAATGACTGTACTTATACTCAAGTGGGGACTTGTGTGGCACAAGGGAGTAGGCCTAATGTGTCAAACCATTATCATGTTCACAAATGCCTCTGTTAAACTGGGGTTGACGGACAAGAGTAATTAACTCAAACACGCTCAGGTCAACAAAAGTAAACCATATTGCCATATCCAATTTTATTCGCATCATGACTCGTATGATTCAAAGAAGGTGAAGCACAGTCATCTTAGCTTGAGAAAAGGCATACTCACTTAAATAAAATTGGAACTAAGCACAGAAACAGGTCTGTAGCCTGGGGTTTTTGTTTCAGAAATAGACTGGCCTAAATGTTATCTTCCAAGGACCAGAATGTAGCACATTATCTACTTAGATGCTCGTTATGTTCAGCATACACACACACACACACGCGCACACACACACACATATATATACATATATATATATCATTACAGTACAGTATAGAACTCCATCTGTGTTGAAATAATCTATTTGTTATAATGACATGGATAAAGACAGGAATGAGAAGAAGAATGCTTCAAAGCAGTGATTCTCAATCGGTGGGTCCCGATCCAAAAGCTGGTCACAGGCCTTTACCAGAGAAAAATGTTGTGAAAAAAAATCGTGCAGTTTTATTATTAATGCAGTCCTTTTACACTCTTCAACAGTGGCTACACAGTCGGGGGTTACTAATTGCTCTCTGCAATTTCACAACACAATGTAGTACACTTTTCTAGTGATCAAGGGGAGTAACTTTTTTTTTATTTTTTTAACAATCACCACACACTTGAATAAAACTTCTTGGGTGCTGACTAATTTCCTGAGAAAAGGAGGAATGATGAATGGATAAGTGACCCTTGTGGAATCAACATAAAAAGAGTCAGCTGGTGGAGCTGAAGTGACACTGCATGCTGAGAAAGAAATTTACCAGTTCTGGTGTAGTACCATGATAAGCAAGCGTCCTTCCCTTGCCATTCGAGCAATAGAAACTTTCTAACCATTCAGTAATGCCTATTTCTGCTTAAGACCAAACAGAGGAACAGGCTGGACATTGAGCTTGATCTCAGAGTTGCTTTGTCTGACTCCGAACTTTGAGACTCTTGTCAAGTGCAAAAACCAAAAAACATCCGCAGTTCTCCCTTTAATCTCTCAAAAAGTGTTACAGCTAAGATTGAAATGTTACCTAATTTGTAATTTATGTTTATGGTTAAAACTGCTATGTTGACATTTATTCATTGAATATCCTTAGCAAATTTGAATATATATTTGATATATGGCTGATATGAAATCATCATTAAATAACATAGTAGTTTTACTGGTGTTTGTAACATATTCCATGAGTGGGTGCCTTACGAAAAGGAAAAAGCTATAAATGTGGTAAGCTTTTTTTAATTTAAATGTAGCACTTTAATTTCAAATTTTTGTATCTAACTTCTACTTCTGTTCAATGTGAAGTTTAAATGGATCCATCTTTTCATTAAATAAATTAGAAAATTCGAAAATCTTCCTCGATTGGGGTCACGATATTTTATTAAGAGGTAATTGTGGGTCTCAAACCCCGACCAATTGAGAATCACTGCTTTAAAGTTCTCCTTCACTGGTGTTTTTATTAATTTTTCAATGTTCTCTAAAGCATGCTGTTCGAGTTGGTTTCTGTCAAAAAAAAAAAAAATTCCCAGTCTATTTCACTTTATGCCGGTTCAGTGTGGGAGTGGGTGTGGAGATTCAACAAGATTTGGGGGCTTGCTCATTAATATTAATGACATGCAAGTTTCTGCTCTCTGATTGGCTAACTGCAACACTACTCTTACACTGTCTCTGTTTACTAAAATCAGTAACATGAGTGGGGAGAGCTCACGACGGCTACGTAGGACTAGGAGATTTAACCAACGGTGGATTCAGCTGCTGATATTATAATTAGTGGTTTGAAGCATAGGTTACATTTGAGGATAGTTAAAACAACATCTCTGGGTGGAAGTGGTCACAGATATTAGCTGTTAGCCAAGGTAGTAAATTCCATTGTGATTTATAGCACAATACTTGAAAAATAAAATACTACTTACAGCCTGGGAGCTTGTGTTCCACCAATGTGATGGTACAGATCCTTCTTTTAATTTCTACCTCAAGGCAAAGCCTTTACTGAAAGGTATGTAGCCACTAGCAGCTGCAAGAGGCTTGGCTTTGACCTTACCAAAAACAACATTCCCGTGGGCGATCCAAAGCTAAGTAGGCGAGGCTATGAATGCTAAGTTAAGATTATGACGTGTGGTTGTTGGGCTTTTTCAAACTCAGGCATTTTCTGGTCTCTTTATGTAACTGATTCAGGGATTGGAGTTTGTATAAGATGTTCATATGCAGCATGATTTTTGAACACAGTGACTGATTTTAATGAAAGAACACTATGTTTTTCAAGATTTTCAGTGAAGGGGACCTTCAAAGTCTTACAGTGTTAAGCCTATTTATAGGGATGTTGTGTCCTTTTATGTTTTAGGGGAAAATAAACTCTCAAAAATTAATAAACTGAACATCCATTAGACAAATTATTCATCTGCAAAACAGTCCAAGAGCTGACTGGGAGAAAGTCTTTCCATTATTAGCCATTGCTTACACAAATTAGAATATCCTTGGCGATATAGTAATATTTTGAGCATGCTCTGTATGTATCAGCATTTGTATGTAAAATCAGGGCTGGGTTTATGATATGTGGAATGCCTAGCTAATTCAAAAAGAATTCAATTTAAATAGGAGAAATACATCATGGCTTAAAATGCATCCAAGAAAACAAAAACATTTATAATTAAATCTGGGGTCACTCTGGATGCCTTTCTTAAAATGGATGTGCAGATAAATCAAGTAGTCAGGTCATGTTTCTTTCATCTCCGACGGCTTGCCAAGATAAAATCAGTCCTGAATAAAAAACATCTCCAGTCAGTTGTCCATGCTTTTGTAATGTCTCGTCTGGACTATGCTAACGCTCTCTTATATGGTGTTCCCTCCTCTTCAGTGGTGCGGCTCCAACTGGTACAAAACGCCGCCGCTAGGTTTCTGACGGGCACAGAACGGCGGCAGCACATCACCCCTGTCTTGGCTAATTTACACTGGCTTCCAGTGAGATTTCGCATTAAGTTTAAAATTCTCCTGCTAGTCTATAAATCAATGCACGAAATGGCCCCCTCTTATTTGGCACAGCTTTTAAGCCCTTACGTTCCGGCGCGAACCTTGAGGTCATCTGAACAGCACCTTCTGCTTGTTCCTCCTGCCCGCTATAAGGCCCGTGGGGAACGGGCTTTTTCAGTTTGTGCTCCTAAGCTCTGGAACCAACTCCCCCTGACGGTCCGACTCGCCCCGTCCCTCCCCATTTTTAAAGTTCGTCTTAAGACATATTTTTATTCCCAAGCCTTCTCGGCTGAGTCGGTTTAACCCCTGTGAGATCTTGTCTGTTTGTTTTTACCATTTTTACTTGTTTTAGCTATTTTATGCTGCTGTATATTCTTAAGTATTTTATTGTCTTGTACAGCACTTTGGTTGGCGTTGTCGCTGTTTAAATGTGCTTTATAAATAAAGGATGATGATGATGAATTATATCACATTATCTTTTGTTCATTCTAAAGTGCAAAATTTAATAACATTTAACAAATTATGACGGAAAAAATGACCAACATTTTATGACCCCTCTAAACCCTCTAGTTTTGTATTTTATTAACAAATAACTGCTCGTATATTAAAAAACTGTATTTAAACAGATAGATATAAGTATAAACGTTATGAGAATATCGCAATGTATACGAGAAGCTTGCAAACCTGAGAAAAAAATCCAAGCTCTGAAGATCTTCTGTTCTATTCGTGACCTGTCAACAAATGGTTTATTTTTTTCCAATTAATTGTCTGACCTAGAATAAATATTACCTTTCTTTTTTTCTTTTTTTTACTTATTATATTCAGTACACTGTCAATTTTTTCTTATTTGTTTTAATAAAAGTATAATTTCAAAGAGATCCTTTTTCCTGTTAATTCAATTTTTAAAGGTCAAGAATTCTTTTTGAAATGAAAAAAGTTTTAAGGAGAAGCTCAGGCTCAACTGACTGTGAAAACCAGTCAAAATGGTTGCATTATGAACATTTAAACTGACCAGAGTTGTAACAGTTGTTACATATCTAAAGTTATTTTGTTAAGAAACTACTGTGCCTTGTGTAGTTGGTGCGTGTTTATGTGCAACTATTAGCTGCATTGCTCAATTTATTGTAAGTGATGGTTTTAATTGTGTGTGTTAGAGGCCATTTCGCTTTTGTCTTTCTAAAATCTTCTAAAAAGTTCCCAAGTTCCTACAGAATTGTGGTTAGAGTTTGTCTGTGTATCCTAGCTTTGCAGAGTTGACCCCAGGTTAAATCCACAATAGAATTTTAATTCATTTTAAAGACCTGAAGACAGTAAAATAATATACAGTATTTAAGACATCTTGAGGCTATATTTTTTCAGCTGCTCAATTCTGCTTCAACCTTCAGATAAACTTGCAGTTTTCTGAGTTCACAAACTTGACTGAGCGCTCAGTGATCAGACTCTCCTTATTTGGAACATTTTTTTCAGTTTGGGTTTAAGAGGAAGGCGCCCTCCCTTAGGCTTAACACTTTTCTTTGTGATAAGGCTTACAGTTGGGCTTACATAGGTGACCCTGAACAATCCTTTTACTTCAGTCATGCTGCTATATGGCGACACTGCTGGGGGGTAAAAGTTGTGTTTATCTAGCAGGTAGTCCTGACCAGTTTCTATATGTCTGCGAGCATCCTGTTCCTCCAACCACCCTGCTGGTCATGGCATAATGCCCCATTTTTGGAATGGTTTTGCTCAACGTCTCTTGTAAAAATTGGTTATATTCTTCACTTTTGTCCTCTGCCCTGTATTTTTCCAATAAGATTTAAAATGAAAGTGAATTAAGTTGAAGGCTATTGAACTAAAATCTAAATACATTTACTGCATTACTATAATCTCTAATGCTAAAATGTAAAAAAATATATATATTCTCAGTACATTAATTTAGTTGGGGAAACAAATCCCATATTAACATATAATTGTTTTTAATAAAATCACTGGTAATGCAAACCACTGAAACAACATTTTTATATTTATAATTCATTTTAAGATTATTTCAGTTTTTACAATCTTGATAAATTTGTAATCTACAGTGAAATCCAGGTATTAACAGGGGATTAGGAACCACATCAATAAAGCAAATAGCTGAAATCTGTGAGGGTTTAAGATCCTCCCTAAAAATCTGTTTTACAGGTCAAACACCAAAAGATCCAATATGCATTAATATTGGGCCTGGTGGAAATCATTTTAGGACTACCACGGATGCTAACATCTACTGCTTTCCTTATCTCCGCTCTTGGGGATACAGCCAATTGGTGACAAGCAAAATTATTGGTGCCTGTGGATTGGCTGCTTTGATAACACTAGCCAATAGAATGTCAAGCAGTATTGTGTCTGGATATTTCCGTTTCCCAGGCTGCTCTTTCCCCCCAAATATTTTAGATATGCTCTTTGAAAATATATGCTACGTAGCACAGAAAAATCCATGAAACGGCAGGGGTCCACTGTTTATTCTTTTTTTGCCCTGGCTATAACAATGATGCAAAACAGAGGCCGATTTCTTTTTGGCCGTCAGTCACTAAGCAGGACAATAACACAAGATTATCCTCACACTGAGAAGGTAAAATATGCTGAAATATCACTCTTAAATAATTGTTGATTATGACTATATCAAAACAAAACTAAATCCACAGACCAAGATTGAATCTTCTTCTATCGCCATCTTACTCTACACACCTAAATTGGATGGAAAACCTATGGGGACTCTGGTCAGTCTAGAGAAACTTTACAAAGATGAATAATCAAAATGCATCTCAGAAAATAAGTGTGATTTATATATATATATATATATATATATATATATATATATATATATATATATATATAATATATATTATGGCATGCCGTTCAGGAAAAATATTATATATTTATATTGATATGTTTGAATATATGGAATGAACCTTGAATATATGGAATGAACGTCTGAATATATTGAATCAACCTTGAATATATTGAATCAACCTTGAATATATGGAATCAACCTTGAATATATGGAATGAACCTTGAATATATGGAATGAACGTCTGAATATATTGAATCAACCTTGAATATATGGAATCAACCTTGAATATATGGAATGAACCTTGAATATATGGAATGAACGTCTGAATATATTGAATCAACACATGAATATATGGAATCAACCTTGAATATATGGAATGAACCTGAATATATGGAATGAACGTCTGAATATATTGAATCAACCTTGAATATATGGAATCAACCTTGAATATATGGAATGAACCTTGAATATATGGAATGAAGTTTGAATATATGGAATCAACCTTGAATATATGGAATCAAGCTTGAATATATGGAATGAACGTCTGAATATATGGAATGAAGTTTGAATATATGGAATCAACCTTGAATATATGGAATGAACCATGAATATATGGAATGAACCTTGAATATATGGAATGAAAGTCTGAATATATGGAATCAACCTTGAATATATGGAATGAACCTTGAATATATGGAATGAACGTCTGAATATATTGAATAAACCTTGAATATATTGAATCAACCTTGAATATATGGAATGGACGTCTGAATATATTGAATCAACCTTGAATATATGGAATGAACGTCTAAATATATTGAATCAACCTTGAATATATGGAATGAACGTCTGAATATATCGTCTAAACTATATTGGAATCAACCTTGAATATATGGAAATGAAGTTGATATATTGAATCAACTTGAATCTATGTGATCAACATGAATATATGGAAACGCAAGAACAAAAAATGCACCCTGTGCGTCAACCCCTATGTGGAGAACAAGAAGCAAAAGTAGTATGGCTGTCTGAATGCTGAAGTTGGCTTCCATTTATAATTATGAAAATGCCTAAAAGGTTACTCCAACTGATGTTTCACTGTTTAAAGTATCTATGTTTTGTAGTTTTTAGACTAGAGCAGATTAAAGCTGCTTGGATCAGTGAGAAATTAGGTGGAATTGCCCTTTGGCCGTGTCCCGAATCAGAGGCTAGAATCAGAAGCCAACTTCAGCCTCATGCTGGAGAAACCATGTAATCACTCGACACCACAGCTGCAAGAAGAAGCTCTGGATGTTCGCCTGGAGACCGACAGCTGAAATGGGTAAGTTTAGATATTTATATGATGATGAATGTAGATTTAGTATACCCGTATATGTGACTGTAAACACATTAAAACATGTGAACTGCAGTTAGCAGCAGGTTGCAGTTAGCTTGTGCTTTGCGACCTACAGTAGTTTGATGTGCTAACATCTCTGTGTGTGCTTTATATTCTTGTAAAATCAGTGTAATTAGGTTTATTCCAGATAAATGATGTGGTGTTTGGTTTTTATCCAAATGTTGTCGATTCAGACGCTAACACATAAACCAAGGGAATAAATATGCTGGGCGTGCACCAAATGATTTTCAGACTAAAGACGGGCAGACTTTAGAAATCTTGCTGGAGTCTCTGCGCGCTCCCGCCGTCTTTATCGTTAAATGTAAGGTGATTTATGCCAGTGTTTTTGTTTGATATCATTGCAAATCCTAGTGTAGTCGTAGTGACATAAACAACCAACAACAAATAAAGCCGTTCTCGCTCAGGCGGAGCGCAACGCTACAGAGCTCAGCAGGGGTCCGGTGCAGAAATAAGATCATCCTGGATAGTTTTCATTCACTAGCCCCTTTCAAAAGACAATCCTGCCATCAGTGCTGGCATTAATACTGCCCATCAATGAGCTTTCTTAATTACTTCAACTATACAGTAGCCTACTACTTTGTAACTGTAGTGCATGATGTAAATATTGTCAATACATTTTTCGCTGCTGTTACAGTACAACCAAATTTCCCCATGTTGGTCAATTAAAGGATTATTCTATTGTATTCTATTCTGGTCACTCATAAGAACACAGTCCGTGGCAACAATTTGCCCAATCAAGCGCTTTCACAATATATTATGTGGCGGTACAGTGGTGGTGTCCGGGCTGTTCATGTGCAGGGTTACATATCAAGTGTGAGACCGTAGAGTCTGTGGTAAACCGTAGAAAATAGATGGAAATAACTAGTTTTTTATCCCAATTGAAGCCCCGCTCCTCAGGACTGTTTGCAAGCCGCTCCAAACGGTGGCCGACCTTCACAGTCCCCATGAAGGACTAATCTGCTCCTCAGCTCTAAAGGCCTGAAGCTCCCAGACCTCAGCATCACTCCAGTTTACCATTTCAGATGATACAGTTTACGAATGCTGAAGGAAGTCCCCATGTTTACTTACATTTCACATAGTGTTGCCCACTAGGGCTCAGCCCACATTCAACACATCATCATGACATCACTCTCTATAACTATCAAGCTTCCCAACACGAATGCTGCTATATTCCCACAATGCCATGCCACCATTGAGAATTCATAAGACGCACTGTGCCAGTAATATTACTCGAATATGCGGATGATTAATGTTTAAGTGAGCGTTCAGGGTCAACCTTCAGACTGACTGGCAGATAAACTAATTCGACTGAAAACTATCCGTTTTGAAATAATTAAACCACTTGGTTTAATTCAGTTTTAATTACAGGCTGACTTTGTGAAACAGGTTTTGGAATAAAATACTTTGAATAAAACTGGCTAAAATATAAAATATATCTTTTTGTGAAAATTTACAATTCAGTAATGTGTTTTATAAATAAATCCATGAAAATTTTAAAGAAAAAGACAAATATTTCAATACTAATGAAACTAACTTTATAGAATTAATACAGGCGTTTACAGTTTCTGTTTTCTTTGATTTTTTAAATACTGGCTTTTTTATTTACAAAATGCATCATTGATTATTGTTCTATTTGTTTTTCGGCGTAGTTGATAGGATCTTGGAGATAATCCAGGAACTAAAGGATCTGATGCTCTTTCCTTAGCAACATAAAATTGCATCATCACTTCTTTTCCAACTTTTATTCTTAGAAATCAAGAATATGTTTTTATGACCTCACTGACTTCTCTTTTAAATGTGACACTTTTAAGAATATTTTAAAGATGTTGTAAAGTACCTACAGAATATTTCTTTGTGAAAAACCTCATATACATAAACTGAATGAAATTAAATACATAGGTTCTGTAATTGTCATGAATTTAATTGTCAACCAGAAGTTAAATTAAAGGTAGTTTCTCAGTTAACAACATTAGCATGACTGAATTCATAACTAATCATAAATGGTCAGCAACTCAATAAAAGTGCATAACACTTGTTTCATTGGTGGTTCACCTTTTCTGTCTTTTGTTCCTCAGTATGACAAGCGTGTCTGGGCCAACCTTCCTCTTCGTGTGTCCACTACTTTTGCATCTGGATTGGCACCTTACCGGGGAGCATGAAGGTGGATGAAGAGCCACAGGGAAAATCTTTGACCTCAAATATGTTCTCATAACTAGAATAAAACATTCATCTATCTTTCACAGCCTTCACTATTGTTTTTTTCTTCCTGTATAATAATCTGTGCTTAAAATATTTTAGCAGTTAATTCTGATCTTACTTTAACAATGAGGGAAAGTATTTAGGAGGTCTCTGGTGTTCATGGCTACCCAAAAATAGATTTTTGTTTTAGTTCTGTGTTGTATTGTATCTGAACACTTTCGAATCTGCAGATGCAGGAATTCAACACATTAACCACAAAGAGTGGGATATGATTCTGTATTGTAGAACTGGAAATTCAGAGATTTTGAGGTGCCTAAATCTTTTCCAAGTTTATTTTAAAGCACAACTGGACACGTAACAAAGCTGTTGCCTTTAAAAAAATGTTACAACGCTTTCTGCAGCAGACATTCTGTCAATTATCGTAGCTAGTTGGCATGAAAAGGAGAAGGAGGAACCCTGTGCTCTGACATTAGGTAGATTAGTTCCTTGGGTTCCTCCCTAATGCCAGAAAACGCTAGACCTTATGTGGCTGGAGTGTGTCAGCAGTTCCTGCAGGATGGAGACATTGATACTGGACTGGCCCGTCCGTTTCCCAGACCAAAATCCAGTTGAGCTCATCTGGGACATCATGTCGTGTTCCATCCACCAACCCCACATCACACCACAGACTGTCGAGGAGTGGGTGGATGTTTTAGTCCAGATCTGGGAGAAGATCCGTCAGGAGACCATCTGCCACCTCATCAGGAGCAGGAGCATGGCCGGTGTTGTAGGGACATCATACAGGCAGGTGGAGGCCACAATACTGAGCTTCATTCTGACTTGTCATAAGAACATTAAATCAAAGTTGGATCAGCCTGTAATGTGTTTTCTACTTAAATTTGGAGTGTGACTCCAAATCAAGAACTCTGTGGGTTGATCAATTGGATTTCCATTGATAATTGATCATACTATTTGTATAACTGTGTTGTCAACTATGTAAAGAACAATGTGTTTAATAAGAATAGAATAGAACAATCCTTTAATTGTCCCACAAGTGGAAATGTGGTCATAACAGCAGCAAAAAAACACATACAAACTGAACAGGAAGCAGAACAGAAAGACAATTTTTACAGAAAAATATATTTACATGTAGAATAGTTACAAAAACAGGTTAAGTACAGATAAGGTGTTAAACCCAGGTTGAGTCAAACAGCAGGATACTTAAAGATGTTTAAATAATTAGAATTTTAGAAAAGTGCAGATTGTGCCTTAAAAAGTAAACGTAAGTAACTTCCAATAAGTATATGTAGTCTGTGAAAAAGAATGTGCAAGTTATAACAGTAGTAGTGTTCGGATGATTAGTGCAATTTTCAGCGGTAATGTAAATAACATCCTCTCTTTTTGAATAACAAAAAGAGAGGATGCAGACAATTTTAACCATTTGTTAGACTATCATCTTCATTTAAGTGAAGCAATATAGTTTGTAAATCCAGAGCGGAAAACTGTTACATTTGCTGACAAATTATAAGATAATTTTGTGATCATCATTATTGCAGAGGAGTATCATAGCTCATCAGTAAGAAACGCAGGGATGCTTTATGTCAGAGATTACCAATGGGGAAGAAAAAATCCTTCCAATATATTTTACCCTTCCTTTTTCTATGTATATACAGTATAACAACTGGAGATAATGATGCAAAGAAGGATTCTTCATAAAATTAAAACAAATTATGGACAACCCTGATCATCCTCTTCATGAGACTATCCTACAGCAACATGCTCTTTACAGGAAGGATCAGAGCAGACTATCTGCTGAGGCGGTTGAGGTCATTTGGAGTCCAGGGAGCGCTGTTGAAGACCTTCTATGACTGTGGTGGCTTCTGTCATTTTTTACAGTGTTGTATGTTGGAGTAGTAGTATGTCGACAGCTGTGAGGAAGAGGTTGGATAAACTCATCAGGAAGGCCAGCCCTGTTCTAGGATGCACCGTGGATCCAGTGCAGGTGGTGGGAGACAAAAGGACTCTGGCCAAAATAACATCTCTGATGGACAGAGTCTCCCACCCCATGCATGGAAATTTTGCTGAACTGCAGAGCTCATTCAGTGACAGACTGCTGCATCCTAGATGTAGGAAGTAGCTTTTCTGCAGGTCCTTCCTCTCTGCAGCTGTTAGACTGTTCAATCAAAACTGGTCCCAACAAACATGGATGTTTACATCAGCGCTGTATATTGTTCTAATCAACAGAACAACACCACTACTGCTATAACGTGTACATCATTTTTTTCAATCTATATATACTATCAGGTTGGGCGGCTAAGGAGCAGTGCCTGGTTTTCTCCACACATACCACTTACAATTAAGGCCAAAAAGTTCATTCTTAAGCAGATTTTTTTTTTTTTTTTACACAGTGACAACCACTGATTGTGGCCCTATTAACCTCATATTAACAATAAAAACCTCCCATTTTAAACGTAAAATATGAAAAGTTCACCTACTATGGCCTAAACTAGTCACAAATACCTCTATGCGCATAGATCTGAATTGCACATACAGTAGGCAATTGTCTTGAGTTTTTGACTTCTAAGGATTTAGGCCATTTCCACACGTAGCCATTGTTAAAAAAAACACAAATTTTCCTCCACTTCTTTAGAAAAAAAAGCCGGATAAATGTGTTTTTTCAGCACATTCATAGAAGTGGAAAACCTGTAGGGGCAATAGTTCTCCCAAATCCTATCCACTCAGAGTAACTTTCTATCCTCTATCTTCAGCATGCAGCAGTAACAGAGCTGTAAAAGCAAAACAAAACGTGCTTTGACAATTGATGATTCCAATACAGCTCCGAGGGCATAAATGCTGTTTCTGAGTGTAAACGCAGGTCGTGGGTAGTGACGCTACAGCACTTAAAACTCAGTTTTCATCCATCCACACATAGATGCTGAAAATGGAGAAATAGCAGATCTCCACCTTGGCCAGATTTTTAAAAAAATATTTTGTTTTTGGTGCCGAAAATCTCAGTTTACGTGTGGATAACAGTCCAAACCGTAGAAAAGTATCTCAGTTTTCTGAGATACCTGGCTACATGTGGACAAGGCATTAGATGTTCTGAAAGCTGAATCTGTGCACCACTACCACACTGGAGACTGAAATACAAGCATCATGAACCGCTTCAGCGGGAGAAAGTTCAGTAGCAAGCACGACTTCTGTACAGGTCATTGGAAATACATCAGGGTTTTTGAAGCAGGACTGTGACTGCTCCAAAGCCTCCGTAAATCTTGAAACACACTGCTTGCTCATTGATAATGAGATGCCATGAAATTATGCACAAATGCTTCAAATGGGAATCTGTTTTTATTGATTTAGTTAACTGTATTCCAAATGTTAGCACGACAAATGGTCAGGGGAATGAATATTAATCTATCAAAATGACAGAAACCCTTCAGGTTTATCCGCCACTGTAAAAATTCAATATATTCAGACTTTCATTTAATATATTCAGACTTTCATTCCATATATTCAGACTTTCATTCAATATATTCAGACTTTCATTCCATATATTCAGACTTTCATTCAATATATTCAAGGTTCATTCAATATATTCAAGGTTCATTCCATATAATCAGACTTTCATTCCATATATTCAAACATGTCAATATAAATATATACTATTTTTCCTGAACGGCATAACATAATAATATATATATATATATATATATATATATATATATATATCACTTGTTTTCTGAGATGCATTTTGGATTATTCATCTTTGTAAAGTTTCTCTAGACTGACCAGAGTCCCCATAGGTTTTCCATCTAATTTAGGTGTATAGAGTAAGATGGCGATGGAAGACGATTCAATTTGTGTTCTGTGGATCCATTTTTGTTTTGTATGTAGTCATGATCAACAATTATCTAATCGTGATATTTGAGCATGTCTTACCTTCTCAGTGTGAGGAAAATCTTGGGTTATCGTACAGCTTAGAGACCGACGGCAAAAAAGAAATCGGCTTCTGTTTTGCATCATTGTTATATATATATATAACAATATATATATATAAGTGTACTTTATATATATACATTTAAGTACACTTTTAGAAATAAGTAAGCTGCTTGTGTTGTCCACTTTCTAAACATCAACATCCATTGATTTGAAATATTATGTTAATCTTGTGTTGTTATAATAAGACTGATTGCAAATCTTGATTGCAAATCTTGAACAATTCATTATGCCTTTGCTGTATTTGAAAAATAATAGAATTGTAAAAATGTTCAAAGAGCTATAAAAAATATGTTCTACTTTTATTTTTTACATTTTTATCAGGTAGCTCTCCAGTTGTTTTTCTTTCATATCAATACTGACTGTCTCACTTTTTAATATAATGGTATTCTTGTTTTGGTTATGTACTGGCTAAAATTTATATCCCTACTAAAAATTATATTGACATATTTCTATTTGCTTTGCATGAGTTTAGACTTTGCTCAATACTAAGAGGTAACGGATCGGATCTTCAACATTTAATGAGCAAGCAAAATAGATTAATTTTATAGGCTGATAATAAGAAACATCAGTGTTTGACACCAAGTACAGTTTGATCAATTATTATTACCCACCAAATGTCTTCTTTCTTCCTGTGCGACCTAACAGCATTACATAACATGTTGACTATATTTGGCTTCTGCTCTGTGGTATCAGGGCCAGCAGAGACCCCTCTCTGTGTTGTTTTACAATGCTGAATGCACAAACTGATGTTTAAATGCATGGCTGGCCAAATGCAAGGGTTGTTTCTTTTTTCATTGCTATGAGTTAAAGTTTTTCTCCATGAAACACTTGTCATCTTTTCATGATCTTATTGTCAAAAGCATCAATGTTCTGGGATACATTGTAAAAAAATAAAATAATAAAATAATAATAATAATAATAATAATAATAATAATAATAATAATAATAATAATAATACAATTTATAAGAGTGAGCCTTTCTAAAACCCAAAGTCACCTTACAGAGAAATCTTAAAAATAAATCTTAAAAATAAAAAATAAAAATTTTAAACTTTTTATATGTCTGTTACTTAATCTTGATTCTACATTTTGTCGGTATAATATTAGTCATGAACAGCCTTCACAGGTTTTAACAAGCCTCTTTATTAATTACTTAACCAAGAAAAAGTCATTTTATCCAAGCCCTTCTGCTAAGAACGCATATGGAGTGCAGCATCTTTCTCTGCCAACCAGATCAGCCCCCAGATGGGCATCAACTGCTCACAGTTTAGTTCATAAATGCAGATTTACAGCCTCTCCTGTTGTTAGAGCAAAGAAGTTAGCAGAGGGAGAGTGGGTGTACAGTGAAAGTGGAGGAGTGAAGTCATGTGCAAATTGCAGATCAACGGGAGTAAAAGGTGGAGTGGAGAATATGGATTTGACCTTAAAATCACACTATTGCTGGTGTTTTATCAAAATTTTCTCAATGGCTGTGAGTGAGGCAAGGATGGTAGAGTTTTAAACGCTCTCATTGTTCGATCTGTGGCAGAAAATACATATATGTAGCCAGACATATTTGTGATGGGTGTTTTTTCAGCACTGTTGGTTTTTAGTTGTTTTTTGTTTTTTTTATTCATGGTTTTGATTCTTGGAATGAGTAAAGTATTTGCACCCAGAGTACTTTCTCATACTTTTGTTTAGTTACAAACTTCAATTTCAAGCAAACTTGACTGTAACTGGAAAGTGGAATTAAAGCAGCACATGGGAATCAAATGTTTAGCTCCAATTAAACTGACGCTCAAAAAATGAAATAAATCATAGACAGGCCATGGACCATAAACCTGACAGTTATGTAGATATTTAACTTTTTCCCCAAATATGATTCATAGCTGCTGGAGCTTTACTGCTGGAAGCTTGTTACCCCCCCGATTCACAACGGATGAACAGATGCGCCCGGCGTAAACCATGGAGCTGAGCTGAGCAAGCTTCTCAACTCCAAAGAAGATGCTATCAGAAGAAGCGAAGAAAAGAGACTGGGCTGCAAGAGCTGCTGAAAGCTGCTGGAGCTTCACTGCTGCAGAAGGCTTGTTAACCTGTGATTCATACCGGGGCGAATCTGTTCTGTGCCCAGTGTGAATCGTGGCTAAGGAAAGATGCAGCATGCTGAGCTGCGATGCTGGACGACCATGGCCAGGCTGTTCCCCTGTAACGTCACCCTCTATAAGAGTGCACCTTCTTCCTCCTGCTCCATCAGAGGGCAGCAAGACAGGTTTAGAGATGATTTCCTTCCCTTCATTGCTGTGAAAAATACTTTCTGTCAAACTATTACTCGTTTTAGGTCAAAGTAGGATTAGCTTCTAAAACCCAGTGTCCCAGCTTACTGAAAAGTTTTTTGTGGTCAGCCACTGTGGGTAAGACGGTTGTGATAATAGTAATTAACTCTGTAACAGCCATAGAATTGATATGTGAGTTGTTTTTTTCCCCCTTTATGAATCCATGTGATAACCCCTCCTCTCTCCAGCTCTGGCCCAGCTCATGGCACACACAGCAGCAGCTGCAAAGTCCTCATTTAAATACTGTTCCTTGTGCCTGTTATGAATTGCTCATGCAATCTTAGGCCATGTCTACATGTAGCCGGTGTTTTTTTAAAACAAAGATTTTCCTCTGCTCCTTGAAAAAAAAATCTCCATCCACACGTAATCGGATAAATGCGTTTTTAAGCACATTCATAGACGTGGCAAACCAGTAGGAGGCAGTAGTTCTCCAAAATCCTATCCGCACAGAGTAACTTTCTATCTTCAATTTTGTAGTCATTATTAGGAATCTTGATAAATCAGGCCCACAAACTTTACATATGTGGTTTTACATAGGCTTTACATACTTTTCCACATGTAATTGCATAGGATTCACATGGGCAACAAATGTAATTCCTCAAGGAGTTCAAATTTTTTAACACGGTTTTATGTGGAAATAAAATTTTTCTCATGTTTACATCTCATCCTTTGCTCTTCACATGTTAATCTCCATGGGTTTTAAAGTTTATTACAATGATAATCTTTCAAATTCACGTGAGAAATATATCCAAAATAAAGGCGTTGACATTTTTCTCCTATTTTGAACAAGTCTTGCCCTTTAGAAACCATGTGTTTTTCCATGAGGATAAATAATGAAAAAGACTTCAATGAAACAAAGAAAGGAAGAATGTAACATGGGTGTATAAAATGACAGTTTCTTAAAAATAAATCTAACATCAAAGAAAAATATTCCACACCTCCACAATGGCTTATGCCCCCTGTTTCTTTAGGCATGAACTGATTGTCAATTTCAATTGAGTCCCAACTACCTTGGCCTTTTACATGATTACATAAAGAGTTCAAATCCAGGCATTCAGAGAAAGGAGATTTAGAAGCAGCTAACGGCAATACCATGTGGATCATCAAAAATTTGGAATTAGTGTTTTTCGGCTCTCTTTTATGGTGATGCATTTTGAGATAATCAAATCTCTTTGCGTTGTTGTTTGTGCTAGGTTAGGAAAATAATCCAAAAATTTGCTACCTCAAGTGACTGAAACCAAAGGCTGGGAGAAAAAGGACAAGCAGGTGTCCAATGCAAGTGCAAAGTCAACATTTATCTGTTTTCAAGTTGATAAGATGAGCTGAAAAAAAACCCCAATATTATAGAGACAGGACTGCAAAGATTGGGACAAATTTTTTCTCCCCCCTCACCCCCTCCTGATCCATGTGTTCTCCAGATTTCTTTTAATAACACTTGTCTTCACACTTACAAGAGATACCTTTTTTTTCTAAATCAATGCGTGCACTGATTTTAATTATACTTAATTGTCATCCGTTCAAATTGTTTGTAAAGGCGCAAGCATTCACAAAATGCAGAACAGCTGATTTACTTATAAAGGACAATCTATCAAGAATAAACATTGAATTCTTGCACATCAACATAACCAGTTTTCCAATTTTTTGTAGCATCTGACTAGATTAATAAAGCTTTAATTACAACAAAATAATGTGTCCTTTACAAATTCTGAGTCTCCAGCTCCAGGTAAATGCCATAGTATGCTCGTAGCATAGCATGGGGCCTCATACCATAGCATGGTGCAGATAATGACTTATTACAGGTGTTTGTCTGCCCTAACAACTCCTATTATATGGATATAAACTGATCGGGACTGGATATAAACTTCTTTCAAATAACTCCAAGTGGCTCCAAACTTGTCTTGGTGAGTACATGAATGTAATAACGGCCAAAAATAAGGTCTAGGTTGAAAAAAATAAATAAAAAAACCTTTTCCTTTAACTTTACACCAAGGCATCAATTATGCAGCTGAGTTGCTGCACAGTATCTTTCAAAAACGGCATACGGTTAGAACGAGTTCAGCTAACATTTTCTCCCCACCTTTAGAGCCCCACAGAGAGAGAGAGAGAGAGAGAGAGAGAGAGAGAGAGAGAGAGAGAGAGAAAGAGAGAGAGAGAGAGAGAGAGAGAATTTTCAAATTTTCTCAGCTGAAGCTTCTGGCACAGCAGAGATAAAAGCAACATCCAGGAGCAACGTGGCAAAAAGAGTTCATACTATAAGTCTTATGCAGGCGCTGCACTTTAGGGATTAAAAAGTGATATATAAAGTTCTTCTATCTTATTTGAATCCAAGTGTAGCATTTACAAAAAAAAGCAACAAGCCTCTGACACAGATACAACACCGCAACATCGATCGAAAGATTCGTCATGTTAAGATAGACCAATCACTACCACAAGTGAACGCTTTACAGATAGTTTACAAGCAGGAACTTTAGGAGAGAGCCACAAATTGTTGATGAGTGAACTGTTTGCTTGTGAAGACACACGTATTTTTGTTTCTGCATGCAAGTATGCATACTGTATACAGCAAGCAGGTTTCTTATAAGCTGCAGGCAAAGTTTACTATCTGGTATTGACAGTGAGACAGGTCATTTAGATTACAATTACACAGAAATTGTTTAAGACAGCTGTATTACTCAGCGATATCAAATCACCCACACATGCCGTACGCTGACACCGGGCATCACCCACAGCAAGTGGTAAATAGAAATCTACACCATTCCTGGTATTTATGAGCACTTACTAGCAACAGGTGACTATGAATGCTGGAACTTTTACTGACAACACTACATCGGAGATTATCCAGATGCTTCTAATAACAGCTGAGTCAAGCAATGATTAAGTAAAATATTTTCCATTTTGTTGTATTATACATTCACAACATTATAGATTTATCCATTCAACTTTAGGAAACCCTGTTTGGCTGCTGAGTCAAGATTAAAATGACTATGGTGTCTTTCAAATGCATTACCCCTTAAGTCCGCTAGCTCCCATTTTTGGGGGCACGCCTCCAAGAGTAACATTTAACTTTCAACTTTCAATAATTTGTTATTACAGACACCCACAGTTGGTCTAAAGTCAATAAGAGTGAGTAGATACTATTTATTTAAATTCTTTTGCTTTTTTTTACAATGGAAACAAGCTGCTAATGTGTATTTTTTCCAGGCGGAATTCATATTCAAATTTAATATTTTCTGTCTTTCAACCTTAATTACTCATGTCCACTATGATTTTCTTAAGAATTTTCACATTCACAGGATCCCCATAGACCTCCCTGTTATATGAGAGCAATGTGAACATTTTAGACCTTTTACAAACTGTAAAAGCCATCCAGAGTGTAGGTATGCCAAATTCGGGAAATAACAGCCTCGGGATTAAAGGTGAAGCTCACTTGAACGTCAGGTCCTGTGTGTAAAGATGGTGGAGGAAAAACCCAGAAGACTTGACGCAGCAATGAAAGGTGTTATACAAAATACTGACATAGAGGGGTTAAGGAAAAGTGTAAGCAACACTTTCCATAACAATATTTGCAAAAAGAAATTGAAAACCATACACTATAGATTTCTTCTTCCACTTTACAGTAGTCTCCTTTTGGTATTCCTCAATTCCATACAATACACAGTTTGGAACTGGAGAATGTAAAAATCTAAAAAGATACAAGGGTTTTATATATTCTTCAAAGAAGCCAGGTGTTTTACAGTAGACAGATCTATCAGTCATAAATTATGGAATTAAATTTTCTATTTTTGTGGAAAATTGAGCTATTCATTGACTTTTCTAAAAAAATAGAAAGAAAATGCATCCCGGGAAGCTGAAATACCTAGGCGCACTGCTACATGACACAGTACTGGCTGATATTTCCAAAGCAGCCAATCCTTAGCCTAAATGGGAGTACAAAGACAATTTCTATTAAAGTGATACTCTGGATCTCTAAATGAATAACAAATTTTAAGAACTGTATTAAATTGACCTCCTGGCCTTAAATGTTGATATAAAATAAGTCATTTTATGAATTATAACATTAAAGGTAAGTCCCGCTTTCCCGTATCAAAAGCCACGGTGCCGTCCACTTTAACCAATGAAGTGATGCCAAGGGCTGTCAATCATCACGAACGCAGTGTGCTCATGCTCGTAACTGCGCGCATGCTCAGTTTTCTGTTTACATGGACCCTCCAAATCAAGCCTCTACCATTAGTCCCGAGCGCAGCCATGGATCAACACTCAGCTCAAGAGCAGAAGATACCGATTTCAAACCAAAAAGCATCCTCACCTCCAATAGCTCCATTTTTGACACTCTGGTTGCTTTCTCTCTCTACTCCGCACGTCTTGGCCCATTGACCTGGCGTGTGCACGAAAAAGGAGGGGCAGCTTCAAGACCAATCAAAAGGGAGGGAGAGGGAGCTCGGGTCGTTTTTTTTCAAATCATGTCCCTCTCTCTCTTTTTTCTTACAAAGTCCAGACTATCACTTTAATGCATATTAAGATATACATGGTGTTAAAACTATTAAAAGAGGCCGTTCAAAATGTTTTTAGAGGGGATCTGAACCATTTTTTGATTTTTAGCTACAGAATTAATGGTTTGCTAACCCCTAAAACCCTTTTTCCTTTATATCAACATTTTCAGATTATACAAAACTTAAAGAAGCAAAGAGAAGAAAACTTATTTGGATAATCACTGTATGTCCTGCTTTTGAGAAAGATTTTTTTGTGTTTAATTGATGATACTTAAAGTTAAATGCATGGTATCACTTTACTTTCTTTAAGATGAGGATGGAATTCATAAGAAAATGAGAAGAAAACAGGTCAGGAAGAGGGTAAAATGATACTGTGGCAAGTAAAACGGTTTGTCATAGACAGGAATTTTGTAATAGGGTTAATTCAATCCTCATCTTAAAGAAAGTAAACTGACACCATATAATTATGAATTATTTTGATATAAACAGATTTTCATAAATATCGTGAAACTTTCGCTTTAAAAAGTAACACTGGGGTTGGAAGTAGTCTTTGAAAGTTACAGATGGGGAATGCATCCAGACAAATTGTGATTCAGCTAAATGGATCCAAGTTTCCGAATAAGTGACACCTAAATGTTGCTCATTTTTAGCATCTATACAAAGGTGTAAAAGTTCTATCTGTCTAAATTGCTTCAAATCAAATCATTTGAAAACTGCTGTTGATCAGCTAGAATTCCTTGTTAGTTTTAAACTATGCAGAAATGATTTTACTCCTGCAGAGACCACCGCTTCACAAGATATGAAAATGACTGGCTCAAGTAACCTTTTTTTATGCCAGCATAATAGCACCCTTTTCTAACTATTTTCTCAGTATGATTTCTTATTTTCCTGCTATTTTTATCTCTTGTCATTACTACTAGTACCATGGCTACACCAGCCTTGTTTTGTATTTCTTCTACTTTGAAAACAGATAAAGGAAACCACTTGCTCGACCCATGGGAGCAGCCATCAGAAGTGCTACTTCTAGCAACTGTTGCAAAAGAGTTAACTAACTCAAATATATTAACTTACTTTTTCACAAAGTAAAATAACTTATATTAGTATAATAACTACGGCTAAAGAAATAACTTATATTAGTATAATAACTAAAGATAACGGCTAAAGAATTAACTTTGTCTTAGGAGTCAGTGAGTCTATTATTAAAGCATTGAATGGTCATACAGAGTAGGAAACTCTACTCCCCCTCAAGCAGTCCATTATTTCACACACTAACCCAGATAATCCCCTACTCACTGGTCATAAGTCATGAGAAAAGTGACCTACAACCAGTGATGCCCAGTGGCACTGCTATGATGCAACTAAAAGCAGCATGAGGTTACAAACACATCTTAAGTGCAAACAAAGCAGTAAACCTGACAAAAGAAAAACGACTATAAGAACCAAGAAACAGCTTTTGGTCGTTTTCATAAAGAACATTTACAAGGTTCACTTCACTGTCTACCATTGGGATATTACATTAGCAAAGTCCTCAAACAACACAGAGTAGGAGAAAGTAATCAGAAAGCCATCAGGCTTGTCGGGTTAGAGTAATTAAATTAGGTATAATTATATTTTGTGGAAATGTTTTGAGATGAGGATCATAAATATATTCACCAAAGAAAACATCAAATACAAATATTAACAAACATTCAGACAGTTATCAAAATCTACCAATTTTTAAATGATCAGCTGTGATCCTGATTGTCATATAAAATACGAGGGGGGTAACTTTTTAGAAATAATTCATTTTATAATCCATCCATCCATCCATCCATCCATCCATCTTCTTAACCGCTTATCCAATTCAGGGTCACGGGGCAGCTGGAGCCTATCCCAGCAATTATCAGGCGTTAGGCAGGGTACACTCTGAACAGGACGCCAGTCTGTTGCAGGGCCAACACAGAGAGACAGACAACCATTCACACTCACATTCATTCCTAGGGACAATTTAGAGTGATCAATTCACCTATCATGCATGTTTTTGGACTGTGGGAGGAAGCCGGAGTACCCGGAGAGAACCCACGCATACATGGGGAGAACATGCAAACTCCATGCAGAAAGACCCTGGGCTGGGATACGAACCCATGACCTTCTTGCTGCAAGGCAACAGCGCTAACCACTGCGCCACCGTGCAGCCCTAATGCAGAATATTTTACTACCTAATCCAGACCGAAATGCGATGAGGCCAGATTTTTTTTTTTATTAAATTATTTTTGTTGTTATTATGTATGATGTAACTGATATGTTTAACATTAATATTAAGATGCAAATATGTTGCTAGATTTTATTAAATATTAGACAAAAGAATTAAAAACAGTTTGGAGTGTTCGGTGACAAGTTGCTTTGATGAGTTGGTCTGAAATGTACTGACTTTGTCCCCTCTCTTTAATTTTTATTTTTTATTAATATTGAAGCATGTTTATATTTTTTTTATAGCCGTCTTTGCTTCATTGATATGAGTGATGTTTCTGCTTTTCTGTGTTAAAGCGGTCAATTCATCTATCCATCCATCCATACATACATCTATCTGGGCTGGTTTCCATCTCCATCGGTCATTAGGCAAGAGGCAGAGGACACCCTAGACAGGTCAACGACATATTTCTTAACAAGGGTTTACAAATGTATTGAATTTAAAAACACAGCAGTCTTTATATCAAAAAGCAGATAACTAATTTTAAAAGCAACATAAATTTGCCTTGATGTGGCTGCTAAATTTGCATAAATTCTCAATATATTACTTATTTTCTTCCTTATATTTAAAAGTAGGAAATCTGGTGATGTAGTGAAATCCTTTTTTCTTTCTTTTTATTTTATTTTTTTTTTGGGGGGGGGGGGGGGGTTTCTGGTTGTCCACCTGCTATTTTTTTATCTAACACAAATGTAGCCAAAACAACTATTGACACCAAGCAAGACTGAACAGCCACATAGAACTATGTTGTGAGTAGAAGGAGATTATGTCCATGTGAAAATTACTCTGTGAGATCCAACTCCTCACACATCCCGCTTTCCCAGAACAGTTAACACTGATGTGTAACTAGAAGCAACGCAAGAGCCAAGTCCCATCATGCTCCAAGACTTTGTTGATCTCATTCATGTCACCCATAGATAGATTACTGATGCATGAATAGATAACTGAAATGAATCAAATAAAATCTTGGTCCCGTGTTTACAATCTCTTCCTCCTGCAGAGGAAGATTACAGTGTTATCCAGTCATTAATGGCCCCACCAGCTGCTTGTGTGCCAGTGCATAGTTGAACAGTAAATGCTATGTGCAAACACAAAAGGCCACAAAACACCAAACTGCTTCTCTGTGTTGCAGATAATTGCCATGACAACACCCACAGCTTGAAATGAGATTGAATTGCTTGAGAAGAAACACTGCAATCTCTGTGATTTTGTGTACAAAACACTGATAAGATCAGGCTGTTTTGTCTCATGGGAAACGAAATATCAATGTATCAATCAAGTATTTATCACCAACTGGTAATTTCATCTTCATTTAGCATTCTAAAACTGGGAGTCAATTAATTTGTCACAACCCAAAGTCTTCTTTGATTCTCCAACGCTGTTCAGAAAAAAATAAAACATAAACAGGGATGACTAACACGAACACTCCTGACGTAAAAAAAATTGTGTTTGCTTGCTGCTACTCTGCAGTACAAGTCCTTGTTAAATATTTGATGGCCGTATATGAGGAGCAAAATGCTATTTGGAGCAAGAGAGGTTTTTGTTCAATCGCTGCAAAGTGCTATACTGAATATTAGTTGTAGCAGATTCACTCTGAGTAATCAAAGCAGATATTTCTATTAAAGTTATTCCTTAAGGAAACTTAGATTTCTTTGAAGTGTGTTTCACATTTATGTTTCAGTTCACAGTGTATGCCTCATCTACAGAAGCTCTCATATGCAAGAATAGAAAAAAAAACAACAAGGTGCTCCAGCATGTTTTCTTTAGCCAGCTATAAAAATCTGCTTCTAAAAATACTCTTATGTGCTCATGCCATTGCTATATTAGAACTATTTTATCTGTTTTGGCTGCCATCAGACTGTGCTGTAGATTGAGAAATGAAGAGACTGTTATTTTCCTTTTACAGCCACCATAGGTTTTATTAATAACAGCTTTAGTGCTGGATCTTGAAGACACATACAGCCCTACTGAGACTGGCATAAGCAAGAGCAAATGCTGTAGTTTGTCCCCCATTTTTGACTGTCTCTCCTTTGAGTTGGCTATTTTTTGTGTACTTGAGAAAAAAATACATTCTGATTATACAAGGTTTCAGGCAGAGTTGTACTTCACCTCTTGCCCCCATTACTAACGCCTGGTTTTCAAACTGTCATTACATTTGTAAAAACCTGAGACACCACAAAAGTCGTGATAAAAACATTCGTGGCTATAACAGTTTTGGTCCTACAATGTGTATCGAGGGGCCACACGGCAATGTTGATACACCACACACAAATAGGTTTCACTCATGAACATTCCCAGGTTATCGCAATAGCTCAAGAGATCAAATGCTAATTTGGAGTAAATAAACATGGTGGACGAGAAGGAGGGATCAGCGAAAGTTTGTGGACTACTTTCCACGCTTTTTAAATGGTTAAACTTTACATTCAACAGGCTACTCGTTTGTTCTCAGGAAACACCACAAACAGTGTGATATCGGACCAAGACAATCCAACATATTGAATATCCAAGATTTGTGTGATCAGAGCAGTCCCAACATACTTTCATACAAACCAGAGCATTCTGAATACACCACACACAGCAGGATCTGATAAGATAAGGCTATCTGATAAGATAAGGGCGTCCTTAAGATTTTTGGAAAGTGTAAAATCTGAGCAATTATCTTGCCGTGTAAACCAGACCTAAGTCCTTCTTCTGCATTTTGCAGAATTACATAATTTGAAAGTGGAAGTCGTGAGATTGTCTCAGTAAAGGAGAAAGAGATTGAGGGAGGATTATGTAGCCTTACTTAATGACATTATGAGTAGCATATGTCAGATACTTTAATGGACTGACAACCTGTCCAGAGTTTACACCACCTCTCACCCGATGATAGCTGGAGATAGGCACCAGTCCATCAAGAGTAATATTTTCGAAGAATTGACAGATGCCGACAAGTATAAAATCACAGTCAATGGAAAAAGGAAATAAGATAAAATTAAATCATTTTTCTGATTATTAAATTTTGTAGTTTATCGAAATACTATCAAAAACATGCAGATAGATAGGTATGAATCAGATAAGGGGTGAATTTTTGTGAAGTAAGGTGCCAGTTTCAATTGATGCTTTGCTTTACAGTCAAACGTACATGATATGAAGCAAAACAAAGAATATGGACTTTAAAATGTTCCTTTAAAAATCTAGCATATTTAGGCAAAACTGTTATGGCTATCAAAGCTTTCTCATCAGTTTCATAGGTAGGTTTACACTACCAGTTCTGTCACTTAGGTTTTACTGAAAACCATGCAATGTGGAAGTAAATGACACTCTGAACCACTGAAGTAAAAAGAAATGGCAAAGAGAGTGAGTGATACTTGATGCAGCATCCATTTCCTCATGGTATTATAGCTGTATTGCTACCATGCCAGATGTCCCATTCAGCTAAGTAGAGATACTGAAAATAAGTCGAGGATTCTCTGTTCTTTGTAATAATAAAGAATGAAAGAGACATCAGGATTTCTTATGAATCATAGCGAGCATCCTATGAAATGTTCTCTCTCATTGTCTAACATTTTTACCATACATAGTATCACTTATAAGTTACTATTCCATTGCTGGTTTTCTTCACTTGGGCACATTACTTCATCAGACAGAATGCAAAGTCACTTATTTTTTAAAGAATGCAAATGTACTGTAAGGTAGATACTCCCAAAGAGATGAGTCAAATGGTCTAATTTTCAACTTGACTGACACTGGCTGTCTAAATTAAGATCATCACAGTAAACATCACTGAACCTGCCAAACCTTACTGCTACCAGGTCACTATAAATGTCATCTTTTGGGTCTGAACATTGTGCATAAAGTACATTTCAAATAGCTATTTTCAGTATTGGGAAGGCTTTCAAAAATGAAGTCAGCTGTAATGAACATTACCCACATGCATGCAAGCAGCAGGTGTGTCGAGTGCAAAAATAAGTGTATTTAGTGTAAGACCATGATTCTCAAACTGCGGATACGTGTACCATCAGTGGTACTCAAGCACTCCCAAGTGGTATTTGGAGGAAAGTTCTAAATATTTTTTAAAAATAAAATTAAAAAATGTATAATTCACACACAGTGTGGGTGGTAACAATTACCAATAAATAATCTTTTTTAGAAATAAATAAGCCTCCTTTGTTAATTTTATATACTTTAAAGGGTAAGCCTTCTCTATTGTATGTTTAGGTTGGTCATGATCGTAGTACTTGGAGATCCCGACATTTTCTCAGGTGGTACCCAGTGTAAAAAGTTTGAGAAAAACTGGTGTAAGATAAGGATGAAACCAAGTCCAAGTTCCAAAATCCTAAATATTAAGGGGAAAAAGAAAAATAGGAAAACTGATCTCAGATATGTGGGGTTTATAATATCAGAAATTAATTTTAAATGATACAACAAGAAGAGATAGATAGAGTGTCAAAGAGTGATTACTGGGATTTTTACCAGAGTAGAAACAGCTGAAGAAAACACGAGTGTGAATGACTGAGTACTTACTACCCATTCTTGAGAGTTATATTAATTGGAGGCCATATTACAAAATCCAAATTAATACACTAAGAATGAAAGTACAAAATCAGCACAAATTCCTCTACAATGTTGCAGAGATTTGCAGTTTATTTAGTAATTCATGCTTGACATTCATACAATGGGTGCATTGGGCATTGGTACATAATCAATTTCATGGGTTTTCACATCTGACATTTTGCAAGCATAGTATTATACTTTTCTCTGACTATGACCTTAGGCTTCAGAAATGTCTTCATGCCTTTTCAAAGACTGAAATGCGGCGTGCTGTGATTGTGATGGTATGAACAGAAACTGTTTGTTTTTCTCAATATTTCTTCAAGGATTTTTTTGCTATTGTTCTGACACCAACAGTTAATAGATATCTGTGGATTCTATAACTGGCATAAAAACACTACCAAACTTAAAAGTCTCTTGGTAAAATCATCCTTGAGTACTTAGTTACTATAACTTAAAACTGTAACCAAAACTTTATAAAAGACGAAGTAACAGGAAGGCTGAAGGCAAGAGCAAAGAAACTGTTTTATCCTTTAGTCTTCTGAAAATGTCTTTGAAAATGCTGGGAGCCTTCAGAAAATCTCAGTTAAGCTAAGGGTTGACATTCTCTAGGGAGTACACAGGAGGATGATGTTTACAGTTGGGTTGGTTACAAAATGCTTTTTCTCACTTATCTAGCTCTTGGGAATATACGTAGCAACATAGAACATTTCACTTAATGGTGGAATATCCCTTTAGCTGTCTTCTCTTGATCTGGAGAAGCAGCAGTTCTACTCTGAGCTTCTCAACCTATCTTTAAGGGAGAGTTTAGTCACCCAATTGGAAACCCATTTGGGCCGCTTGTATCTACTTTCTTATTATTTTGCTCACCAAGAGGTTGTGACCAAAGATGAGGGTAGGAACTTGGATCAAAGAGTAAATTGAGCACTTTGTCTGTCTGCTAAATTCTCTCTTCACCACAAGAGACCGGTACAGCTCTAGCACCATTACAGACACAGCACCAATCATGCCTATCAATCTCCCACACTATCCATAAACGTTATGAACAGAATCAGTGAGAAAGGGCAACCTTGAAGTAGTCCAACTCTCACTGAAAACAGATCCAATTTACTGCCAGCAATGGGACCAAGCTCGGTTACTGGTCTGATCTGTGTAAATCTAAATTAAAGTTGGGCATAAAAACTGCCTTCCAATCAAGTCTAATAAAATAGCTTTGAAAAATGTGATCCAATTTGATAAATGTATTATGATTAATATGACTAATTTTCAAGCATAAACAAAATCATCCCTGTGTTGTATGCCATTTCTAAACAAATTAGCATTTAAGCATGCAATAAAAACATTATATGACAACACGTTTACAAGCTCTAACATAAATATCAAGACTAAGTAATGAATGGATACAAATCTATATAATTATCAGATTAGGGTGTCTTGTTTTTCTCAAATTTGCAACCCAAATGTTTTGATTTTTTAAACGGCTTACTCCTGTCTGTGTTTGTGGTCATCCAGACGCTCTGTATATCCCCTTAATGATATCAGAACAGAATGCCAGCAAAAAGGAACATGCAACCGCTGGCAAGTGTGAGAGGAGCTTACAATCGTACACATCATTTCATAGAATTACAAGGGGATCTCTCCCTACAGTGTATCGGATTTAAATCTAATGCAGACTGGATTAGCTTTTGTCCTTCTTGTGACCCAACCAAAAACACTTCATTATGGATGAAGACTATAAACATCTAAGGGACAGAATTTACAACATAGCACATCTCTGATTCAGCACAACTCCCATCACTGCACTTTTATGTGTAACTAGGACCATTAGGAAATGCTAACAAGCCATTAGGGCTAGCTCATCATTCTGTTGTGACTTTTCTGTGTGTTTCTCAGTCTGCTTTGTCAATCGACATGCCTTTTATTAGAAAAGCCTCAAAGAAAAAGACGAGGGAATGCTATCAAATACAAAAAATGGGTCTTAGCCTGGTTTGAAATTATAGGTCTGGGAAACCTATCAGCAAAGTGAGTAGTGGCAGTGTTCTATGACCTTTTCAGCTGCTGACCTGCAGTTTACTCCACAGAGGATTGTGGGTAAAGTAGAGAGAGGATATGGTAGTTGTTTCTCATAATGGCAGCAACAGCAGAAGACTGGCAGGCAAACAGAAAGAAAGAAAAAGATACAAGGGGAATGCAAGACAAGTAAAGTCTCAATACTGAGTAAATAATCATATTTTGTTCTATTTGTATTTATAACATCTGAAATGTAACTTTTTTCTAAAAATATATGTTTGTCTTAGTTTTCTGTCACTAAGATGCCAGCGATGCAGAAAGATGAGTGAAACATCATTACTGCATCCATCATCATTCCCCTAATCCCTGGCATGTCCTAATCTTGCTTAATGTGCTGCCCCCTGACCTACACCATAACCAGGCCCACTGAGACTCTTCAGGGGTAAAACTGTGAACATGGAGGTCCATGGCTGATGGCATGGTAAGGACATCAGGTGGTCTAAATACTCTAAATCTAGGACATCAGGGCAACAACCAGCACCTTAGTCTTTTCATAAACTGGAGTGATGGGATTTTTGTAATCAGATTGATGGAGTTAGCCATATGAATACAGAAAAAACATAATTTGTACTTTATTGTAAATAGAGCAGGTGTAAAATAAAATTAAACTAGAATATTTAGTTTGTTGTAATTACATCTGTTTGTCAAATAATCTGATTTCTGAATCTTTTTTTCCAGTTTGTTATAACTTTAGATAAAGAAAACATGTTGTTCAATGACTGGCCTCAGGTTTAAAATGTTATTTATATGGACAAAGATTTAATTTAAAACAGTGTTCTATTTCAAAACTTGCAGAGAAAAATTGTGACATTTAATTTGTATAGTTGGGAAAACATTGACAATTAAAAATTAACTTTCTTTTTCTTTTTTTAACAGGAAACATGTAGGCACCCTGATTAATTATTTGTAAAAAAATGTAGCTGAACATTTTTTCCCTTATGATTCTCAGAATTACAGTGGCAATCCATGACTTTGTGTTTCCTTGGGGTATAAATACAGTATTACATGACTATCTTGCCTCCACATATTACTGGCCCCTCCTTTTGGGATAGTTGAGCTCTCTTACCGCCCATTCAGTCCATAGCCGCAGCTTTTACCTCATACAGTTTGTTCTCAAAAAAGCTTTTTATTGTTGTTTTTTGAGGAATTATTAAACAAGCTGAGGTAGAAACCATGCTGGGATAGGAAATTAATGGTGTTTTCACACCGAACATGTTTAAAGTGTCATGGGTGTCAGGTTTACATGTAAAGTCAATGGAAAAGCGCGCTGACTTGGCCAGGGGGTCCCGCATCACATCAGAAGCAAATTTACGTTGCGAAAACGGTTTTCTGCCCCAATAACGCTTCAGATTAGCCCAAATGAGGCATTTGACACAAGTCATAAAATAGACGCGTTATTTTATGTGGTGCATTATGTGCATTTCCGCGTGAGCAGTGTGGGAGATGAGAGTTTCTACTACTGTACCACATTATTTGGTTTTGAGTGGTAGAGTGTTTTGTTTTGTTTTGGTACATTGTTACAGTGTTTTTTAATTGTTTTAGTTACTTACACATACATTTAAAGGCTAGCCAGCCAGATGCTATATGTTTCACGTTTGCTGTTGAATTTGTTGATGTGCGTGGTAGCTTCTTGAGAACCACCAGCAAAGTTTACACAAAAATCTAAGCATTTTCCCATTTTGATCATCACAATCTTTTTTTAAAAAAATGTTGGTGATCATACGAAGATGCCACTTCATTCATTCATGCCGATTTACCTAATGAAAAGTGTGTGCTGTAAAAAATATGAAAAAAATATGAAAAAGTTAAGGAACGATCATTCAGTGAATTGTTCAGGAAAACACTGCTGACCCAACCGTTAAGTATGGCGAAGGATGCATGATGCTGTTTGCTTGTTTAACTTCAAAGACCCTGGAAAGCTTGCTAGAGTTCAAGGGATCATGGAGTCTTTGGAACACCAGGTCAAGATTTTAAATGATTACTTTGGGGCCTCTTCCAGAAAAAATATAAATAGGAGGTTACAGGGTCTTTCAGTGAGAATGGGATGATGATTCGAAACATATCGACAAATGTACATGTGAATGGTTTACCAGACACGATGTCAACCTTCTTCCATGGCCACTTCAGTTAACAGCCCTGGTTCTTTTTCAGTCAGTTTTCCACTTGCCAGTTCAGCCCTCTGCTGTATTCTAACTTTTGACCGAGGATGTTATTGCAGTGAGACACCTTATATCATAGTATTTGTCTTTATATCTCTTCAAGCAGTTATCATATAATGACTAGTCTAATTTATCAACATTGGTGAAACCAGTTGATGTTCATAAAAGGTCTTTAGAATATTTAATAACATTTATTCCATGTATTACAGTTGGAAAATAGTGCAGTGACTAAAAATGTTACCTTGCAGCAACAAGTGCCTGTTTAAAAACCTGGGCACGGGCCATTCTGCCCAGAGTTTGCATGGTTGCTTCTCACTGGGTAACCTTGTCTTCCTCCCATAGCATGAAGGTTTAGTTGATCTGTTACTACCTTTCGGTCGAGATGTGTGTGTCCAAGGTTGTCCTGAGTGTCTCTAAGTAATGCTCTAGCACCAAACCAACTCTGGAACCAGCTCAATGGAAAGGACCCCTGTGAGGCCCTATGATTGACTGGAAACCTGTCCAGGGTGCACCCCGCATCTTGCTCAGTGACTGCTACACTTAGACTCCATTCGACTGCAAACCTGCATGGATTAAGCAGGTATAAAACATAGATGACGGCATGTGATGGAGTTGTAAGTTAGACACACTGTTCATTGTTTGGTACTTACTGATCTGTAAGTACCAAATTACATTATTTGAGGGCACAAAAGTGTTATAAGCAAGAAATAAGAAGATGCAGGCAATGTTAATACATGCTGCTGAAAAGAGCTTCTAATTTGAATTCACCGTTGCTGTTACTGTTTTTTTTTTCTGCTACGCACTGTGTAAAGTCAACCTTAAATTTTAAAATGTTAAAAAGTTTTTAAGTAAAATCAAAGATCATACCACCAAAAGCTGAATCCACTCATTAAAATAATGCTTCATTTATACCATCAGCCTGTAGTAATCTACATTCTGCGTATCTTGGAAATAATTAAACAACTTTCAGGTAAGAATATTCTGCATGACACAGAGAGAGTGAACTGCACTAAATCAATCCCTTATTTACAGAAATGGATCCTGTGTGTTGCCATACTCGGAGTATACTAACCCTATAGCCTACATTATGACCTAGATGGAAGAAAGGGGAACAGCAGAGGGACTCAAACACTTTTCTCTCTATTTGCTGTCTCACTGGAAAAGCACAGATCTGCTTCTCAAGCTGCAACATGCACCATGTAAGGTGTCTTTATGTGGTTGGTAAACGACATATGTTAGTCACATCTCAACTGTTAACAGCACTATATACTATCTCACTGGTAACTATAGGCTTGTTAAAAAAGAAAGTGTATAATCAATCAGTCAATATCTTTTGCCTGTAATTTCATAAAATGAATTTCATGGAGAGATGTTTGCCGTGTTCAGCTCTATTATAAAACATGCTGAGCTGTGCAGATTTCACTGTACTGGACATGAAAACTGACATCTAAACAAAAAAATATTGTCTAAACAAATAACTGAGGTCAAAATGACCAGTCTAAGCTTAAACAGACTGAGCAAGTAGGCTAGTCTAATATGATCCAATCTGGGCCGGGTTGTTCTGTGTATGTCTGTTGACTGTCCCCTACTCAGCTCTGTTAGTGTGTACCCTGAGGGCCTGTTATTTTGGGAGCTCAGCTGAGAAGAGATGACAACATCATGGACTGCTTAAGCTGCTTACATTTCTTCAAGCACCCCCAGTGCACCCTGGGATCTACACTCTTTGGGTTTGTGCTGTCACCATAACTCTACAAGCATCAAGTGCATGTGAACAGGCACTGTGGCAAACACACTAAAGCAGTCAGAGACACAAACCTGCACAGTAAAAACCATCTCTTGTTAAATGTCATACAAAATGATATCAGTGGAAAACATGTGCACATATCAGCGTGTTTGGTAAGCTTGAGGAAGAGAGAATCACAGACGTCTGTGGAGAGAAGTGAACGAGGTACCACTAAGGCAAAAAACAAAGGATGTTAGTTACGGTTCGTTCACACCAAAAGCATTAAAGCGCGCCACACGCCCCTGGTCAGATGCCTCAACACTCTCAGTGCATCAGGTGTTCCAAGCAAAGTGGACGCGTGTGAAAATATGCCATTTTCATGTGCGTGAAGCTGAAAAATACACAACTTCTGGGAGGACCCTGACCAAGACCACTCAGTAGCAGTCGGGTGGCCTCCTCCTCCTCCCTTCTCCTCCTCCCTCCTACGCCTTACCCTCCGGGAGCTGTGCGTCTGCTAGTGGACTCTGGTCTCCGAGCTGACCATGATACGTGTTCGGCCTGGCCTCAGGCGTAGCTGGGCCTGCTCCAGGATCGGGGAGCTAAAGACCCAGTTCAGCACAGAGGGAGCTACGGACACCGGCCACTTGGAGAACCTGGCCTGCCCGTCCAGTTTGAGCAGCTGTTGTCCCGCGTAGGTCCAAGCTTCACCCAACAAGACAGAAACTACTATGCTGAGCAGCTGTCCATCTGTCTGCGGTTAGTAAAAGTGTATAATATGTGAATGGCCTGGGATGTGGTGTTGAGGAGTCATTGCTAGGTCAGGGTCATGTTACAACCAACACCACCTCCAGAGAGGCTGTCCGGGTGAGGAAGCTGTCCATAGCTTACTTTGCGGTGGAGAGCGCAGTGCCTATGCAGCCACAAACTTTTAAGAGCCACCGAAAAACCTAATAAGAGTTTTTTCTTTCCAATTGTTTAGCCTTTTTGTAATATTTTTTTTTATTCCTTTCTCTGTCAAGAAAACAGCTGGTGTCATACAGCTCGGGGTGATTAGCCACACTGTTTATCAGTATTTCCTCCATGTCATGCTGATGCGGTGACTCCATGTCAGTCACAGCATCACTGACACCCCATCACCAGTTTCCTGATTGCTTGACGTGGCACAAATTGCCACTGAAGTTCAGATTTTTCAACTACAGTGGCAGACACAAAAAAGTTTCTCACATGCGAAAGAAAAAAAAAAGGACTACATGAAATGATGTAGGTATTTTCTGACATGCGCCAAACGCCTCATTCATGCTAATCTGACGCGTTAATCAGGCTGACCAGCATTTTTGCAATGCAAATCTGCTTCTGACGTGCCTTAGCGTGTTTCTCTATTTACTTTACAAGTAAACCTGACGACCACGACACTTCCAACGCATTCGTTGTGAATGCACCGTTAGAGTGGTCTGTATTATAAGCAGAACATTTCACATCTGCAGGACTTTCAGGTGGACTAATTAACAACGTTCAATTGGTGAATTAGCACATCTAATTGTGTGACTTGTATATACTAGAATTGGGTGTCAGTGACCCCAGGCAGACGTGTTTAGCTAGAATCTGGGAATACCCGAGAAGCTAACATCTACGGTCTTCGCTATTTACGTTATTGGGAGCAGAACATATCAGTGCCAAGTAATGTTAATGGTGTGCCTTAATTGGTTGCTTTGAAAACACAAGCCAACACCGCATAAATTAGCATTGCATATTCATATTTCTTCCTCCCAAGCTGAAGTTTATTTGAGACATTCTTGACAAAAAAATAAATCGCTCAATAGGCAGATATTCCACAAATAATTGTGTTATGTTACACAAAAAAAAAATCGAATAAGTGAACCCACAAATTCTGAACCGTGAAAAGGTGGGGTCCACAGTAATATAATACTTTCATATATAATGTTTTTGTTAAATTGTGGCATATAAAGTGTCAATGTCAACAAATGTAGTTTTAATGAAAAATTGCTCAAACTGTCTCACACTTGTCACCTTCACAACATATTTCAATGAGTCCTAAATTTAGGTCTAATATTGTTATTCATTCAAAACTGTGCCAACTGATTGTTAAGACACCGTATACCCCGTTGTTTGTCCTTTCACGAAATGGGACTAGTTTTTCATATGAACAATCTCTTGCTTTTTGGTTGTTACAATACTTGTTATCAATTACAGAATGATTATTTATTTAGTTTTCAGTCTGGAAATAATCCTTCCAAAATATCTATAGTCAAAGTAAAATACATATTAGGGGATGCAAATGTATTTCTCAAAAGCTGAGTGCTGCTGAGGTAGAGAAGTCAAGCTGGGTACTAATAAGGTACAATATAAACAGTATAAGGAAGAACTTATATGAATTTACCCAACAGTTTAGATTTTGACTATACTGGGCTACTGCGATTGCACTTGTTAATGATGTCATTAACCTGTGCTTAATATGTACCATGCAAAGCAGAAAGATAAATACTGAAATTCATCATTCGTTTTAACACTAGATATTGTAAGTTTATAATGCGTTGTTTTTTTTATTTAATGAAAAGAAACGTATTGAACTTAAAGCTTATTTAAAATATGGGCTTCATTTTGTGTAATATTACATTTATAAAAAAGGAATCAGGAAAGGAGGAAAAAAAATACTTTTTCTATCTACATTTTACACCTCAATGCAAACAATCTAGAATTGTATATTTTCAGAACATTTAGCTTGTATTTAATTTAAAATGTCTTCCTCTTTACTTACGTTGTACAAAAAATTGTTGCAGTATTTGAAAAGGATTACTAGTACATCTTAAAAAAATTACTTAAAAGGTTTTGTATTTTTTTAGACAGATTTTTGCATAATAAATGTTTCCTTAAATGGTGTTCTACATTTTTTCAAAGCCGTTATGCTGCAATGTATCTGCAAGGGGAAAATTTTCAAAAACAATCATTTTTGACATATATAAACAGGAAACAAATATATTGAAATAAATACCACACATGCTTCAGATGATATCACAGTACAGATTTACTCAGGACCTTTGCTATATGTCTTCCATCCTTCTCTTTTTGACCATTTTCCGTTTGAATACAGTAAAAAATGCCTACTACACACACAAAAACTTTAAAAACTATATATTTCCAAAAAACTCAACCTTCCTCCTTAAGAAGGCATCTTTAAATAGAAGAATGAGGAGGAAAACCTGAAACACTCAACTTGATCATAATAGCGGAAGACTGATGTTAAAATTAACAAGGCACAAATCCTGTTTTTCTGACAGTACACAGCACTGTTTTCCAGTGTCAAACCATGGTGAGCTTCAGTGAGAATGAATAAGGCATCAGAAAACTAAGATAATTTTGACAACATTGTCAAAAAAATATAAAGTCATATTTGATAAATTTTTCAGTATCTTAATTGGCAAAGTGAAACACTTTATATAGCTTATTTACATACAGGCTAATGTTTTAAAATGTATCTTTGACTTGTTTGTGATGATTTTTTACTTAAAGCTAATAAAAATAAGAAAATAAAAATATAATTTTACATCAGAGCATTGCAAAATATTAATACAGAAATGTGGCACAAATCTGGGGAAGTCTATTTGATACCTGCTTAAATGAAGGTATTTCTATCTCATCAACAAGGCTTATCAGAATGCATATTCATGTTTATTGAAAATTACAGTGTAATTTTATAATAGTATTTGTATGACTGTATAACTTCTGTAATGATTACTTTCACTAACACTGAGTTCCTATGTAGCTGCTTAATATATCAGATGATATTTTCATAATTAAATATAATGGTGCCATTACTGCCAAAGTCCTCTGCAGTTGCAACCACGACCAAGTATAAAACTGAGTCGTTAAGTAAAGAAATAAATGCGGCGAAGAAGTGACTGAAGAGAAAGATCAGTGGGTATTAAAAAAGTAGAGGTGGTGTTTCAGTTTTTGGTTTTCAGTTATTCTCATAAAAATAAGATAGACAGACGACAGACAGGATAGATGGGAGATACACAGAGAGGTAAGCATAAGAGTATTTGTGTAGACACTTATCAGCATTCTGACTGCTCCTCAGTAAGACAGCTTCTTACACTAAAGCACACTCCAAAGCTGGAAAGACAAGGGAGACGTAAAGGAGAAAAGCAAGAGGAAGTAAGAGAAAGCTTCCAGTCAGAGTTACATGAAGTAAACTTACAAGGGCACAAGCAATCATGCAGTATTCACAGAAACAAATGTGTATTTGAAGTAATCGTAGTCACACAATAAATGTGTTATTATTTAACACAAGGACAATGCAACATGCTTTGCTCCGTAAAAGTTTGCTTTTGCTTATTTTTTCACATACTGAAATTCCCTCTTTTGCTTTGCCACACATTGACTTTTCAACCTTGAGTTGATTTTTTATCAACATTTGGGCCATGAAGTTCACACTACAACAGATGCCTAATCAAAAAATCTCCTCCAAAGCTTAAACTAATTCATTATGTACTATAGACAGACTCATTTTCCTGATATAAAAAACAGGCTCCTGATCCTGAATCCACAGTCACACTTTGTTTATTGTAAAATATTTGGCATAGCCAAACATTACCTTACTAATGTCACTCATGGCACATAACATGCACAATGGTGGAGGATTTTGCTTGGTAGAACCTAATCTGAAAATTTTCCAAGCACCACAGTAAGGACAGTTACAAGAGCATTTTATCCTTTGTTTGCAGGATTTTGTCATATATACAATTATAAAAAAAGATTCAAACTGCACCCTTTCAACATAAAAGCCAGAACTTAACTGTCCACAACTACTAGTGAGAATGAAAACCCTAAGCAAAACACAATGTATTCTGTGTAAGTCAGTTCATTAGATTCAAATATTGACATTTAGATAAAACGGTGTAAATTTTATTGTTAATATTTGAGTTGTACCACAGGATTATGAACTGAAAAAATATTAACGTAGCCTATTGCAAGAGTAAAAAATACTATGAGTTCTAGAGTTTTACAAGGAATTTCCCAATCCAATCGAATCTTCTATCAATTTAGTCTTCCATTCAAAGCATTCCACACTCTGAACTCAGCTATGGAGGACCAAAACTGACATAATTAAGAATAAAGCAGATTTTTTTTTTGCTTTTCCTTTTCCTTATATATACATTATCTGCAAATAAATGTATATAATTTGTTTCTCCTTTTCCGTATTACGTTTATTTTCGTCGAGAAACTTTTCCACATACATGCATTTTTGTCTAGAAAAATATATATTTTGTTTTTCCTTTTCCTTATACATATAGGCCTTGTTTTTTTTTATATCCGTGTTCCCCTCTTTACTTTACCTCATGCATTTCTGCCTCATTTTGCAAATGAGGAGGGCAACCCTTCCTGGTCCAACTCCTCTACTATTGGTCAATAAACAGGAATGAGCAGTATCTATGCGCAGATCGATTGTTCATGCCAGCAACAAGCCACTTTCTCCAAAATCTGGAGCACTAATGGGTCAGTTTCATTATCTGTGTCTGCAGCTAGCTAAAGTAACCTCTCACTCAAAATGTCAGTGTGAAACAATACATATCAAATCAATCTTTATTTATAAAGTGCTTTTCAAACTACAGAGCTTATCAAAGTGCTTTAAAGATTAAAATCACCACTCCTTCCCAAAACCCAAAATGAAAACCTCACTACAACTATACATCCCCCCACTCATCCCATCTCCCATGCATGCACATACTTAAAAGTAACAATAAGCAAAAACGGGCTGAGTACAGATGAGCCAGGACACACCATCATGGGAACCATCCGGCTCGGCAGCAGCAGATCAACAGCAGCAGTCAAGGCACCGACCCAGGGCACCCAGAGTAGGGAGGGCTGCTACCCTCACCTTCCCCCATGCACTACCCGGAGAGCACTCGGACAGCCACTGCAGACCCCCGCTTCCGTTGCAGAGAGCTCCCATAGAGGAAACACTGGAAGGATAATTAAAATATGAAAATAAACAGTAGATAATGAGATTAAATAGTAAAATACTGATAAAAAATGTTAAGACGCAGTGCTTTAAATTATAAAGTGTACAACAATCATAGGATATGATCCAAAAGAAAGTGTGAAAACAATAATTAATAGATTATAGTCAGGTAAAAGCTAAACTAAAAATTATTTCAAATGAAACATACAGGGCAATTAAAAAGAAATGATAAAAAGAAAATGAGTTAAAAGCTATGTTAAAAAGGTGAGTCTTGAGCCTGCTCTTAAAAACATGAACATTCTCTGCAGCCCTGAAAGTCTTCACTGACTGTATTACTTCAGGCTAAGATAGCAACGTGCCCTAATTCTTCTGCAATCATCTGAGATATCTCTAGTAGGACTTCACTTCCTATGAAACAAGGCATTCTCAAAACAGCCAAAAGCGCAGGCATGCATAATAGATCTGCACATGAATACTGCTCCTTCCTGTTTATTAACCAATTGTACAGGAGTTGAACCAAGAAGGCCAGCCCTCCTCATTTGCATAATGAGGCAGAAATGGATAAGGTAAAGTAAAAAGAGGAGACAACGGAATGTAAAAAAAGGAATGTATGTATAAGGAAAACGAAAACCAAATATATTTTTTTAACCAAAAAGCATGTATAAGGAACAGGAAAAAAAAGAATTCTTGATAAAAATGTCTGTAATAAGGAAAAGAAAAAACAATATACCTTTATTTGTAAAAACGCACATATAAGGAAAAGGAAAATAAATAAATAAATAATATATATATATATATATATATATATATATATATTATATATATATATATATATATATATATATATATATATAAATAAATTGCTGTAATACACCTAACAAACTGTTATACAACTACTACCAAACTTATTTCAGACTTTATTTCACAACCTTTTTTGAATTGCTTTTTTTGTTGAGGCTATGATTGATGTTTATTTCTGTTTATTTCCATAAAAAACATAAATGAGCTTAACAGTTTAATATTTTTCTTCAAAATTATTACTAAACCAAATGCATACAAGTAAAACTACCCCTTCTCCTGTATGTTAGTCATTTCTCAAAGAACAGATCTTTTTTGTTCAAAACATCCACAGCGATCTGCAAAGAGCCCACACAACTGCCTGTTAACAAGCCCAAACATTTCCAACTGTATCCAACGGCAGCTTCAGTAATGACTGTTAGAAAATCTGTCATCACCAGGTCACTTTTCCACTATATTTCTGCTTTCATCTTCCCTTCAATTAATAGCCAGGGTGCCTTGACACAGCCACTTATTAGGAAGCACCAGTGGGCAGGCGGAAATTGCTTTGCAAAGACAAACAACTTAATTAGTGCTGGCAAAGCTTTAATAAGTTCAGCTCAAAATAGTTAGGAAAAGCTTTGGAAAAACAAAACACACAACACAAAAAGCCCTATAATTATAGCATGCCAACAATTTGGCTCCAAACTTAGCACCCAATGATTTCACTGTACCATCTGTCCTTCGTTCTGAATGTGGCACCAAGAAATACTTATATCGGAATATGTTTTAATGTTACTGAATGATCAGTTATAGATATACAGTATGGCATATATATTTAGTGGATGTGTAGTAGTTGAGAGGTGTTCTAAACGGATTTACTTTGACAGACCATATTATCTACATAGTTTTATGCATCTGTCTTATTTTCTTTACAAAGAAGGAAATGTTTTGTTTCTTGTGCACTGTCAAAAATGTATCTGTACTAAATATGAGCAGCTAGGGAGAGCGAACTGAGATGTGGAAATAAACACTTTTCAAATCAAGACAACTGCTCATATGTGGCGGTTCCCATTAGAGGGTGACAATTTTTCGGGATTCCCACGGATCACGAGATTCCTACAGGATTCCCGCGGGACGGGAGTCAATTTCACTGTTGGTAATGTGATTGGGACGGGACAGGAAATAATCCACGGGATCATACAGGAAACCGGAAATTATATATATATATATATATATATATATATATATATACATATATATTTTACATTTATCTTGTCAGATATTAGGGAATTAGCTTTAAAAAATGATGCTGCAATGCGGTGCCAATGTGTGTGGTTATAAACTCTGCTGCAAAATGCAATTCCATCGGGTCAGCTACACTGCATGCAACAAAACTGAAACTGCTACATTGTTGCTACACCACCTGGATAAACTGGTACGCATATGATAACCGACTGAAAATGCGTGTATCTTAATAGTTTGGTAGTCAGACGTATCGAGTCCATTCATGATGTGGTAAGGTGGCCAAACAACAAGAATGCAGGATATGGTTAAAGACGGCGGATAAGCTAAATAGATTATCTTTGATACTGTGCTACGCTATGGTTTAAAAGGGGGGTGGGGGAGCGAGCGCCATAGGAGGTAAATTACTAATGTACGGGATTCGGGTCGGGACGGGAGTCTTTCTCTCTGGATTTTTTCGGGACAAGATTTTTTGGGGGGGGGGCTGTCACGTGAACGGGATGTGACGGGAGTATTTTTTTGGGATCGGGATGGGAGCGACAATTGATTCCCGTGTCACCCTCTAGTCCCTAGCCTCCTGATTATCCTTGTTATGTACGTATGCTGTATTGTTTTTTTCTGCGGGGAGGTGTGCTAAATGGCGATTTCTTTGCACCACTGGTTACAATGCCAGTCATTTATCCATTAAAACCTGCAGATTTACACCCAGCTGACCAGGATCTGTAGCGTCATTCAACAACATACAAAACATCATTTATCAAATTAAATATGATACTGTATGTATTACCACTTTGTAATCAATGCCCTGTCTACACTGTAAATGGAAATTACAACACTCATATCATAAAAAAATTGTAAACTCTAAATTTTTGTTTAGTATGAACTTCCAGTCTGATAACTAATGCCCTAACTCTAACCCAATGATCTTTGAAGACAGGCAACAGCCTGCTGGTGACACTGCAAGGATAAATGGGTATGGATGTCCTTTGTACTAGATAAAGATGGGGCAATCGTGACGCAGGTGGTAGGAATTCGTCCTGTAATCGGTGGGTTACCAGTTAGAATCCCTGCTCTGTCCATCATGGTCGTTATGTCCTTAGGCAAGACACTTCAACCAGCTGTATGCCGGTGGCGCCTGCATCCAGCAGCCTCGCTTCTGTCAGTATGCTTTCCACCATCAGCGTGTGAATGGGTAGATGACTGAATGTAGTGTAAAGCGCTTTGTGATCCTCTGGCTGAATAAGCTGTAACAGCTATGCATAATGGTACTTGAGATCCTGGTCTTTGGAACGGAGCCAAGAGCGGAGATGAGGAAGAATGTAACTATAGGAGGATCTTTTTTCTGTCTTTGCGCGGATGAATGGGTAGCAAGAAAACAAACAAAATGAAGAGCAATGAAGACAGGACCCACTCTTCCAAGAGGCAGCAGGCAAAATCCCTAATACTATAAGTACTTTAAGTGAAGACAGAAAGAGTAATATAGAGAAACTTAGAATCTCTATTGACTGCAAAATCGAAGTTATTCAAAGCCCATATGAGATCTTTGAAACACGTTGGTTTGATTCGCTAGGGTCTTGGCCAAAAATCCACTGGGGAGATATTTACTCATACTTAATAGAGAACCCTGGACCTTTCTCTGAAAAAGAAGCTTAAGTTTCAAAATTCAGGAGGCCTACGATTATTTTGTTTCAAGGAGAGTTGGGCCGAGCTCTGCGAAACAGAAAGCCATGGTTGAGCTAAAAGCTTAGGTCAGACCTGGTAGAGTAACAGTGTGATTAGCAGGCTCTGTTGGTGACTACCAAGTAGAACTGCGAAATCGTCACCGCGACTGCAAAGCTCTGTAAGTCCTAATTGATCAGTGTCCTTATTTTTTTATTTATTCAAGGAACTGTAGTCGCTGTTGTACAATCGGTTGTCCTGTGACTTGAGAAATTCAATGATGTCTGGTCTCTGGTGAAAAACTGAATATCAATGGTTACACAATTCTGTTGTGGAGAAACATGCAGTAATTTGGTAGGTTTAATATTTAAAGTAGAAGCAGCTGTCAAGATAGGACTTTCAGCTGCTGCATGTACAGCAGCTTGGTGTTTGAAACACCTGACTTAGAATGCAAAAACAATATAACTCTGACGATTTTAAAATATGGAAACTTAAAGGTTTTTACAAAAACATATTCTCTAAATAACAAATGTACTGTATAGTCACAAGGACTTACCATGAACAGAATGAGCATCACAAACTGTCAGTTGCTGCAGGAATCCGGGGTTTCATAGGAGTGTTCAGGGTTTAATCTCCTGATTTTCCTCAATCTCTAAAATTTTCCACTTTCTTTTTCAGAGGGAATTTGTAAAATACTTTTTATCAGGCTCCCAATGGGTCGTACAGTCAAGCACACAGCAGAAGTGACCCACCTGATTTACAAAATCCTTCTCCAAACATGCAAAACAATGGAATTATAAGTAAAACACGTTGTTTCTTGCCAACCATACCTATTAAGGCAATGAGAGAAACAAACCTTTATTTCACAAAAGATTCTCCTATTAGCTTCTGTGGAGGTGCAAAAAAGTTTCACATTTAAACTGTTGATATCAGCCATTCGCTGGCAGGTGTGGCCACCAAAACCTAACCCCACCAAAACCAACCAACATCATCACCCATGGTCCACCATATACAGATTTAACAAAATGCTTTAGAAATATCCAGCGCTAGAAATTTTAATAGTTTTCTGAGCCTCTTTTCTGCCTCATTGATGAACATTTTGATTAGCATTCCAGTGGTAATAGAGTTATTTGCCCATTTATTTTTTGCAGAGCATGGACCTGGGTTTGCCAGTGGGGAAATGGAACCCAGATAATACTTTTTATCTGAGAGTACAGTATGTATGCAATGTATGGGTGCATATGCATTACTGCTATGTTAATGCCAAGACAGGATGGAGACCCTGTGTCAAAGTCACGGAGCGGAGTGGAGCAACTCAGAAAGAGACTGAGCAACCATCTGTCCCTCATAGTGCACAACAATGATCATCCTGCCACCCACACAAACACATCCAATCTCCACCAAAATACACCTCATGTAATCACAGATTTACCTGTTATACACTGTGCATTTGCAAAATGCCACCTATATGACTATGTCCACAGAGTCAAATGTGGTACAGCCATGGGAAAGACAACCTGTCCAAATTGGTTTCACATCAGAAAATGTTAACACTGCTTAAACTGAGTTTTTTCTTGTTTGGCTACTGGAGTAAAGTGGCTGGTCTGCTGTATTCTCATTACTTACATAAAATTCCATCTGTACCATAATTATTCAATACAGTTTTTGCATCTAGAGCGAGAAAATGAAATGCCTGAAACCTGTTACGTTTGTCTTTTAACCCTATAAAAAAGATACAAATAAACAGTGACATTCAATAACCAGACCAGTAAATATTTTTAATCATTTGGTTTATCTTTGTCTTACAGCTATAAATTCATACATGTTTTTATTCCTTGAGTGTGATGACTGATTTTAGAGAAAGTGTGAGGTCTGCCTCCACACAGTGTTAACAACACATCCCACCAAAGATGCCCACGGGGTCCCCATTTCTGGACACACAACCTAACATCCTACCATAAAAGGGAAAACTGTAGAACCATGATGGACTTCTGATTATGCTCAGATTGCACAGATTGACTGCATTTGAAAGTTTATTCATCTAAATACATAATACCAAAAAACACAGAAACATGTCTGAAAACAGCTCCTTAATAAAGTGCGGTATCGGGTACTCGGTAACGGCAAGTACTCTGATCTAATTATCGGTATCATATTGGTTTGAAAAAAGTGGTATTGTTGCATCCCTGGTGGTAACATGTGTATAGATATAGTTATGTGAAAATGTGCCAGTGCTTCACATACTTTGAATCATTTATAGTCAAGTATGAATGTGTTAACATTTCAAATGGATGAAACCTAATAACATTTTGCAGACACAAAGAAAGAATATCAGCAATGAATAGATTGTGATCCTTGCTTTTCTATTTTTTTTTCTGGTCAGTTAGAGTTCATTTCATCAGACAGGAGGAAAGAGCATGATAAATGTTTTACTGAGAGCAGAGGAATGTAGGATGCAGCCCTCATCTACACGTGCAGTCTGGCAAATGGCAAAAACTATGATCTTACAACATTAATATTCATTTTTTTGTTTTTTTATATCAATTATGCACTACAGCAAGAATTCCAATGGTATAAAGAATTGGATTTTCAAAATCAGAAGATAAAACTTTTCACATTGTTTATAATCTCAGTATTTACAGCTAAATCAAATGAGAAAGGTTTGAGGTTTGTCTTGCAGATTATAAACAGCAAACACTCCTTTGGACAAAATGTCTAGGATGTGAAAGGGCAAACACCATGACATAACTATGCACAATTGAGTTTAACTGTGATTATACGTTTTTCCCAATGAGCAAGTGCGAGTTTAGCTTTGGGGTTTGCTATTTATAGCAGCACCTCCCATCCAGTACAAGCTCTTAAAACCAATATACTGTAGTGCAGTAATATGCAAGGCAATTTGTATGCTAAAAATATTATGTGTAATGCATTTCAAAGATTTAAAATAAAATGTATACAAAAAACTTATGATTGTGGTCATTTTCCGCATAAAAAAAGACCTTAATAAATCTTAATACATCTGCTAGACATTTCTGTGAAACACTCAACTGTTAGGTCACAGATTTTGACAGCCCTTGCACCGTTAACATCGTTGTGATCAATGCTTGCTGTTAGAGAACAGTACACAGTGAGGTGGCTTGAGCCATCAAGATAAGCTAGTAAATCTATATAAGCTGAAATGCAATGTACTTAAAATGTTTAGATTCTTCAAATAACCCGTTTAATCTAGCCAATAATATCTCATAGAATGGTAGTTCTTTTGTATGTGAGTTGGCAGCTTTGGCAGCTTGAACTTAATATTTGGCAAAAGGTAATTGCTTAGAGTGCACCACTAGGACTGAACATTTAATTGCATATGCAATAAAATCGCAATTAGGTAAAATCCGATTGCCTAATCGCAAAGGCTGTGATTTGACTTGATGTAAACATATCTGGTAAAGTCACGTGACTTCCAAACAGCTCAAACAATGCAGGGAGAGAAGGAAACGCTGCACTTTAACCCATTATAAAATGACCTAAAGCTTAACAGAATCCAACACTTCACAGTATTTGGTACCAAAGAGGAACAGTACATCAGTTGTGAGAAATTATATCTGCTATGAAAACGTTGATGCTGCGCAACGCCAGGTATTATGCAGAACCCGTCTTGGTATTGTTGCTGCCTCACGAGGTAGGCTACAGTACAAACCTTTATCAACACCTAAAAACATCACACCACCATATATGAGAGTTGCATGCCTAAACTGACCGTCACCAGTGTTTCAATTTCCAGTAAACAAACTTCCAGCCGACAGGGATCGCTGACCAAGCTGTTGGAAAGAATCGCTCCTTACGAACATAAAAAAACGGCACACGTAACTAATTCGTGCTATAACGGGTTTTATAGCCAAAAGTATGCTTTGTTAAGCATGATGAATAAGCTAGGATTCAATCTCACACACACATTTTAGCCACATTTTACCTGCGCTGTATAAAAAATGACGACAGAAAGTTAAAGCTGCATCAAAACAGCGGAGTATTTTGCAACAACTGACCTGAGATCAAACCGCTCTACGGAGCCATACCAGAATCTGAAAGTGCATTAGATCGATGGAGAATTAAAAATCAGTTCCTTCAAGCATCCTACTTCCTGGTTTCTTCCTACTTCCTACTTTCTGTTAAAGTATGCATATGTGATATATAGCTTCACATTTTTTTGATGTATGAAAGACATTAAGAACAGCTGGATATCATTAAAAAGAGGAAAAAACACTTACTCTCCCCCAAATAGTTGCTTTCTATTCCTGTCTATATTGTATAAGCAATCAGAAAAGCAAGAAAGCAGGACAAAACCTTAAAATAGCAGAAAAAATGCACAGACAGCACGAGCACTAACACCAACAGGGACATAATCACCAACCAGTATGTGACATCTTGTGGACTTTCAGCATATTTCCATCTCTGTCAGAAATATTCTGAAGGTTAATGTGATGCAAAGGTCGCCATGCTCAAAATAATGCAATATAATATCCAAGTACTGCGAATGCATCAAAGCACAGGCATTAACAACTGACCATTTGATTACACAGCACACCAGACACACAGAAATGACGTAAAGGTCAGTACACGCAAGGACCAGTTACACAACTACTGAAAATTAGGACATATAATTTAGATGTGTCCTGAATCGCTATTTGATCTAAACAAAAATAAATGGCACAATGGAATCAGAAATCACGTAGTAACATATCATTTATTAGTTAAGGACTTAAGAATTGTGTCTCTGTGCGTGTGTGTGTGTGTGTGTGAGGGGGGGGGATAAAGGGATTGAAGCATTTACTCATTGTCCCTGTTCTAATTTCTTTACAGTAAAATTCAAGAAAAGATTAAGCATTTTGTTGCGTGTAACCTTTTCATCTTGCCAACGGCACCATTCATCTTTTGATGTATGCCTGTTCTGCTGGTATGGATTACTGTTAGATCATTGGCTGCCATTTCTCTCTTACATTGCCTCTCTCCTTTTGTTTAACTCTCCTTCACTTTATCTGTCCCTCTCTGCTGTGTAGGCAGAGACTTGTCTCCTCTAATTACATTGAAAATGATGTGATCTTTCACTGCAGAGAATCTCTCTGACATCTGACAAAATAAGGAAAAAGTTTGTCGTAAAGAAAATTGAATCACTCTAAACTCTGAAGTTGCTACAGGTATTCGAATAATGACGTTAAGGCTTGCGGATCAAACTACCAGATCTATTTGCACTGTAAAGGGGTTTAAGATGATTCTGCTGCTCTAAGAGTAACACCAGAAATGGTCTCAGAACATGTCTCTTTCATAAGTTTGTAAATCAAATTACCTGTATGTCCACACAAAGCCCCACTGTAACTAACTCATGCCTTTTTGCAGATCACAGTGTGTCCTACAAGCTACTTCTCCGTCAACCACACTATCAGTAGCTTCTTCATTTTTTGTTTTGTTTTCAAGAAAACAGTGTCTACCGTGTAAATATTATTTTAACGCCTTGGATGGTGTTATGCTGGGGCAGACAGGCCATCGGGAGAGCCACGGGACATTTCCCGGTGGACTGGCCATCAAACTGGCCCGCTTGATGACTGCAGATGGTCAGGTCACGTTGTGCTTGATTTTTAAATAAACAACCATCCTGAGACTCATTAGGGCATTTGCTCCTCTGAACATTGGTGTTAAAAACAACATGTCCCCTGCACTTACCATGTTGGTTTTCAGCCAGTAAATCCATTAACATGTGGTTACATGCTCTCTCTGACCCATCTTTAAATACACCTTACTGTAATTTTCAATTGGAAACAATTTGACCTTTGCTTCATCTTTTTAAACCAGAGAATACTAAAATATGTTTCTCCTAAACACAGATGTGGACATCATTGTATAATAGACTTCTAGGTTTGACATTCATACTACAGAGAATCGTGTGACTTTAACAATCTGTGACTTTTTAATGTTCCCTCCACTCTGATGGTTTAATCTGAATATATTATTACTGCATATTCTGTTTTTATTATTCATGAATGTGAGTGAGCTCTCTTTGAAAAATAGTACCAATTTCTAGCATATTTTAGCTAAAGGCAAACTTAGTCGATTGGTCACTTAGCAACACACCAACCTTATATCAGAAATGGCTTCTCGGTCTATAAATCCAGTAGGTGTATTGTTTTGTCAGCAGCTACATTATGTAAAATGACAGTGATTACATCGCTAATAAACAATATTATAAATTTTGGACATTACCTCTTGTGTGATCAACAATACAAGGGGCAAGGATTGCTCTCTGGTTTCTATGTGTGTGTTCTGTGTTTCTTTTTGCTATGCCATTGTACACTGCTACATTACCAACTCTATCTCAATTTTACAAAGATGGTTGTGGGCAACCTCTGTTGATATGATTTCCTTTTGACTTCAAACAAATCAACATGACTTAACCTCAAGTCTGGCCCAGCAACTCTACTGGGCCACCTTGAAGAACATACACTAAGACTAGAACTTGTTTGGTTCCTGTGATGGCCCAGAAAATGACCCTGTTGAGCTGGCCCACTGTAGTGGTGGCATGCACATACCGTGAAGAACTGGTAGAATTATCATGAGGTTCCAATAATAGAAACTTACGTATTATGAGCCCTATACACCCTGTGTAATATGATTGAAACTCTTATTTTAAAGGAAAAAAGGAAGTAGTTACTGAGACAAGCAACAATATAGTTCCAAAAGCCTTGATGAGGCCTCCGCTACTTTTAAATTGTTTGTGTTTTTACATTTTTTTGTACAGTACAGAAAATAATAGTTATAAATAAGTATGCAAGATTAAATTGGTTTGCCATTTTTAACGAGTTTGCATTTATTTTTCGTTAGCTATGTAATTGGGGTCAGCAGAAATGGAGATTTCACATCCAGATAACCGGAAGAATGTAGGATGAGTGCAAATAAGAAATATTTAAATAATACAAACGCCAAACACCTTAAAAATCCAATAAAAATTTAAAATGCAATCCAGAGCAGAACACACTAAGAGTTAAGAGTGAACTTAATGAACTCGAAATATTGTACGCACATCAATTACTACTAGAGGGGAAAAAGGTGAGACTAAGACCAAAAGAAAAAAACTAGATAACCAGGAAACTAAACAGTATCTGAGCATAACAAAAAACTTTCTGAGGAATGAACCAAAAGCATAACAACAGTAAAAATACACAATAAAACTAGTAGGAAATAATAACAGGATGTGACTAGAACACTGCACTAAAGGAACCTAACTACCAGCTTGAAACAACCATAAAGAGAACCTGAACACTACAACTCAAATCAGATTCTTCACCAGCAATCAATTCACTTAAGTATAGTAAAAATTCAAGACAAAGTCCTAAACATAATGGAAAAAAACAGAATTTAATATACTTAAACAATTCAAACTTGAAATTGATCATTCTAAACTGAGCAGTCTTTGAAACATGCATATGAAACCTTTATTTTATTTTTTTTTATTAAAAGGCTGTTTTTAAAATCATTTTTAAGCACCGGTCCACCCTAGGATTGGGTAAGTATAAAAACAAAGTTGCTGATCTGCGAATTCTTTACTGTATTTGTAAAAACAAAACAGAAATTGAAGTTTCAGGTTTTACAAAATATTTTGAAAAAATATATAATTCGGTTCTTGTAAACTGAATGTTATTTATTCTCTCGTTCCATAAGCTGCATGTATCATTACACCTCTACTGAACAGTTACAAAAATAGTTTGAGCTAATTATAACCAAGAGATTGATCTGCTTAGTAGTGTTTCAGCTATAACAGTAATGTGTTTATCCTCTGGAGTGCAGAGTCACAGCCGGGTGACTTTAGGAAAGTCAGTCGACTTTAATTTATTAGAAGTGACTTAAACTGCTTCCCTATTTTAACACCTCTAGTTCCCATCCACTTTTATATACAAATTTAAAATGCAAAGCTTTCAGCTAGATCAGTTTACAATACATGCTGTTTAGTAATAATCTTTACAATTTTATTTTGAAAATCGTTTTTACCAGTTATCTTGTACTTACATTGAGGCAAGACAGCCACCAATTGTGCAAGTTGTCCCACTTAAAAACATAGTTACATTTCAAATGTGAGAGGCAGAATTTTAAAAAATCCAATAATTCACATGATGATGATTTTTAAAGAATTTTATAGCACAATTGTGCTGAAAATAAGTATTTAGAATTTACCTGTTACTTCTTTAAGAAGCCATTATATCCTCCAATCGGTATCTGTAGTAATGGCACCTGTTTAAACTTGTTATCTGTAAAAAAGACACCTCTTTAACCCTTGCAACACTCAGACTCCAATTTCCCCCATAGCCAAGACCAGAGAGCTGTGGAAGGACACCAGGGAAGATATCAACTATTGGAGCAATTATAAGAAAGCTAAATAAATATGAGCTCAGTGACAATCACAATCAATCTGGGGCTCCATGCAAGATCTCCCCTTGTGGGTTACACATTATTTTTGATAACGTTGAGGAAACAGCCCAGAACTACATGGAAGGAACTGGTCAATGACCCGAAGAGAGCTGGGACCACAGTAACAAAGTTTACTATTAGTGACACATTACGGGTGTGGATTGAAATCCTGCAGCACTCAAAAGGTCCCCCTGTTTAAGCCAGCACACGTCCAGGTCCATCTAAAATTTGACAGAGAATCTAATATCTGAATGATCCAGAAATGGATTGGGAGGATGTCATGTGGTCAGATGACAGCAAAATATAACTATTTGGTATAAATGCCACTCACATCTATCCAAAAGAGAATGGGTGGAGGCAGGTGAAAGTTTGTGTTGCCCAGCGACAGCCCCAAAACATCACAGCTCTAGAAAAGATCTACATGGGCCAAAATATCAGCTGCAGTGTGCAAACCTGGGCAAAACCTACAGAAAACATTTGATCTCTGTCATTTGCAACCAAGGTTACATTCCAAATTATTGAGGTAAACTTTTTTATCTACCAAATACTTATTTTCTGCAGCATTATACATAAATAAATTCTTTAAAAATCTGACAAAGTGATTTCCTGGATTTTTTTTCACATTCTCTCTCTTAGAAATGAGTGTAACTAAAAATTACAGACCTCTCTCATCATTTTACGTGGGACAAGTTGCACAGTCAGTGGCTGCCGAATACTTTTTTGTACCACTGTAATACTCCATTAATTCAGTTCAGGAATCCTTTTTCCAGGGATGTGATGCTTCTTTTTATAGGCACAGAGCTGTTAAATAAAACGTTGATGCAACCTGAAGTGATGCACCACCTGTAACCTGCTTGTGAAATTAGTGGCAGGACTGGAGAACACCAGGAAGGGGATAATCCTGTTAACTACTCCCTCCACGTTTGGAGAGGCCGTGGCATGTCTGCTGATACAGTGAATACAATGTTGTCCAGATTTAAGCCAATAAAATCAGATGCAACATTTGGTTACATGTCCCTGTTGGATCTGAACAGATGACTTTTTGTTTTTAACTTTTACATGTTTTATGCCTTGCTCTTTGCATGACAATGATTAGAAAATTAAAGCAATAGGCAACAAAATGAAAGGTTGATCCTCTGAAATGACTTTTGCTTTAAATCAAAATTTACTTATAGCAACCTGTTTTCAAATAAAACATGAATTCAGAATGCTTTGAAATCATGCCTTAAGGCTGGCACACATTAAAGGATAATCTGTCTTATATTTGGTCCCGATCTCCCCATTATGATCCCCTTTTCGATCCAGCTGATTTTCCTGTGGTGTGGGGTGTGTTATGAACGATTTTGTCCAGTCCAATCTGCTTGGAAGGACTCAGGAGAGATTATAAATAATGAACAGGTTAAATACTTTCAAATAGAAATTCTGAAGTCTGTTGAATACTCCGGGAGGAACCAAGCACAGTATACGTCACATGTACCCACAGCTAATCAAGACGGCAGCTGACTTATCTGACGGAGGAGGAAGTAAAAAAAACAGAGGAGGGAGTTAAAAAAAAAACATGTCGCTGGTAAAAGCAAAAATCATTTGGAATGCTGAAATGAGAAACCAACTATATTTTTATTATATATAACATATATAATATATAAATATTTATAATATTTATATAACATTTTGTTTAAAAAAAACTACCATAACAGGAGCAAAGAGCAAAATTAATTATGCTAGCTGGCGCTAGCATCTAGCACACAGCCCTGCTCTCCAAGCATGCTGTGATAGACAATTTTTACTCACTTCTAACTCGCTCTGTGATGTATGCAGCCCACATTCCTGCCGTCTCCATGACTTTTTTCATAGTCCTTTTGTGGCCAAAGACAACCCTCAAGGCTTTCTCCCGTTTGTCTCCCATGTTTGTTTACACTTAATCCTGTTTGACTATGCAAGATTTGGAATATTGAGTGTTAAGAAGCTGATACTTAGTGTGGGGTAGAGCTGGGCGATATTACTAAAATTAATATCACGGTATATTGAGCACTTAACCTCGATAATGGTAAGTGGACGATAACAATGACCACATCACCCCCACCCTCTTTTCTTTTCTTTTTTTCTTAAATCGTGTCATTTCCTGTATTAAATGTCCGGTAGTGGCCCAATTTGCTTAATGTTCTTCAAAATATGATGGCTTCTTGCTATTGAACGGCTTCAAACAGCCTTTTAATTTAGTGTATGATTCCCACTCCTTTCTGTAGTCTAGTTTAAACTCAGAAGTGATCACACACAGACCAGGTGAGGTGAGGAAGATACGGGAGCTGAGTGAAATCTGTGATTTTAGTGTGCAGTAATTTATGTAAGACTGAAAATATTTTACATCGGAGCACAGGTGGGAATATCCGGCGGCTTCAAGTGCTGTATCAAAAACAACAGCAGCAACCCAGGAGGTTTAATGTCTGCTCCGCCTGAGGACCTGGGCAGGCGGAGCTGTTGGGCTGCAGCTCCGTTGCTGCAGTAACAAAAATACTTGCTCCACGTTAGAGTCTGAGTATCCAATGAAACCATAAAAAGTGACTTTATTTGTCGCTAGTCGCAAATTACTGAAAACCAGTCGGTGGAGGAGTCTAAACTCTTGCTAAATATAGCTACACAATAACTCCATTAGCAGTGGCAGAGCTTTTCTGCTGTGCTTTCCTCCTCTGTCACGTGACTGTGCATGGTCAAGTGACCCACAGCAACGGCAGCAGCACCGCTAAACTAAAACACATAATTTCCTTTTTTTTGTATACCGAATGTACCAGCACGGGCAAAATTACGTCGTTAACACTGATAAATTTCGGTATCAGTAAGTTTACGGTATATCGCCCAGCCCTAGTGTTCCATGCTGCACACAACACATTATAAGATCAGCAGAAAGAGATCTTGTGCAATCTGGTTTTTTTTTGTTATCTTTAATTGTGTGGTCTCTAAATCTGTCGAGGTTTACAAAAATTCTGTAGCGTGTGCCAGCCTTTAGGTTAGAATGGGTTGGGAAACTGTAAAGAAACAATCTGCTCTTTACTAAAAACCCAATGCCATCATTTAACCCTATCATCATCACCACAGAGGCCGGCTGGCCAGACTCCCAGACCTGTTCTGTTCCACCCAGATAACATTCCTGTTACCAACAGACTTCCTCTTCTTACTACACCTTTAGTAACTTTTCAAATCTTCACAAATGTCAACCATCTGCTAACCAGAAGATTTTGAAAAAATAATCCAGGTACCAAAGGAAACAAACTGAACACATTTCTAAATCAATGAATGAAGTAGTTTGTAACAAAATCCACCCCAGCTAAACTGTGATCATGTGGACTGTGATGATGATGAAAATGTATTAGTTTTCCTGTCATCTGGAGATTTGGAGATTGCTTCCAAATTTGGAACGGTCTATTATGTAAAATGAACTCCTGTGATTTCAGCTGTGTTTAGTACAACAATGATGTATAAAGTTTGCTTGCTGCACACCTCCATCATATACAATATATGAAGGCGGTGATACTACAGCAAGTTTATCTGCTTTAAGCTATGAGCTAAAAGAAAAATTAAGAAAAGGTCACTGAAGTTATTCAGTATAGCAGTTGACCTCAGATCAGGAAAACAGGTAAAACGTAAAAAATTAGAACATCATGCAAAAGTTAATATATCTCAGTAATTCGTCTTAAAAGGACAAACTAATATAAGATATAGACTCACTACATCCAAAGCGAGGTATTTCAAGCCTTATTTGTTATAATTTTTTGAAGTTTATTTTTTTACAGCCTATGAAAACCCAGATTTCTAAATCTTAGAAAATTTAAATATTTTAAAAAGGTTCAATATTTTTGGCACAAAGTGTTACACTCTAATCACAGATCCTGACAGAATCACAATCATGGGAAGACTGCCGACCTGACATCTGTGCAGAAAACCATCATTGACACCCTCTATAAGGAGGGAAAGCCTAAAAGGTCATTGCAAAAGATGTTGCATGTCCTCAATGTGCTGTATTCAAGAACATTAATAGAAAGTTTTGTGGAAGGTAAAACTGTAGAAGAAATAGGTGCACAAGCAGCAGGGATGACCGAGAGGATTGTCAGGAAAAGGCCATTCAAAAGTGTTGGGAACTTCCACAAGGAATGGACTGAGGCTGGAATTAGTGCATCAAGAGTCACCACAGCTAGCCTGACCATAACCGCATGGAGAATCTATGGGCATTGCCAAGAGAAATATGGAAGACATAAGACCGAACAATAAAGAAGAACTGAAGCCCGCTATTGAAGCATACTGGTCTACCATAATACCCCAGCACTGCCACAGGCTGATAGCATCCATGCCACACCACATTGAGGCATTAATTGATACAAAAAGCACCCAAGCCAAGTACTGAGTACATTTGCATTCAGAGGTGTGACATTTCTCTATTCAGAATTATTTTTTTAATTTAATGTATTCTAATTTTCTAAGATTTTGAATTATGAGTTGTTATAATCATCAAAATTATAATAAATAAAAGCTTGAAATATTTTTGCATGTAGTGAGTCTATATATTATTTTAGTTTCACCTTTTAAGTTCCACCTTTCCATCCATTCTCTTCCCCTTCTGCAGGGTTGGGTCGCGGGAGCAGCTGCTTGAGTGGAAAGACTCAAGCAGCCCTCCCCCCAGCCACTTGGGCCAACTTCTCAGGAGGATTCCCAAGGCATTCCCAGGTCAGCCGAGAGACATAGTCCCTCCAGAGTGTCCTAGGTTTCCCTCTGGGACTCCTCTTGGAGGGACGTGCCCAGAACACTTTACTAGGGAGGCGTCCATGGGGAATCCTGAACAGGTGCTGAGCCACCTCAATTGGCTTCTCTCGAGGTGGAGAAGCAGCGGTTCAACTCCAAATCCCTCCCAGATGACCTAGTAACATAACCCTATCTCTAAAGGAGAGCCCGGATACCCTGTGGAGGAAATTAATTTAATTATTTGATCCGTCATCTCGTTCTTTTGGTCACTACCTACAGTTTTTGACCTTAGATTAGGATAGGAACGTAGACGGACCAGTAAATCGAGAGTTTCGCCTATCAGCTCTACTCTCTCTTCACAACGAGAGACCGGTACAGCGCCCACATAACTGCTGACATATTACCAATCCGCCTTTTGAGCTCCCGCTCCATTTTTCCCTCATGAACAGGACTCCTAGATACTTAAACTCCTCCACTTGGCGCATGGCCTCGTCCCCGACCCTGAGGAGGCATTCTATCCTTTTACAGCTCAAGACCATGGTCTTAGATTTGGAGGTGTTGATTCTCATTCTGTAAGACACTTGGGTGCAAACTGCTCAAGCAAAATATTTAGACCATGTTCCAATGAAGCCAGCAGAACCACATCATCTGCAAAAAGCACAGACTCAATCCTGAGGCCATCAACATGGATCCCCTCATTACATTGGTTGTTTGTTCCGTAAATTCACTTAAAAGACAATTAAGTTTTTAAGTTGAATTACTGAAATAAATTATTTTTTGCACAATATTCTAATTTTAGGAATTCCACTTGTAGTTTAGAAACTATCTTCTTATGTAGTTTTTAGCCAACCATTTTGAAATGCTTGAACTTTTTTTCCTTTAAAACAACCTGCAGTGTCTCTCTAACCTCAATTTACCTTCTACTGTTGTAGGATAGGGAGCAAATCAGGCCACTCCACATTCAAATGCCCTTTGGATTAACGTAACTCATAGTTATCTGCCAGTTTTACACTCGTAACCACAATAATTGGGGATTATATTCAGGTGAGATTATCTTCTGATGTAAAAAGCTGAGAGTAAATTTCAGTAATCTAGGTTGTACATGAATCAGAAAATCCTGTAAATTGCAGTGTTTGGTTCCACACAATTATTTTAATGAATTAATTCAGGTAAATAATTAGATTGTTATAATCAGTTTTGATCAACCTCAATGACCCCTGATAAATCTGAAGCTGAAGAGCTCAAAACACAATCATCATTTGGCTCATGAGGTTTTTAGTATTTACTTTTTTAAACTAAAATGATTTAGTATCAAAACATGTATTGTTAGGTGGGAAAATGTTTTTTGAATTTTGAAATCTAGGTTATACTTTGCACATCTGCAGTGAAATATTTGTCTGAAAACCAAAATATTTGTCTTTATTGTTTTTAAGCAAGCTCACACGCAACTGATGTGAAGTTTACTCTATCTATCTGTCTTTTCCAGGACACTTCAATTGTCCTATACTATATATTTAATCAAAGTAAACTCTTAATTATAAAATGTGTATTAAGGTTAAAAATCTAAATGTGTTATTTTAGAAATCCAAAAAGCTTGGAAAGTCTTCAGAATCAATGGTAAATCTATGTATCTTTAGTTGATTCCACCTAGAATGATATACTGGTTTATTTGTTATTGTATTTGTGGGATTTAACTTTCACTCTGACCCCAAAAGGAAAGTATCTTTAAAGACAAAGTGCTGACATGTTTCCTAAGTCTGCATCTGATTAGTCTGATTGCTATTTGCCATCAGTGGTCTAAGACTGGGAGGGAAACAGGGGATCCGGTCGAGGGCTAGTTAGCTGCTCGGCTACTGTGGGGGATTTGCTGGTCTGCTTGTCTCCATCCTCAAATGAAGGGTAGCCGGTTTCCAGGGGCTGGTTGCTCTGTTTGGGTATCAGTACCTGGACCTGGGAGTATAGAGTGTAGGGTATACAGTGTGGGTAAACGTGTCTATGCATAAGAGGGAGGGAGCATGTGATTGTGTCTGTGTCACTGTTTAGTTTTGAGGTTGGGTTTAGAGATGCTTCTGAGGCCGCCCACCAAAGGAAGGGCCTTTTTCCTTTCAGTCACACTCCCTGCCGGTGACTGGGCCCTCTGCCTGCGGGTTCATTTGTGACTCCTGATGTACGGGGCTATGTGCTCAAGGGGCTTGCTGGTTCACCCCTGGTGGATGCCTGGCAGGGCCTGGGTGGACCAGTGTATTGCCTGGTTGGTGTGTAAGGCCTTCTAGTGCCATCAGCCAGTGTGCCTCTTAGGTGGGGCTTGTTTGTGGTTGGAGGGCCAGTGCTGCTTTTGAATGGGGCTCCGACCTCCTTTGTGTCTGCAATGAGTTCTGGGGGTCAGCATAATTCTTGTATTTTCTTTATTCCCATTCCTCTTTTCTATCTTTAATTCCATGTTTCTCTTTTAACTTTTTGTCCCAACTCTCATCTTTTTTCCACTTTCTTTTCTGTCTGTGTCATAGTATCTTAAATAAGCCAGCAGCAATTTCTAATAAAGATTTCTTACACATATATATCAAGTGGAGTAGTATAGCAAAAGCTGTAAAGCTCCACTTGTGACGAAAAATCTGTTGGGCTTCTAGTTGATACTCAGACATCAGTTCTGAGTGCCATAATGCCAGAAAGGACCAGTGTAGAAAAAAACAGATGATCACCTACCTAACTAATCCACTGCTGAAGTGAACTCCTGCTGTGTTCAGTTTACTACAACCAAACTTCCTCACCCAACAAAGGAATGAATTGTAAGTCTCTTCCCTAAATTCAACTAATTAAGTTAGTTGCACCTTTTTTCTCCAACCATTATGGAAGCACACTCAGCTTTGCTTAAGTTATATCCTCCTTCATAGTAGCAACCTAGTTCCTTTGTGTAAAATTGGGACCATTTGGACGTCCAGCATATGTCCCAGAAGGAAAAGCACTGCCTTTCATTCTTGGATTTTGTTGGTCAAAGGTAAACCATCAGCCAAGCTCAGAGAAGCCAAGAAGGCCAGGCCAGCTCTGTGGAAGATTAAATAACAATGAGTCAGACCTCAAGTTAGGCATTCTCTTGGATCCCACGTTGTTTAAAACGATTTATAACTCACGGCTTACACTGATTTCTTTTTTTAACTTTAGGCTGCTTGCAGTTAACAGTAGTGTGCTGCTTAACTTTAAACTATAGCTTACTCTGATACAAACAAACAACTCCAGACCAATCAGCTGCTACCGCTGCTGGGTAGGAGTAAGCGCCATTGAGTAGAGACGACGGACGTACTAGACGGCGCTGGTAGGAGTGAGAGGGATATCATATTACCAGACCAATCAGTCCATAGGTGGGCGTGTTGGGTCGCTTTGGCACGCTTTGAACCAAGGCAGAGGTAGTCCGCAAAAAGGGGTTGGCTAGGGTTGGCTCGGAATGGACACAGGTAATGGAAACATGCCAAAAGCTACCCGTTCCATACCTTACTGGCACTAGTGGAAATGGGGCATAAATTGGCTGATCCAGAAGGTGGTCTTTTTGACTTCATCTCCTGTTTTCAATACAACTCAGAATAAGGTAAATATGTTGTTTTACTTTCAACTTCTGAGAAATAAACAAATCCTAGTATTTCTTAGGCTTTTAATCTATAATCAAAATTCTAAATTTTAATTTAAGGTAAGATTATGGTAGGTTTAACAGCTCCTTGCATTTCTCAAATTTGGAAGGTCGTTGATGCATATTTAGGAAAGAGTTGAAAAAATCAGAAAAAACAGAACTGCATTTGTTGCTATGATGAATATTACTAGGTTCAGTAGTGGACGCAAGCTGAAATCTCAAATGAGGACACCTCACAAAGCCTCTGAACACATGCAGCTTTGTGGATTACTAAACTGACTAATGCATTTGAGCTTTTATGGAGGGAACACATCTTTAATGATGACATAAAATTGAAAATGTACCATTTTTAATCAACTTACCACAGGGCAATGAAAAGCTGTGCTTCAGGAAATGTAGTGGATGCATTTAATCACTACAATATTGTTGGCACAACACCACACCGATGTATAGGATTCACAGAAAAACGTGACAAACCAAAAACTTAAACTACAATATATACTGATCAAAGGCCATGCTGATTCACTCTGAAACCAAAGCTGACAGAGATGGGTCTTGGTCTCCAAGCAATCAACAAACAAGTGAGAGATAGAGTGTGGCGGATCCCTGACGCCACTCAGAGACTGTTTCCTCCAGGCACGGTCATCAGATCTACGTCAGTACCGGGAAACAATCTGACAGGGAATGACTTCAACACTCCGTCATCGGAAATACTACATCACATCCTTACCAAACACACTTGTTAAATCAGGGAAACCTCATAATATGTAACAGAACATAATACTGGCCTGCAAACATATCTTCTTTTAATGTCTTTAATCATTTCAGATAGTAAATCCTTAAAAAAGTTAAATTTTAGCTTGGTGAAACTATCAAATTACCCTAACTAATTGCCTGTCTCTAAAACTGTTAATTGACGAGAAAACACTAATTGACTGATAGCATGTCCAACAATGTCAACAAAAGCTTTTCTCAGCTAAGAACATGCTTCAGAACTGCTCTCATCTACTGATACTGACCAGGATTAATCAGGACAGAAACAGGATAAATAAAGGAAATCAAAAGCACATTCTGCAAGTAGAGTGAATTTCATAGAAGAAAAGTTTATTTAACCCAAAATGAATAGTAGTTATGTGAATTAAACAAGTTACCAAACCACAATATTAGTCTATTGTAGAGTATGGTGCAAGGAAAAACCATTCATACCTCATCCACATTTTGTCACATTACAACCACAAAATTAAGGTTAAAAACTCTCCTGTTTAGAGTTGCCTTTGAGTAATTGATTAATAATAGCTGGAATGTCATAAGGGTATTATGTTTTAATGTTCTTCGTGTCTCTTATGTTGTGCTTTATGTTTTCATTGCTGTTTAATTGCTTTTATTTTCCCCTAATCAATCAAAACACATTAATTTGCCTTGTTGCTGAAAGTATAATATACAAATAAATTTGCCTTACCTTGCCAATATATATGATAGCCAAGAAATATTGAATTATTCCCAAAACTGTTTTATGATATTATTGCATCATACACTTATATTGCAGTGACCAATATATGGGTAATGTTTTGTGCAGCCTGACTGCAAAGCTACCAAGACATGGGCATCCACCTAAACTCACAGGTTGTGAAAGATGCTGAAGAAGGTACTGGGCATTAATATATTTTTTAATTCTTGTACATGATGTTTACTTTTTAATGTACAACTACACTTGCACATTCTGTAAATATTAACAATCTCTAAAATCATCCTGCTTAGTTGCACACTCAACTCTGAGTATGCCACTTTATTTTTAATAACTGCACAGTACTTTAGTTTTGTACTTTTTTCGTTATTGTACATAATTTATTCTTAATTCTGTTTTCATACTTTTCTTGTCTGAATCTAAATGTTTCTGTTACTTGTTACTGTGCTGCTGTTACTGGTGAATTTCTCCATTTTCTTAACCATTTGCCAGTAGACATTTTTTAGACACGGCAAACATGGAATAAGGTGTTCTGCTCAAAAAACTAAACCTTCTGGATTAAGTCCAAAACACTGTGTGTAGTGAAAAATTCAAACTGCACATCACTATGAAAACATCACTCCTATAGTGACACATGGTAGCGACAGCATCATGCTGTGGTTATCTGTTTTTTTCAAGCAGGGAGAGGGAACCCAGTCAGAGTTGACGACAGGACAGATGGACATCCATTCTGACCGAGCTTGAATTATTCAGGAAAAAAATGGGGGGAAAAAACAATCTGTGTCTAGATCTGTTAGACCTTTAGGGAGAATTCCTAAAACATTTACACCTATACCTGCAGCAAAACGTTATCCTACAGTAGATTGACTCAAGAGGGTTTCTAAAGATATGCAAGATACATCTCTCAGATTTTTAATTGTAAAACATTTTCTTAAACTGGACAATTATATACAGTTTTGTTCTGGTCTATCACATATGATCCCAAATAAAATACATCTATGTTTGTTGTTGTAACATGACAAAAGGTTAACAATTTCAAGAAGTATGGATCCGTCCACTTTCAGGGCTGCAGAAACCATCTATTATAATCTCTTTTCAAGATTTTAGAGTTCAATAAAATCGGTCAGCTCGGGTGCTGACATCTAATACTCTGCCCTAGTGATTAAACCATTAAATCTTCTCTTAATTATTACCAGGTGATCTTCCCTTGACCACAGGCTACTCACAGTATCTCCTCAAACTGAAAGCCAGGGTCCTAATGACAGCGTGAGCGGTTCTGCTGATGAGATTAGAGCAGGTGTCAGTGTTGTGGAGGGCAGAGCCGCCTCCATTGTGATTAATGAAGCACCTCCAAACTCCTCTCTGGGCATCCATTGATTCAATGGCTTTTCTTGCGCTGAATTAATCTGCCAGCAAATATGCAAGACTTATGCCTCGTGGTTTGCTCATATCTGCAGTTTCGGGCAGCAGTGAATCGGCTGGCTGACACTTGGAGCCCGGGAGGGGAGTGTATCAGTAAGCTGCACTTGGATGACGCTTGAGTTGAATGACAGAAGTGCAGAGAGTGGTATTTGCACACAGATATGTGGCATAAATTAATTACCTGCACAAATTAGCATAATTACAAAAAAGTGCTCATAAATCTGGAAAAGTCTGACCTTTAGGGATACTAGTAGACTGCTGTGAGGACAAAGCAGGTTGAAAAGGCCTACATAACTGATGCAAAATGCTTTTGTGCAATGTTAAATCACATACATCTATCTATGGGTTCTGAGCATGGGGATACATAAAGCTGAGAGTGTGTGTTTCCTGTTCAGTTTGAAACATCACTTTGTCTCCACAGCTTAGCTTCACAAGGACAAGAAAAACTAACACAACATGATTCACTGATGTTGATACCGGAGCCAGCATTCACACCACCCCCTTCTACCCTACAAAGTTTCCACATAACTGTTTGTCCCTGTTTGCTTCATCCTGTCATGTGGACTGCAGAAGACTAGCCACTCACTGAAAGGTGAAGATGTGTCACAAAACCCAAAAGAATCTCCTGTGGCCGCACAGTTTTAGTGGCATTAGTGTTTGATATGATCACTGCTGGGACCACTACTAAGAAAATACATGACCTCAGTATTATTTTGTTGGAGTAACATCATTTCAAAGGTTTTCTGATTTAGGTTATTGTCTCTATGTCCAGAATTTGTACAAGCATGCAAAAACGTAATGAGATGCTCATGACTTGGTAATGATATATTTAATAATTTTTTTTACAGAATCTAAAACCACTCACTTATTTGTCTATCTTAAATTCAAATTGGTTCTCTAAAGACTAAGATGGACTATGAGACTGACTGTGAATTATGGGAAATCAGCTACTTGATTTAATAACTGCATAAAAGATTCATTACGAAGTTAATCTATTATTTAAACAACAATGATGATAAAGATTTGAGGGTAATTTAACCAGCTACTGAGTGATAAATGTTTTGAAAATGGGTTATTTCTCTGTTATGAAGGGGTGGGATAAAGAGAAGCCTGTATAAGCTAAGAGCTTGCAGAAAAACTGCCACAGAGATGGCAGGTGGTTCTGGCTTTAATGGACTGTTTCCCTGAAATAATTTGCAGGCTGGGTGGTTGCCAACACTGGCAGGGTCAGGAGTGGTTTCTTTTTTCAATGCACTTCTCAGTTTGTGTATCATTCAAGTCCATGATGAAGGGCAGCTAACAACCCCAGAGATCCTGTAAATGAATAGCGTTTCCCGAAATTTAGAAAACAGTAGTAAAACACAACTTTCACCTTTTGCTTGAGTATTTATGAGGAACTACAGTGCCTTAACAACAAACTATACCACATTTAGCTGCTGTCACATTGTCAAAAACTACTTCTGTTTTGGCTTTTCCTATCAAGGGTCACCACAGCAAATCATCTGTATTCATTTAGCCTTATCCACTACCCTGAAACCAACAATAATCTCCTTCTTAGTCTTCAACTATGTCTCACATCGCCACAAACCATTATTTTTATAATTATCATACAAAATGTGTGTAACTGAAGTGGGAGGGAATTATTGTTGATTTTTATTTGTTTTACTATTATTATTATCTGCTTACTTATTCTGCTTCTAGAGAAATAATCTCTAAATGGCCTTACTGTATACGGCACAGGACTTCTTTGGCTGTCGTGTCTCTTACCAGCTTTAGCCAGAATCTTGAAAACTTATTTTAACTGGTTATGGGGTTGCTTTAGATTTAAAAGTTAACAATAATTGTGTGAATTAAACTATAATAAACTTTCAGAGCCCGAAAAATCCTCAACTGGCATTACCTAAATTTGATACTGTATTTCATGTATGCAAACATCTCCATTCGAAGAACATTTTTATTTTTGTCATTTAACAAATTAGAAAAACCTGGGGTGACCTGAAATAGTTTTGTCTTATTTAACGTCAGACAATGAAAAAAAGATGTATTCCTTTTAGTTTGTGTTATTTAAACAACAGCACTAATCCGCTACTCCAATATTTCATTTCATTTTAAAAATACATATTTCTAATTTTTCAAAAACACATCTAAATGCTGGTGCCAAATCCGTTTAAATTAAAAAAAACAACAGAAAAACAACAACTGTAAAATATAATACCGCTTTAAAATTCTGAAAAATAAAGGTGTGTCTGTTTAAAAACACAAACTAATAAACTCATAAATTAAGCAACCCTTGTATTGCCGTACATACATAGGCTACAAATTTTACAAAGACTCAAGCAACAGACGGTGTTTTAAGAGTCGCGCAAATCCACGGCGTGGATGAAACAGGTACACTAAATTAGTTCTGCCACGTTTCTCTGGCAACCTTGTCTATGTTCTGTCTCCGTGGAGATGTAAAGGCACGTTAATTATTTTTCCTAAATATAGATATGGGGCTTAGTTGTTGCGTCACAGATCACAGGTTTAGGCTACGAGACCTAACGCGGCACTGACAGTGCATGCGAGAAACACAAAGGGACATTTCAACAGGATGTCAGAAACACAAAGGGATGATATTATTATCATTCAAGCGTTAGAAACGTTAAATTATATGTGGGTTCTCATTCTATGAGAAGACAATCAGGTCTACAGGGGGGGTTATTGTCCAATTTACCCACGATTGTGAATGCAATTAAAACATGTGATCTAAAACAAGTGTGCAGCATGTAGGCCTACAGAAGCAAATGCAATGCTCTCGCAACCCAAATGCAATGCATCATGCTGGGAATGGTTCACCATCCAGAATCTGCCGAACAACCTCAAAGGGGGGATTTGAGCATGCGGGGAAAGGAATTGGTGCATGTTACCCTTCAGGGATGAAAGCAGTCAGTGCAAGGCAAAGCTCGTCCCTTACCCTTGGAAGCATCCTTGTCTTCTTTAGCCTTCGCCACTTTTCCGCTCATAGATCCCAGTTTGGATGTGTATTTCCCGATTTAGGCAAAAATCGAAATCCCCCTATTTGCTGACCGTCCTCAATGAAATCCTTTCCAGAGATAAGGGTTCTGTAAGGAGAAAAATGCCGATGAGGGCCACATTATTGTTTCATTTTCGACAAGAGAACAGCAGCGTTAGGTGATAGACACATGATGAAGCCTAACAAAGGACAGTGGTGGGGGGATGCAACCCAATTCAATTAAATTAGGAATCAATGAAAACATCCAACTCCAGCTGCCCTCTGCACACACTCACATGTCACACGACAAAAGGAGCAGCACAGTTTTATGAAACATCCAGAACAGAACAGTGAGCATATCCGTACCTACCTTATCCCCTCCACGTTTTCTGCTACATCAATGCACATTGATAAAAGGAAGCGCTCCCACCATGAATCCCGTTATGTACCAAAAAATCACGACCTACTCTACTGTGACAAAGGACCACAGCAGAGGAACAAAAAAAAAAGAAAAACTGCTAAATTGAGCGCAGCCTCCCCCCAGAGGTTCTGAAGTCAAAACAGTGAATCACCACCTAACAAACCCAGAGAGGAGTGCCATCCAGCGCAACTCTTGCCCCCAGATTTTTGTTTTTGGCGTCTCCCGTCTTTTTTACTCCCTCTTGCTCTTCTAAACGTTCATAGACGCGCAATCAACAGGATATACAAAGTGAGAGCGATCCAATCGTTTCAGCGACGATTCATGCAGCGGACTTAAGGTTTTGGACCTCAGTATCTTTGCTGGGATGTAGACGAGCTGTCCCATCCATAAAAGCAGTCCCTGTGTGAGCCGTGCTGTCGATGCGGTGAAGAATTACAGCAGGGGGCTGAGCTGCTGCTGCATGGCGCGCACCATCTTGCTGTTGCTCTCATTCAAGCGCCTCAGTAGCCAGATCATTGCGTTTTCATATTCACGTCCAGGCTGCGTATTCTCCAAAAATGGGATTTGTTAAAACTATAACTTACAATGTGAAGCAGTGACCCTGACTTATATAAAGCAAAAAACAAAACATTTTAAAAACATTTTAACTCTTTTCCGTAACATAGTGTTAGAAGTTCACCTTATACTATACAGGATAAAACCAGTGTGACCTGTAAAGGGCAAGGTGGCTGAAGTTTGGAAAGGGCTATCTAGGTGCATCATTTTCTATAATTTAGTTCAAAATGAAAAGCTTTTACAAAAATTGGCCTCAAGCTTTTAAGAGTCAAGAGGCATGTTTTACTTTAATGCTAGCTTTGAGCTTATCTGTATTGTTTGTGTTGGTGTTTATCTTCCTCTTGACAATTCTCCATAAATGGTCTCTGGGATTCAGGTCAAGAAAATTTGCAGGCCAGCAGAGCACAGTCATTCAACTTGGTAATGATTGTTTTGGTGATGTAGGCAGGTGCCAAGTCCTGTTGGAAAATCAAATCAGTGCTTTCATCAAGCATTTCGGCAGAGGGGGAAATGAAGTGTTCAAAAACTTCATAGTAGACAGCTACTCAGACCACATGTTTATTAAAATATAGTCAAGCAAAACAAACAGATAGCTTCTGCTTTATGAGTGTCATCCCACAAGGAATGCAACAGTTGGGACCCATGTCCACAGGTTTTTGTTTCGGTTCTTGAAGCACTGACTCAGCTGCAGTTCAGGCTTTGTAAATTTCCTCCAGCTCTTAAGTGATTTTTGTTTCACAATCATCTCAATGCTGCAGTTACTGTATCCCTGTTACTTTTAAAACCATACCACCATCTTTTTTTCTCCCACTCACCTTTCCATTAATGTGCCTAGACACAGCATTCTGTTAGCAGCCAGCTTCTTTAACTTGTCATGGTGTCAATAAGGATCTGGAAATATGTGCATTTAAGCTTATTTACCTACACCTGTACTTACTCATAATGTTTTTCTACTATTTTTCCCTGTTGCTGAAGTATATCACATCTTAAGTTAACATATTAATATCCCAAAGCAATCAAAGTTAAATAATTAATTTCGAATAACATTTTACAACATATCAAATGTGCTGAGTATTTCAGTATACTACACAGAAGTGTATTTTTCAAAAACAAAAGTCTGGATTTCCGCATAGAAATGCAATGTTTTTAAAAAAGCACACTGGCGTAAAAGAAATGCTAATTCTGTTTTGTGTCTATTTGGATGAGGAGTCCACAATAGAATAGTTGAGCTGCAGAAAAAATTCAAGGTGAAGGAAATTTTACTTTAGAAACGTGAACAAGAAAGCGTAACAGAAAGGGGGACATGTGCTGTTATCAGAGGTATGTGTGTATTGAAGCTTGATTAAGGGAAGGGAAGTTTTATATTGTGTTATATTTTACAACTAAATTGCAAAAGATACAGAAAAACTGAACATTGCATGTTGTTCTACAGGTGAACATATATATCTATATCTAAAGTGAGTTTGGTTGATTTTAGAAAAAAAGTCAATAGTAAGGAAACAGCCTCTCTTCTCTGTAATTATCAGAAATGTATTTTTATTTAGCTATTTGTTAAGATCCACAAATAACTGTCTTTTGTGTGATTAGATCAAACATTTGATTTTGAAGGACATGATTATAGCAGAGTCCTTACCTTTATCCTGCATAGAAACCTCAAAGCTGCAGCTTAACCTTCCTGTTAAAGGCTCCAGTTTTGCATAGTAATGTTACCACATGGAAAGTTCATTCTGACTTGTTAAAGCTTCAATGAGGTGCAAACAGAAATCGCAGCAAAGTTTAAATTTTGATCCCGACGTCCAGTCCAAGCCAAGTTAGATATTTTCCGGGGTTATGTGAGATCTCCAGGTTGAGCAGGGTGTATTTGGAAAACACACGTGTAGTTTGAAGGTTGCAAGATCTGTATGGCTATTTTTAGAAGAAACGCCCCCCTCTTTGAAATTTCTTGACATGCTCGGATCTTCTTTCAGGAGTTTTAAGGACACACTGTAGTGTGTTGGAAAGTGCCTTTGCTCTAAATGGTTAGCATAGTTTCTACACTGACATGTTTTATTCATCTCTGGACTAAAATAATGCAAGTATGCTAAATCAAAACCAAGAGGTAATAATTTGGATTTTAGTCACATTTGACTTGACCTGGCCTACAAAACAAAAAAATTTTATACAGACATAAACACTTAAGTAGTGCAGAGTTCCATTTCACAAAATGGGCATGTGCACAAGCTGCTGTATATAGTGTAAGGGTTAGAGAGAGTGTAAATGTCACTGGACTGTGTTCTCAGTGTGTTCATGGCCTGTGACCTGCTTTGACCTTTCCAGCAGAGCTGCGTCTGTCCTCAGCCTGTTTAAAACAAAACCCTGAGGCATGTTTGATTCGGCAGTAGCAAACTCCTGACTCACACTTTGTCATACCCCGGCTGTCTCCACCCATGTCACAAAATAATACTGAATCACTTGTTTTGGGCTGCTGATTTCGATATTTTAGCCAGATAACAATGACAATGCTTTCAGATCATGTCGTTACACACATGCATAAAAATGGCCTGTACTTGTATAGCGCTTTACTTTGTCCCTATGGATACCAAAGAGCTTCACACTACATTCAGCCATTCATGCACAGATTCACAAACTGATGATGGCAAGCTTTGCTGTTGCCACAGCTGCCTTTGGGCGCACTGACAGAGGTGAGGCTACCGGACACTAGCCACCACCATCAGGAAACTGGTGAAGTGTGTTTCCCAAGGATACAATGACTGAGACAGCCAAGGCTCAATGATGCTGCCATTGATGCAGGCGCTGATGGCAGGATCATCTTATGAAACAGCCTAGGGATAAGTCAAACACTGTTTCCATCATTGGAGAAGAAGTGAAAGTGATAGAAGTATAAATTTGAAGTATAAATACCTCAAATTTCACATTGACAAAAAACTGGACTGGAGACTGAACAGTGAAGCTGTCTACAAGAAGGGACAGATTAGATTGTACTTCTTGAGGAAGCTTAGTTCCTTCAAGGTTTGCAGTGAGATGCTGTGAGTATTCTACGAGTCTGTTGTGGAGAGTGCAATCTCTTCAGCCACCATCTGTTGAGGTAGCAGTATCAGAGCCAGAGACTTAAAAAGGCTAAACAACCTGATAAAGAGGACTGGTTCTGTTCTTGGCACTACTATGGAACTACTGAAGATTATAATGCAAAGAAGGATTTTTCATAATAATAAAATTAAAAAAAAAAACAGGAAAGTTCTGGGCATCCTCTTCATGAGACTCTTCCAAAGGCAACAGATAGTCTTCAGTCTGAGGCTTCATCAGTTTCACTGCAATACAGAAAACTACAGGAAATCCTTTCTGCCCACAATGCTCTACAAGAACTCCTTAAAGAATAAATTAATTACTATGAGGTACAACAACTCTTAACTTCCCTATGTGAAGAATAAACTATTTTTGAATTTAAATTGAATTTGAATAATAATGAAAATAAAATCATAAAACACAATAAAAATACAAATTTATCATGTCAGGCAAACTTAACTTGTATTCTATAGAGTAAAAGTGTATTTCTAGTAGCACCTTAATTTTTTTTTAAATTTGGGCAGAGGTAAAGTATTTTGCAAACCAGGACCAGAAACTGCAAAAGTGACATTACATTTACTTTTAAGTCTTGGGGGAAAAGACCATTTGAAGCCATGTTTCAGTAATTAATATAAAATCCAGCCCATGACATGAAAAATCATTTAAGATTATGGTCTTATTTGATAAAGACCTGGCACCGAACCAACCCATACATAGTAGTGATGTGGGTCATTACAGGCCAAAGACAGGGCAAGTTGGTTCTGCAGATTGTGCCATGGTCAATTAGGAAGTATTTCAGTTTCCATCAATCATGCTGCCAAACATTTTGCAGAACAAATATTTCTGAACATAGGACATTTGATTCCACTTACCATATGTACCAAATCAATTTTTTTTTTTGTCTGAGATTCTGGTTACAGTAAAATTACAGTAAAAGATGAATTTATGTTAAGACTTTTAACACATTTTTACTATGAGTGCCTGTAACCAGGCATGTGGCTCTTCTAAATGTACATTTGAAGTTGATTGTGAACTCTAAAATCAGAACATAATTTATAAAGGAAATAATTAACACAACTTTAATTTCTAGGGCTGCAGCTGTCTAATATTTCAAAGTTATTGGAAAGAACTAAAATCCCCTTCAGCATACAAGTCAAAAACAACTATAAAAAAAACATAATTGTATAAGTAAAATATGTTACTAATCACATGAACAATGAGGAAATTAATGAATGAATTGACTTTCAAAGTGAGGAGATGTTTTTCATTTAAGAAAAAAAGTAGAAATTTAGAAGTATTAACTCATTCAGTTGAGATTTTAAAATCCTTTGTTCTAGTCATTTAGCTTATCTTGCTTCATATACAGCGCTCTGAACCAAACAGGGCTTTATAGAGGCAGGTTAGAGAGAAGGGCAACTACTGAAAGAAAAACAAAAAAACTCACAGATGAACCAGCTTCTCCTAAATCAGAGGAGATGTAATCATACTGCAGGACTGACACAAAGATAAGTAATTGAGAAGAACTGATGATTTCAGAGCACAATGTGTTGCCCTCTTTCAGACAGCTGCAGGAAAATGGCTTGAGCTACACTATCAATAGCACAAAAAGGGTTGAAATTCCCTCTGAAATATTTAAAGAGCTGGAATCAGTCAATGCATCAGCAAACTGTATGTTAAATGGCAAGGGTAAACACAGTGTTATTCAAAGTTGCATGCAGTAGTCACTCATTTTATCTGCATTTTGAACTAAACATCCGATACATATCCAGTGAGGTTAAAGAAACAGAAAAGAAGGAGTTTTAGAAAAGCCAAAACGAGTCATTTAGACAAGCTTCCAACTTGGGATCAAGGAGTTGATAGCTGGATTGTGATGAACACTTGAATACTGTTCTTGTCTGTTGGCTATCAAATTGAATCAAAGGTGCAACCTCCATTCAAGCTCTAGCTGGCGAGGTAATCAGATTGCTTCTCTTACCGGACTGTAGCAAATGACAACTGTTTCAAGCTTTAATCAGTGAGGGCAAGGACTGCTTGGATAATTAGAGTCTGCTGGGAGGCATTAATTGAATTTTTCCACAATCAATCGCCTCACATCAAATACAGCCGGTGTTGTAGAGATTGCCACCTCTGGTGAAATCTGAGAATTGAAAAAAGAGCTGGGTACATTTCAGGAAGATTAAGGGACAGTAAATAAAGTGATCTGAACACATTCAAATTGATTCTATATTACACAGAGGTCAGACATTTCATTCTAAACAATTTGCTTTAAATGAAAAATGAGTATCTTCCAGAGAAGCAAATAAAAGATGATTTTAAAAATACAGTAAAGATGGCACATACGTTTATTTTTATTTATTTTTTATTTTATTTGTTTGCATTTTAACATACAGGTGTTAGATTTAAGATAAAAGTGATTATATCTATTGTTGTTCATCAATACCAGAGATAACAATATGTTTTGATATTTCAACATTTCAAAGGTCTGAGATTAATTTCAAAGGCAATGAAAGAGTAACCAAATTAATTTAAGAATAATTACAGGTCAGAGTCAAAATGTAACTAATGCTATAATATATTTATCTCCAGTATGTCAGATTATCGATATAGTAGCTCCCAAGATTACATTTTTATAGCCCTCATGTCAGAGCACCACATGAGCCACATCTGCTGACACTGACCGACATCAACCCTCTACTCTTCCACAAGCCAGTGAATAATTACTGTGCAGCTGAAGCATGTTTATTTGTGGAGACAAACCCATTTCTAACCTATTTGGCCTATTCAATATATCTTTTTTGCAAATTTGTTTTTCTGACATTAATCTGAAAAAACAACAGGGCTTCGAGGGCACTTTGTGACCGGGAGCAACAGGAGCTCCATTATGAGGTAAAGTAAGCTTTGTTAAATTGCATAAGCTGCAGCCACCTTGTACTGCTGTGTTGTATAACATCCAAAAATGTACAAAACATACTCATTGCTCACTGGCATATTAACCTTTTGCTGATAATTTGAATTGAATTGAAATTCATTGAGTGATCATTTTACTGACACATTATTTTCTCATAATTCAGTAAAGTTAAGTTTAAATGTCACCAGTTTCACCGATATACCATGTAAATGTTTCGACACCCCTGTAAGTGTTTTTTGTTTAAACATTTTGCTACTTTAATAACCACAAACTTCAGTTCATTTTATTGATATTTTATGTTAAAACAAAAAAAGTTGTACATTACAGTGAAATGCAAGAATAATGCGAAATGATACATCGTCTTCATTTTTTCAGCCAATAAAAATCTGAAAATCTTTGAATGCATTTTTATTGAGCACCCTTTTATTCTGATTCTCCTAATTAAATATAACAAAAAAAAATCTATTTCTCATTAGTCATTAGTAATTAACAGTAAAGGCAGCAAGGGAATATTCCATGCTGGAGAATCATGGACCTTTTACCTACACTTGTGTAAGGGAAAGACTCCTTTGTGTTTTGTTATGGCTAGCATAGCTTTGATATAACACACACACAGACAGGCAGAGATACTATATTAGAGAGAGTGGCCCAACAGAGCTTCTTGTACCGTTGAAAAAAATATTTTAAAACTCCAAAGTACACTGAATCATCCTTATCCTTATCTTCATCTCTATGGAGTTCTCCCATATCAATGGTTAAGCCCAGGAAGGGTATGGTAAAGTTCTTAGTTCATATTACTGGATCTGTTTTGTTAATGTTCTATTGGTTGTTTTTATTTGTTTAGTTTCGTTATTCCCACTTCTATGCCGTCCAACAGAGGTGGAGGACTGGGATGTTTGTTCTTGTGTTCTTGTTTACCTCCCTACCTTGTATCATCAGTTCACACTCCTACCTGTCCTGTTTCTCTTCATCTTCTTTCTTTTTTCTTTTGTTTTCTTCTTGTTTTCGTGTCAATAACTTCAAGAAATTAAGCCCTCAGTAATCATTAATACAAATTTCTCAAACATAAATATCAAGTGGAGTACAATAGCAAAGCTGTAATGATCTGCTTGAGAGAGAAAATCCGTTGGGCTTGTACGTGGTAGTCACCAATTCTGAGTAGGAATCTGCCAGACAGGACACGTAAAAATAAAATAAAAAATTATAAAGAAAAGAAACTGTTGCCAACAGATTCTTTTATCTGAGCTGAGTTCTGGGCCTCTTGACTGCTTTTAAAAATTAGACTACTCTTGTTTTGCCAGGTCACTTACTTAAAGTGGATGTGTTGGTATGTTTTTTGATTTTAGTAGTACTATTTCCAATTTCTAAGGATAGATTGAGCAATGCTTTGAAGGTGTTAAATCTTGGGATACATATTTTATAACCTAATCCTGGTTCAGATGACCCCACAACTTTATCCTTTACCCATCTGCTGCGTTTCTTGGTTTTCATGATGCTGTTTTTTCACTAATGTTCTCTAACAAACTTCTAATGCTTTTACAGGACAGTTGTTTTATACTGAGAATAAATAATATATAGATGGACTCTATTTAGGTATTCTAAATGTTAATTTTATAAACTGTGGTATGACTATTTTCACAAGGCAATAGAAAAGGACATTAAAATGCTTATTTAAGCATAAATAAATTTGTACTATTGGGAAAAAAATATTCAGCTTTCAAGACGTAAACAAATCCTTAATTACTTTGGAAGGCTATTTGAAATATCACATTAATGTCAATGATCCATCAAGAGGGTGAAGTCGGTGTTTGTTTTCAGGGAGTCTCATCCTCCAAAGAGCTCCCTATGGATATTACTGTACAGCCCTATAAGAAGAGTGTTGTGAGGAAGGCCCGAAAGCACAACTTGATTTTTAGTTTTTAATATGTTGGATAAAATGATAACATTATTACATATTTGATCACCTCTCCTTCCACATGTTCAGTACTCCCTAACTTTGTAAACTCAGTGCACTGATTGCCTCCAATAGATCTGCACAGACTCTCAAGACAATGGTGTTGCTCTGTTAATATGGATTATGAAACAACACAGTAATTCAGTATTACCATCAGTAGTTCTTGCATGAATGATGTCCTGGACAAGCCCCTCTCTCCAATCCAAAAACAAAAAAACAATTTTTACAGCTACATCTGTCAAAATGTATAGAGTAAAGTCATCGTTATTTACCACAAACACTAGAGATATTACCATTTCTGTAAAAAAGAAAGCACCAAACCATTTTTGCCTTCCAAACTTTCAAGGCTTTTTCAATAGCCAGTGTCTCCTCAGTTTAGATGACATTTGCTATAGTTTTTTTTTGCTTGAGTTGGTAGTATTGCTCATGTAGTTCTACCCAAAGCTGCACTAAACAGTTATTTGCTGCCACGATAAAAATACCTTGAAAGACTGGAAATTTCAAATTTCTCATTGGACACACCAAAATCAGTAAACATGTTGTCATTGTTCCAACTGAATCCCTCCTTTAGCTACCTACCAGGATTTTTCACAAGACAACATGATCTTTTTCATTTAATAGCTACGGCACACAGGAAATACATAAAAAACAATGGACCAGAAGAAGTGTCTGGGGTGTTTGTTTTCCATGACAGAGAAGCTAAGAGATCTGTCAACCACTCATCGGCTATACTGTGTACATCAGTTATTAGATATTTGAGAATCACCCACTGATTCTAAAATATTTTTTATAACTGTACAACTGAGCTGTTTTGTTAGTTTAAAAATAAAGTATTGAAAAGAAATGTAACAGATCTCTATATAGTATTATCACCTAAATAAACTTACTCAGCTGCTGAAGTTGAATTTAATTGCTGAAATAAAGATGAGAAAGGAGCTGAAAACAATGTTTTTTAGCCTCAGGTGAGTGAGGAAATCAACCAGAAGAAGACACAGATTCTCTCATCCTCAATATCTGACAGCGACACTAATGCTAAAACAAAAATAGCTACCAATGCCTGTTACCCTGTGCTCAGGGCATCCAGGAAGAAAAGTGAAGTTATTGAAGATCCCATTCAGGGCCGATTCTAGGATCAGAGTTTTAGGGGTGCTGAGCAGCAGGGTGAGATACATTTTAACACATGCACACACAAAATAGGGGGATACAATGTTAATAGACATCCAGTCAGTATGGACTTAGCTAGTCAGTAGCACCTTGGCTTTAATATTCACACATGCATCCAACATAAAGTTTGGACATTTACTGCTCATAAAAATATAATAAAATAGAAACAGAAATGATCTTAAAAAACAAACTAGAAAAGCATATCTAGGACAGCTTAAACGTCTGCCAAGCACCTCAGTACAGTTTAGATTCCTTCATAATATTTGATCATCTCCAAAATCATTTGTTCCTTGGCCCATTTCTGACCTTTCCTGGATATTACATCCAAATCTGTCAACAACTTTTGACTTAGTTTTTTAACAGCTTTATTTCTATAATATGTTTCTCTATAACCTACTTTCTGTATTTTCACTTGCTGTGTATTCTTATTTGTTTTATGTGTGTTGCCTTAACATGAATTTCCACACTGTGTGATCAATAGTGTGTCTATTCATTCATTCATTCATTCATAGATGAACAGATAAATGCCAAAATGGAAAACATAACCTCTTTGGTGGATTCAATTTGGTGTTATGATAGAATTACTAGTGATTATAAGAAATAGAATAATAGCTGTTTTTTTCTGATCTAAAAAAATGAATAAAAAGCTTTGTTTTTTTTTCTGAGATGTGATAATTAAAAAAAATACTTTATTACAAAATTTGTTTTTCTGAATTAATGGTTTACTAATACATAAAAAATGCAGTGTTATTACGAGTTTTTTTGTAGGTATTTGCTAAAGCAACCAAGAGTACCCAGCTGCACCCCAAAGTAGCAGACATACTGTAACTCAACTCTCTAAGTGTTTCTTAAAAAAACAGGAACTCAAACATGACTTGTTTGTTTTGTTAAATTCACTTATACTTGATTTGGGATTCAGATGCTCCAAAATACTCATCTCTAAACTATATAAGTAGTTATTCTTTGATGCTTACTTTATGTGGTTAATTTGGAAAAGAAAGATTTTTTGTAAAAAAAAAAAAAAGACCTAATACAGAAAAACAAATCTTTTCTTTTTGATATCATTTTTCAATATGCATCAGTAGGATGTCATGGGTGACAGTAACTACCTTAATATTCTATATTGACATGCGTTAACTAGGCATTTAGCTAAAGTTGGCATGCAACAGCACAATTCAACCTGCAGTGTGTTTGGTAAAAACAGCAAAGATTCCTGCCTTCTGCTGGTTTGCTGTGTACATGAAGCTCTCTGCAACATTTGCAAAGCAAGTACTGTTTTTTTAAAGCACATATGTAGTTACAAAAAAATAATTCTAAAACTTTAGTCGGTGCTTTGACTCAGTTTGGGCTAAAAAAAAACCCCACCTATGATCTCATTCCAGTCAGCTAGAATTTACCCAGAGTCAGACTTCTTCTACCTCACAGTTTTGAAAAATGAAAAAGAAGAGAAAAAAACAAAAAATGAAGGAGAAATGGTATGCAGCAATCTCCCACAAAGCTCAAAAAGATTGCAATATCCGAAAATTGGTTTGGTAATCAAAAAAAAATTATAAACTATCACGTAAAGAATTATTTCCAATCTTAACATTCAAAAATTCCAGCTATCAGGTGAACATAATTGTGTATGAACCTAAATTACAAAACAGCACTCTTACATTTAGAAATTATAAATTCTAAGACAATGTATGGTTGGGAAAATAACTTGAAAATCTGCTTTATGCCTAATATTTATACTTCGCAGCTCAGCTAACTCCCTTGCATTTGCCTGCATGTTTCTGATTTAAAATTCCACTCAGTTTTTTTGTTGCTTGCCTTTTTTCTCTGCTCAACATTTCTTTCTGTGCTCTGAGTTCACCTTAACCGGACGAGGCAGATGGCCACTCATGCTGAGCCTGGCTCTGCCAGAGGGTGCTTCCTCTTAAAAAGGGACAGTTTCCTACCTACTGTTGCCAAATGCTGCTTTGGCAGAAGGTGATTCTTTTGGGTTCCTCCTGGTTTAATTTGAACCCCATCATGTATCTTGAAATGAGTTGTGGTGTACAGCATTGTCTTTGGATTTATACCATGTAAATTAAAATAGATTTTTATTAAAACAAAACCACTTAATGCTCATCTTATCCAAGTTGTGATTTGTTAATGGGTCAATTTTAAAGGTTTAGAACTGAAGGTGAGACATTTGTTCACCCTGGGACTGGTGTGTTTGAAAGGCGATTGTTCATCACAGCGTGACGATGCAAGTAATTAACAGGAATCCATCTTTTGCACCCAAGCATTTAGCTAATTATACAAACTAGCCTAGGGAAGGTGATAACGTATGTGCTGTCCCTTCAGTCGTTCATCCTTTATTCCCTTTTTAAGTAAACCTTTTCTCTGATAGCAATATTAGAACACATTTTGCAGATATTTCATAAGACTAAAATAATAACATTTGCATTTGGCATTAGGAGAGATATTTGTGGGAACTATGATCAATTTTAAATTAGGCAACTAAATCTTCAGTAGGTAGTATCAAAACCTAACCTTACCTAATTTTGTTGGTATTTCGTGGAGCTGCACAGTGGTTTCCGAGAGGCAGACACGCTGTCTATTTTTAAGACTAGGCTTAAAACCTTCCTTTTGATAAAGCTTATAGTTAGAATGGCTTAAATCATCCTGAGTTATCTCTGTAGTTATGCTGCTATGGGCTTAGACTGATGAAGGACAAACCGACCACTTTTCTTCACTCTTTTACTTTTCTCTTCTACTTCTCTCCAGATGAATTTTTTCTGCTGTTATTGCAATTGTTAACCTTGTTTTTCTCTCAGTGTTTTTTCTCTCCATTGAACCTCCGCCCGGTCTGCTGTCCTGCTCAACTATGGTTCCCTCTGCTGGATGGTGAATATGATGGTGCTCTAAGTGACCGAGCATACTCAGACCCCCAGAGGGTCGTGGCAGATGACTGCTTATACTAAGCCAGGTTCTGCTGGAGGTTTCTTCCTGTTAAAGTTTTTCCTCTCCAATGTAGCTTAATGCTTGCTTAGTATGGTTAAAGGCTTGCATCAAAGGGGCTCAACCTCATGTCAACAACTTCATGCAATCTGCTGGGATTCCTTACATGGAAAACTTTTAACTGATTGGAATATTTGTATGATTTTATTGAAATTACTTTTGTTATAAAGTGCCCTGAGATTACATTTGTTGTGAATCGGTGCTATATAAATAAAAGTGAATTGAATTGGTGCAGTTGGTAGCACTGCTGCCTTGCAACAAGAAGGTCCAGGGTTTGAATCCTGTCCTGGAAAAATGTCCAGGATGCATCCTGACCCCCACTCAATGACTGCTGGAGAGAGGCAACACCCCCCCTGGCACACTGTAAAGGATAAGTGACCTAGACAATGGATGGGTGGTACTTTATGTGATGGACTGACACCCAGTAGTGCATAATTATGGAGAAAAATGTAAATAAATAACTCTTTAAATTATTTGCAGACAAAAATGTGCTACCTTTATACTGCTACCCCCAACTAAAATCACAAGAAACAACTTCCAACAGAGATCACCATAATACAGTAATTCTTAAAATACATTTCTGTGCAAGATCATGGTGGTAGCAGCAGGGGCAAGGAACCTGTTCAGTGCAGATGGGAAGTTGGATGGGAATAAATGAGGGAAAATTCTGGAAGAAAATCTGTTAGAGGGTGCAAGACTGGTGCTGGAATTGACCTTTAAGCAGGATAACCCTAAAATTTTAGCCAGGACTATAACTGAATGGCTTAAGTAAAACAAAAATAAAAAAAAATGTATGTCTTAAATTATACAGACAAATTCCAAATCTGGAGCAAAACTAATCGAGGCATTGTCAACAAGATCTGCAGCTCTAGACACTGGAAATTTGGTTGCAATAAAATATATAAGTTGGTAATTATAACATGTGTGCAAAAGTTCAAGGGGTAGAATAAATTGGCTAAGAACTGCGTTTTTTATGTGATATCCGATTCTCCTGAACCACTCCTACAAAATATTCTGGTTCACAACAGAACACGGTTTTACCATAAAACAAAACATGACTTGTTTGCAGATGAAAACACATACCTGGTGAAAAAAACAAGCAAACAAATGAACAAGCAATAAAACAGAAAAATAAATCTGGACCGCCTGAACTCCCCCACATCCCAAGAGATGCAACACAGAATGAATCAATAGTACAGAGCAAGCATCAGAGATTTTACTATCTGCGAGGCCATAAAACAGACCTCCACTGTAGTACTAATCTAATTGGAGTCAACGCAGACTCCCCGACTGCTGAAGAACAAGGAAACACAGATAGACCGGTGATTTTTTCTTTAATCAATGAGGATCTATAGATTACTTTATATTCTCCACTCCATTCATACACCGAAACTATCTAAGAAAGTCAAGTCAGCATTCATGTTTCACGATTTATCATCCAAGCATTGATATAAAATGTCTTCTCCGAAGACTGTAAGCCCAGTCATTCAGAGGTCGTTATAATCACTGCTGTGAAATTGGTCTTAGACTATGTGGAAAGTATGACATTATGAAGCCCACATGCTCTCTATGAAGCTCAGCAACAGATTTACATTTAGATGTATGACTCAGGGAAGCCAGTGCAGGGTGTGTTTTGACTGAGACTGGACAGGAGATGTCAGCTGTGGTGAGAGTCTGTAATTTAAAGTTTTCAAGAGTTGGAAATGATGTAGTAAACAAACATATTAATTACTACTGAATCCTGATACTTGTCTTGTGTGGAGAAGATTGAGAAGCTCTTGGATCAAGTAGACAGTGTTAATTACTCAAGCATGAATTATTTAGTCTCTAAACGGTTTAGAGAAATAAAAATGCCTGCAGTCAATAGTTGTTAACACTTGAGATGACTTTGGACTCCCTATGGGGGGATTCCACAGCAAGTGATGGGTTTCATCTTATACTCCAGACCAGAAAATGAAACCACAACTAAATCTTTAACTGGTGTGCTGAATCAGCATCCAAGGTCCCTGAATGCATCACTGTCTGGAGTATTGACTGACCATATTGAATGATTGGTAGAGGGTGTGAGGACAACAGGTAGAAGGAAAAAGTGCTGTATAGTTTGTGTAAAGTCACACAAGTCCAGTTTTTTTTTTTTTATAATCAACAACATTGCATATTGTAAATACCTTGCATGGATAAGATGGGTTAAGAAAAGGTGGAAGATAATAAGATTTGCTAATGGGAACTGTCTTATTTCCCCTTCAAAAAGCGACCTTGGAATAACTAGCAGGGCTGGGTATGTACATGCCAAGTCAATAAGTCTGGGGTATATTTAGGGGCAGGGCCATCTTAAGCTCTGAAGGTGAACAGAAAGATTTGTAAGTCAGGCATGCAGTGATCTGTTTTTGTCCTGTTGTTGCAAAAGAAAGACTGTCCAAAACATTTCCAACCAGTAGGGGAGCAAGAATATGGCCCTGTGGAGTAGAATTTGGTCCCAAAAAGTAAATAAAAAAAAAAAAAATGCAAGCCTTTAAATATTTTTTCAGATTTACGTTTAACCGTACACTAGAATCACATATTTATTTGATTTATGATGTATTCTTGTGAGAAAACCATACAATCAACAGCTTTGGACCTGTTAGTGCTCTCACTCGACATCCAAACATGCAGCTATAAAAACATTTTTCATTGTCTTTTTCTTTTCCCATAAAAAATCCTGCCCCGGGGCTTCCGTGTTAAGCTGCATCTCATTCCTAGAAAAGGTAATTAACAAAGATATTTCTGTCATTCCCTCTGTTCTTTCTTTGTTTTTTATTTTACCATAGGAAGTACTCCCGACTCAGTAGTTCTGTATGGAACCATTGAGTCAGCTGCTCACATTGACTGCTAACACTTTGTTTTTCTCTGACATACAAATGACTTCTATATTTTGTTGTCTTTGTCAGGAAATATTGAATGGTTGAGCTATTGTTGCCACCAACGTTTTTGTACTTTTGTGGTTCTTTTTTCTTTCAAAAAGTACTAACGAATCGCTACTTCACAATTCCATCAGATGACCACCAATCCTGAACCAGGTGTTCTATTGAGGTTTTCTTCTATTGAAAAGAAGTTCTGTGCTGTCACACATGTTCACTTAAGATGAGAGATGACCACAAAGTTACAAATTTGATGCTATTTTCTTGGTTTTACTTTGTTTGATTTTAGTTAAATTCTTTCAACAAAAAGCTGAAATCATGAAAAATGAAATGAAAATAGTAAAAGTATGACCCCAACTTCACAAATTTAGTTCAGCTTTTTAAAAAGAAGTAAGAAATGTATGCTTATTTAACTCCACTCCTTTTCTATTTGCCAAAAGTTGGGGTAATATTAACTGAATGAAGATGAAGAACTACAGTCACATGTTCCTCAGATTTATTAACCAGTTGGAATCATACCATAAACAGAATTTTACTTTACTAGTTGAATTTTATTTTACGTGTGTTGTTCTTAATTGATTTCTTTTAACTGATTCTTGTGTTTTGTTTGTTTGTAATGTACATAATTTTGCATAAATTGGTTTCCTAAATTGCTGTTTAATTCAGATCGTAATTGATATGATTCGTTTGTATTCTTTTTTTTAAACTGTTATCACTTTTAATCAAATGCTAAATGTTTTCATTGATTGCCAAAATTGTTATTTTTACTGTTATTGCTTTTAATCAATCACTAAATGTTTTAATTGATTATTGTGTTTTATCTGTTTTTCATTTTTATTCTTTTACATAAATTTACACACTTTTATCATGTATTTGGTTTATTTACCACTGAGTCATGTAAAGCACCATGAATTGCCTTGTGTTGAAAGAGTGGTATAGTCTATAAATAAAATTACCTTGCCTTGTCTTACTGTATCTTATTTTTGACTGATTTTTTTTGTATTTCTATTTTGGCTTTGTATTAAAACACTAAAAAGTTTTCATCTGCAGAACAGACAGACACCTTGCTCAAAGGAGAGAATATATATCATGAATGTCACTACATAAAATGCAGGCCTATTCAAACTAGAACCTGACAGTTTAACCACATCCACAAAATAAAGTTTATCTTAAGCATATCAGCCTATTTTTCACATTATTTAGCTTTTGGTTATTTATTTTTTTCAAGAATGAACTATTTTCATTTATTTAACTGAATTAAACTCACCTTTTCCGAGTTATTCCTCTTAGATAACGCTTGATGTTTCTGCAGTGAATCTTGTCCTGCACCCAAGTGTTCAGGCGCCACCTTGTGGTATATATATTTTAAGGCACATTTGCAAAAGTTTATCTCTGGCTTGGACAACCCAACACATCTTTACATGTGGTTCGATTTTATAGTCTTTCTAAAGAAAGAGTTGCAATTATTGCAAATATTATTTCACTTATTTCCTGCGTTTGAAGACATTAGAAGAGCTCAATTTTTTAAATACTCATTCTAAAGTCATACCTGGAAAACAATACATTTAAATGAATCTAACATAAAACTGTTCATTAATAAGGACAATCCCTGTTTATTTTTTTTCAAGAGATTATGCCGAGTACAAAAATAAATGCAAACAATAATTTTAAAAAAAGCTTTTATCGGCAAGTTTTTTCAAGTTTCTTCAAACTTGTTAATATGCGGAAAAGTGGGGGGTGACTTTTTTCATTAATGTAAAACCTGATCAAAAGCATATATTTGTAGCAAATATTTATTGATATTTGTTCATCTTTGCCCTATTTATGATTCATTTTGCACTATTTGTGCATTTATTTTCTCCAAACTAATCTAGCCTGTGTATTTTTAGTTTGCTATCCATCAGTTAATTTATGAAGATTAGTTTGTTAAACACAGGCCGTCAAAAACTGGTGCCTCGAAACTGTTTCACAAGCAAAAAGAAACAGTAAAAAGACCACTGCCGGTGTTTCAGCCTCTGTAACAGTATTCATGGTGTCTGACTTCCAGTCCTAATATTCAACATTGTTTCATTGTCATTATTTAACAGCAAACACACATTTAAAATGAGATTAAAGAGTTATTTTTGTAAAATAATGAGGTTGACTCAGTGGATTCCCAGATAAGCAGAATTGTTATTTTTCTCTCAACAAGCAGACATCTAATTGTGACTGATGCAAGTGTGCAAATATAGACTTGTACTTTGGAGCTATGGTCCAAAATGTTTCTGTCGGATTTACACAAAAAGTTATGATGCCACGAGTTTTTTTGTGCTTGCTGCTTTTGGACTTTCACCTTGCCTCTGGAGGTATTAAATGGCTTTTAATGATTTTAAGAAAAATGGTAACTAGAAGACTCACTCTGTATATTGTCTTTTATATCTAGCCCCAAGCCCTGTATTTCTCTCTGAAAAGAAAGCTGACAGCGTCCTCAGGAGACACAAACGTTATAACACTGGTGTGTTTGAGGAGTTTCTGGAGGGAAACTTAGAGAGAGAATGTTTAGAAGAAAAATGTGACCTGGAAGAGGCCAGGGAGATATTTGAGAATGATGTAAAGACTGTGAGTATTTAATCTTTTTATTAAGAACACAGTCTTATCTTGTGTTCTGTGTTCATTATTTACTTTGTGTCTTAGATGGAGTTCTGGTCAGGATATATAGGTAAAGTATCTTTTCAGTCTTATTGTAAAATTATTCTTAGAGAGAAAACAGTGAGGATTTTGAAATAACGTGTATGAAAATGAGTGAAGATTCTGTGTTTGACTTTCTTCAGATGGCAATCAGTGTGCATCAAGCCCTTGTCTTAACCAGGGGTCATGCAGAGACCATGCTGGCTACTACAGTTGCACATGTGAGTCTGGCTTCACTGGCAGGAACTGCGAGATTGGTAAGCGCATGTTTCTTTAGCTGGACTCAAGTTTTTGGATCAAATAAAATTAGATTTTTTTCTGATATATGACCCAAATTTGTTCGCAGCATGGCATCAGTTTCAAAGAATAAAAAAGCAAATGGTATTTACTCTTGTTTCTAAATTCAATCAGTGACTCATATTGAGCAATCATCTGGCTTTAGGTTACAGGGTTGGATTGTATATCTTTCTAAATGTCCTGGGGGGGAAAAAACAGCTAAATGTTCTGTGAGCTTCAGTCAAACTGAGCAAGGTTTTGATTATTTTATGGTATAAAAAGGTAGCATTGGTGGTCAGAAGGCATTTTTTGTTGGAAAAAAACAAAGGTTGTGTGATGATACACATAAGTTTCTGCAAAATACAGTAACTGTATTTCCAGCAGTGGTGTTATGCATTAAAGATGTTAGTGCTTAAAATATTTCATTTGAAAGGAATTTCATCATCTACTTCTCCATTATGTAAATATAAAGAGTTTTGCAAAAATGTTTAAAAAACTTCAGCATTTCCACAAATTTGAGCCACCATGATTTAGATGACAAACACAAATAAGCACATAATTATAAAAGCAAAAAAGATATGCTTTTTTTAAATCTGTAAAAAATAAAAGACAGAACCTGAAAAATGTGGCATTCATATTAAGCCCAATTTACTCTGATATCCCTCGATAAAATTCAGAGGAAGAAACCTATAAGACTTTCAGTTTGTAATTTGTTACAAGCTCTTTAATGGACACAGAAAACATATGGAAGTACAGACGTTTTTGGTTAAATGTGACAAACTCTGGGTGCTTTGGCTGTCAGGAATAATTACAATATATGCTACATGCTTTCAGTAGTCAAAAACTATTTATGCCTATCAACCTGAACACACAATTCCATGGTGAAAAATAGAAGTTAGAGTATCAAGCTGTGGTGATGCTATTTTTCACCAGGGACAGGGAAGCTGGTAAAAGCCCGTTAGATGCTGCAATAGTCTTGAGACTAGGGTGCAGAGTCACTCTCTAGCAGGACATCAACAATAAACATACAGCCAGAGGTATGACAGAATGATTTTTGCTCAAAGCCTGTAAAAGTGTTAAAATGGCCCAAAGTCCAGACCAAATATATGGCAAGACTTGAAAATTGCTGTTTGTAAATGCTGTACATGCAGTACAACTTAGTTTATGCTATTTTGCAAGGAACAGGGAAGAAACCAGTCATCCAGATTTACCATATGATTGAGACATACCTAAAAGAGCTGCCAGATTTTTTTACAAAGGATTGATTCAGGGGGGCTTTAGTACAAATGAATGCCACACTTTTCAGATTAAACATTTTGAAATATTTAACTATAGGTCTTTAGAGGCTTAAAAGTAGGGATGCATACCGATACTTGGATTTGAATACTTGCCGATGCCGGTGCCGAGTAAATGGTGAATTAGATAAAAAAATATTGATAAATTTTACTACAAAACTAAAATTTCAAATGAAAAAAAAAACATTTTCTGTGAACTTATTGCAAAGTTTCCACATTTTAAGTATGGGTTCATGGTATTGGTTAACTTTAACCAATACAGTACATTAGAGGGGTATCGACCCCGATAACGAATACCAGTATCGGTGCATCCCTACATAAAAGCCAAACTAATTTCAAATAAGAAGCTTAAACAGTCATGATATGGGAGAATTCCATAGAGATGTAGAAAAGGATAAGGATGATTCAATCTATCTTGGAGTTTTAACATATATATTTCTAATGTAAAGAGTCAGTGGTCTCTCCCTCTGACATAGCGTCTGCTTCCCTGCCTCCGACTGTCGTCTGCCTGTGTGTGTGTGTGTGTGTGTGTGTGTGTGTGTGTGTGTGCGTGCGTGCGTGTATGTGTATGTGTGTTATATCAGCCCTAACTAGACAAAACAAAAGTGCATAGTAGTCCTTCAGTTAAATCAGTGTAGGCAAAAGGTCAACTAAGTTGTCAGCATTATGGAATATTCCCTGGCTGCTTTCACTATCAATTACTAATCTCTAAACAGAACTAATCTTGAAATAATTTTCCTAATACAGTCACAACTAATAAATAATTGCACTGTCTGTATACATTACCTTTTTTATTTTATATTTATGCTTGTTCTTGTTAAGTAGGGTGTTTCTCTTCTTACATGTGTGTATAAATTGTGTTCTTTGAACTCATTTCATTTTTGCACTTGTTTTTTCTTTTTTTTTACTGTCTTTTGAGTGTTGCTGTAGCAACAAATTTCCCTCATGGGATCAACGAAGTACCTACATACCAACCTATCTATCTTGGTTCTGTTTTTCTTGTCTACCCAGCCTTAGAAAAAAGATGTGATGTAAACAATGGAAACTGTAAGCAATTCTGTCAGATGATGGGAACTTTTGGGGCAAAGTGCTTTTGTGCGACAGGATATAAGTTGATGTCGGATGGAGTCAGCTGTGAAGCAACAGGTTTGGATTTAAACACTCAGCTAAATGTCAATAAAAAAGTAGAACTATTTCTTAACACAACAATTAAAACCTATCATCTTTTATCATCAGTTGAATTCCCATGTGGGAAAACAGGATTAACGGTTGTGAGACCATTCGTAAGGTCTTTCTACATCCCTGGGAATTCAAATCACCAGAACACCAGATCATTACCTAATACAATGTCTGTCACATCCTCACCTACAATGGCTGCCAGCCCCACAGAGCCAGTTTTGTATACAGATGACTATGATGACTTTGGTCAGAATCAGTCCCTTAGCGACCTACCCTTTTTGGAATCCAATCACTCCGAAAGCCTCTCTACAGAGTCTCGACCGTTCAAACGTTTAGTTGGTGGGAGGGCAGTCGCTGCAGGAGAGATCCCATGGCAGGTACTGTGTTGATACAGAAATATCAGGAACTTTGTTGCAACCCGCAAAACACTCTGCTTCTATTCCCCAGTCTGTTCAATTGTTTTATTTCCAGGTTGGTCTGATAGCCTATCACAGTGGTCTGTTATTCTGTGGGGGGTCCATCCTCTCAGAGCGCTGGATTATCACTGCTGCTCATTGTCTGGTGGAAGCGAACGGCTCCTTCTTGGTCAGAGTTGGTAAGAAACACAAATGTCAGCCTAAACTGCTATAGTGGAAGTAAAATATCTGTAACAGTGCAATCCCTTCTGAAAAATGTACAGTAGGTCATAAATTAAACCAGTAAAATAACTTTACCAGAGTAGTTTGCCCTTAGATGGACAGGTCGCCAGTCCATACAGTCAAACATGAGGACACTCACACATACAATCCTTTCCAGGCTGCGGTCATCCCTGCTGTTTATTCACCTTTTTCTTCTACACATTTTCCTTCCACATAACTTTCTATCATTGTGCTTTGATACAGTACTTTGGGAACATTCAACTTCTTTTGCATCTTCTTTTGCCTCCTTATGGAGGGTGTCAATTATGGTTTTCTGCAGAACTGTCAGGTCACCAGTCTTCCCCATGACTGCGATTCCTACTTAACCAGACTGAGAGACCATTTAAAGGCTCATGAATCCTTTGTAGGAGTTATCTGATTAGTGTGACACTTTGAGATTAAAATATTGAACCTTTTCACAATATTCTACTTTTGTGAGATTTTAAATTCTGGGTTTTCATAAACTGTAAGACGTAATCATCAAAATTATAACGAATTAAGACTTGTAATATGTAACTTTGCATTAGTTTCACCTTTTAAGTTGAATAACTGAGATAAATGAACTTTAGCACAATACTTTACTTTTTTTGTTTCAACTGTATGTGAGGTAAACTACAGAGATGATTTAGGATTATCTACAACGATTGGGCTTTTCTCCCCCAATTAATAGATTTATTCAAAATTAGAGGCTCAGTTTTCTTGGACGAGACTTTGCTTCTGCAACAAAGGATGGATTTATTTGAAGGCTTTATATGCATCTTTACCAGGCCAGACAACAATTGTGAAAGCTGCTATATGTGAAGAACATATTTACTAGTTCTTCTGTTTAGTGTTCTGTCAGATGTGTGTAACATGATAAATTTGTACAAAGTGCATTATATCTATTTAAGAGCATTAATTGTGGTTGTGTTAATCTTAATTTATTTCAAATTTCTTTGCTGACAGGGGAACATAACACTGATATTAAAGAGGGCAGAGAGCAGGATTTTGAGGTGTTGGAGGAACACATGCACCCACGCTACAACGCAAGTTTAAACTTGTACAACCACGACATTGCCCTGGTGTTTCTCAAAGTCCCAATCAACTTCTCAGCAACAATCCGGCCAGTCTGCATCGGGCCCATGGCTTTCATCGAGGCCTTAGTGAGGCAATCCTCCCCGGCTACAGTTAGTGGCTGGGGCCGCACACGCTTCCTCGGGTCCACTTCGAATATTCTGCAAAAGATCGAGGTTCCCTTCATAGATCAAACACAGTGTAAAAAAAGCAGCAATGAAAGGATCACACCTGCCATGTTTTGTGCTGGATACTATGACGAGGCCAAAGATGCTTGCCAGGGCGACAGCGGAGGCCCTCACACAAACAGCTTTCATGGAACTTGGTTCCTTACGGGGATTGTGAGTTGGGGGGAGGATTGTGCAAAAAAAGGAAAGTATGGCGTGTACACACGTGTGTCTGCTTATTACGGCTGGATAAAAAATGTGATTAGCTTAACTAAACGCAGGCTGGCTTTGGATGTGGAATACCCAGAATCCTGATTGTGCATGTGTGTATGATATAAAGTGCAGTACATTTTTGGCAGCTGGTAACAATGAAAAAATCACCTAAAAATAATCCAGCTTTCTTTACAGCTCCACTGGATTACATTTTTAAAAAATCTGAAAGAATCCAACCCTAAATGTTACCTTTTCGGTGGGGGACAAAAGAAGAATATACCTTAATTTTAGCAAATTACTTTTATGAAAGTACTGGAGGCACAATTTTGGTAACTTTGTTGTTAATATTATAGATTAAAACCTTCCTTCATATTCAAATTTTTTTGTTATTCAAGACCCAACTTGAAGGTTTGTTCTCTGGGATCTCTCTCTCTCTCTCATATATATATATATATATATATATATATATATATATATATATATATATATATAAATATATATATATATATATATATATATACAACATGTGGATATGTTTGAGAATAATTAAATTGTGATAAATGTGCCAGTTAAAACTAAACCTTTCCAGGCCAAAGCATCAGATCCTTTCCAACCACAAATGATAAAAATATCCAGGAGAGATTTATTATTTACACTGTTTTTTCTAATACAAGAATACAGACATATTAGTTTACATCTGCTTTGCTCAGCTATCCGAAAAACTGTTATTGCGATGTAAATGTTAATATCGCTAGATTATGTCTCAAAGGACCAAATCCACTCAAAAAATAGAAATAAATGTCTTTGAACCACTCTGTAACTGCCATGCATTTTCAGTAAAAAAAGAAAGTCCAATGTTCAGCAATAGGCATATGTTACAAGGCTCAGCAGGATTCTAGAAACTTGTTTTGCCCTCTGTAAGAATGTCTGTGCAAATTGTGCAGCATTTTGGATGAAAAAAAAAAGAAGAAAAAGAAGTGAAGCCATCTCAGTACTGTCACATTACCAACTAAAGAGTCTAAAAAGTTATGCATAGCTTCTTTCAACATATGGATGTGGGATATCCTTCGGGACTGAACAGATACTTTACAATATGACGCAAAACTAATGAAAATAAAATAAAGAAATGATCCTTTTGGGAGGTATGTGATGTGCAGAAATCTCTACTACACTGGACTCATTTCCATTTCAAGAACAGCCCATCATTGCAGCTCAATTTGATATGACAAATTGTATCAGCCTGCAATCAATATTTAATTAAGTATTCGACACCAAGCATATAAATTTCATGTTGGCTGTATGGGATCCCTTTTAACGGGGAAGGAAAGAGTTACCGAGCTATAATGCTGGGAGGAGTCATTATTCTTCTGTGATAATTGAGCATGTGCAATATTCTTTTCCCTCACCACTTCTCAATCCTTCTTGTCTGTGCTGTGAATAACATTCATCTCCTAGAAAATCTTGAAGACGATGACATCATTTTGCGCTCGGCTACACTCCAAGGAATACAGTCTGTACTTCTGTACTTTATACGTGTCTTACAGTATCATCCTTCAAGTGCCAACTCCAATCATTCATGCAGCGGGTAATGCCCCCCTGTCTTTGCAATGCAAGATACATTCAGGGATAAACACAGAAGCACAGCAAAAATAAAGGGGAAACAGTGAAATAGGTAATTCAGAAAGCAAAGAGCACATTCAGTAAAGAACAGGTGATATGTAGTTAAAGGCCAAACATCAAAAGTTTAGAGCTGGAATACATAGAAAAGTTGAAAGTATGAACAAATAAATGAGTCAGCTTTTACATTGCTTTTCAAAGGTGAGAAGTACATTTAAAGCACACTTTTATGAAACAAAAGAGGACCTCAAAACAATCTGGAAGAATATTTGTAACAAAGATCCTCTATGCAGGAAACTCACCAAAGCAAAACCTCACTAGTGCAAGAATCTTGGATTTAAAGGAAGGAGCAAACAACAGCATTAGGAAGATGACATTTTACAGATAATGCTATGGCAGATAGATTGAACAGAATCAGCAGTCACTACCAACGCAATCAATGATGTTCTGTGCATTAAGTTAATCAGCTAAGAAAATTATGGGTTTTTAAATAAAACTACCAATATCTACAGATCCTGGGTGATCGGAAACTGTTTCCTCAAAATTATTCTCCAGCACGTTTACACTTGATTATTAATTACATATGCAGTGTGTTTTACTCTGTGTCTAAGCCAAATGAATTAGAGTATTTGACTGCAGCTGCAGTCTGACTGCATATTTGGATTTTAACTTATCCATGGCTCTCTAGTTTAAAATAAAGTATTCTGTTGACCCAGTTGTTGGGAGAAAAGGAAGTGATGATCCCTTTGCTTTCATCAGAGTAGGCCTAATAATGCTTTTCAGAATTGGGGCAGAATCTGCAACATTTACCTAAGTACTGCCAGAAGTTTTATTTTTTGGAATTACAGTTTTTGTCTTAGTTGGTCATTTCCAAATTTTGCAAACTACAAGCAGGCTGGACTCCCTGTTCGGTGCTTTTAAATGCCTCTGCAGAGTGCTGGTTTGGTAATTCTCCAAGCAACAAACTCTCAGACAACACCAAATTTCCTCGTCTTAACTGGATAAATTGGTGTACGAATATTCACTTTCTTAACTCACATTTGAGCTTGAGACTTAAGGTTCACAGTTGTCCTCTTGATTGGTCATTGTGTTCCACACTGACACCCGACTTCGGCATTTAACATATAATCGATCTTCAGCAACTTTTGGCTGCATTCTCAGATTCCTTGTGATCACTTGTCTTTTATAGTTCTCAATTTGAGAGAATATAACTAGCATGACCTACAAGCCTGTTTACAACTCAGAATGATGATAAAAGGCCTTTAAACACAACAGAGCCACCTTTTTAAAGTGCCTGACAAAGCTTTGTGAGGTCAGTTTGAACTGAGAACATACTGATTTTGCTAACTTTACACATACAAAGACCTTAAAAGAGCATGAATAAAGAGGCAATAAGGCATGGCACATTTTGGCATTTAAACTCTTAACTGTAAAGAAGACTGACGACATGAGGAAAAACATCACTTTACACCAACACGAACATGAAATTCATTAAAAGTTTAAAAAAGGATGCAATTTGTAAAACTGTTTAAGGATTCAATCCTGGCTTTCGTCCTTTCAAATCAAACACAGAAAGACAAGCTCTTAGAAATAACCAAGTATTTGCTGGAATATACTGAGTCCACAGTTTGTGAATCGACACACTGCTGCAGTGGCAAACTCACATGCTGACTGCGTATGGTTCAGAGGAAGCGCCAGAAGGACAACGGAGTTATTGCGCCACAAAAAGCAGGAAGAACATGATCCAGGTCAGCTGTTGATTGTCCAATAGGGCCTTAAATGCTCCTGTTGCTTCGAGGTGATTGCTATGGTTATCTTTATAATCAGAAAACATCTGTTCAGGAGATCAGGAATGAAAACTGAGGGAAGATATCAGCTCATTTGACTCTCACTCGTCTGAAGTGTACTGAAGAAAGTAGCCTTTTTTGAGGAGAGGAGATACTGGCAGCCTCAGTTATGAAACAGCTATGACTCAGTCTAATCCATCTCTGCTCATCATCCTGCATGAAATTCATCCTCTTTTGTTTCTTCTCTATGGGGAGCTCAGCTTTCTCACCTTCAGGTTCCCTTGGTCTGGAAGAATAAAGTGGAGGCTTTAACAGAAGAAATCAAAATGAAAAGGTAATGATGACTCAACGAAGAAGAAGAATTTTCTTTACCTCCTAGTCTGGGAGAATCCTCACGGGTGCTATTTCCGATAATGAGCTGTAGGCTTGCAGCTGATATGAAGCCCTCCTGCTGCAGACTCAGATTTCTCACAAGCCTTTCCACCACCACGATGAATGGGGGAATTGTTTTGAGAAATAGGATGAATGAACATTCAGTGTATTTTGTGTAGTTTCATTGTTAGTTTTTAGAGCCTTTTTAAGAGGACAGTTTATTGAATATTCCAATGAGGCTCACCAGCGCCCCCTGTTGTCTTCACATTGCAGATGGATGACATCTCCACGTTTGATGATGATGCTGCCTGGTCCGTTTTGGGGACAGTCAGCCATAGCTCTGTGCTTTCCTGGAGACTAAAACAGATTTTAAAATGACTGATGTCACATGAAAGCAAAAACTCCTTTAGAATATTGTATGGTTTTGGTAAATAAAACAAGTCGGAAACAGTGTTAAATATCACCAATTTAAGACGGTTAAACATTGTAAAACCAAGAAATGTGATTTCCTACTGATCACTGTTCACTTAAACCCATCAGAGCTGCATTATGCATTTTGACACAGAGAGTGAACAAATAGAAATTAGAGAATTTATTCTGCTTGTGGTCGTACAGGACACGTGTCCTTTTTGGTTCAACTCTTTTATTTTATGCTTCTATGAGAGGGAAATGTAGCTTACTGTTTCTGACTTTTATTTCATTTATTTACAATGCATTCAAGATACTTGAGACTGTTTAAGAGAGGACACTAGCAGTAGACTCTTAATAAGAACTGCAATATGTAATATCTGAGCCAATGGCTTTGTATCTCCTAGTTTTTATGATGTTAACATAAGAAGAGAACGACGAGACAAAATAAATCTTCAGTTAACGCTCATATGATTGGTGGCCATTATTTTGTTGGACTTGAGCAGCTACACACCAAGTATTCATGTTAAAAAGAGCATTTAGGATAACATGAATAAAATCGTCAAATGAAATGACCAAAACATATGCAGCCAAGAACACAATAAAGTAGCTGTCTGAATAATAATAGTACTTGTCCAATTATGTGCTTAAAGGAGAGACCACATAACTAGCTATGATTAAGCCCAATTTAAACACATTAAGGCTCATATAAAGCACTAAAAAGTATCTGAGTCAGCTAGATGAGGACTAAAAGTCACGTGTAAGATAGTGTGATAGTTATAGATAGATAGATGGATAGATATAGATGCTTTTCTTCAATGAGGGCAGGGAAGCTTGTCATCACTGATGGGAAGATGGAAAAAGCTTATCACAGGGGAAGGTTGAAATAACTTTTTAGATGCTCCAAGAGACCTGAGACCAGGGGATATGTTCACTCCTCAGCAGGACAACAGCACCAAACAATGCTGGGAGACATATCATCAAACTGACACCACATTTTTAATAGATTTTATTGTGAAAACATTATGCACTACGTTCTATTTATCTGTCATATATATGATATAAAAAACATATAAAAGATTCAGGGAAGTAACACCGTTGCAAGGAAATGTAATTTTAGTTTTTAATTTTATTGCCTTACCAGTTTGATAATATTTTTCTCCTCCATCTCAGATGGGAGGAAGGCATCCTGATCTCCAGACCACTCGTCCAGACCTTCGCAGATGTCTACTGAATGATGAGCGCCGGGCCAACCTGGAGACATAGGCATTCCGTTAAACCTTCTCAATAAGAATTTTTCTTTGCAGTACACCATAACAAGCACCATGTAGATACTTAGTAACTATGCTGACATTAAAATAACCCCATGGTCACTTACTGGGAAATTAACAAGAATGTAGAATCAAAAGCTAATCTCTGTAGCTTTTTCCCCCAAAGTCCTCGATGTACCTGGTTCTTCAGGTCAAAGTACACCTGAACCGCTGAGGATGAAAAGTCAAATACCTAAATTAGTTTATGACGGTGGAGCAAATAAGCGCTGCAGCAGTGTGCAAAGCAATTATGTTTGGAATTAATTCCCCTAAAATGTATTTCTATATTTTTGTTACTAAGTATCTACTTGATCATAAAACGTGAACGTTGTGGCAGTGACATTTTACTGACTCCGACGATTTGGTGGGTGTTTAGGGGAGTGAGGCCGGAGCTCTGGACTGCTCTTCCCTGACTCAGTCTCCTCTGAGCTCACTGACGCCCTCTGCTGTTTGCTAGGGAAAAAAACAAACAGGAAAGACACCAACAGTCACAAACTGACCCCAGATCGTTATCAATTACAAGTGTGTACTTAAATTTCTCACATAACCACAACCAAATATGTACCAGCCAGTTTACACAGAGCTCACACAGCCATTTGTAAGCCTCCCAGGACAATGCAGTAAGCAGAATTTATAGGTCTTCAGAATGGCCCCAAAGGGTTCACATTTATGCACCAAAGCTAAGATCTGGTCTCGATTTATTGGAATAAAAATTTATGTAACTTGTCATTTTCTTTATCATTTGTTTCATAAAGAATAGATCTTCATGAACAATGCCCCCATCTTAATTTTGGAGGCACTAATCTCAAAGACGAGCCCAATCTTGATAAATAAAACAAAATAAATTAAATTAGGCTAAAAAGTTGTTTTGCATTTGCATAACATGCAACACAGCCACGAAGAAGCTGCCAAGACACAGATGTTGCAAAGTAGAATGAGTTATAAACCACAATGGACGCTATTAGAAAATAAGGGGGAACAAAAATGATCAGTAGTGCAAAAACACAGCAGTGGAGGGTGTCCTGTCCTCATGCTATGATGAGGTGAACCAGGCAGAGTTTACCACTGAGCGTTACAGCAGGTCAGCAGCGCTGGGAGCAGCGCTGGGAGCAGCGGGGGCGCGGACGGGGCCGTTGCCGAGGGCTCCGGGGACGCCGAGACCGCAGGCACACAAACACGTCAGCTGACAGAGAGACAAAGTCCAGCCCCGGCAGACAGCCCCTGGGGACCCCTCTGGACGGCCACATGCCCCTGCAGGTGGGGGATTTGGAGGAGTGGGGATAGGCGACTAAATGGCAGTGAACATGAACAGAGACAGGTCTTTGCCTGTCCTCACACATCGCCACACACAAAGCCACAAGGGCAACATGAAAAAGAAATCACATTCACTAGAACTTATATTGAATATGAGGAAGCAAATGCCCTGCAAAGGTTGCTTGTGTATTGGTTCTGTGTGTAGACTTTTATGCTTCTGTAAACCCACATTCATTCTCCTACCACACTAACAGCTTCTAATCAACCAAAGGTACTGACCTCTCATTGAGTGATGGAGAAAGCTGCATGTGTTCAGCTACTGGGCCTTGTTGATATGCTTCATCTATGAGTAGAACAGGAGCAGGATGTTGTGATGAGACATATAGAAATATATAGACATCTGGACAGAGACAGCAGTTTCTAAAAAAGACCACAAAGATGTTATTTCAAGGAAAAAAATAATTGTGTCAGGAGAAAATTCCAATCTGTATTCTGAAATGTTTTTTGAACCTTTCTTTAACATGTGCATAAGCAAAAAAATAATAATAGTGTCTTCATAGACCAACTGTACTGTATTAACAAATAAATAAAAACAGAATCTGGAATCTGATTTTAGTAGAACTGTCAAAATAAAATAAAGCTGCATCTGTCAAATATTAACCTATCCCAAAAACTGTCAAAGGATAAAAAACACTCTGGGGCTGAGGTTTAGTTTTCAGTAGGAATAGAATCCTAAACACAGCAGTGTATATCAAAGCACTTTCAGGTGTTAATAAGGCCCCGTCAAAGTCTAGAACAAAATGGCATCAATAACCCATAGCAAGACTTGAAAAATGATTTTAAAAAAACTCTTCATAAAATCTTAATCGGAGGGTGAAAAAAAACAACTTTTTTATTCATTAAAAAAATGTAATACTGTGCATTATTCCAAAGACATTAAAGTATGGTTGTAATAGCCCAAAATGTTAAAAATAGTGTATGAGCACTTCTGTGAGGTACTGTATGAACTTCTGCACAAACAGACACAAACACAGTGGTCACTTGGTTTGTGAGGAACTTATGACACACTCCATCCACATGAGGTATAGCATTGTTTTGCATTAGGAGGAACCCAGGGCAAACCGCAGTAGAATATGATCACACAAGAGGTCTGAGGATCTCATCTTGGTACCTAATGGTAGTAAGGCTATCTCTGGTGAGCACATGGAGGGCTGTAAGGCCCCCCAAATAAATGCCACCCCACACCATTACTGATCTACTGCCAAACGGTCATGAGGATGTTGCAGGGAGTAGAATGTTCTCCACGTCATCTCCAGATTTTGTAACATGAGCTCAGTGTGAACCTGCTTTCATCTGTGAAGAGCACAGAACTCCAGTGGCGAATTTCACAATCTTGGTGTTCGATGGCAAATGCGAAACGTCCTGCACGGTGCTGGGCTGTAAGCACAACCCCCACCTGTTGACATCAGGCACTCATACTACCTTCAAGGAGTCTCTTTCTGACCGTTTGAGCAGACACATGTACATTTGTGGTCTGCTAATGGTCATTTTGCAGGGCTCTGGAAGTGCTACTCCTGTTCCTCCTTGCACATAGGTGGAGGTAGTGGTCCTGCTGCTGGGTTGTTGCCCTCCTCCACAACTCCTGATATACTGACCTATCTCTTGGTAGCACCTCCAAGCTCTGGACACTACACTGACAGAAACAGCAAACTTTTTTTGTCATAGCTCACGTTGATGTGCCATCTTGGATGAGCTGCACTACCTGAGCCACTTGTGTGGTTGTAGACTCCGTCTCATGCTACCAGTAGAGTGATAGCACCACCAGCATTCAACAATGATGAAAACACCAGCCAGAAAACTAAGGAACTGAGAAGTGGTCTATGGTCACCACCTGCAGAATCAATCTTTTATTGGGGGTTTCTTTCACCTGAATTTCCCCACTATAGTACAATAAAGGATATATTCATTCTATTCTATTTTTAAATGCAGCAGATTGATGACAAACCTCTAAGCAGTTTCTGTTGGTTAGTCAAAATTCGACGGAGTTCATTGAGCCAGGCCATCTTTACTTCCACAGTGGGAGCCTGAAAGACAAGAGACAGTCCAAGTAAAAATAAATTAAAATCAATAAGAAATATTTTTGATTATTTTCTGATTTGGCTGTAATTATTTAGGTTTTTGGTGATTAAAATTCAGATATTGCCTAAATAGCAATACTTTAATGCACATAAATCTCTTACCTGAACTACATAAACCTCCTCCCTGCCACTGTACCAAATCTCAAACTTCTTTACATCACCCTTGACATTCTCTGTGATCCCTACAGCAGTCATCTGCCCAAAGACAAACACACAGGGTTTTAGGATGAGCAACAGAAGCAATGCCTGAGAATTACATCATATTGCACATCTGTGTTGTTTCAACCCAGAAACTCTTGCTCTTGTAGTTACACAGCCTCTGTGTGACTGCTTCCTTCCTGCATCCTCAATAATACATCAAGAATCAGCGGTTGGTGAGAATACACCAGATGTGACGTTCTGCACACTGACAACTAAAAAGTGCCAAGGGCAGAAATCCTGCTCAGTGGCAAGGAGGATGGGATAAACTTAAAGATACCAACTTAGACACCATTTCAATCTGAATCACTTACAAACAATTTTCCTTCATCAATATGTTATTAATAAAGAGAAATAAATGTCTTTTTGGTTAATTTTATGTGAGACCTACACAAAAAAATGCCAATTTATAAAATATGAGGAAAATAATCCATGGATTTAAGAATTTTACAAAACCCTGGTAAATTTGCATGCTATGTCTTAAAAAACTGTACACATCTAGAAAAAGAACGTCGAACAGGTTTTCTATTAGGATTGCCCCGTATTTAGTAGGACTGCACAATTTATCAATTAAAACATCACTTTACACAATATGCATTTTGTGAATAACTGCTTGGGCTGCAATAACTATTTTTCAATTCCTGCTAATTATTTAAGTACAACACATTTAGGGTCTTAAGATTTTTACTAAAATATCATGTACTTGTATTCAGCCCCTTATACACTGATCTGACTAAAGAAAATCCATTACAAATAACTGCCTTTAGATTAAATTGATTTGTAAAGGAATCAGGGAAACAACCAAGAGAGCAATGGTAACTTTGGAGGAGCTGCAGTGATCCACGAGCTAGGTGAAATTATCTGTTTTAAGTGCAGGTGTCATTTGGCAGGAAAGAAAGCCCATAAGCAGTTCCAGATAAAATTGATCACAAATCATGTATGGAACATAGCAATCATTTGGAAGAAAGTGCTCTGGTCTGATGAGACATAAAATGAGACCATCTGGCTGAAAAGAAAAAATTATTTTTGTGCTACATTAATTTCTCAAATCGCTCTTGAACACAACATCCTTTAGATCAAAGGTGTCAAACTCCAGTCCTCAATGCCCAGTGTCCAAGAGCTTTTCGACATGCCTCTGTTTCAACCAGTGTTGTAGTCAAGTCCCCATCACACTTAAGTCCTAAGTCTTCAAGTCCAGGTGCAAGTCCAAGCCCAAAGGATTAGTCCAAGTCAAGTCATAGTCACCTGAGAGCAAGTCAAAAATAAGAGAGCAGGTGTAGATTTTAATACTAAATCAATAGCAGCCATTAACTTACTTTATTTAAAAATAAATTGTATGCAATGCCCCCGTTCTATAACACCAATCTAAAGCAGCTGCATGGACAAAGCAATAAAATATGCTCACATATATAAAACAAAAATCATATTTCACCTCTACACTTACAAAGCTTTAGAGAATTTATTACATTTGTACAGTAATCTGATCTAATATATTAAGCTAGTGTGGCAAGGTACACAATGAGGGCCCAGGTGGGATTCGATCCCACAACTCACCGGGTGAGAGTCATGTGCGCTAACCAGCCAATGGGATATCCCCATGGCCAAGCAGCTAGGGCACATTATCAATCTGACCCATAGTGACAGGACGTCCACACTGTCACACTAGCATCAGCAGTGGCTACATGATAATTCCAACAACAGCAATTCATCATGTCAGAGTGCGAGTACAAGTTCAAATCCTGATGTTGCAAGTCCAAGTACAACTCATCGGCACGCTGCGCAAGTCAAGTCAGAAGTCTCTGAAAAGTGACCCAAGTCAGGACGTGATTCTGGGTCCTGGATTTGAGTACTCCATCTCTGGTTTAAACACACATGTAACAAATAATTATGTCATCGACAAAAACATGGCGGTGGCAGCATTCTTCTGCAGAGAAGATTTTCTTCAAGAGAGTCAGAGTCAATGGGAAGATAGATGGAGCAAAATACGGGACAATTCTAGAAAAACAATTGGTAAGAGCTGCAAAACTATTGTTAAGGTTTTAAATCCAACACGGCAAAGACACTACATATAAAGAAAACTGTTTAGATCAAGACATATTCAGGTGTTAACCTAGTCAATAGTCCAGACCTAAATTAAATTGATAATCTGTTGCAAGATTTGAAAACTGCTGTTCACAACCGGTCTGAGTGATCTTGAACTTGTTATTGTGTATAGAATAACGGGCAAGAATATCACTATATCACTCATACGTACACCTTCCAAGTCAATTACATAAACTTTGATCCTGGTTATAAACAGACTAATTTCTCATAGTTATAAAGCAATGCAGTCTAGTTTAATTTATTATTCAAGTTGGTCAAAAAGTGTTCTATCTACATAAACCCAGCGGACTGATTTGACTTGTCAGCATTCACTCCACCAGGATGACAATATAGCGACAACGGACTGTCACTTGCTTGTGTTGTTGACTTTGCAGCAATCCCTTGTACTTAGCGTGCAGCATACATACAAGAAACGGGGAGAGACATATTCCAAAAGATGTCTAGCCATAACTGGAGAGAGAGGTGGTTCTACAGGACATGATTCAATTATACGGAAGACCTATGCATGCCTCAGAGTTTTATTTGACAAAAAAAAAAAAATCATCCACTTCAAAATTATGGACAACTTTATGCTGTCCAAACAAACAAAATCCCTTTTGAATACTTTGAAGTTTGTGCTTGTAACATGACAACATGTGAGAAAGAGGCATAGTTTTGCAAGGCGTTGTAGCCTATATATCATGGATTAGGAAGAAAGAGATAATCTATTCCAGAATATTGTAATAATATATAAGAAAACATATGCAGTGGTTAAAATGTGTCGGGCTTCTTGTTTTAAGAATTCCATCAAGTTTCATGGGAATGGGTGAAAGCTCTGCAATCCTCTACTTGACACAGACTGGTGAATCATAGCTGAACACTTCAATCCATCAACCTGCAGTACCAAGACCAACCTTGAGACAGTGCTTGAAACTGTAGGAAGGTGTCTTGTCGCTGCCGTCTCCATGATCCTCTCTGCGTTTACAAAAAAGCAGAGCCCTCTCATACAAAAAGAAGTGTCTCTGCATTGGTTTGAAGCGAGCCAACTCTTTCATGCGCGTGGGACCTCTCTTGTGGCTGATCCACACAGTAAAAGAGCCCTGCATCAGCACACGTCCCAGTTCGCAGATTTCACCCTGCATGTAGGGAGCAAAGGATTTCAGGGCACATTTATTTTGTATTAAATTCAATGTAGGATTAAGAAGAAGAGAAGAAAACTAATTATATTTTGACCTCATATCCAGTAATAGCTATTTGATGCATAGAGTCATTGACTGATTTGAGCAGATCCAGCATGGCTGTCAGCGCCCCCTGCAGCTCAGAAGTTCCCTCACAATCTGGACTGTACTTGAGCAGCTCCTGAGAAAATACACATGCAGACCCATTGGAAAAGATGCATTTGGGACCACACAAAATTGTTAAAACTAACGTATTAAAATTTGTCTTTTAGATTTATCAGATTTGTAACTCGGAGGGTTGTCTCATGAATTATGCAGAAAATTGGGTTTCCAACCTTTAGCAGCAGCTGGTACTTTGTGAGGCGCTGGACCGGTTTCAGCAGGTAGGAATCCAAGCCCAGTTTGTGCTCCAGCTTCTTTTGACACTCCTTAATTTTAAATATAAACATAATGACCATATTTATCTCCAGTTTTAACTTGTTGAATTGAATATAAAATTATTTTTATTTGTTATACACATACTGTGCATAACATACTACTGTCACATACTACTACACATACTGCTGCTCATTTATTTTCTTAAATATTTATCTTTTATACATATTTTTCATTTTATGTGAAAACTATGAATACTAGTAATAAATACAAAATATTTATATCTTTCTCAGACCAACAATAAGACAGCTGAAAGGAGTAAACTGAAATACCTACCTGAAAAAAGGCACAGTCTGAGAATTGTCTCCATAGTGCTTCAGAACGTGGCTTATTCTGACAGTACAATTCATACATCTGGAAACTTTCTTTCTGAAGATGGAGAAAATTTGTTTGTTTTTTAAACATAAAAAGGGGAACACAGTTACCTAACATATTACATAACTTTCTGAATTAATATGTACTTTATAATCTCACCCTCTGGAGAAAACAAACTCCAACAGTTTCGGGAGCCTCCAGACATCCTTCAAGGTCTTGTAGGAAAACTCTGAATTATCAGAATGGGAAAAAAAGCAATACATTTATTTTCAAAACAAAAGAAATACAAATTATACTGGGTAACTTCCTGTTCAGGCTCAGAATAATACCTGAAATGGAAATACACAGTAGCTTTATCAAAACCATAAATCATATATTAACCTCTTTTAGATATTTTATTCAGTCGAGCCTTGAACAAGAGATGTTGAAAGCTGTTAAAGTCTCAACATTAGATTTACTCTGCGCTGACTTTTTTGTGTTTTAATTATGCTTTTAACTTTACCTCTGTGTTAACTTGCTTATTTTTTATTACTATTCCTATCATTTTATTTTATTTATTTATTTATAAGTATTATTTAACACTCTGGCCAAGGCTGATGTTTTAAATATGTTATATAGATAATTATAATTTGATTTGAGAAAATGAAAAACTTGTTCAAATTTTATATTGTTTTTAACAGATAAGGGCTATAACCAATATTTAATAAAATATTGACTTTCAGAAACTTAGAAAATATTATTTAATAGATAGTTTGTGTTGTTAATTTTCAAGATCTTTTATCATGTTATTTTTTGGGGGCCGTGATGACAGATATTGAAAGATCAATAACTATTCCACAAAAATTGAAGACCTAAAAAATAATAACCTACATTTCTTCATTTATGTATGTATTACTCCTTTACTTCCTTCTTTAATTAAATAAAAAAAAGAAGTTTAGCAAAATGCCATTTGTTCACTTTCAATCAAACTCTGGTTCGTCTGCCCGGAAAGTCTGGTTCATTTGGGGAGGTGTAAATCTACGATCAAACTTTGATGCAGACCAAAAAAAGCTAATTCTAGTCCACACACAACCGAGAAGCAAAGAAAAAAATAAATATCTATGAGTTTAACAATGGCACATGGAATGAAAGAGTTAGTTTCGCGTGGACATAAAAAGTTAAAAAGAATGCTACAATGTTGCAATTTTGGTCCCAAGTTGAATTGAGTATACTGGACTACGTATCTGGTGTGAAAACAATCTAAACCTCTTCAGGTCCCCAGGTCCATCAAGTGAGTCTGATTTTACAGCGAATGATTCCAGTGTTACTCTGTTTTGGGACTCATTTATAAAACTCACCTGCTGTGAAAGTTATAGATCTCAGGCAAGTTTCCAAAGAGAATTTCTCTCTTACTGCGTAGTATTGGTGGCAGAAACCCAGACAGGGCTGGGTTCTCCATTTCAGCCCTGTAACCCTGCATTTTTCAAAGCAGCAGAGAATGTAAAGCGAAAAAATATTAGAAAAAAAATATATATATAGCTATATAAATAGCTATGAGCCTCTTTTAATTAATTCCTACCAGTAGCACTGACAGCATCTCCTCCACATAGATTCTCTCGGTCTCTATAAGTTCCCTCATCACATGACTGAGAAACAAACAAACACAGACAGACATAGAAAGAGACAGCCATAGGGCATCATTAGTACAGAGCAAAGAGAATCATAGAGTAAACATCAAAAGTAGTACTGAGGACAGACAGATGGGTAGACAGATCTCTCCTCCTCACCGCTTTAAGAAATCTGGGCTGTCGTCTCCATCCAGACTGTACGAGACACAACTCCGACTCTCCTGGTAGTCGTGAATCACCTCTATCTGAAAAACCATAAGAGAGTTAGTAAAGTCTATGGTCATATATTGAAGGGATAACTCTGTATTTTTGAGTAAGTTAGTGGTAGTTAGCAGATTGCTGTGGATAACATAAAGTCATTTTTTGTACGAATCCAATGGCTTGTCTGAGGGGGACAAAGACCAAATAGGTATTACAATGTCTTACAAACAAAGTCCTCAGACTCTGCTTCCAAACAGGAAGCAGAGTCTAAGGACTCTGGGACGGGCTCTCCAATCTGTGGTGCTGATGTCACCGAGGTTGTTAAAAAGCTCCTTGGTGGCAAGGCACCGGGGGTGGATGAGATTCGGCCGGAGTTCCTCAAGGCTCTGGATGTTGTAGGGCTGTGTTGGTTGACGCGGCTCTGCAATATTGCGTTGACATCGGGGGCAGTTCCCTTGGATTGGCAGACCGGGGTGGTGGTCCCCCTCTTTAAAAAGGGGGACCACAGAGTGTGTTCCAACTATAGGGGGATCACACTTCTGAGCCTCCCTGGTAAGGTCTATTCGGGGGTTCTGGAGAGGAGGGTCCGACGGATAGTCGAACCTCGGATTCAGGAGGAACAATGCGGTTTTCGTCCTGGCCGTGGAACACTGGACCAGCTCTACACCCTCGGCAGGATCCTGGAGGGTGCGTGGGAGTTCGCCCAACCGGTCTACATGTGCTTTGTGGACTTGGAGAAGGCGTTCGACCGTGTCCCTCGGGGTGTCCTGTGGGGGGTACTCCGGGAGTATGGGGTACCAGGCCCTTTGATACACAAGGCAGGAAAAAGATGGCGCCAGCGTGTTCGGCAGGCCGTCTATCCCTCCCTGGACTCTCCTTATTTTTTATCCTTTTATGTTATGTGCTTTCCCTGGGATATTCACTCACGACCTATGACAGACTTGCCCTTTTGGATCTTCGGTATTCTGTCCGTTTTCCCCTGTGTGGCAGCAATAACCTCCGGGAGAAATCCTCCTCCTAGGCAGGGGAGGATTTGCCGTGCTCGCCACATTACTCCTTCCTCAAATATTGAGTTCTCAGTTTTATTTTCTGATTTTTTGTTTTCTTATGAGGACTCCTCTGATCCCGAGACCCTCCTATCCCTCTTTTCTGCCTCCTGCACATCCGTGCTTGACCAGATTGCCCCTTTAAAATCCCGACGCTCCCGTTGTCGCTCTGACCCCTGGCTTAACCTTCATACCCGTACTGCCAGACGGGAATGCAGGAGATGTGAGCGGCTAAATCCCAGGCTTCCTTCCAGCTTCTCCGTGAGGCCTGGAGGAGTTACCAGCGCGTCGCTCGGAAGGCCCGCTATGATTTTTTTACTGCTATTGTTACTCAACATTCGGGTAACCAGCGAGCCCTCTACTCCACTGTTAATGCAGTCCTGTCACCAAATGTCCCTGTATCGAATACCTCCGAGGAAAAGTGCACTCGATTCTTGAACTTTTTTATCTCTAAAGTTGCCACAATTAGGGCTCAGATTCTGCCTCCCACTCATCCAATAGCCCCTCTTTGTTCTCCATTATATTCTTTTGAGCATTTTTCCCCCGTCTCTTCTTCCTTCCTACTGATGACAGTGGCTGCTATGAAGCCTTCTGGCTCTCCTTGTGATTTTATGCCCCCTCGTTTTTTGAAGGAAGTCTTCCCGGCGGTTGCTCAACCGATCCTGGAGATCATTAATGCAAGTCTGAGGACGGGGATTGTTCCCCAGGAATTTAAGCATGCGGTGGTCCAGCCTATTCTAAAAAAACAAGGCTTGGACTCTACTGACCTTAACAATTACCGCCCGATATCAAAGCTTTCTTTCCTCTCCAAATTGTTGGAGAAGATGGTTTTTATACAGATTTTTAATTTTCTTAAATCCAACAATGTTTTAGACATTTTTATGTCTGGTTTTCGTCCTCACCACAGCACTGAGACTGCTCTTATTCGAGTTTTTAATGATATTTTGCTTGCCTCTGATTCTGGTTCTCATGTGCTGTTGGTGCTTTTAGATCTATCTGCTGCTTTTGACACTGTAGACCACGCAATCCTACTACAGCGACTGGAGCACTTAATTGGCATTCGTGGATCAGCCTTAGAGTGGTTCCGCTCCTATTTTAATGGCAGATGTTTTAATGTTGCCCTGGGGAATTGCGCCTCTAGAGTGGCACCTCTTTTTTGTGGGGTTCCCCAGGGGTCTATTTTAGGTCCACTTCTTTTTAATCTATATATTTTACCCTTGGCAGCCATTTTTAGAAAACACCGGGTGAATTATCACCTCTACGCTGATGATTGTCAGCTTTATGTGGCCTTAAAAACTCCTGACCCTTTGCAACCACTGACTGACTGCTTGAGTGAAATCAGGTCCTGGCTCTCAGCCAACTTCCTCCACCTGAACAGCTCCAAATTGGAGGCTATTTTCTTTGCCCCCTGCTCTCCCGCTGCTGCGGAGCCATCATTGCCCCCTTCATTGTCTGCATTGGTAAAGCCTACATTAAAAAATCTGGGGGTCACTCTGGATGCCTTTCTTAAAATGGATGTGCAGATAAATCAAGTAGTCAGGTCATGTTTCTTTCATCTCCGACGGCTTGCCGAGCTAAAATCAGTCCTGAATAAAAAAGATCTCCAGTCAGTTGTCCATGCTTTTGTAATGTCTCGTCTGGACTATGCTAACGCTCTCTTATATGGTGTTCCCTCCTCTTCAGTGGTGCGGCTCCAACTGGTACAAAACGCCGCCGCTAGGTTTCTGACGGGCACAGAACGGCGGCAGCACATCTCCCCTGTCTTGGCTAATTTACACTGGCTTCCAGTGAGATTTCGCATTAAGTTTAAAATTCTCCTGCTAGTCTATAAATCAATGCACGAATTGGCCCCCTCTTATTTGGCACAGCTTTTAAGCCCTTACGTTCCGGCGCGAACCTTGAGGTCATCTGAACAGCACCTTCTGCTTGTTCCTCCTGCCCGCTATAAGGCCCGTGGGGAACGGGCTTTTTCAGTTTGTGCTCCTAAGCTCTGGAACCAACTCCCCCTGACGGTCCGACTCGCCCCGTCCCTCCCCGTTTTTAAAGTTCGTCTTAAGACATATTTTTATTCCCAAGCCTTCTCGGCTGAGTCGGTTTAACCCCTGTGAGATCTTGTCTGTTTGTTTTTACCATTTTTACTTGTTTTAGCTATTTTATGCTGCTGTATATTCTTTGGTATTTTATTGTCTTGTACAGCACTTTGGTTGCCGTTGTCGCTGTTTAAATGTGCTTTATAAATAAAGGATGATGATGATGATGATGATGATACGGGCTGTTAGGTCCCTATATGAACGGTGTCAGAGTCTGGTTCGCATTGCCGGCAATAAGTCGGACTCATTTCCAGTGAGAGCTGGACTCCGCCAAGGTTGCCCTTTGTCACCGGTCCTGTTCATAACGTTTATGGACAGGATTTCTAGGCGCAGCCAAGGTGTTAAGGTGATCCGTTTTGGTGACCTCAGGATCGGGTCTCTGCTTTTCGCAGATGATGTGGTCTTGTTGGCTTCATCTGAACGTGATCTACAGCTCTCGTTGGAGCGGTTCGCAGCAGAGTGTGATGAGGATCAGCACCTCGAAATCCGAGACCATGGTCTTGAGCCGGAAAAGGGTAGAGTGCCTTCTCCGGGTCGGGGATGAGGTCCTTCCTCAAGTGGGGGAGTTTAGGTATCTGGGGGTCTTATTCACGAAAGAGGGAAAAATGGAGCCGGAGATCAACGGACGGATTGGTAAGGCGTCTGCAGTTATGCGGGCGCTGTACCGGTCTGTCGTGGTGAAGAGAGAGTTGAGCCAAAAGGCAAAGCTCTCAATTTACCAGTCGATCTACATTCCTACCCTCATCTATGGTCACGAACGCTGGGTGGTGACCGAAAGAACGAGATCGCGGATACAGGCGGCTGAAATGAGTTTCCTCCGTAGGGTGGCTGGGCTCTCCCTTAGAGATAGGGTGAGAAGCTTGGTCATCCGGAGGGGGCTCAGAGTAGAGCCGCTGCTCCTCCACATCGAGAGGAGCCAGTTGAGGTGGCTCGGGCATCTGGTCAGGATGCCTCCTGGACGCCTCCCTGGTGAGGTGTTCTGGGCACGTCCCACCGGGAGGAGACCCAGTGGAAGACCAAGGACCCGCTGGAGGGATTATGTCTCCCAGCTGGCCTGGGAACACCTTGGGATTCCTCCTGAGGAGCTGGCCCAAGTAGCTGGGGAGAGGGAAGTCTGGGTCTCTCTGCTTAGGCTACTGCCCCCGCGACCCGACTCCGGATAAGCGGAAGAAAATGGATGGATGGAATGTCTTACAAAATCTCTGGCCTTTAAACTGTTGTCACATTTCCATTGAGAAGTTTGTACAGATAAATCAGTGATTATTTAGAAAGGAAATGGAGGTAGCTGAATGGTTAACAGCCAGGCCTTTGTGAAACTTGCTGACAAGCCAAGAAGGTAATTGAGCCATTTTATTTAGGTATGCTGCAGCAAGGACGCTTCCAAAAGCTGCAGGACAGTGGGACTTGTAACAACATAAAAATAAAGTTTACATGATCTGTTGAGACAGTTTTGAGCTTGAAGTTGTTTTAAAGTAAAAATCCACTTTGGTCCAGACCCTTCTTGGAATAGCTGTTGGCTTCAGTTTCCATGTCCAACTAATCTAGATTGACCATGAAGGAAGATGCCAGGAGATCGTATCTACTGTACTCCAGATAGGATTTTAACTGCTCATAACCTTTAATAGAAGCTCCTCTCAAAATTTCTGAAATATCATTGATGAAAAACATTACAATAAACTGACAGTTGGCTGACAACCCAATGGCATAATAAACAGCGGGGCAAAAATGAAGTAAAAAATTCACTCACTTTTCTGGGGTTTGGACTTTTCCGGGATGATTTTTTCCCAGGGAGGGAAATGTCAAACGTGAACTTCAATCCATCCCCTGTAAAACCCACAGAATCAACTGATTAGTTTAATAAATGTGCATCAATACACTCTGTGGGGTCAAACTGAGAGCAAGACCAGAAAACTCTAAGCTTGGAACATACTACAATAAATGTAAACCCAGCAGACTCAACAGGATTCCTGCATCAATTGATCAGCAGTTAAAAAAGAAACACTTCTCTATCCAGGTAATTTGTTAAAACAGTGGTTTTTACTCTGAAAATGAAGAGATCTGAAGATGTTCTTGTAGGAAATATTTATGTCAAGCTTACACCTTAGAAACTTTGTACAGCAGCTCTTGTAGCACAGGATGAGATCAAACGTTTTTTTTAACGTACATGAACGACAAAAGGTTGTAAGGCAGCTATTGATCAGCTACTTCTTTTCCCTGTGGACTGCCTAATTGCATCATCTGTCCTTTTTCTAGCTCATTTGTAGGGGTGGTGCAAACCCCCAACGCCTTTCAGGCAGACTGTGGTGGAACCCTGTGATGTGATAATTTAACCACAGTGCCTAAAGGAAACATGCACTCGGCAGAAAGACTGCTGTCACTATGGTAGGGGTTTGATCTGAAACAAAATCAAAACTAACAAACAAAGGGGAGGTTGCAATAATCGAATGCACAGTACAAGCTACCAGTCTGGTTACCCTGCAATTGAAGATCACTTTTGTATTTTTGTGTACGTTTTCAAATAAAACAATCTAATTTGTGTCATACCGTGCTTTGGGGAGAAGAGCGGAGATTTGGAGCGAGGTTGATTCTCAGGTCTGGGGGCCACCAGCTGGATTGGTCGCACATGTTTGTCAGCCAACTTCCTTAAAGAAGCTTGTCGGTTCTGGATCATCTGCTGTATTTCTGTATGCTTTTCAAACACTTTCCCAATCTGAGTCTGGCAAGGAAAAAGAGGAAAAAAGTTCAAAAGAAAGCAAAGATGAAGAGGATATGAGGGTGACTAAGCCATTGAAATAATGAATGGAAGCTAACCTGTAACTGAGGTGTCATGACAGCCTCATACTCAATAGCTAGAATATTGTGGCCTGAGCTCAACATAGATGGCGCCTCCTCCAGGAACTTCTCAATTTCCCTTAAAGATGCCTGTGCACCTTCCTTGGACTGGGACTTATCTACTAGTTGATTCGCCAACAAATACGCTCCATCGTCACACCACGTCTGGGCCTGGAGGCAGAAAGCACATAGATACTATGAAAAATTTGCATTTCTTTATGTGTCCCAAAATTTTTTTGAAATTATTCCATTTAATACCTGCTCGAGGCAAAGAATCAGTTGGTGTGTTTGCATCAGAAAAGAGTGCTTCGACTTAAGAGCAGCAGAGAGTGTGTCACAGTGGTGGCGAAGCTCATTGCAGTGCTGCATAATGAGTGCCATGGCATAGTGGTGACCTGCTGATAGCTGGTGTCCGTGGAGTATGATGATCTGGGCTCGAGACATCACTTCCTAACAGAGGCAAAAAGAAATAAAAAGGTATTTTATCAGGAATTTTTATGATAGACCGACACAAAGTAGTGCAAAACGTTTAAGAAAAATTAAACCTTTTCCTGTTTTTGAATGTTGCACGCATTTCCATTCAAATTACTTTACTGTAATAAAGGTAAGTAAAACGCACTTAAAAATCCAACATTCGTGGCCTAAGCAAAGCAAAATGCTATGTGTTGGAAAACAAAACATCACACAGTCTTCACTGTGGTGGCATCATCATTACCTGGGGATGCATCATAATAAACTAACGGGGACACTTGGCTGAGCAAGTGTAAAGTTGGGAAGAAGTTTGAAGCAGGGTTAGGTTATAAGAAAATATCTTAGGACAACTCATAAAGGACTGTTCAACCGAATAGTTGAAAATGGGGAAAAATACAAAACTGCAAACCTACCAACACATGCAGTTCCCCCTAAACTTACAGGAAAAATAATTACATAACATAGCATTTGTTTTTCCAAAGAAATGTTCCTGAATTAATCATACATTTATAGCTGCTTTAGAATTAAATCAAGTACGTGTCCAAAAGTCATTGCTTTCAAATATTAATATCTCAAATAAAGTTTCCTATATGTATTCACTAGAAGAAGAAAAAAAAATCACATTAAATGCATATATGGAGTGAGACACTGGATATCAGACTTTGACATTGTAAATGGAAAAATACTGACCTGTGCATTAGATTCCAGGTTGTCAATCCTTTTCAGTGCCTGCTCTGTTTGAGCCAGAGTGGCCACATTTATGGACAATTCTGTCTCCTCATGCATAAGATGCTCAAGACACAATTCCATCTAAAAAACAAAAGGCACATAAGCACGCAAACATTAGAGAATGGATGGCTGGTAAAGGAAGATATCTTTTAAACTTCTAAACTTCTGTTTAGAAGAACTTTGGACTATTTTTTACTTTAAAATGTAAGCCCTAAATTTCCTATTTTTATTATTGTGTTGCATGTTTCAGAGAATGACAAAGAAAATATTTTAGTGCCAAAAGTTTTAAAAAGTTTTGCATCTTATTTCCAATCATTCTTTGGTCTTTGAAATGCTACATTACAGGGCTGCTTATATTTTCATCAAAAGTACGGCTTAAGAATCACAGAGTCCCGTCTAAGTTCCTTAAATACGGAAAAAAAAATCTGTAATTTCTGGGAATCATAAAACAATATAAACATAACACTAACAATGTTACCTCCTGAAAGCTTTGCTCATATCTGAGCAGCTGAAGGTACTGATGGAGTTTCAGATGATGCTTCTCAAAGAAGCCATCAAAGGCTGACTCCATGTCTCTGAGCTGTGCAAGGAGCCTAAAAGAGGAACTGTCAGTCCATTGTAGCAGAGGTGTAGTGAAAAAATATATATTAGAAACACAGATTACAACAAAAATGCCAGTTACCTCTGTACTGTCTCCCAGTCCAGCTTCACATCCCACTGGGAGTCATCATCCTTCCTTGTTGTCTCCAGGTTGGACAGAAGATGGCGACCCTCCTTTGAAACAGACCTTATTGCATCCTTCCAGGAAGCAGTTAAGATTAAAAGAAGGGTAGTGAAGGTCAAATTGGGTAATGTAAGTAAAAAAAATTGTGGATTAAGCATTACCTTGAGCTTTCTGTACTTTTCAGTGTGAGTCTCAAGGAGTTGCTCAATGGCTTTCACCTCGTCCGGTAGCTCTGCCTCGGCCAGCTCTGTGCCAAAGCCCTGTAGAGTCTGAGCAATGTCTTTTACAGTCACTGCAAAACTTTCAATTGCCTGTTGTGAAAAAAAAATCATTAAATTGGCATTAAATAAGTCTTTTACGCAACATTTAATTTGGTAGTTCTGTGAAACTGTTAATATGACTGAAATGACACATATTTAAAGAATGGAATAGTTTAATGTTGCAATCCAGCTTGTTTATGAATCATTTTACCGTTCGTAAAAAAATCCAGTCACTGTGACAGTAGTCCAAAGTGCCTCCAAACTCTGATGTAAGCTGGTTTTCATCAATGTAATGCAGAAGGTCGGTGACAGAACTCAGCATCACCACCTAAACATGTAGAAAAACCTGAGAGCTCACAAAAGAAATCTTGCACCTGCTTTCAAAATAGTTCTTAATCTCCAGCTATTCAGAAACATTGTATCGGTCAGAAACCAATCTAAGGCTTGTATCCGTAGGATTGTATGTTTGATCATTTTGATCATTTAATATGATTTATCATTTAAAATATTTGGCATGCCAACATATTTTAGTCACTTTAAACTATCAAGTAGCACCAGAAATCTAGAAGAAAAAAAACCCACAACAAATGTTGGAACTCCAATTAGTTTACCACAAAACATTTGACTTATGGCCCTCCGTCTTTAACAATAATGAGGTGTACCTTCTAGGGAAGTGAGACAAATTTGGTAACTGAAGAGTAGCTGCCTTACTGGCATCTTGAGCATGAAATCATCCTGGCTGAAGCGGAAACCAATATCTGTTACAGTACGATGGAAGAAGCTGGTGGGTCGGAGCACCAAGACCAGGTGGAG